>CM070553.1:3756663-4956663 GCA_036346405.1 Phyllostachys edulis | reverse complement strand
CGAACTTGATTTTCTCGAACAGACCATCTAGGGAATTGCAACCGACTCCCACAGACCTGTCCATTGGGGCGGTTCCCGAAGCGGTGGCAACCCTTGGATTTCCACCCGTTAGGCCCAAACGTGCGGTTATAAATACTTACCGGGGGTTAGACTTGGATTTCTACCTTTCCCCAAATTACTCCCACTGTTCATTGAGTTCTCGCCTTCTCCGCCTCTGACTCGATCTTGCCTCCTCTGTCGCCGACCCAATCGTTCCCTCTTTGAAAATCTTTCTCAACCCAAAATCTCTTGTTTCCGAGAGAGATGGCCGGGAAAGTTTCTGAGTGGGCGAAGTCAGAGATGGATGTGGCAAAGATTCAAGCCCTAGTCGATGCCGGGAAGATTCCAGCGAAGACTCTTGTGAAATGGATTCCGGCGATTGGGCAGCATTGGCCGTCGGGGGAGAATGGGCACATCCCCGTTTTCCAGGCTTATTGTGAGTGTGGCCTTCGTCTGCCTGCTCACCCCTTTCTCACAGTCGTACTCGAGCACTTTGGGGTGGAATTAGTGAACCTCGGTCCTAATTCCATCACCATGCTGAGTGTTTTTGTGTACTTGTGTGAGGCATACTTGGGCATTCCTGCTGACCTCGAGCTTTTTCAATATTATTATGGAATGGCTCGGCAAACTGGAATTGCCGGAAGTTGTGGTCTGAAACTCCACGACTGGAAGTCGAGGGAGTATATTCAGAGTTTTACCCGGTCTTCATGGCCGTCATGGAGGAAGAGGTGGTTTTACTGGAAAGTCACCCAAGAAGACAGCCTTACTTTTGTGGGGAAGGCTGCTGAGAAGAATTCTTCATGGGATTCGACTCCTGAAGATATCAGCCGGATTGCCCCCTATATTCAAGCTATCAAGGACTTGAAGAAGGAGGGGCTGACCGGATGGCATGTGGTGAAAGATTTCATCACACGTCGAATTAGTCCCTTGAAGAAACGAGCATCTCCTATGTGGAGATACACGGGGCTAAAAGACCCAACCAGGGACTACGATGAGGGTAAGTGAACTTTCGACTTAGCTCTCGGTTTGGTCTTTCTCAAAGTTGTCTAATGAATGTTTTTATCTGTTTATGCAGATCTTTCACCAGCAGAGATTGATGTTAGAGTCAAACTCGTTTGTGAGAAGCCTCCGCCACCCCGAGCGGCGGTTCCTCAAATTCTTGCGGTTTTACCCACAGAGGAAAAGATGGAGCTCCTAAAGGTAATCAAGAGTTGATTTTACCTTTAGGACTTTATAGTCATAGAATGAACTTACGACTGATAGTGATCGTAGAATATCTTACGATCGAGGAAATGTCGTAGAAAAACTTACGACTTGATGCTGGTCGTAGAAGATCTTACGACCAGTTAGTAATTATTCTTTTCCTGTTTTTGCTTTACAGAAAGTAGGCATGGAAAACCGTCGGGACGACGAAGAAGTTGCACTGATAACCATCGGCGCAGGGTTGACAAAGGACAAAGGTTCAGCTCCTCCGTCCAAGAAGCGTCGACTTATGAGAGTCGTCGACAAGGGAGGAGCAAGCTCGAGTTCTGGTCTTTCGACCAGGCCCCCTACAAAGCCTGCGGCAGACATAGCTGCAATTGAAGCCAAGGCTAAGGCAGCTGAAGCTGAGGAGACTGAAGTAGCCGAACCTCTTAAGCGCAAACCCCGCAAGGCCAAGGTACCCTTCTACTACGACAAGAAAACTTTCGCAGTTTCTGCCACTCCTAGCTTTGTCAAGCAACTAGAAAAGGAGAACTGGAAGGATTTTATGTCTTTTGTGAAGGATAATGCTGCTCCAGCACAGCCTGTAGTCGAGGGTAGCGCTGCTCTTGGAGTGGTCGAGACTGATCTCGGCCATCCGGAAAGTCAGGAGACCAGAGAAATGGCTCCTGTCGAGAATCCACGACTAGACGTGGTCGTAGCTGAGCCTATTCTTCAACTTGAACTCCGACCAGACGTGGTCGTAGAGAAGAAGTCGAAGAAGTCTTCCGTCGGGAAGGTGACTCCCAAATTCCTGCTTAAGTCTAAGGTACAGAGGTATGTGAAAAAGACTAAAGTGTAAGAACAACATTTACCTTTTGCCTTTCATAACCTGACTTGCTTTCCTTTTGTTGATTTTAGTCCAACTTCTTCAGCCCCCAGGAACGCTTCTATTGAGAAGCCCATTGCCACCTCTTCAACTGCTGGAGAGATAACAACGGAAGTGGTCGAAGGATCATCTTCGGCCTGGGTGGTGGAGGAAGTCGTGGCTCCTGAAGTGGTTACTTCAACCACTGAGGTAGCTGCTATGACCACTGAGGTAGCGGCTGCAGCCAGTGAGGTAGCAGCTATGACCATCGAGGTAGCAGCTACTACTACTGAGGTTGTAGCCCCGACCGTTGAGGTAGCAGCCACGACCGCTGAGATGGTCGTGGAGATAGCAGAGGCAGTTGCAACCACTGAGATGGTCGCTACGACCGCTGAGATGGTCGTGGAGACAACAGAGGCAGCTATAGAAGCCTCTAATCAAGGTGGTGACGGACCTGACCACCGCTCTGGAAAGGAAATCGTCGCGGACATTCCTCCCGGTACCCAGAGAGAAAATGCAGTTACAGAATCAGAAGACGAAGAATATTTCAACTTCTGTGCTGATTTCTTTGGGCCTGCTTCCATCGTAGGGTCTTCTGCTTTCAGATCTCGCGATCGAGTCCCTCATCCCAACGATATTCCCAACAGAGGGGACACTTTTGATAATGAGCATCTTGAGAAGGTTTGGTGGGATCAAGTCGCGAGGGTAGACAAGCTGAAGAGTCCAGAGCTGGCTTACTCGATATTTGCTAGGTCGACCATGGATGTAAGTATTTTGAGATACTTATATATGTGGCCTTCCCTTTCTTCTCACTGTCTTTCTTTTGCAGAAAGCTCTGGAACAAATTGCCGTTGTTGGTGAATATCATCGACAACTCCTAGAGCTACGACAGGAAAAAGAGGAACTCTGCAGACAGGCAGAGAGATGGTAAGTCACTGTTATTCATAGTCGTCTTAAGGTTTGACTACTTATACAGCGCTTAGAAGGTTTGTCATGGAAAAACTCACGACTAGGTACTAGTCGTAAAGGACTTACGACTAGATGCTTTGTCGTAGGAGGACTTACGACTAGATCAATGGTCGTAGAAGAACTTACGACTGGATCAATGATCGTAGAAGAACTTACGATCAATTAACCAATGCTCATGTCCACTCTTATCCTTTGCAGGTTAAATAGTGACGAAAAGACCCTAGCCGACTCGCTCGATTATGAAAAAGAGGAGTCGAGAAAACTAGGGGAAAAAGTAAGAGACCTCTTGAAGAAGCTTCAAGAGGCTAACTCTGCAACTAAAAAAGTGTAGGAAAAAATAAACAGTAAGTGCTGAACTTAAGATTGCTTATGTCTTTGATCTTTACCTAACTCTTGCTTCTTTTCAGAAAAAGAAGATGATATGAGAAAGCTCCAGAATGAAGTCAGAGAGAAAACTTTGGTTATTCAGGAGGTTTCTCGTATTTCCAAGGATAAAGATCAAGAACTCGAGAGGTTAAGATCCCGAATAACAGGTAAGCAATTCTTTACCTGCAATCCTTTACGAGTTCTTTCCTTTTTCTAATTCCCAATTCTTTTTCAGAAATTGATCTTAAGCTGGGAAGGCTCGAGACTGAAGTCGAGGATAAAACCTTGATATATAACGAGACTGTCCGCATTGCTAAGGCAAACGCAGAGGAAATCAAATTATGGGAGAAAAAGCATGCTGAGACCATTGCTTCCCATGATGAAGAAATCAAGAAGTTGGATTCTCGACTAGTGGGTAAGAAATGCCTTTACCTGTGATTATTTTTGTTTTCTCTTCCTCTAGGAGTTTATTTTTGCTTGACCAGTCTTATTCTCTTCAGAACAAGTGGTCGAAAACAAGAAACTCCACGAGGCTTCGACTCGTGACCAACAGGAGATGAAGTCGATGAAGATTAATCTTCAAGATAACATCGCTCTCCTGAACAATGTACTTGGTGAGCTACATAGTGAGGGAAAAACTCCTCAAGATGATACGATAGCTGCTCACACAAGTACTATTGGGGATCAAGTCGGAACTTTGCAAGAATTGGTGACCACTCTGAAGACCAACCAAGCTGAATCGATAAAGGATGCGGTCGAAACTGCAGTAAGTTATGCATTGGCAAAACTTAAAGCTCATGACCCCAACCTTAATGTGCAACCGATCGAAGGCCAATGGTTTACTTCGATCGCCTCGAGGCGTAGCAAGTCGTCTGATGGGAGAAATGCAATCAGTTGGCCGGAAGGTTTCGGAGGAGATGCGACTGGGCTCTCCCTCTTCAGAGTAGTTTGTAACAAACCTGTGAAAAACAAGATTTTGTTGATGTAATATATAATCCATTTTGTTTCCTGCAAATCATCTTGTCGAGTAGTTAGTAACTCAAAAGATAATTAATGAATGAAAGACTAAGAATTGAAGTCAAATTAATAACTTTATCCTAGTCCATCTTGTTTCCTGCAAATCATCTTGTCGAGTAGTTAGTAACTCAAAAGATAATTAACGAATGAAAGACTAAGAATTGAAGTCAAATTAATAGCTTTATCCTAGCCCCCGACTATTTGCTTAGTTTGTTTAGACAAACTGAGTAGATAGTGTTAGAAAGGGTTTATGAAAACAGAGAGGTTTGTTTAACTTGTAGTTTTTGGTCACAATTGTCATGCACTGGTCGAAAGAGTGGTAACGAATTGACACTAGGAAGTTCCTTCTAGTGGGCAGGACCACGTGTAGAGAGGAGAGGCTTCGACTAGGTAATGTTAACATCTCCGACCAGTTTAATCGAATCGAGAACGGCAACTTGAGTTAAGAAAACATCTAGAGGACTTTTTTTTAAAAAAAATTCGTTCGCCCTTCCTTAGTGGACTCGATAAGTCTGTCCTGGTAGCAAAAGTAGCAGACTGAACAACGCTAGGAAGTTTCTTCTAGTGGGCAGGACCACATGCAGAGAGGAAAGACTTCGACTAGATGGGTCTCTTCCTCCGACCAGTTGGGACGAAACGAGTACACCAAAGGTGGTTGAATAAATCTATGAAAGTGCACTCTACTTAGAGTATTTTTCAAAAGACTGAAGAAATAAACTAAGGTGAAAAGAGCTGGCTTTAAAAATGTTTCGACCAAATGGAACCCAAGCTATTTGTATTGGCGGCAAAAGTGAGTAACAAGTCGACACTAGGAAGTTCCTTCTAGTGGGTAAGACCACGTGCAGAGAGGAGAGGCTTCGACTAGACGATGTTACCCGCCTTTCGACCAGTGTAAAGAGAACTGGGTGTTTGGAATATAGTCGAAAGATTATGAAAGCACTACTCAAATGTAAGACAATAAAGGTAGAGAAAACCTGATTCTTTATTGTCTGAATGGTTGGTTACACATAGAACTTGCGTAACTGGTCGATATTCCAAGAATTTGAGAGAACTTGGCCATCTTCCATTGCTAGTCGTACTGACCCTGGCCGAGTAACTTCGACCACTGTAAGGACCTTCCTACTCGGGAGAAATTTTATTCCGATTCGACTTGGATTGGCAGAGCCTCAATACCAAGTCACCTACAGCAAGGCTGCGAGGTTGGACCTTACGATCGTAGTATCGACGCAGGGCTTGTTGGTAGACTGCTGAACGGACTAAGGCCTGGTTTCTCCTTTCTTCGAGTAGGTTAATGTCATCTGCTCGAAGTTGTTCCTGGTTGGAGTCACTGAAAGTTTCGACCCGTGTCGACCGTATCTTCAATTCCGGAGGAAGCATGGCTTCGGCTCCGAAGACTAGAAAAAAGGGTGTTTCACCTGTTGCACGACTAGTAGTCGTACGAACTGCCCATAACACGGAGGGTAATTCTTGTACCCAAGCCCCCGAGCGCTTGATTAGCTGGTCGAAGACTCGACTTTTAATTCCCCGTATTATTTGGCCGTTTGCACGTTCGACTGCCCCATTGCTCTGGGGATGTGCAACAGAAGCGTAACATACCTTGGTACCCAACTCGTCGCAAAATTCCTGAAATTTTGCGCTCAAAAATTGTTTACCATTATCTGTAATTATTCGACTTGGAACTCCAAATCGAGCAATTATGCTTCTCATCATGAACCGTTTTGCTGCTTCCATTGTGAGAGACCATGTGGAGGTCGTCCCGTGTGAGTGATGGGTAATTGACAAAGGTTTTAGGTCAGTCGAGTTTGGTTTGTGTGGTCGGACCATGTCGTTGCGAGGTTCACGCGTTTTCGTGAAGTCAATCGTATTGCCAGATAATCGAACGACCGGCGCAGTTATGAGCTGATACGACCGCTGGGCGGTTGTACCGATTGGTAAATGGCGGTTGAAGAATTCCAGAGAAGTTGTTTTTCGTGTTCTGGTCTTCATTGGAAATCGGAACGACCGCAGGTATTGGAGCGGTACGACCGGAGTGCGGTTGATCCGCTGGTAACATGGCGGTTGTACCGATTGTATTGTGAGTTTCGCCATTTTGGTGTTTTGAGTTTTGGGATAGGTCATATCCAGTGTGTTCATGCATATGTGTTGCATATTGCATGTTTGAGCTAACGTTAGGTCAAGTTGTGAAGAACTTGTTCCGGTTTCGTGTTTCTTGTGCGTGTGGGCTGCAGGACGCCGAGCGGAGTCGTGGCGAGACACGGTGGATCGGACTAGGCGCAGTGGCGCCGAGGTCGAACGGTCGATGTGTCAAGACGACGTGGACTCGAGGTGGTTGCGAGCGCGGCGAGACAAGGAGCGCGGAAGCTTCCCGGAAGGTGCAGAAGGGGCGAATCGGGAAATTCGCAAGGCTGCACAAGCGGGGGCGGGCTCCGTTGGACTTAGCGGGCGTAACGGGGAGGAGACCCGTTAGCCAAGGCTATATAAAGGATTGGAGGGGCTGCATGCCCTCTTGAGCACTTGGGTGGAATTAGGGTTTTAGAGTCAAAAGAGGCTTTGTGAGGTTGTTTCTCTTTTGCTCTTTAGTGGTTGAGAGTGTTGGTGGAGGCAGTGGGTGCTCCCTGCTTGTTCCCTTTGTAGCTCTCCCATGTGAGTTCTTGGCTTAGGGAGAGGGAGAGGATGGATTGGTGAACTTGTAATCATTCCTCTTGTTTTAATGTCCATGCGTATGGGGATGTATCTCTTTGTATTTCGCTCTTGATTCAATGAATGGAAATCTGAAGTTTTCTTCTATTCATGCTCTCTGTTCTTCGTTCTCCCTTTTTGTGATTTTTTGGGGCTTTCGTCAATTCGGGAGTTTTTGCTTGGTTCTTCCTCTTGATCTTGCTTGCTGGGACATGTGGGAACCTATCTAAGGTCATCTAGATCATCATCCACCCACGAGCAAGTCGTTAGATCAAGTTTTGATGTTTGCGCTTTTGAACCCACCTTCGCTCAAATACAAAAGGATAGGAACCTTGGCATGGATCTCTGAAATCGTTGCTTGGAATAGGTTCCTAATATCTTCAGGAAGGTGTGGTTCAATTTTTGTCAAGTTTGGCCGCAGAGATCAAAAGTTTGATCGTTTTGCGTTTTGAAACCCGAGCTGATTTTACTCGCTCCAGACAATCGAACGACCGGCAGAACACTACGGTTGTACCAAGATCTTGAACGACCGCCGCTTACTCGCGGGTTTATGCCGACTGCGGTACAACCGCCGCTTACTCGCGGTTGTACCGATTGTCCCGATTTGTTCGTAACTTCTGCTTTTTGTTTGTCGTTTGTGGGGTGAGGTGGATTCAACATAAGACTTCCTCTGTGGCTTAATCTTTGATCTTCATAGCTCTCATAGCTATTGGAGTGATTTACAAGTTGAATCCATTCTTTGCGAAAAAGTTTATGTGCTCCTATTCACCCCCTCTAGTCGCCTTTCCGGTCCTTCAATTGGTATCGAGCGGTTAGCTCTTTTCAATAGATCTTAACCGTCTCAAGAGCCGTGGCGATGGACAAGTACTCGACCAAGCCGCTTTGCTTTTGATGGCATCGACACCCTTCCGGAAGAGCCGAATGGAGACATACATCCAGCCTGTGGGTATGCCATCTGGCGAAAGGTCAAGGTTCGATTCATTGTTCTGCCGATGAGAACATCAATGCCGGAACATGGTTGATGTTGAGGCGAATGCAAAGGCAAGGAACATCATCATCCGTGGTTTGAGTCGAGTGAGTTTGATCAAGATATCTCACTGTCCGTCCGCCTACGATATCGGGTGACCTCGACGATACCATGAGGGCACCACCCAGATCAAGACGGTTCGACAGACCAGTTCAAACGAGAATACAACAAATTTGAGATGCTTGTCGGTGAGTCCCTAGATGAGTGCTTCAGACGCTTTCACAAGATCTTGAGCAACCTCCGAGCGGTCGGTCTCACATACCCCGACTCGGACAATGCTCGCCGATGCTCACTAAGACTCGTCTGCGTGGTTTGGGAGATGAAAGTGACCACCATCAAAGACACGACAGACCTCTCGACCTTGACTCTTGATGCTACCAGACTCACGCCTCAAGACTCACGAGATTGACGTTGTCTCTCGAGGTCGAAGTCACATCGATGGCCTTGGTCACCGATCCCGATTAAACTTCCGAGTCCTCTTGCAATTTCTCCTTGTCGCTTGCTCTCGTGACATAACCGATGATCGTTAGAGCAATTTGCGGATGAGCGACTTGCCCTCCTTGCTCGAGATTCTCCCACGCTACAAAGGAGGAGGGACGAGAAAGAGAGGAGGACCCGTGATTTGCTTCGAGTGTGGTGGCCCCAACCACATTCGGCAACCGCCCCAAGCCGAGAAGGGCAAGAACGACTACGGCGGTTCGGGCAAGAACGACTACACCGACAAGAACTGCAACAAGAAGCCTCCACTCAGACGCCCAAAGAAGAAGAAGTTCATAACCGGCAAAGCTAAGAAGCTCTTCCACAAGCGTCCTCACCGCTTTCGACGACCTCGACCTCGGCGAGGTGGAGGGATGGAGCGACGATGACGGACGGGTGACCAAGAGCCCAAGAATGGCGGCGACGACTTCTCCCATGTGCTTCATGGCCCTCGAGGGCGAACTTCGTGACAATGAAACAGTACTCGACTCGGACGAGGTAGATCCCACCTACTGAACAGCTCAATCATGCTTTTCTTAAGCTAGGAGGTTTTCATGCTAAAGCTAAGGCTAGGTGTCTTTGAGTTAGAGAAGGAAATAGATAGATGTCACTAGAGATTATTGCTCTTACATCGCCCTTCTAGTGATGATTGTGATACATGCTCGCTTTGTTTGGTTGATATGGAGAAGTTAAGGACCTCACATGATAGTATGTCCTCCGAACTTGATAGTGTTAAGGTGGAGAATGTTAGTCGCTTCTTTGAGTTAGAGTTGAGTAGGATGGTCATTACCCTACTTATTACCGATGAGACTACTTCTCCCACCTCATGTGAGGGTAAGGACATTGCTGCTAGAGGATCTTATGCCATGCTCCTTGATCTGCCTGAGTCTTGTGAAAATTGCAATAACTTGAAGATGAACTTAAAACGGGCAGATCATAAAATTGCTGAACTACAAGCTTCTTTACTTGAGCCAATTGTTTCATGCTTGAACTGTCCTAAGTTAACTGCTGAACTTGAGGCTGTCTCCAAACAGTTTCAAGATATGATTGATCATGAAAGGAAGTTGGCTCAGTTTGCTTCTAAGGACCCCGTTAGCTCACCATGCATTAAGTGTAACAAACTAAAATCTGACTTGATTGCTTTGGATGAGAAATGTGTGAAGCTAACTAAGGATCTTCTAGAGAAGCCACATTGTGCTTGCAATATGATTGTGGAGAAGGGGGAGAAGCCCCAGGGTAAGGATGAGACGCTTAGCAACGTGAACCAACTGGCTAGCGAGGGATCTGTCCCTTCAGAGTCGGTGTCAGGCGTGCACAAGCCATTCTTCCCTCTCTCTTTGGTTCTTCTTTTGCTCCCTTACCTTCTGCTGCTTTCTTCTTCCCCCGCTCTTCTTGCACCTCTCTCTTCGGGAGTGTCAAGACCTTATGAACACTCTCGAGAGATTTGTAGGAGGCAAGAAGAAGCTCAATCTTATTCTAGACCAATCTAAGATTTGCAGATTTAATCGTGGTCTAGGATATGACTTCTTTGAGGACATGAGGAAGCATCCACCGCCGTGCTCGCACTCCATAGCACTGTGTGATCGAGATCGAGCCCAGACCGAGAAAGTCCATTTCAAGTCGGCGGGCTATGTCGAGGATTTCGACAAGAAGATAATTTCACATGTCGCTTCTACCTCTCGAAGGTGAAGTATCACCGCACCTTCGTCGAAGGATGGACACACAATCGATCGATGCTTCAGCGCCAAGATCGCGTAGAGACCATGTTGAGTCTCTTAGGCGCATTGTGGTCGGCCCTGCACCTTGAGTGCACCTAAGACCAACACGAGGTCTAGGCTTGGTTCTTCGATGGGTTTGTGCAAAGATCGAGGACTTGGTTTTTCCGAAGTTTTCGGTTTTCGCCCTCATGTCGCTTTCGATCGTGACTTCCGCCGCCCCGAGGGTAGATCTCGTTTTCCCCATCGAGATAGCTACTCATGGCGTGTTCAAGATGTTGCTGGTGCTCGACTCACTCCTTCAGAAAGGATCGGACCCAAAGACGACCGGGTCTACTCTTAGACCTACGCTTTGAGTTACAGAGAGCGAGGGTAGATAGAGGTCATCGTGCTTGACTACTTCATCCGCCGACGTGTTATTCAAGATTGGGTGCCAAATCATTGTTGATTTATCCCAAGATCGAGACTTTACTCTTGTTTGACTCAGTTCGCCGGGTAGGGAAGGAGAAGGTTTGGCTTGTAGACTCGGTTGTTCTCGCTATATGATAGGAGACTCCGCTGGTTCTCCTCCTAGCCCGCGCTCGGTGATGAGACGATCACCTTCGAGACGCTTCGTCTCGACGCGTCATCGCCAAAGGTCTTGTCGCGATTAATGCTTCTTTTATTCTTAAGGATGTTGCCTTGGTTAGTAAGGCTGCAGACAATTTGCTTTCGGTTTCTCACCATCGATGACGGTTTCGAGGTGAGCTTTAAGAAAAACAATTGCAAAATTCTTGATTCTTGGTAGTCCGGTTTATGGATTTCTCGTTATGGGAGGATCTTTCGTGCTGATTTTTCGATTCTTCCGTGATCCTCTCCGGTGTTTGGTTGCTTCGAGTCCCGCGATCTCTCTTTCTCGCATAGGAGACTTGGTCATATTGATTTGACCATTTGACCCGAAAGTTAGCGTACCATGATCTCATTCGTGGTCCGCCAAACTCAAGATGGTCAAAGATCTTGTTTGCACTCCATGCCAAGACGCGGAAGATGGTTGCCGCTTCTCATCCTCCCACACAAGCATTATGACCGATGCACCGACAATTGCTCCACATGGACACAGTTGGACCGGCTCGAGTCTTGATCGGCAGGAGGGAAGTGGTATGTTCTTGTTGTGGTCGATGACTTCTCGAGGTATTCTTGGGTGTTTTTCTTAGCCTCAAGGATGAGACGTTTCACATTTCCGAGGTCTTTTAGTAGGTCTGTCTGCTGAGCTCCCGGTGCCTTACGAGCGATCCGCATGATGACAATGGCACGGAGTTCAAGAATTCCTACTTTGAGAGTTTCTGCGGTGAGACAGTGTAGAGCACCAGTTCTCTTCTCCATACGCCCTCAAAGAAATGGCGCTAGGAGAGGAAGAACCGCACCTTGGTTGAGATGGCAGACGATGCTTGATGAGTACTCTACACCGAGGAAGTTTTGGGCCGAGGCCATTGCAACGCGTGCCATGTTTGAATCGAGTTTTTCTTGGGCACTTCTACACGCACTTCTTATGAGTCGAGATACTGGTAAAGCCCAGCGTCTCTCATTTTCGTGTGTTTGGTTGCAAGTGCTTTATTTTGAAGTCTGGGAACCTAGATAAGTTCGAGTCACGTTCCTGTGACGGTATCTTTCTAGGCTACTCGACTTCTTCGCGGGCTTATAGGGTCCGAGGCTGAGTCTAGCAAAATGGTAGAGACCTGCGAGGTGACTTTTGACGAGGCCAGTCCGGGGACTAGGCCAGATATCTCAGGTTCTTTAGAGCAGTCCGAGACCATCTTTGTGGATGATGAGGACGATGGAGATGACGGTTGTCTACCTGATCCTGTCTCTCATCCACTCCTTGAGGTGCCGTCTTCCACCGCACCTCGAGGTGATCAGCCCTTGCCTTCTGCTTCCTCTGGAGCTAGTGGCTCTGTTCCTACCTCGTCAGCTCATGAGGTAGAGGCCACTTCTTCATCTCTCCCAGGACCTCCTAGACACTTCCAGAAAGTTCATCCTTCAGAGCAGATCATTGGAGATCTTTTCGAGCGTGTTACCCGCTCAAAATCTGGCTTATCTCAATTCTGTCTCCATTCTGCCTTCATTGCCTCTTTTGAGCCCAAAGATGTTTCTCATGCTTTATCTGATGAGTCATGGGTCAATGCCATGCATGAGGAGTTAGAAAATTTCGAGAGGAACAAGGTCTCGGTCACTTGTTGAGCCCCCACGAGGCTACAATATCATTGGAACCAAGTGGGTGTTCAAGAACAAGCAGAGCGAGGATGGGGTAATCATCCCAAACAAGGCGAGATTGGTAGCTCGGGGTTTTCCTGTGTTGAGGGTCTAGACTTTGAGGAGACCTTTGCCCTCAGAGCTCGACTTGAAGCCATTAGAATCTCGCTTGCCTTTGCAGCTTCTAAGGGTTTCAAGCTTTACCAGATGGACGTGAAGAGTGCCTTCCTCAATGGCCTTATTGAGGAGGAAGTCTACGTCCGCGACCTCCGTGTTTCGAGAACCCCAAATACCCTAACCATGTCTTCAAGCTTTCAAAGCACCAGATGGATTTAAGCAGCTCCCGAGCTTGGTATGAGAGGCTTAAGTCCTACTTGATAAGTCATGGTTTTGAGATGGGTAAAGTTGACAAGACCTTGTTCATCCGCCAAGATGGCATCGACCTTCTGCTCGTCAGATCTATGTCGATGACATTATCTTTGGCGGCTCTTCCCATACTGGTTTCCCGGTTCCTTGATGTCATGAGCACCGAGTTTGAGATGAGTATGATGGGTGAGTTGACCTTCTTCCTTGGCTTCCAAATCAAGCTGCACTCGGGAGGGTACATTTCTTCATCAAGGAAAGTACACTCGTGACCTCCGAGACGCTTCGACATGAGTGATGGTAAGCTGTGTCGACTCCCATGGCTTCTACCGCCTTTCTTGACCAGATGAGGATGGCGAGCGCTTGATCAAAAGGAGTTTCGAAGATGATTGGTTCCTCTTGTACCTCAACGCCTCGAGACCGGACATACATTTTTCGTGTGTTTGTGCGCTCGTTTTGAGCTTCTCTCGCGCTTCTCACCGCCAGCGGTGAAGCGATCTTCGGTACTGCGAGCTACCATTGACTATGGTATCGGTACTCTTCCTCATCCCTGTCTTTCCTTGAGAGCCTTTTCGGATGCGCACTTACCGGGTCAGAGGATAGATAGGAAGAGCACTTCGCACCTGCCAATTTCTTGGCACTTCTCTTGTTTCTGGTCTTCAAGGAAGCGATGCAGTGTTGCATGACCCACCGCAGAGGCCGAGTATGTTGTCAGCAGCCGATTGTTTGTAGTCAAGTGCTCGATGGCTTCGACCTGCGGGACTTTGGGTTAGTTATCGATGTTGTTCCACTCTTTTGTGATAACACTTCTGCGATTAACATTGCCAAGAACCCCAGCAAAGATTCCCGGACCAAGCACATCGATATTCGCTTCCACTTCCTTAGAGACCATGTAGAGAAGGGCGATATAGTGCTCCAGCCAGGAGAGTGACCACCGGTTATCGACATTTTCACCAAGCCATTGGATAGTTCGAGGTTTTCACTCTGGGAGAGCTTGGGGTGGTTTGTCCTTATGGACTATAGTGAGGGGAGCTTTGGGTTTTCTTGCTCTACTATATTATTTATGCTCTTGCTCCTGTCTTTGTTGCATTGCATTTTGGGTGCATTTGGGATTAGTCCTCCTAGCATAGATTAGAGTGCTTCTTTTGTCTAGTTGTTTAGATTTTGCTCTTATCTTGTGATTCTAGGATGTCGCTTATTAGTGTCTCTTCTCACTAGGTTGAGCTTACTCACTTCTTATAGGTTCTAGCAAGGGTTGGGCCACCCTTGGGCAGACAGGAACGTGTTTGCTCCTTAGTGTGTTAGCCAGGCAGCTTGATAGTCCTAGAGTCATATGGGGTAGATGAGAGTCGATCGAGCCATAGTATTCTCTATATCTTATCTATGCTTTAAGGATTTTGTTTTATGTTTTCCTTGCCGACTTCTCGATTTATTGTTTTGGTTCAAGGAGTTCATTTGGGAGCTTCGAGCTTAATATTGACTTAACTCAACTTGAACTAAAAGTTGCATCTAATGTTGAGGGGAGTGGATCTTCTGCATTGTAATATAACTACATTGAGCCTTGATTATTATCCTGCTATGACATGTTTACAATGCTTTACACCTTGCCATGACTTGTGCTTATTTGCTAGATTTATCATGACTTCATATGTGTAGCCTAGCTTTTGCCATGATAAGATAATTAAAATTGCTCAACTTAAACTAAAACTTGTCATGTTAGCACTCGAGATTAGTCTTTCTTGAGCTATCCTTTTATGATTCATGCCATGTCAAATAGGCTGGGTAGAGTGATGAATCTATATTGAGCCTTAGATTGAGCTGTTTTAGTCTCTTGATGATGCATGAGTTAGTACAACTTGTTAAAAGGCAAAAAGATCTCTTTTGTGCGAAAAAACTGATCTCACCAATTCTCTCCTATGAGACGGCTTGCCATTGCACTTGGCATGAACTTAGGGGGAGTTTTGGGTGACCTAGACTATCTTCTTAAGCTTCTCGCTTGGAGTAGTCGATAAGGCTTGAGACCTAGCACATGATAAAACAAAAATCTGGTTGGAAACCACCATGAATTTCAAAAGAAAATATGTTTCATGTGTTCAATGTGCTTAAAGCCACAAAAGTATCATGTACTTTAACCAATGTTTCAATCTTGAGCATAGCACTCTATTTGGTCTCAATTTAAGCTTCTTAGTTCCGCTTAGCTTATTGACATGGCTGCATCATCCTTGGATATCTCTAGCTAGACTTTGCTCATTGATGACTTGACTTGCTCACATAATGTACCTCATTTTCAGATTGTCATCTATGTGTTCTAGCTAGCTTATACATATCTTGTCATGATCTAGATAGCCTTTTTATTAAGTTATGGCTTGGCGTATTACATTATGGTCATTCTGGATAATTCTCATGGCTCAAAATGCTTAAATAAACAAACTTCAGCCATTTTCATTCATTAACATGTCATTTTCTCTCTTGAGCATTCTTGATGTGTTTATTGCCAAAAGGGGGAGAATAGAGAAGAAAAGTCTGTTGGGAACAGTTTAGAGCTTTGGAGAACAATTTGCTCTTTTAGTTGTTGCTCTAATGTTCCTTCCATCGACATGGTCATTGTTTCACTCTTCTTCTTTGGACCATGTTGATTCGTCAAACTCAAACTCAACTTTGCTTTTTTGGAGTTTGTCAATATACTCATCAAGGGGAGATTGAGAGACCATGTGGAGGTCGCCCCGTGTGAGTGATGGGTAATTGACAAAGGTTTTAGGTCATCGAGTTTGGTTTGTGTGGTCGGACCATGTCGCTATGCGAGGTTCAGCGTTTGCGTGAAGTCAATCGTTTGTCCAGATAATCGAACGACCGGCGTGTTATGAGCGGTACGATCGCAGGCGGTTGTACCGATTGGTAAATGGCGTTGAAGAATTCCAGAGAAGTTGTTTTTCGTGTTCGGTCTTCATTGGAAATCGGAACGACCGCAGTATTGAGCCAGACGACCGAGTGCGGTTGATCCGCCGGTAACATGGCGGTTGTACCGATTGTATTGTGAGTTTCGCCATTTTGGTGTTTTGAGTTTTGGGATAGGTCATATCCAGTGTGTTCATGCATATGTGTTGCATATTGCATGTTTGAGCTAACGTTAGGTCAAGTTGTGAAGAACTTGTTCCCGGTTTCGTGTTTCTTGTCCGTGTGGTCGCAGGACGCCGAGCGGAGTCGTGGCGAGACACGGTGGATCGGACTAGGCGCAGTGGCGCCGAGGTCGAACGGTCGGGATGTGTCAAGACGACGTGGACTCGAGGTGGTTGCAGGCGGCGAGACAAGGAGCGCGAAGCTTCCGGAAGGTGCGATGGGCGAATCGAAATTGCAAGGTCGCACAAGCGGGCGGGCTCCGTTGGACTTAGCGGGCGAACGGGAGGAGACCCGTTAGCCAAGGCTATATAAAGGATTGGAGGGCTGCATGCCCTCTTGAGCACTTGGGTGGAATTAGGGTTTTAGAGTCAAAAGAGGCTTTGTGAGGTTGTTTCTCTTTTGCTCTTTAGTGGTTGAGAGTGTTGGTGGAGGCGGTGGGTGCTCCTCGCTTGTTCCTTTGTAGCTCTCCCATGTGAGTTCTTGGCTTAGGGAGAGGGAGAGGATGGATTGGTGAACTTGTAATCATTCCTCTTGTTTTAATGTCCATGCGTATGGGGATGTATCTCTTTGTATTTCGCTCTTGATTCAATGAATGGAAATCAAGTTTTCTTCTATTCATGCTCTCTGTTCTTCGTTCTCCTTTTTGTGATTTTTTGGGGCTTTCGTCAATTCGGGAGTTTTTGCTTGGTTCTTCCTCTTGATCTTGCTTGCTGGGACATGTGGGAACCTATCTAAGGTCATCTAGATCATCATCCACCCACGAGCAAGTCGTTAGATCAAGTTTTGATGTTTGCGGCTTTTGAACCCACCTTCGCTCAAATACAAAAGGATAGGAACCTTGGCATGGATCTCTGAAATCGTTGCTTGGAATAGGTTCCTAATATCTTCGGAAGGTGTGGTTCAATTTTTGTCAAGTTTGGCGCGAGATCAAAAGTTTGATCGTTTTTCGTTTTGAAACCCGAGCTGATCTTACTCGCTCCAGACAATCGAACGACCGGCCGTAACACTACGGTTGTACCGATCTTGAACGACCGCCGCTTTACTGCGGTTGTAGCCGATCTGCGGTACAACCGCCGCTTGTTCTAGCGGTTGTACCGATTGTCCCGATTTGTTCGTAACTTCCTGCTTTTTGTTTGTCGTTTGTGGGGGTGAGGTGGATTCAACATAAGACTTCCTCTGTGCTTAATCTTTGATCTTCATAGCTCTCATAGCTATTGGAGTGATTTACAAGTTGAATCCATTCTTTGCGAAAAAGTTTATGTGCTCCTATTCACCCCCCCTCTAGTCGCCTTTCCGGTCCTTCACATTGTTATCGATCCTGAGTTCGCTTCGATCCATTTTGTGAACGATCAATAGCCACAAAAGGAACTCGAAACCTCCCCGGAGCTTTGGGGAACAGTCCTAGGATATCAAGACCCCAGGTCGCAAAAGGCCAAGAAAGAGGTATTGTTTGTAATGCTTGAGCTGGTTGGTGTATTTGCCTGCTATGAAACTGGCATTGGACACACTTTTTAACCAACTCTTCAAAGATCGCATGTTCATTGGCAAGAGAAACCTTGTCGAAAGGCCTTACCGACCAGTGTTCTGTAGGAAGTATGAGTTCCACAGATGCCACCGTGTATGTTGTGAAGGAGTTTTAATCCTTCGCTCTGCGGAATGCATCGCATGAGCACCCCTTGAGTACCTCGTTTATAGAGGACTTCTTCAACCAAAGTATACATTTTGGCTTTTCGGGAGAAGCGATCTGCCTCAAGATCGTCTTCGGGTACAGAACCCTTCTGAAGATACTTGTAGATGGGAGCCATCCAAGTATCCTCGTACTCTAGAGAGGCCGTCTCAATAGGAGGTGTCTCTGGTTTTTCGACCAGTGACGGCTTCTGGAGTTGTTCCAAGAAGACTCCTTTTGGTACTATAGATCGGGAAGAAGCCATTCGAGCAAGCTGGTCTGCGAGGAAATTATCCTTTCGGGGGATGAATTGTGCCTCGAAACCGAAAAAATGCTTTTCTAGCTTACGCACTTCTGATAAGTACCGAGACATCGTAGGATTAGAGCACTGGTACTCTTTCCCGACTTGATTCACGACTAGCTGAGAGTCTCCTCTCACGGGTAGTCGACGAATCGAGAGTGCATTCGCAGCTCGTATGCCAGCTAGCAAACCTTCATATTCTGCCACGTTGTTAGTGGCCTGAAAGTTTAATTGTATGGCATACTTTAAGGTTTCTCCGGTAGGAGATACCAGGACCACCCCAGCCCCCGAGCCACTTAAAGTAAGTGACCCGTCAAAGTACATCGTCCACTAGTCGTGGGAATCAGATCGGGATCTGAACAGTTCAGATTTGTCCATTCGGCGACAAAGTCTGCCAAGATCTGGGATTTTACTACGTTCGGGACACGAAATGGAGGTCGAACTCCCTAAGTTCGACCGACCATTTTGCCATGCGCCCCATTGTTTCCCTATTCGGAGGATCGCTCCCAAGGGAAACTCGGGCAACCTGACTATTTTGTTTGCCTAAAAATAATGCCGCAGCTTCTCGAAGACATGAGGAGGGCATATAGAAGCTTTTGGACTCGAGGGTAACGCTCCTTAGGCCCGTGCAAAATTTCACTAACGTAGTAAACTGGTCGTTATGCGCCACGTTCTACGACCCGATCGCGCTTTATCGCTGTGGCGTGGCAGCTAGGTAAATTAAGAGTGTCTCTTCTGGCTTTGGAGAAACCAGAATAGGAGCACTCGTAAGATACCTCTTGACATCCTCGAAGGCAGTGTTTGCCTCCTTCGACCACTCAAAACCTTCATGTTTCCTTAGAAGTTTAAAGAAGGGTAATCCTTTTTCTCCTAGTCGTGCGATGAAACGACTTAAAGCCGCCATGCACCCAGTGAGTTTTTGGACTTCTTTCTTTGTGATTGGAGGGTGCATTTGGAGGATGGCCTTTATCTTTTCGGGATTTGCTTCGATTCCCCGTATAGATACTAGGAATCCAAGCAATTTTCCTGAAGAGATTCCAAACACACACTTCTCAGGATTAAGTTTTAAGCGGTGCTTTCTGAGGTTGTCGAATGTTTCTTGTAAGTCGGTGATATGATTAAATTTCTTAATGCTTTTTACGACTAGATCATCAACATAGGCCTCTAGATTTCGGCCTAATTGAGATGAAAAAGTTGATTGCATCAAGCATTGAAAAGAAGCGCCAGCATTCTTTAGACCAAATGGCATCTTGACATAGCAAAATATACCAAATGGTGTAATGAATGCGGTCTTTCTTCATCGTCTAGACACATATTGATCTGGTGGTATCCAGAATATGCATCTAAAAAACTTAACATCTCACAACCTGTAGTAGAATCAACCAGCTGATCGATACGAGGTAAAGGAAAATCATCTTTTGGACATGCTTTATTAAGATTAGTGAAGTCTACGCACATACGCCATTTGCCATTTGACTTCCTAACCATAACAGGGTTAGCCAACCACTCTGGGTGATTGACTTCTCTTATAAAGCCTGCTTTTATTAGCTTATCCAATTCTGATTTAATGGCATCTCGTCGATCAGGCAAATCTCCGTAATTTTTGTTTTCTGGGTACTTTGTCGAGCCGTAAAAGCTAGCTTCGTGCTCGATCACCTCCCTGGGGACTCCGGGCATGTCGGATGCTTGCCACGCGAAGACATCTGCGTTAGCTCTGAGGAAGGTAATGAGGGCGTCTTTCTATTCGGGGTCGGAAGTATCCCCGATGCGAACGGTCTTCGAGGCTCCTGTGTCGTGAGGAACCTCTTTGACTGGTCGCTCACTTAGGTGCAGCTTTTAGGCCGACTTGCTAGTCGGAAGGTGACTTTCTTCTCGAGTTGGTATTTGACCAACCATCTCGAGGGATCGACGGTCGCAAGTATACGCCATCTTTTTGTCACAATGAATTGTGATCACTCCTTTGGGACCTGGCATCTTAAGACATTGATACCCATAATGAGTAGCCATTAAGAACTTTGCCAAAGTTGGTTGTCCGAGTATGGCGTTATATGCCGTATCGAAATCGACCACATCAAAGGAGACTTTCTCTGTCCTGAAATTACTTGGTGAACCAAATGTTAAAGGAAGAGAAACTTGGCCAATAGGTTTGGCCGAAGACCCCGGTACGATACCATGAAAGGAATATCGTACTGGTCTTACCTTTGTCCTGGGTACTTGCATCTCATCCAGGGCATTGGTAAACAAGATGTTTAATGAACTGCCACCATCAACTAAGACTCGATTGACCCGACAATTGTTGATGGTGGGTTCGACAACAATCGGATATCGACTTGATCGAGTTGAAGGAATCGGGCAGTCACCCTTCTCGAAGGAGATGGTGACTTCCGACCACTTCGGTAATTTATTGACGAGAGGAGGATCTATGGAGTTTACCTCACGTTCGGCAGCTTTGAGCTGTCGTTTTGATTTGTATGCCGATGATCCCCCGTAAATGTGCTTGACGGTATGTTGCGGATCCTGGAACGGCATCTCCTCATCGTCATCTGACGACTTTGGACCACTTGTTTGCCCTACCTGCTCGAGAGTGGGAAGTGGACCTTTGCCGTTGTAGTAGTCCTCGAGCTTCCGTTGGAAAACTCGGGAGTTGTGAAGGTCATGTCCTTCCTTTTTATGAAAAGGACACCACCTAGGCTTTTCATTCTTCCGATCAGGGCGCTTACCTTTGCCTTGGTCGGAGTACAGCTTGGAGGTTCGTGGCTCTTTATCGTTTACAGCCAAGACCTCCTTGGAGCCACTGGTTTGGGGTTTTTGACCCTTCACCTTGTTCTTGAATTTCTTTGCTTTCTTATCCTTTTTCTTACTGACTTCGCCTGGCTCTCGAGTGGCATTGTCTTCTCGATCGATTGTGTTGTTCCACTCAACCGCCTCAGAAGCAGTCGCATATCGATCGACCATCTCAAATAGCTTGGCAACGGTATTGGGAGGATTTAAAGCAATATCCTCTGTTATCCTTCTACTACGGACTCCTTGCTTGAAAGCCCTGATGACAGATAAATCAGAAACTTCCAGAATTGAGTTACGAACCTGACTAAAACGCTTGATGAATTGGCGTAAGGTTTCGTGGTCGTTTTGTCTCATCCGGTGCAAGTCGTCCTCCTTTCCAAGGCGATTGTATGTGCCTTGGAAGTTCGCCAGTAGAAGGTCGCAGAGGTGTTGCCAAGAATAGATCGACTCGAGTGGTTGGTTTAATAACCACGATCGAGCAGACCCTTCAAGTACGGTCGGAAGGTAATTTGCCATTACATGCTGTCATCCTCCTGCTGCTTGGACTGCTGTTGTAGAAATTTGAAGGAACTCGATGGGATTTTGGGATCCATCGAACTTCTCCATGTTCACTGGTCGAAAACGAGGTGGCCAGCGAACAGCTCGGAGGTCAGGTGAAAACGCCCGACATCTGGTAATAACTTCTTGTCGCCTTCTTTGCAGAAAAGAAGGATTGATATCACCAGGTGGTCGTATTCGACGATACCCAGTGATAGGTTGACCCGACCTGTGATAGGTCTCGGTCCTACGAGGGGAATACTCCTTGTAGTCTATCTGCTGTTGCAGATTTCCATGTCGGAATGGTGAGCGATCACCTCTCCGAGGGGCTTGTTGATCATCAGTCATTCGAATGATATTTCTCCGAGTAGGAGATCGATGTGGCTTGTCGCTGCGTCGATTTCTACGCGGTGATATGTTTGATTGACTGGTAGCTGAAGAAGTCGTATTGCTATGACTACCTGAATGATGTCGGTGAGGAGCTTCCAGTTTTGCCATCGTGTTCCGAAACCTTTGTGCGATCTCTTCGACGAAGAGGTCATAGCCTAGCGTTCGGGCGAGCTCTCGAGTAGGGTTCTCGAGCAAGTCGTTGATGTGCTGGAGCTCTTGAGCTTCCTCTGTTTGATATTGAATGCGCCCAGGCAGATTCTTCTGGGCTGCAATCTTCTTTCGCCGAATAGCCTCAAAATCTTCTATATCAGATTCTTGAAACTGTCTCAACGGAGTGCGAGTATGTCGAGGATTTCCCTCGCGTTCATCAGAGTGTTGGTTCTGTCTGCCAGTGGTGGTGCCCTTGCCATCTTCACGAGGGGGTGCAGTGCGTGATCTTCTAGGAGGGCTCTTAGCTCGGTCTCTAGGAGAGTGACCTTGATCCGAGGGAAGGACAAAGACCTCCCGTTGATGATTCTCACTTGTGCTCGAGGCCTCCCCGCTTGAGGAGTAGTCGAGAGACACCATCTGGCGACTTGCAGTAACCCCCTCCAGGTAGGGGAACTCTGGGTTATAACCGTCTCCATCCGCAGGTGTGATCTGCGGAGAGATGGTCGAATTCGCGGGAAAAACATGCTTGATCCCGCTCTCTCTGGGGTTATCCGGAGAGAGAGGACCACCAGATGTTGGTGAAGTTCCGGAATTGTGGCTTCCAGAACTTGTCTCACCAAGTCGGACCGCCTTAGGGGGACTTGAACACTTGGAGGAAGAACTCTCGTTGTGTTGTGAGCCTGCCTGGGTGTAGTCCTGGTCGGATTGACCCTTGTCCTTTGAGAGGGTTGATTCCTCTGCTGGACGTACAGCTGTGGGGGATAAGGATCCCTCCTCAACTCCATCAGTGGGATGGTCTGCTGGAGAATGATCTCCGGAGGCGACATCACCATCAGAGGATGCATTACTCGGTTTGTAATCGAAACCAGCATCCATGTCGACGTCTGCGTAATCTGCCAAGTCATACCAGTTCTCCTCGTTCCATTCCCCTGCCATGAGTGCATGAGATTTGGAAAAAGAGAGTATGTTGACAAGAGATTACCGGAAGATCCCCACGGTCGGCGCCAACTGTCGGTGTTTTAGAACCGATCTTACGTAAAGATTGTTTGGTTCGGGGGGTCTCCTAGAATGGAATCACGCAGAGATTGACACGGTATTTTATATGTGTTGGGCCTTCTCCGGAGAGAATAACAACCCTACTCCTGTGTGTGTATGGTATTGAGTGTATTCTGAACAATCAGGAGAAAACTAAGACTATTACAGATGATAGTACTTGTCTTTCTGATGGCAATTTGATAACGTGTGTGTACACTACTATCGCTGTCTCCTCCCCTTATCTTCCTGATCGCTGCCTTTATATAGTCATGAAGGAATAACCGTTCTGTTCTGCTGAAGAGGCGCTTCATCAAGTCCAGTAACGGGCGCATATTGGTAGTAATCATCAGAGTAGTGACTCCTTCACGCCGTCTGGCAGTTAATGGTCGGAGATAATGGGGTATTAAGCGCTATTACTTCACAGAGTAACAACGTATGTTGACTGGTTGGATTCCTTAATCAATTGGACCCACTCGCTTGTAGGTTTTATTGATCATAAGGTGGTCGTGGCTAACCTGGTCGTAGAAGAGCTTACGACTATGAGATAGTCGTAGAAGAACTTACGACTGGGTAGTGGTCGTAGAAGAACTTACGACTGGGCAGTGGTCGTAGAAGAACTTACGATCACCTGGTAGGCTTCTCCCTTGTAAATATAAGGGGTACTTCTGGGACCACATGACATCATATTTACCCATAATAAAAACTATAGATAAAATGAGGATTATTAGATCCTCGTCAGATAGCTAGATCTTGAATCTAGATGATTTTAGAAATTTGAATCACTCGAATCGGAGCTCGAACGAGCTCTCAGAAGTTTTGAAATCACATGGTCGGAAGGAGGTTCGACTACCTGGTCGAAACAGGTTCGACCGGTCGAAAGGAGGTTGACTACCTGGTCGAAAGAGGTTCGACCGATCGAAAGGAGGTTTGACTACCTGGTCGAAAGAGGTTCGACTGGTCGAAAGGAGGTTTGACTACCTGGTCGAAAGATAGTGACCGGCGGCGATGAAGAGAGCAGCAGCGAGATGCCCAGCGACGAGGGTTGGCGGAGTGGTCAAAGACGGCGCGGGCGCTCCAGTGAACTCTTCGACGGCGAGGAGGTTGAATATGGCGTGGGCGCTCCAGTGAACTCTTCGGCGGTGAGGAAGTTGAAGACAACGTCGACGGAGAGGATTTGATGGTGGCAGAACTCGAAGCACGGCGAAACGAGCGCGAGAAAGAGAGAGAGGGAAAGTTGAGGGGGGGACCGGGAGACAAGATGGAGCGATGGGATTCTCGGTGGCGCGGTTTGGGCGCACGACTGGCAGGTGTGGGAGGGATGGGGACAGGTAGGGGAGGGGGCAAGAGGGGGAACGGGCGCGGCGGAGGTGATGACATTTAATGCGTGAGAACTTTTGCAACGGCCGTGACGGGGGAGACGGGAGCAGGTGCGGAGGAGATAAGTGGGGCTGGTCGAAATCGAGCAGCTGGTCGACCGCGAGAGGGTGGTCGACATCAAGAGGGTGGTCGAAACCGAAAGGGTGGTCGACACCGAGAGGGTGGTCGACACCAAAAGGGTGGTTGAAACCGAAGGGGTGGTTGACACCGAGAGGGTGGTCAAAATCGAAAGGGTGGTTGAAACCGAAGGGGTGGTCGACACCGAGAGGCTGGTCGAAACCGAAGGGGGTGGTCGACACCGAAAGGGTGGTCGAAACTGAAAGGGTAGTCGAAACTGAAAGGGTGGTTGACACCGAAGGGGGCGGTCGACACCAAAAGTGTGGTCGACACAGAGAGGGTGGTCGTGCGGGGAACGAGCGCGAGAAGAAACAAGATTTTTGATTCACAGAGAATACACTAATCCAAAAAGGCTCTTAGAAAATAGCAAATCAAGTCAAAAAATTCAAGAAAATGCTTAAAATATTCTTTTTGACTTTAAATCCAATAAAGCCCAAGAAAATTCAAGTAAACCAAATTTTGAATTAATTAAAGTTTGATTAACTCATATTAAATTGTTTTTGTTTTTCTAAAATTCCAAGTTAAGCTTTAGCAACTTCAACAAAGATCAAATGGTTATTTTTATTCTGAAAATTTCAAAAAGCCCTGAAAATTGGTATGTTACACTCTACCTATTTTCCCTTCCCTTTTGCTCAGGTTGAACCCTCCTCGGTGAAGTTTCACGCACTGCTGTTGGTCTCCACCGTCGGCTCACCTCCGACCTCCTCCAGTCACTCTCGTGCTTCCGGTAAGGTCTCTGAACCTGTTTAGTGCTCGTGTGCGCGTTAGCTAGCTCATTGCGTCGCCTCATCGCGATTCCCAGTTTGGCCGTAGCACTCCCTCTGCCTCACCTCGTCGCACTGCCACTCTAGTCCACCTCCGACTATGCTCTGGCCACCCGTAGCTTCGCCTAGCCGCCAGGAACGCATTTTGGCCCTTGGTCGGCGCCGCCATGGCCTCCTTTGCTGGTGATGCACCGGCAAAGTTCACGGCCGAGTGCGAGCTCTGCGTTGTCTGTTTTGGATATCTACCTTAGCTCGTAATCAAAACAAAATCACTGTCATTAGGTTAAAAACAATCATTAGCGCTTAGTTTGTTGCGCAGTGTTTCTATGACGGGTGGAACCGTGAACAGAAACCCATGTGCTTTAATGTCTAAGAATCTCGGTGAGTCGTTGACGAGTGGGTCCAGTGCACTAAGTGCACAGTGAACCCCCGTATGGACTGGGCGCTGAGCTGGTGGACCGTCGGTCCGTACGCTATTCCATGAGCCTAGTCGCTGATATGTGGGACCCGCTTGTCAGTAGCTTTTACTTTAGGTTTTTAAATGAAAAATGAAAAGAAAATCCTAGGGCCCACTGGTCAGTGACCGTGGCTAGGTTAGCTTTGGTATAAAAAGTATTAAATGCCTTTTTAATATCAGAAATGAATTATTTGTGTACAGAAAATTGTTTGAACTTCAAAATTGCATAAGTAATTCATTTCAACTCCTTTTTGGATGAAACAAATTTTGTTGGGTTACATTTTTAGTGTAATTAATTTTGGTATAGTTTTGAGTCTTGTTACCATTCCAAAAAATTTTGTTAGCAGAATTACTTTCGGAATATCATTGCTTTCGCACTAAAAATTCTTTTAACTTAAAAAATGCATAAGTATTTCTCTGTAACTCCAAATGGTGTGAAATCAGTTTTGTTGGGTTCCTCTGTTACTGTAATTTAATGTGGATTAGGTTTTTAGTATGTTTATGTTTCTAAGGATCTTGGTATTCGATTTAATTGTGCACTACTTTCATGACTTTGAAAATGCATAGAAAATCGATTTTAGCTCCAAATGAGATGAATCAAGTGTCATTGTTCATCTCATGTTGGGATCTGTCTACCATAAAATTTTCATAGCCACCACCTTTCTGGAAATTTTTGCGAAAACTTTGAAGTCGGTGAACAGTAACCGAAACCCTAATTATGGGATTTTCTTTCCCGACAGAATTATTTAGGCTATAACTTTTCTATGCAACATCCAAATCAAATGAACCTTGTTTATAAATTCATTTAAAATCATGCTCTACCTTTTGTGTAAATTTCATGATTTTTGGATGATTTTGAATTTTTGAGTATATTCGGTGTTATTCATTCTTATTGGTTCTTCTCGATTCTATCGATAGGTTTCACTGATTCGGTTACCTAAGACACTGATCCTCAGCAACAAGTAGAATATCTCCAGCAAGGAAAGCAATCCCCCCTTTGATCATATTGCTCCTGTTATGTTTGATACAATTATATTTTTTTTGCAAATGTATGTATGCATGTGCTATGTTGATGTTAATTTCTCGTTAGAGTAGTTAATCTGAATAGATGCATGAGTTGTAGGTTAATGTTTCTCATTGCCACTGAGCCTAAGTTTAGTCTTACTAATGATTTAGAGCTCGATGGATGGGCCCTGTGTAATATTCCGTTTAATTTTTTAGCATCAAAGAGAATTAAGGAAAGAAAGATATTGGGATTTAGGATATATAAATTTAGAATTTTCGAGAGGGATTTTAAATTGGGCCATTCGGCCCATGTTACCATGGCCCAAGTGGGGGAAACCGACTTTTAGCCCAAGGCCCATTAGTGGGCTGTCTTTTAGAGGGCAAGGAGGGGGTGGGCAGCAACCCTAGCAGCCCTTGCTACTGTAGTGCCACCCCTACTACAGCATCCACCACCACTGCTGCTCCTTGCGCCGCCCTACCTCCCGGTGCTGCCTCCTGGTTGTTGCCGGCCAAGAAGAAAGGAAGGGGAGGTAGGAGAAGGAAGAGGGAAGGGAGATTTCATGGATTCTTCAGCGGTTTTCATCATGTTATTAAAGGGTGACCCTCAGATCTCGTTGCTTTGTTTATTAGTTTTGTGATTTGGCGGCATTGGGTAGTAAATTGATTGTTTGCAGTTTGTAGTGCGCTGTAGGTTTGAGTTCTGAAATTGCAAATTTTGGATTCATCACATCTTAGAGATTTGTGGGTAGCGTCTTTTTATTTCCATAGAATCCTGGATCACATCATTTGGATGAACATATCTTGAGTTATGAATTTTACAACACTGCTGTCTAGAGGTTCTGTCAGGATTCTGGCAGGTTGTAGTAATTAGATGATAAAAATTAGTTAACAAAGTAATTAGAGGATCTCACCAACATGCATATTGTAGGTGATTTCATAAGGTTTCTAGAGATCTCAAGAATGTAATTTTTTGATAAACGTACTGAAAGTTATGAATATTTTAGTTCTACTGTCTAGAATATTTGCCAGATTCTGGCAGTCATAATAATCTGTTTAGTAAAAATAGTGAATGACAAAATTAGGAAATCTGACCAACTAGATAAATGTGGGTAATTCCGTAAGCTTTCCAGAAAATCCAAGAACACTATTTTTGGGTAAACAGAAGGAAAGATATGATTTCTGGAAGATGACTGTCCTGTTTTAGGACAGAACGATGTTCAGGGGGAAACGATGTTTTGGGTTGCGCTTAGGAGGATAGATAGTTATGTATTTTTTATGTAATGTTGTATGCTCTGAAATGTCTTATGATCTATTGCACACCACCACGAACCATTCACAATTGATTAAATTTGGATTATGAATTAATAATTGAGCAAACTGCCAAGATGTTTTCTGTTGGTTATGTCTTATGCATCAGTTGGTTTGTAATAGAGTTGGTTAATGCTCCATGGAAGTTTTATGCTTATGATTATGATTTAAATTGGTTGTTTGAATTAATTGATTTATGTTATTGATATTTGTTAGAACCTTCTGTATGGTTAACTATACAAAGAAGGTTCTGCCGAAATTTAGTATAATGTCTTAGTTTTAAATTGTTATTTGTTATTTTAGTAGCATTTCAGGCTCATGTTGAGCTAAGGTGTTACAGTTGGTATCAGAGCGGGCTGTAGGTCCGTGGTACTTGAATTATTAATATTGACACACTATGCACAGTAGGTGGGATTGAGTTATTGCATTGCATATACGCTTCTGTTGAATATTATAGTTGTTCCTGTGATAGACTTGCTAGTTGATCATTGCGCTTAATGTTTGATTGTTCTTGTTTGTGGTGTTTAGAGATGGCAAGGGGTAGAGGCCGTACCCGTGGTCATTGTCGGCAGGGTGCCGGTCGGGGCCAAGCGACGCCACCGCCCGAGGTCCAGGAGTCTGTAGTTGGGGAGGGCAGTCATGCAGGGTCAGAAGAAGAAGTTGCTTCAGCGGTTCAGCACGGGGAGGTTCAGGGGAACCAGGCCCATGGACCGGCTACCTGGGAGTTGTTTGTTGAGCATCAAAGAGAATTAAGGAAAGAAAGATATTGGGATTTAGGATATATAAATTCAGAATTTTCGAGAGGGATTAGAAATTGGGCCTTTCGGTCCATGTTACCGTGGCCCAAGTGGGGGAAACCGACTTTTAGCCCAAGGCCCATTAGTGGGCTATCTTTTAGAGGGCAAGAAGGGGGTGGGCAGCAACCCTAGCAGCCCCGCTCATTGTAGCACCACCCCCTTTCTGAGAGCCACCACCCCCTTTGCTCCTTCAGACCACCCTACCTCCCAGTGCTGCCTCCTTGTTGTTGCCGGACAAGAAGAAAGGAAGGGGAGGTGGGAGAAGGAAGAGGGAAGGGAGATTTCATGGATTCTTCAGAGGTTTTCATCACGTTATTAAAGGGTGACCCTCAGATCTCTTTTCTTTGTTTATTAATTTTGCGATTTGGCAACATCGGGTAGTAAATCGATTGTTTGCAGTTTCTAGTGCGCTGTAGGTTTGAGTTCTGAAATTGTGAATTTTGGATTCATCACCTCTTAGATATTTGTGGGTAGTGTCTTTTTCTTTCCATGAATTTTACAACACTGCTGTCCAGAGGTTCTGTCAGGATTCTGGTAGGTTGTACTAATTGTATGATAAAAATTAGTTAATGAAGTAATTAGAGGATCTCCCCAACATGAATATTGTAGGTGATTTCATAAGGTTTCCAGAGATCTCAACAATGTAATTTTTGGATAAATGTACTGAAAGGTATTAATATTTTAGTTCTGTTGTCCAGAATATCTGCCAGATTCTGGCAGTTGTAATAATCTGTTTAGTAAAAATAGTGAATGACAAAATTAGGAAATCTGACCAACTAGATAAATGTGGGTAATTCCGTAAGATTTCCAGAAAATCCAAGAACACTATTTTTTGGGTAAACAGAAGGAAAGATATGATTTCTAGAAGATGACTGCCCTGTTTTGGGACAGAACGATGTTCAAGGGGAAACGATGTTTTGGGTTGCGCTTAGGAGCATAGATAGTTATGTAATTTTTTATGTAATGTTGTATGCTCTGGAATGTCTGCTTAGTGTGGTTATTAATTGTTCAGGTAGTGGTGTGAATCCGGGGATAGCACCCTCTTCCCGTCATCCTACTCCACACGGTTGAGGCAAGTACAATAGTGGGTAGAATATGTTGATTAGTATTCATGGAATGTTAATGCTTTGCGAATGTGAATTCTTATTCATAGCCCTATAGTTGTTGTTACATGCATATGCTGATTAAGTGTAGTGGCTCATGTGCATCATTACACTATCCTTGAGTCTTGGACTACGTGGTAGCCAAGTGTTGATATATTTGAGGTCCCCGTCATGTTTTAGACGGGCATGAGGTCCCTGTGCTAGAAGGCACAGGCATGGGTATGCATCGACTGATGCATACTCCGCATTACCGGTATATGCAAAAGAGAAAAGTATGTACATTTGTGGCATTTGCATTGCATGGCAATGATAGTTGAATTGTTGAGATATTATTGTAGATGATTGATTGGGATAGAAGTAAAGTTTGTTTATGAGATTTGTTCTATTGTCTTAATTGTACTTTGCTGAGTCCTGGACTCACGCTTGTTACTTGTTTATTTATTTTTGGTATCCTTTGTGAGGATGCTGTAATACTCCAAATATAATTCGAGAGAGAATAATTAAATTGGGGAGAAGGAACAAATATAAAAGAGTTTAATAGAGAATTAGAGGGGATTTTTCTGCAAAGCGAAGCCAACATGGGCCGAGGCTTTAGGCCCGTTTGTATTCAGCCCAAAGGTGGAGGTGGAGGTGGCCGGCTTAAGGGGGGCAAACCCTAGCCGCCACCCTCCTAGTCCCCCTCCCCCATTGTGGCCGCCACCCCCTATTCCCCTCTCCCCCTTGGCCGCCACCCCTAGCTCCCTGCGCGTCCTCCCTCCCTGTCTAGCAACCATGGTTGCGCCTCCTCCCCATGGTGTGTCTCCTCGCTGTCGGCTAATTGGAGGAAGAAGGAGACCTTCCTTGTGGTGGTCGGCCTAGAAGATGGAAGAAGAAGGAAGAAGAAGAAAGAAGGGGGAGGAGGGAAGGAGAGGGATCACGTGGTGTTCATCGTGTTCTTCAGCGGTTCTACAAGGGTGGGGGATTGGTCCCAGGGGTAGCGCCCTCTTCATGTCCTCCGTTCTCGCACGGTTGAGGCAAGTACCTTAATTGATAGATTTTATTAAGAGTGAATGATCTTGTTTGCTAGTATTGTGAAAATATGTGTTATTCATGGATGCTAGAATATTATGAATGTCTATGATCATGAATACTAGAAGTATGAGTAAGTTTATTCATATGTGATGTTGCTGCGAATGCATGATTATGAAAGTTTAAGGTTCTGTTCATATACATCATGCTGACATATTGAAGACTTGGTCACGTGGTGACCAAGCATCTATTGAGGTCCCCGTCATGAAGATGACGGGCTTATGGTCCCCACACTCGTGGAGTGTGGGCTTAGGTCCCCATACTTGTGGAGTATGGGCAATGGTCCCTGTGCTAGATGGCACATGTATGGGTATGCATCGACGGATGCATGCTTTGCATTACCGGTAAAATGCAAAAGAGAAAGAGAAAGAGAAAGTGCATTTGAGCATCTTGCATAGCATGATTATATAACATGTTTGATATAGAGATTTGTGGATGGTTGTTGATGATTACAGTTGTTTATGTTATTGTTACCATTTATTGTACTTGCTGAGTCTTTGGACTCACACTTGCTGTTGTTGTGTTTTTAGGTACCCTTTACAAGAACGGCATGCATGGGGGGAAATAAAGATTAGAGTGGTTGCACAATGGCACGAACTACTCACAGTTGAATTGATAGAATGATAATTTAGTAGTTGAGTATTCTGCTTAAAGTATTCTTTATGATTACTCCCTTTGTTTGGAATAAATTATAATAGAGTTGACTAGATGATTATGGATGCCCTTTGGATTATACTTTAGTTGTTTATCTTGCTATAGATGATATAGTAATGATTAGCTCAATTTTGGATGTCTCTTGATTATGCTGGATGTTGGATTATTTAGTTATGTTATAATTAACTGTTGGGACCTCCGGTATAGTTAACTATACAAAGGAGGTTCTACCGAAATTTTAGTAAGATGTCTTAGTTTAATTTGGTTACAATGTTAGTTTAGTAGCATTCCAGGCCTTTGTCGGGCTGGGGTGTTACAGATGTTATGCATGGGAAGGGCTAGAATCATCAGATGCACTCTTCACTTCAATAAACACCAGTCTTAATAAATCAGCATCTTAAGTTGAATTGGAGAATCCTAGAACATAATATTTCAGTTTTTATGTCCACCATTCGAGGTGTTTTTGATTAATTGTAATAAGAGTCAGATGGACTCCATGGTAATCCTTATGATTGTTATCTTTAAGACTGTTACCGTATTATCGTACTTAGATTTCTGTTAGATGCTTATTAATCTCCTCAAATGTTAAAAGTTACAAATGAGATTTTGTCGAATTGTGGAGGAAAAATCTTAGTTTATAATTATGTTATGCTTTCTTTAGTAGCATTCCAGGCTCATGCCGGCTGGGGTGTTAAAGTTGGTTTCAGAGCGGGTTTTAGTTCCGTGGTGGATAGGTTGACAACTTAGGTAAACTTAATCGGCTAAAATTTGCTAATGGTTAAACAATTTAAAATTTGGCACACTAGTGCACAGTAGGATGGGAATGGGCAAGGTATTGCATTTACGATTCTGTTATGTCACATTGATGATTGCTAATATGAATTGATTATTGAATGCTTATGATATGATTATATGATTGCTATGTGTGGTGATAGTTGAGGTCAAGAGGTAGATATCATGGTTGTGGCCATGGGCATGGCTAGATTATACCACCATTCGTGGTATGGGAATAGTGAAGGGTTTTTCTCGGGTAATTTAATTACAAAGGTTGGGGATGGGTTTCTTTAAAAAGTTGATGTTTTCCTTGAGTTATATTTGGTTATTCTGATTACTCGCTGGCGGTTGATGAATTTCTTTGGTTCATAGTTACAAGGTAGTTGGTGGTTTTTAATTGGTCTCTATTCGTTTTATAGAGCAATTATTGTCTTTTTCGACCATTGAGCTATTTTTGCTATTTCTAAGCATTGTTATTGGCAATTTTGTTCTCTTTCATAGGGGTTCTACCTTTCTTGTTAGTAAATGTGACCTGGTTATTTATTTGGTATTTTGGATGATGGAAATTATCTTTTACAAACTTCATTGAGGAAAGTTTTGACTCTACGCATTTCTTTTAGAGTAGTTAGAATATTGAAGTTTACTGCTTCTCTTTTATGAAAGAAAGCGTCAAAAACCTTTTTTGATGTCTTGTTATGTTTAAGCGAGAGGTGGTAAACATAGAAGTTTATTAATTAGATATGAGTTATCAAGTTGGGTCCGTAGCGTGGTGCATAATCGATCTTAACCAAGATCCTTGGAAGTAAAGATGATTGATTTGATGTTGTCTTACAAATAATTACATGATGAACTGTGATTAAAGGTATGTCTATACCTACTAGGAATCTGAGATGTATTAAGAATTGTGAGATATTGATGAATTGGTCATATTAATAAAATTGTTTAGTCGCCAAACTTGCTGGATTATTTGGTCTCAAGGGATTAATCTAATTGTGTGGGAAGGGAAAGATAAGGACATGTTCAACTGTAGTCTTAGTAAATAATAAGCTGAAAATTTTCTTTAATTGGCTACTTGATGATCTTATATATGCTCGTGGGAATGCAAATAGAAGTAGGACCATGTTGGAAGAATATTTCATCCCCTTACTAGTGGGACCCACTAGTAAGGGAAACACCTATCTAACATGTCAAGAAATGTAACTACCCTGCAAAGGTCGATTGTACCCCTTACTTGTACTCATAGTATAGATATCCCCCAAGGGGTATTTTGGTCATTTGTATAGGCTTGGGAGCCTATAAATACCCTATGTATCCCTCAATTCAAGGGGAGCTCTCTTGAGCAATATATGAAAGCAAGTTCCCAGGTGAGCCTCCGGGAGGAACCCTCGAACCCCCGTAGGCCACCGACAAGAGTAGGGTGGTCCTCTCGGACCCCCGAACCTGTATAAACCCCTGTGTCACTCTCACTCTTGTGGACGACGGCCTGTAGCACGGCCGACGTCCGCCCCCTCACTTGTGTTTGGTTTTTATACCATCAACATTGGCGCCATCCGTGGGGTCGTAACTAATCGACAGAAGGCTATGGGTCCTACCAAGAAGTACTCCAAGTCCACGCGGCCTCCTCATGCTCCAGAGCATAAGGAGCTCGCGGACGACTGGTCCGTTCTCCGAAAAAACCCAAGGCATGGGTTATCTTCGGAGATCGGGGCTGTTCATCCCGGGACAGACAACGTCCTGCGTATTCCCGTGCTGCCAAGCATCCCCACCTCCATCGCACCAACTGACGTGGTGTTAGGCCCGAGGCAAGAGACCAGAAATGTCGTCGAAGCTCCAAGGCCGTCCATAGCTCCTGGGGGGCTCAACGTCGCTAATTGCAAAGCAATGATGGAGGTAACTGCAAGGCAGGTGGTGGACTACATGATGGCCACATATCGTACACCTAGCGGCCCTCACCATGTCTCCCCGCTCCCAGCACTATCTTCGGTTCAAGTGGCCACTGACTCGGCCGCATGGGGAATTTTCCTCGGAGGAGGACCAGGGGGACATCCTTACAACCTCCCTCTACTTGCCCACGCGGCGGTGACGAACGGGGCTCCTTACTGGCCGATGCACCCGCCAAACACTGGATGGGGAGGAGCTCAGCCCATTCCATTACAATTAATCCCATCGCCTCAGCCTTCAAGACCTAAGTTCATACCCCCTGGAATGGGCGCTCCGTGACCTCCTCTTCAAGCCCCTTCGCCTGGGCAAATGCGCCTGCATCCGGAGATGGTGAGCCAGCTCCCACCGATTAGTGCAGGGCTCCATCCCCAAGGTGCTACATGGCTAGGGGCGACTAGGGAGCCCGTAGGACAAAAGGATAATCCTCCTCCTGTGCCCCCTCCAGCACCTTCAGGCGGACGGACCATTCCACCCGTCATGGCCCAAGTGCACTCATCAAGCTGTAAGGATTCACATCAAAGAGGCTGTGGCCAAGGCGGTCAGAAGAGCATGTACTCTGCGGGCCCTAGGCGTGTCCCCGTGCAACCAATCGGATCCGTTGGGAAGCGTGGTCGCCACCGCCGTGAAGAAATAGATATTGAATCACTAATCTCCTGGCTGGACCAAGCTGCAAGTCGACGCGGGCGCTCCAACTCGCCAATGCGCTTGCACCATCGCCGCCACCGGCAGGCATCTAGCTCTTCCAGCTCAGGCAAGCCCCACCACCGCCGTCGTCGCACCGCGCGATCACCATCACCTCGCGCGCGAAGGGACAGGGGCATCCCCAAGACTAGGAACCCTCTCGCCCGAGGCATCTTCAAAGCTTCGTTTCAACCAAAGTTCCGTCAGTCCAATCTCGGGCCATACGATGGGGACTCTAACCCCATGCAGTTCCTGGAAGTATACTCCATGGCCATTTGGGTTGGGGGAGGTGGAGAGGTGGAAATGTGCAACTGCCTTCCACTGTTCCTCTCTAGAACAACACGTTCTTGGTTCTTCAACCAGAAGAAAGGCTCCATTTACTCGTGGGACCAGCTGAGGGAAGAATTCAGCGTAAATTTCCAAGGAAGCTATAAGCGCCCCATGCTCCCCAATCAGCTCTTTACTATCAAGCAACAGAAGGACGAATCCATGAGGGAATTTCTTAAGCACTTTTCTAAAGTGCGGAGCCAAGTGGCAGAGGCCCCAGATTCCACGGTTATCAATGCATGCAAGGAAGGGCTGCTCCCGGGGGAACTTAATCGCGCACTGGGGAGAGATCCCCCGAGGACGACCCATGAGATCTTCGAGGTCGTGGAAAAATATGCCCGAGGAGAAGAAGACGACCTAGCTAAGAAGGGATTTCTCCCGCAGGACGAAAGCATCTCCTCCGGGAAGAAGTCAAAAAGCTCCCCCAGGAAGAAGGGCAATGCCCAGAGGGATCACTCTGGCAGGGAACGTGACTCCAAGATTCTCACCAGAACCGATGCTCCTTCGTGGGAGCACGGGGGAAACTCCACCAGAGGACCCAAGAAGGAATCAAGACTTAAAGCCCACTGGAAGGGACGTCCTGATGAAGGCCGCAATGAAAGGAGAAGCAACCCAAATCAAGGAGACGAACGCTGGTGTGCCTACCACAAGATGAACGGGCATGATACGAATGAGTGTCGTTAGTATGCCGCTCAAGTAGCGAAGCTCCTCGAACACAGCCTCGGGCCGCGTCGAGCATCGCCACCACATCCCACAGCTGCAGAGGCGATGCCCCTTCAGGCAATTCCACCACCCCAGGCACAGGCCCCTGGTGATCTACCCCTCGGGCAGCGCTTGCAAGATGCTGAGCATGAACTCCCCTTCTAAGCGCCGCAAAGACAAGTAAATGTCATAATAGGGGGCTCGGCCTCCGGGCATGCATCAAAACACCAATAGAAGGAGTACGCCCGAGAAATCAACGTCGTGGGGGTGGCTCCTCAAAGCATCCCTCCCAAATGGGCAAGCATTTCTCTTAGCTTCACAGCTGATGATGCACAAGGTTTAAGGTTCCCTCATGATGACGCCCTATTAGTAACTGCCACAATATCCAATTGCGAGGTCTCCCGCATCCTTGTCGACAGAGGAAGCTCTACAGATATACTCTACCTACGTGCGCTCAAGGAACTATGGGAGTCACGCGGGGAGGGGGGCTATCATCATGGCATCCTGCTGCCATCCGATCGTCCTCTCACCAGCTTTGTGCCAGGAAAATCCATTCAACCCCTTGGGAGGGTCGAACTACTCATGACGTTTCGATCACGGGAGAATCACCGCACGGAAGCCGTCAGGTTCGATGTCGTTGACGTCGAGTCCCCAGTCAATGCTATCATGGGAAGGGCAACTCTCAACCGCTTCTGTGCAGTGATTCATCAGAACTACCTGTGATTAAAGATACCAGGCCCTCGTGGGGTCATCTCTATAAGGGGTGATCAAGACTTAGCTCGCCATTTATACCACAAAGTGGCAACTAACTCCGGCGACATCAACTTTCTTGAACCCAAGGAGTCAAAGGAGGAAATTCCCTTGCCTCTCTCACCAAGGCGCACCAAGGATGTACCCCCTCCAGCGAGGTGCTCTCTTAAGCCTCGTTCGGAGGAGGACCTGTAGGAAGTACGACTCTTCGACCAGGATGACCCGCGGTCTCTTAGAATCGGGGTTGTTATCCCAGGAAAGATGGAGAAGGAGCTAATGGAGTTCTTAAAGTCCAACACTAGCACATTCGCTTGGACACCGTCAGACATGACACTTCTTTTGGACGTTCGTGAGGGCCTCTGCATCTCTCACATCGTGCCAAGGGCAACCACAGCAAAACACTTCGCCAAGGCTTCTATCGGCTCACAATGGTGCAGGATGCCCTCGATGCGCTCAGGAAGCGCGAGGGATGCCAAAAGATGGCAGCCAATCACAACGATCCTACTAATCCCCTGCGCACCCTACCAATCACGTGACCTTTTGCCCAATGTGGAATGGACCTGCTCGGGCCATTCTCACCGGGCAAGGGGGGCTACAAGAGTGTGGTGGCATTAGTGAATTACATCACCGAATGGGTAGAGGTGGAGTGCTTAGCCTCCATCACGCCTCGCTCCATGATGGAGTTCCTTTGGAAGAATATCTTCTGTCGCTTCAGTGTTCCTAAGGAACTCACAGTGGATAACGATACCCAATTCGACGCTTTGGCCTTTAGAGATTCCTATAACTCCATCGGGACCACCCTTCGCTTCGATACGGTGGCTCATCCAAAAACCAACGGGGCCGTGGGAAGAACCAATGGGCTAGTCCTGCAAGGAATACGTCGCCACCTTGAAACAAGTGCACTCATGTGGGGAACCTGGGCAGAGGAGCTCCTCGGCATCCTATGTGGCCTGCGCACGACCCCAGCTACTCCACTGGAACGACCCCATTCTCACTCATGTACGGGGTTGAATCTGTCCTCCCTGCCGAGATCCGTCACCGCTCTCTCCGATTGGAAATGCTCTTAGCACCACTACCTGCCCACTTTGCTCAAAACGAGGACAACCACAAGATTGAGGTGGACTTTGTGAAGGAAATCCGCAAGTTTTACGCTTAAGACTCTATTGTATGCCCCCTGTGGCACCTATCGAGATGTAAACATCATCTTACTTAATGCAATGAAGACGGGAGGTTCCTACATAATTGCACCATTTATGCAATTGTGGCCTAGATCGGGGTAGTCCCGTAACATGTTGTTGTTAAGGGATTGACCTGTTCTGTGAATGTATTCTCAATTTTGTGCTCATTGACGATTGAGAGGTTTGCCTTCTGACACGCTGTGATTAGAAGGCTACTCCTAACACGCTGCTGTTAGGAAGCAGACCCGTCCTACAAGTCTCGCTTGTCTCACACAAGCTCTCACTAACCCTTCCCCTGCAAAGGATGTCACCTCCATGGTGCCTAGGGTGCACGACCCCCGTGGTCTCCCCTAATAAAAGACCAAAGCGGCTTGGTCGTCTGTCAACTCCGCCATGGCGGCTTGCATCCTGCTGGACCCAGGGCGCAAGTGATGGCTCGTGCCTAGTGCCCGAGTCTATGGATGTGCTAAGGATTAGTCCCCCTTCAGCCTCTAGGCTATACACCGAACGACCTCCGGGTCACTCCTCGCCCTGTTCTAATATAGGCAAAGGCCAACCGTGCCTAACACATTCGCATCCCCTCGGGAATGTCTATATGTCAGGGGCACACATCCAAGGTGCCCATGAGTTAGCCTCATGGGCATCTCCAAGTCCACTAGGAGCTACAACCCCTAGTGGCCATTCGGTGCTTCATGACTTAGTCTCGTGGGCACCCCTTCGGTGTGCCTATGACTTACTGTCATAGGCACACCCCTAAGGTGCCCACGACTTAGCCTTATGGGCATCTCCAAGTCCACTGGGGGGCTACCACCCCTAGTGGCAATTCGGTGTCCCGTGACTTAGCCTCGTGGATGCCACCAGTGTGCCCGTGACTTAATGTCGGGGGCACACGTCCAAGGTGCCCATGAGTTAGCCTCATGGGCACCTCCAAGTATATTAGGGGCTACCACCCCTAGTGGCCATTCAGTGTCCCGTGACTTAGCATCGTGGGCGCCACCAGTGTGCCCGTGACTTACTGTCGCGGGCACACGTCCAAGGTGCCCATGAATTAGCCTCATAGGCACCTCCAAGCCCACTGGGGGGCTACCACCTCTAGTGGCCATTTAGTGTCCTGTGACTTAGCCTCGTGGGCACCACTAGTGTGCCCGTGACTTACTGTCGGGGGCATACGTCCAAGGTGCCCATGAATTAGCCTCATGGGCACCTCCAAGCCCACTGGGGGGCTACAACCCCTAGTGGTCATTCGGTGCCCCACGACTTAGTCTCGTGGGCGCTCCTCCGGCGCCCCACGACTTAGCCTTGTGGGCACCCCTCCGATATATCCATGACTCAATCTCATAGGCAGCTCGAACTACGACAATTCTGAGGAGTTCTATTTCGACGACTCTCATCAAGTGGCGAGCAAGAGGAGGGCGACCGCCTACGGGCAAGCGCTCGACAGCCGCAGCCCGCCTTGAAGGCTATGCCTCGGCAGGGCGGCCTCGCGTCCGTGACTTCGCCTATGTAGGCTTTGCTCTGATGCGTCGCCTGACTTAAAGGTTGTGCCTCGGCAGGGCGGCCTCGCGTCTACAACTTCGCCTATGTAGGCTTCGCTCCGACGCGCCGCTCACCTCGAAGGCCATCCCACACATCCTGGGATGACCAACACCCTTCAGAGTGAGGCGCGTGGCTCCAATCCCTCCAATGTCACGCGCTGGCGACCACGCAATGGCAGGCTGCACCTCGGCGACTTTGCGCTCTTACCTCGAAGATCGAGCCCTCGCGCCTCGGGGCCTCACGGCCTCATGCCCTCGCGGCATCGAGCCCTCGGGCCTCAGGGCCTCCTGCCCTCGCAGTGTCGAGCCCTCAGGTCTTGGGTCCTCGAGCCCTCGGGGCCTCGCGCCCTCGCGGCATCGAGCCCTCGCACCTCGGGGCCTCGCGACCTCGTGCCCTCGCGGTGTTGAGCCCTCGGGTCTCAGGGCCTTGGGGCCTCAAGCCAATCAGTGCCTCGTGCCTTGGGGCCTCACGCGCCCTCGTGCCTCGGGGCCTCGCAGCATCGAGCCCTCGCACCTCGGGGCCTCGCGGACTTGTGCCCTCGAGGTGTCGAGCCCTTGGGTCTCGGGGCCTCGTGCCCTCGCAGCATCAAGCCCTCACACCTCGAGGCCTCATGGCCTCGTGCCCTCGGGGCCTCACGCCCCCGCGGCATTGAGCCCTCACACTTTGGGGCCTTGCGGCCTCGTTCTCTCGCGGTGTCGAACCCTCTGGTCTTAGGGCCTCGTGCTCTCGGGGCCTCGCGCCCTTGCGCCCTCGTACCTCGGGGCCTCACGCCAATCAGGGTCTCGTGCCTCGGGGCCTCGTGGCATCGAGCCCTCGCACCTCGGGGCCTCGTGCCCTCGTGCCTCGGGGCCTCGCGGCATCGAGCCCTCGCACCTCAGGGCCTCATGCCCTCGAGCCCTCGCGCCCCCGTGGCATCGAGCCCTCGCACCTCAAGGCCTCGCAGCCTCGTGCCCTCGCGGTGTCAAGCCCTCGGGTCTCGGGGCCTCGCGCCCTCGCGGCATCGAGCCCTCGCACCTCGGGGCCTCGCGGACTTGTGCCCTCGCAGTGTCGAGCCCTCGGGTCTCAGGGCCTCGTGCTCTCGGGGCCTCGCGCCCTTGCGCCCTCATGCCTCGGGGCCTCACGCCAATCAGGGCCTCGTGCCCTCGTGCCTCGGGGCATCGTGCCCTCGCACCTTGGGGCCTCGCGGTGTCAGCCCTTAGGTCTCGGGGCCTCGCGCCCTCGCGGCATCGAGCCCTAGCACCTCGAGGCCTCATGCCCTCACAGTGTCAAGCCCTCAGGTCTCGGGGCCTCGTACCCTCAGGGCCTCACGCCCTCGCGGCATGGAGCCCTCGCACCTCGGGGCCTCGCGGTCTCGTGCCCTCGCGGTGTCGAGCCCTCGGGTCTCGGGGCCTCGTGCCCTCAGGGCCTCACGCCCTCGCAACATCGAGCCCTCGCACCTCGGGGCCTCGCGCCCTCGCGGCTTTGAGCCCTTGCGCCCTCGCGGCATCAAGCCCTCGCACCTCAAGGCCTCATGGCCTCGTGCCCTCGGGTATCGGGGTGTCGTGCCCTCGGGGCCTCGCGCCCTCGCAGCATCGAGCCCTCGCACCTTGGGGCCTCGCGGTCTCGTGCCCTCGCAGTGTCGAGCCCTTGGGTCTCGGGGCCTCGTGCCTTGGCGACATCGAGCCCTCGCACCTTGTGCCCTCGCGGTGTCGAGCCCTCAGGTCTCGGGGCCTCGCGGCATCGAGCCCTCGCACCTCGGGGCCTCGCAGCCACAAGCCCTCACGGTGTCATGCCCTCGGGTTTCGGGGCCTCGTGCCCTCGAGGACTCGCGCCATCAAGCCCTTGGGGCCTCGCACCTTGGGGCCTTGCGCCTCCTGGCCTCGCACCCTGGCGGCATCGCGCCCTCACGGCCTCGGCGCCTCGTGCCCTGGTGGCATCGAGCCCTCGCACCTCGGGGCTGAAGGAACGCAGGTAGGCTACGATAGCACAAAACAAAAATTTACCGCGCAACTAAGGAACCTCCGTTAGTAATAGATCACGAGATTACTACTAGACGCGCCGACTCGTAGCGGAAGTAGGGTCGATGTAGCGAGTTGATGTAGTAGTCTTCCATGAGCACCCCGGAGGTCTTCCACGACCACCCAGGAGGTCTTCCAGGACCACCCGGAGGTCTTCCACGACCACCTAGGAGGTCTTCCACGTGTGGAGAACAGATGTCAGCCGAACGACCTGTTTGTGTATTATCCCTTTGCCTCACGACATCTGGTTGAACTCCAGGTGAGATTATGCCATCCATGGACTGTTCAAAACTCTCGATTAAGTGTCGAATAACTTCTTGTGGTCGACACTTCGACTACTAGTGGCATGGCCATGCACTTTCTTTATTCAACCACAATGAGGGGCCCAGAGGCATCTCTCCAGTTATGTTAGGAGGGGCAAATCTCATATCTGACCAGTCACATTCCTCCCCATGTTTCATAGCATACCCGAAAGCTACCTTTATAACTACCCAGTTACGGTGTAGCGTTTGGCAACCCCTAAGAGTGCTATTACACATGTAGGAAACCATGCTGATCTTAGGTCTAAGGATTATACATCATCATTGCTTGAGACCAACTGATGACACACGAAATCATAACAATCTCAACAGTGTCTCAAGGTGGGTCTTATCCAACACCATGTTCTCTAACATGTGTCCATATTATTGGTTTGATAACTCCATATCTATGACTTGTGAAACATAGTCATCAACCAATACATATGCAAATCTATTCATATGTGTCCTCATATGTTTCTGACCAGGGAACGTTTAAGAATAATCATCGCATAAATATAGAGTTTCACAATCAAGTCACGTACTTGATAATAAATCTTATCGATTTTATTCTGGGAACAAGATAACATATTATCTAATGTCATGAACATAATGAAATATAATCATCTCTATGATTGCCTCTAGGGCATATTTCCAACAGGGGCCTCGCAGCCTCGTGCTCTCGCGGTGATGAGCCCTTGGGTCTCAGGGCCTCGTGCCCTCGGGGCCTCGCACCCTCACGCACCTTCACGGTGCCCTCGCGCCCTCGGGGACTCACACCCTCGCGTGCCCTCGGGGCCTCGCACCCTCGCGCGCCCTCATGCCCTCACAATCAAGGAGAACTGGTCCAAACACTCAGCACTATCAAACAATCTCCGTGCTGCAACAACATCCAGACAAGTTGAGTACATGTGGATCAGTGCATTCTGGACGTTCAATCGAAAACCAACGCTAGCTCTGACAACCAACCCATGGCAGACTTCCCCATTCTGAATCACCGCTGACCGTGCACAAGCGGCCACCACACACTACTACAGAAAAGGCCTTCATAGACAGTTCAAAAATATCATCACAGATGGTTTCGTGAGCCGTCTGAGTTTATGGGTCAGCATTACATACTATCACAGACGGTTATTAACTCAAAACCGTCTATGATAGTCGACTATCACAGACGGTTTGTAGATGAAACTGTCAGTGATAGTCTATTATCACAGACGGTTTGTCGATGAAACCGTTTGTGATATGAGGCTATCATAGACGGTTTGTAGATGAAACCATCTGTGATAGATGATACATCACAGACGGTTTGTAGATGAAACCGTCTGTGATAGATAATGTATCACAGATGGTTTGTAGATGAAACCGTTTGTGATAGATGATGCATCACATACGGTATGTCCTAAGGAACCGTCTGTGATATTCTTTTGTATTGCTAAATCTATTTCTATTTATTGGCTAGCCTCAGGAAATGCTAGCCATGCCCTCTGAAACAAGCTAAAACACAACATTAAGTTGTATACATCCAATTCACATTCATTTCAGAAACAAGCACATCCAATTTGCATTCATTTCAGAAGCAAGCACATTCAATTCGCATTTATTTCAGAAACAAGCACATCCAATTCACAAATCAATTAACTAAAATTAACCATTAATGTACATTTACACACATGTACCATTAAGTTCAATCTTATCCCAATCAAGTTCAATCTATGGCTCTTGTGTGCGCCTCATGCTTTGGCTGTGTGAGAGGCTTTGTCAACGAATCAGCAACATTTAAATCCGTATGTACTTTGCATATTTTAACATCTCCTCTATCCACCAATTCGCGAATAAGGTGATAACACCTGAGTATATGCTTGGACTTCTGATGGGATCTAGGCTCCTTAGCCTGCGCAATGGCTCCATTATTGTCACAATAGAGATCCATTGGGCTTGAGACACTCGGAACCACACTCAACTCAGCAATGAAATTCCTTATCCAAACACCTTCTTTCGCAGCTTCAGAAGCCGCAATATACTCGGCCTCTGTCGTAGAATCAGCAACCGTCTCTTGCTTAGAACTTTTCCAGCTTATTGCTCCTCCATTCAAAATGAATACAAAACCATACTACGAACGATAATCATCTTTGCCGGTTTGGAAGCTTGCATCGGTGTAACCATTTACAACGAGCTCTTCATCACCGCCATAAACTAGGAACACATCCTTAGTCCTTTTCAAGTATTTAAGAATATTTTTCACGGCTGTCCAATGACTTCCACCGGGATCAGCTTGGTATCTACTTGTAACACTTAGAGCATATGATACATCTGGTCGAGTACATATCATGGCGTACATGATAGATCCAATACCTGAAGCATATGGAATACCATTCATGCAGTCTCGCTCATCAGTTGTCGAAGGACACTGACTCTTGCTAAGACTTATGCCATGTGACATAGGCAAGAACCCTTTCTTGGTATCCTGCATGCTGAACCGAATCAACACCTTGTCAATATAAGTACTTTGGCTTAATCCAATAAGCTTTCTAGATCTATCTCTGTAGATTTTTATTCCTAAGATATATGCTGCCTCTCCTAGGTCCTTCATAGAAAAACTATTTTTCAATGATTCCTTAACATATTCCACCATAGGAATGTCATTCCCAATCAATAATATGGCATCCACATATAAGATTAGAATTACAAGTGCGCTCCCACTAACCTTCTTGTAAACATAAGATTCTTCTTTGTTCTTGATGAAACCAAACCTTTTGATCTCCTCATCAAAACGTATATTCCAACTCCGAGATGCTTGCTTCAACCTATAAATGGACTTTTGAAGTTTGCACACTTTATACTAGCATTCTTTGGATCAACAAAACCTTTCAGGTTGTGACATGTACACATCCTCACTTATGTTTCCATTAAGGAAAGCCGTTCTGACATTCATTTGCCATATCTCATAATCTAAATATTCAACAATAGCTAGAATGATCCGTATAGATTTAAGCATTGCTACCGGTGAGAAAGTCTCATTGTAGTCAACCCCTTGAACTTGTTGAAACCCTTTTGCGACTAGTCGAGCTTTATGAATTTGAACATTTCCATCCATGTCAATCTTTTTCTTATAGATCCATTTGCACTCAATGGTTTTAACACCATCAGGTGGATCGACCAGGTTCCAAACCTGATTGTCACTTATGGAGTCTATCTCGGATTTCATGGCTCCAAGCCGTTTCTCAGAATCTGGGTCCATCATCGCTTCCTTAAAAGTCTTAGGCTCATCATTATTCAATAATAATATGTCATCCCATACCTTACAGGCAATTGACGTGGCCTTTTAGATCTACGTTGGGCTAATGTTTCTTCTACAGGTTTAACAACATTTTGTTCATCCTGTAGAGGTTCAGTAGGAGTTGAAACACTTTCAGATGCTTCTCAAATTTCTTCTAGTTGCACTTTTCTCCTACTGACTCCTTTTGAAAGAAACTCTTTCTCCAAAAAGACACCATTTCGGGCAACAAAAACTTTGCCCTCTTCCCGATTGAAGAAATAATATCCTTTGGTCTCCCTAGGATATCCTATAAAGAAGCATTTATCAGACTTGGGTATGAGTTTATCAGACGTCAAACGTTTAACATAGACATCACAACCCCAAATCCTCAGAAAAGACAAACTAGAACTCTTCCCAGTCCATATCTCATATGGTGTCTTATCTACTGATTTTGATGGTACCTTATTTAAAGTGAAAGCTACAGTTTCTAGAGCGTAACCCCAAAAATATAATGGCAGATCCTATTGGCTCATCATTGATCGAACCATATCCAGCAAGGTCCGATTACGCCGCTCGGACACCCCATTCCATTGTGGAGTGCCCGGTGGTGTAAGTTGTGGAACAATTCCACATTGTTTTAAATGATCACCAAATTCATGGCTCAAAAATTCACCTCCACGATCAGATCGCAAAGATTTGATTGTTTTGCCAAGTTGATTTTGTACCTCATTTTGGAACTCCTTGAACTTTTCAAAGGATTCCGACTTGTGCCTCATTAAATAGATATATCCATATCTACTATAGTCATCGGTGAAAGTAATGAAGTACTAAAAACCACCTCTAGCTGTCGTGCTCATTGGTCCACACACATCAGTATGTATGAGTGCCAACAAGTCGGATGCCCTCTCAGCTTGACTAGTGAAAGGAGTCTTGGTCATCTTACTGAGTAGGCAAGATTCGCACATTTCAAATGATTCCAAATCAAATGAATTTAGAATTCCATCATCATGGAGCTTCTTCATACGTTTCTCACTTATGCGACCCAAACGACAATGCCAAATGAAAGTGGAATTCATATTATTAGGCCGAAGCCTCTTTGCATTAATATTTTAGACGGGTGCATCAACAGGATTTAAAATAAACAACCCATTCAAAATAGGTGCATAGCCATAAAACACTTCATTCAAAAATATAGAATAGCCATTGTTCTCAACAATGAATTTATAACCCTCTGCCATCAAACATGAGGCAGAGATAATGTTTCTACTAATGGCTGGAATGTAATAACAATTATTCAATTCCATAATAAATCCTAAAGGCAAAAGTAATGGCAAAGTCCCGATGACTAATGCAGCAACCTTTGCTTTATTCCCGACGTGAAGATCCATCTCGCCACTTGCAATATTCCTACTCCTTGTTAGACTCTGCATCGAATTGCAAATATGAGCAACTGATCCGGTATCAAATACCCAAGAGTTAACAGAAGAATCAGCAAGAAAAATATCTATAACATTAATACCTGTAGTGGAATTTTTAGTCCCACCATTCTTTTTCTGATCAGCCAGGTATTTCTTGCAGTTCCTCTTCCAATGGCCTAGCTCCTTGCAGTAAAAGCATTCATTCTCTTGAGTCGGGCCGGACTTAGTCTTGGGCTTATGCTTGTTAGTTTTGATCTTATCCGAAACTTTAGCCTTGCCCTTTCTTTTGACCCAAGTCCTAGCCTTCTTCTTGAAGCTTGTACTCTTTTGCACCATCATCACATTACTGTTGCTTTTCTTAATGCTGTCCTCCGCAGACTTAAGCATCATATGCAGTTCGGTGAGATTCTTGTCTAAGCCATTCATATGGAAGTTCAAAATGAACTGCCCATAGCTTGCAGGAAGCAAAGCAAGAATCAAATCTGTAGCCAACTCTTGACTAAGTGGAAAACCAAGTTTTTCCAAGCTCTGTGTGTAACCAACTTTCTTGATTACATGTGGGCTCACCGGACTACCCTCAGCTAGCCTACACCCAAACAATTTCTTTGAGATCTCATGTCTCTCAGTTCTTGCTTGTGTCTCAAACATGCCTTTGAGCGCCACGATCATATCGTAGGCCTCAGTGTTCTCAAACTACTTTTGAAGGTCTGAGTTCATAGCAGCAAGCATGAGACAGCTAACATCAAGGGACTCATCGCATGCCTTTTTATAGGCGGTTTTAAGAGTAGCAGCAGCATTCTCTACATGCACATTTGGAATTGGTTCCTCTAGAACATGTTCCTTTTTATCTTGCCTAAGAACAATTCTTAGGTTGTGGGACCAATCTACAAAATTTGTTCCCCTCAGTTTTTCCCTTTCAAGTATCGAACGTAAAGCAAAATTGGATGTAGGTACAACAGTTGGTGCCATAATCTACAACATAAAATATGCAAAACTAAGACATATGTTCAATCAAAGTAACTTCTATTAAACAATTTAATAAAGATACTCCCACTAAAAACCATATCCCTCTTATGACATTTAGTGATTCAAGATCCATAATCAATAATCTACTAGTGAGTTTTGGCATCACTGCTAGAAGATCAGTGAATTTGGTAAGCAACCCTTTGCTAATCATATCTCTATATGACTCTTATTGTTCGGCAGCATCTTTATGCTCCGGCACCCAACCCTATGCCCCAAGGTCCATAACTGTTATGATGACCTTGTCAAGTTAAATCAATGCTCAGCGTGTAAGTGTCTGACACAAACCCATCTAGTCAAGGAGAATTAATGGCACTCTGCTTTGGCAAGACCCACCATTAAAAATACATGACTTTGGATGGTGCATCAAATTTGGGAGGGCATCAATTTAACTTAATATTATGTGAGGGATTTTTACTTGTATCATGTTAAAAGCATTTAAAGCAATTAAATAACATGCATAGGAATAAATGAACATGAATATAAAGGCATTCACAGACAATCAAATTGCATCGAGATATAGCAATACCAAAAACCAAGGTCCTTTTTGGCGGTTCTGCTCGTCGGTGAGCGGAGCGGGGTCATAGGGGCGGCAGCCCCTGTATGTGAAAATTTTTCGGACTACATAGATCCAATCTACTGTTCCGTCCATGAAAATCGCATTAGGCTAATCACATTAACCTCTTTCGATCGCAACTCCGATTCGATCAATCAGATTGATCTTCGCGTGCTCCATGGATTTATGATCACTGTCTGTCTCGATGGCGGAAACTGACTGGTAGAGGCAAGTTGTGATACGACCATGAAAACACGATCACGGAATAACGATCATAAAACCATCTTGAGACCACCGCACATGGATGATCATATCGACCATCACCAAAACAATCTAATCTGAATCTAAAACTAGGCGGGATGGCTCGATACCCTTTGAAGGGCAGCGGGTAGGCTACGATAGCACAAAACAAAAATTTACTGCGCAACCAAGGAACCTCCGCTAGTAATAGATCACGAGATTACCACTAGACGCGCCGACTCGTAGCGGAAGTAGGGTTGATGTAGCGAGTTGATGTAGTAGTGGTCTTACTCACCGCACGTCTTGGCCTCCTGCTCCTGAGATCGTCACGAGTTGCAGATCGTCCTAGTGCTGATGCTTCGCAACAACACCTCCAAGGTATCCACACATACAGGCGGGGACACCACGCTATTTGGAGTGCTAAGCGCCCGGCAGTGGTTGAGGAAGGCATGGCTATTAGGGTTTCAGGAATTCTTCCAAAAGGATTGATCCATTCTTCCCCATGCCACCGCCCCTCTATATATATAGGCATACATGACGGGTCAAACTTGAGGCCCGTTAGGAACTCATAGCCTACCAGAATTTGGATCACCATCCAAATCAAATCATAGCCCTTTAAGTGTGTGACCCTATTGGTTCATGTGTGATCGGTTGTGATTCAGAAACCCTTTTCGACCACGAGTCATTAGCGGTACTTAGCAGCACATAATGATTCCCGAACACACATAGAATATATCAGACGAACCTTAATGCAATATGATCTATGACCAGGTCTTTGTCACTTACGAATAGCTCGTAACTCCTTACTACCAGTTGGTGATTATGTTCTCTCCACGATCACCTAGGAGGTCTACCAGGACCACCCCGAAGGTCTTCCAGGACCACCCGGAGGTCTTCCACGTGTGGAGAATAGATATCAGCCGAACGACCTGTTTGTGTATTATCCCTTTGCCTCACAACATTTGGACGTTCACCTAAAAACCAAGGGCAGCTCTGACAACCAGCCCATGGCAGACTTCCCCATTCTAAATCACCGCTGACCGTGCACAAGCGGCCACCACACACTACTACAGAAAAGGCCTTCACAGACGGTTAAAAAACGTCATCACAGACGGTTTCGTGAGCCGTCTGTGTTTATGGGTCAGTAAAGATATGAGGTCATCACAGATGGTTTTCGAACCGTTTGTAATACATACTATCACAGGCGGTTATTAACTCAAAATCGTATGTGATAGTCGACTATCACAGATGGTTTGTAGATGAAACCGTCTGTGATAGTCTATTATCACAGACGGTTTGTCGATGAAACCATCTGTGATAGTCTATTATCATAGACGGTTTGTCGATGAAACCATCTGTGATGTGAGACTATGATAGACGGTTTTTAGATGAAACCGTCTATGATAGATGATACATCACAGATGGTTTGGGCTTCTTCGTTTGCCGCGCCGCTTGCCTGCTTGGCGCATGTTTCAATGCGGTGCTTCGGTTCTGGGTTGCTTCGTGCGTCGCGTCGGGGGCGTGGTCGGCACGTGTTTTAATGCGGCGCCTTGGTTCTCGCGTGTCATAATACCTATTTCTTGCCACGTGTCATCTTTTGTTTGGTATTGGGCTCCTCGGTTTCTGTGCTTGGTGGAACTATTCATGCGCCTGTCTATAAATAGGTGGCCTTGGGCCCGGGTTCCTCCGTACTTGCGTGTGTTGACCCTTCGTTAGTCCCGCCCCCGCGTTGCTCCTAGCGCCTTCCGTTGTGCTTTCGCGGCCCTTCTCTTCTATCGCCCCCCGCATTGCTCCTAGAGCCTTGCCTTGTGCTTCCGAGATGACGAAGCGGATCAAGGACGGAGGTGGTGGCGTGTCCTACACTGACGAGCTAGGCCGCTCCATGGTGACGGCCCACGTCCTGCAGGCCCTAAAAATGAGGGGAAGATTGCGAACCTGGACGACGTTCGCGCCCCCGGGACGGAGGTTGCTCTGACGCCCCGGGAGGAGGAGACGATCGTGTTCGTGGCCTATCTGGACGCGAGGCTTCGTCTGCCATGCGTTGACACACTTTTACCAGGTCCTTTAGCTGTACGAGGTGGACCTGGCCCAGTTGACGCCCAACTCGATCGTCAAGCTTGGCATTTTCGAGTGGGTGCTCCGCTCCGCGGGGGTAACCAGCAGCGACGCGTGGCTATTCGCCTACCTCCATGACGGGCGGTGCTAGCCAAAGAAGAAGAAGGACACGGGGGCTGACGCTGAACATTGGGAGCGTCAACTTCCAGCCGAAGGCACGCCTTCTTCATTACCTACCCGCCCAGGTCGCCCGGAACAGGTGGGATACCGACTGGACCCGACGTTGGTTCTACCACAAGTGTGCCCCCGAGGCAGGGCTTCGCTCCACCAGGGGGCCTATTCAACTTATCCCGACGCTAGCCATCGATCTTTCTTCTCGGGAGGGCAGCGCCACTCTGATGCTGGCGCGGAGGATGTCTGAGGACTTCGTTGAGGAGTTACATGCGCTAATTTGTGGCCACTAAGCGCAGGCTAGAAAAGGTGGGGCTCGGCGAGCGAAGGATGGGATGCCCCTCCTGTAATTTGGGGACCGCACAGGTGCTTTCTCTGTAAACTTCTTTATATATATATATATATATATATATATATATATATATATATATATATATATATATATATATATATATATATATATATACACACAGTCTTGCCCATTGCCGAGAAATTTGGCGTGTCACGAGCGACTTCTCGGACCCTATACGGGGGAGCACGCCTGCAGCAGTGAATCACGGTGCACTGGCGTCGCTTGAACCACGCGTGCCAGATCAACCGTCCGCTTGTTGGGCGGCGGATCCCGCAGGAAAGAAGAAAGCGAGTTCGCGACGAAAAGATTTGGAAAGCCTTGGTCCAATCAGCGCGGTACCCTTGCGCGTTCTTGGAGCCGAGGGAGTGGGTAAATCTGGCCTCGCCGTAGGGGACACGGCCGGGCCGTCTCTGAAGAAGGTGTCGCGGGAGCCCGAGGGCCCGAGGGTAACGAGCAGCGCGGCTAGCTCGTCCGTAGAGTCCCTGGTGGTTCCCACGCCGGCTGGCGCTGCGGAGGCAGTTGCTTGCTCGTTTGGGATCACAAGTATGGCCCTCGAAGAGGCGTCCGGTGGGACGCCTTCACAAGTTTATGGTCAGGGTACTGAGGATACCCTGTGGAGGAGCATACCGATCTCCCTGCCACGATAGGTGAGCCTCTGTTCCCTGCTCGCCCTCGTACGATTGTTAGCAGTTGGCTGACTTGGTTTTGTGTCACGCAGCGCGGGTTGTCGAGGGGGAGCCTAGCGCCGATGCTGCCTCTGTGGGCACGGCGTCCGTGGGGGATCCCCGGGATGGTGACGACGCTGGGGCGGCTGCTGATGGATCGGGCTCCGAGCAGGGCGGGGTGGACGCTGCGGCCTTTGCAGCCGTGGGTGTCGCAAATTTGGGGCCACTTCGCTCCTCTAATTTCAGGATCAGCCCGGGGGCTGCTTCCGTCTGCAAGGAAGTGTCTCGCTTTACCGCCCCGCCCTACATGTCCAAGCTCTTTGTGAAATGGAGCATGGAGAAGATGTTCTGGAGCCTCGAGGCAAACGCGATGAAGGTAGGTCCGGGTAAGCTTGCCCCTTCGTTGTAGATGCGTCGTTGATCGTATCTTTCTTTGGCAGACGATCATTCTTTCGCACTCGCTCGAGAGGGACATCCAGAGTGGCTACACGGAGATCCAGCAGCGGATCGACCTAGAGTTCGCTTGGAACACCCAGCTATCCACGGTGCGTGTGGGTAAGAGCCGGCTTTCGGGGCCTTTTCTCGACCTTAATGAAATGCCTTCAAGATGTCTCTCCCCTTGGGTCGAGTTTTTTTTTTTAGAAAAGCAACTACACAACAGTGGACAGTGGGACCCACGTCAGGACTTTGGAGATAGTAATCCCCAGCCATCAAGAGATGACAAAAAGTCTAGTGCTTCATTAAACAAGGCTGGACCAACTTTGATGCTGCACATTCAATGATAACAAATGATAATGGTGTCGTCCATGGATCCATCATGCATCGTAGCATACCTGACGTGCCCTCGGTGGCGGCGCCATGCATCGCTTCGGCGCCACCGCATGAGTCTCGTGGTGTCGCGCCCTCGCGCTATGGTTGTGACGTTTTCGACACACATCTTCGGACGCAGCTACCATTCAAGTCTACCAAAACTCTTCTGAAGTATCGACCTCCACATGAAAGGCACAATTCAAGATTGCCCCTTTGGCATTCCCCCGAAACACCATGGAGCAGGGGGCTACTGTTGGAAGAATATTTCATCCCCTTACTAGTGGAACCCACTCCTCAGGGAAAACACCTGTCTAACAGGTCAAGAAATGTAACTACCCTGCAAAGGTCGATTGTACCCCTTACTTGTACTCATAGTATAGCTATCCCCCAAGGGGTATTTTGGTCATTTGTACAGGCTTGGGAGCCTATAAATACCCCATGTATCCCTCACTTCAAGGGGAGCTCTCTTGAGCAATATATGAAAGCAAGTCCCCAGGTGAGCCTCCGGGAGGAACCCTCGAACCCCCGTAGGCCACCGACAGGAGTAGGACGGTCCTCTTGGACCCCCGAACCTGTATAAACCCCTGTGTCACTCTCACTCTCGTGGACGACGGCCCGTAGCACGGCCGACGTCCGCCCCGTCACTCGTGTTTGGTTTTTACACCATCAACAGACCACAATTTCTTACATGATTAATACATTTGTCAATTGTTTTTGATAGCTAAAATTTGGCGTTGAGCAACACTAATAGTTGAGTGGATGAATTTATTAAGTGATTTTTAATAGCGTGCCTTGCGAAATTGTATGTGTTAGTGTGATCTTATTAAAAGAGTTTTGCTTCAACATTGTGGCTTGTGCACTAGGTTTTCCCTAGATTAAGTGGTTATTGTAGTCTTATTGAGATAATAGAAAATTATGAAGCTACATGTTGTGTTTCTTTTGGAAAATTTTAGGATGGAATCAATAAGTGATCTATGTTTACATGATGGTGTAATTGCCGGATAATAGTATGTCTTTGATGAAAGGATTTTGGTAGAACCTTTTAAATTGTGTAGTAGATCCCTTTTAAAATAAAGTGGTTGTTGTAGTGAGGTTATACGGTTTTGGCATACTCTTATTTTGAGGATGGGATGATAAAGTAGTATGGAACAATTTGTTGAGCCTTTGGGGGCTTTATAATTGAAGAGTTGACGATAACGATTCTTGTTAAGAGTATATTATTCTTAATGTTAGTAAGATTATCTGCAAAGGATTGTGACTTGTTGGAGGGGTGATGACTCTTTTAGAAAGAAATTAATTTGATCGCCTTTCGTGATATAGATTAGGTGAAAATGTTTTGAGTTTTGCGTTTGTGATCTTCTGGACCTCATGATTTATGTAGTAGCTGAAATTTGTTGAGCAAAGCGAAGTTTTGAAAAGTTCTATTTGATTCTTAAGTGATTAATGTGATTTGATCTTAGAGACTCTTTTATTTGAGTTGGCAAAATGATGTTGCAATCAAAGAAAATTATTTTCTTTGTTAAATGAAGGAGCGTAGAAGAGGTATTTGAGGTTGGACTCAAGTTTTGTAGCTTGTAGCTTATTGAAGCGTACTTAACTTTGTTGTTGGCCACATAAGGGTATCTCGAGTTTCAAAAGCAATGTTTTATTCTTATTGGCAGAGGTTTGATATTCTCTTCTTGCGGAACTTGTGCCCTCAACTGTGGTCTCGTCTTTTGTTTTCCGAGATCACTGCTATTTGACTATTTCCCATGGTCTTGTGTTTACCGAGAGAGGTAACGTTTCCTGTGTACTGAAACTGTCTCTATTTGCCTCTTCTTATGAGAAAGGATTAACCGATTTGTGTTGCAGAGTCTTCTAGGATGTAGAGTGGCAACTAGATAGTGGTGGTCAAGTAGATGATATTGTGAGACTTTAGGTATCAAGTTGTTGAGATGCATTGAGTGACAAATTGATTCCTTGGAATAATCCTTGAAGAGGATTTGATTTAATAGAATGGTTGTCCTTGGAGCTAACTGATTACGATGTTGCAACTAGTAGAACCTATAGTGATTTGTGGTCCAAGATTTTTGTTCATTTGATGGAACATTAGAATTATCGAAAGTATGGGGACCTTGATCGATTTTTTAGAGTAGCGCGATTAGGTAATTTGCAAGGTTGTGTAGGTGAAATATGACGGCATAGTTTAATGAAAGTTGGATTAGCGAAGTGATCTAATTGTTATGGCAATTAATGGGATAGCAGGGATTATTGAGTTGTTGTCAGGTATGACTTGGTTTCAGTGAGTAATCCTCTAGGAGGTAGAATCTTTCTAAAGATAATTGGGTCGAGGATATGTTTACATGTTTATGTTAATGTTTGCATATGTTTAGATTGTGGAAATTTTAGTCATCGAATATGAGGATTTTCCTACCATTTACACCAGCAGTTAATTGTAGGAGTCTTAGAGGTTGAAATTGGGCTTGAGATTTATGATAGAACCTTGGTCGCTTCATGATTATGTGTAGAAGTAGAAGAACAAAAGTAGACTCCGAATAGTGTGTTGATCATAGATAGAATCCTTTGGGTGCAGTAAATGAGTATGTGTGCTGATAATTTCAAGTTGATTATCCTTAACGGAATGAGGTGATGTGTTTGTGGGCAAAAAATCTTTATTGAGGTGTTGGGAACCATTTGTCAAAATAATTCCTTTGGTATAGGAGTGGACTAGAGAATCCTTTTGTGGATTAGTAGAGTCCCTCTAAATAAGTGTGGTTATTCTTTCGGATTGAGGATCGTTTTCGGGTTGTCGGTTAAAAGGAAGGAGTTAGTGTTACGATTTGGAAGCCCATGATTTAGGAGAAGGTACTTCGCTGAGTCTTGGACTCACACTTGTTGCTTATTTATTTATTTTAGGTATCCTTTGCGAGGATGTCATGCATGGGAAGGGCTAGAATCATCAGATGCACTCTTCACTTAAGAAAATACCAGTCTTAGTAAATCAACATATTAAGTTGAATTAGAGAATCCTAGAACATAATATTTCAGTTTTTATGTCCACCCTTCGAGGTATTTTTTATTAATTGTAACAAGAGTCAGGTGGACTCCATGGTAATCCTTATGATTGTTATCTTTAAGACTGTTACCATATTATCGTACTTAAGGGTCACCTTTGTGTGCCACAAAAGGCGAAGGTTAAAGATGATATCTTGAGGGAGGCACATCGCACCCCGTATACTGTTCATCTGGGTGAGACAAAAATGTACTGTGATCTGAAACAGAACTTCTGGTGGAAAAGGATGAAGGTGGATATCACTAATTATGTGGCCTTTTGTGGTGTTTGTCAACAAGTGAAGGCAAAGCATAAGCGTCCTGCAGGGTTGTTGCAGCCTTTGGAGGTCCCTCAATGGCCTTGGGATGATATCTCTATGGACTTTGTGGTTGCGTTACCTCGGTCGCCGCAAGGGAAGGATGCAGTTTGGGTAATAGTGAATCGTTTCAGCAAATCTGCACACTTTATTTCTATCCACATGACCAACTCAGCGAGCGATTTGGCTCCTATTTACGTGCGTGAGATTGTGAGGTTGCATGGTGTACCGAAGACTATTATTTCCAACAGGGATGCCAAGTTTGTCTCCAAGTTTTGGGAGAGCCTGCAGAGTGCGCTGGGCACTCAACTTCGTCTTAGTACCGCATTTCACCCACAGACAGATGGACAGTCAGAGCGTACCATTCAGACCTTAGAGGAGATGTTGCGGTCCTGTGTTTTGTCTTGGAAAGGTAGTTGGGAGGATCAGTTGCCATTGGCAGAGTTTGCTTATAACAATAGCTACCATTCTAGTATTAAAGCCGCATCGTTCGAGGTTTTGTATGGGCGCAAGTGCAGGTCACCACTTTGTTGGGAGGCAGTGGGTGAGACGGCAGTTTTGGGACTAGATTGGATACAGAAGACCATCGAGCGTGTAGCCTTGGTGAGGCAGAATCTGCTACCAGCTCAGAGCAGGCAGAAAAGCTATGCTGATGTGAGGAGACGAGAGTTAGAATTTGAAGTGGGGAATCAGGTTCTTTTGAGAGTGTCTCCCACTAAAGGTGTTGTGCGATTCGGTACTAAAGGGAAGCTTAGCCCGAGGTATATTGGGCCTTTTTCAATCTTGGCACGGATTGAAAAATTGGCATATCGTTTGGACCTTCCAGAGTCCATGCGCGGTGTGCACAATGTATTTCACGTCTCCTTGTTGGGAAAGTACTTGAGGGACCCGGAGCATGTGATTCCACTAGAACCTTTAACCATTGAGCAAGATTTATCTTTTGAATCCAAGTCAGTACAAATTCTGGAGAAGTCAGAACGAGTAATAAGGAATAAAACATTGAATTATGTCAAGGTGCTATGGTCGCATCAGACCGAGAGAGAGGCCACTTGGGAATTGGAGTCTCGCATGCGCGAGCAATATCCAGAATTATTCACAGCAGGTACGTGGTAATGTTGGTAAAATTTTTAGCTGTGATTATCCTTTAGCGTTAAGCGTGATTAGAATTCAGGGTCGTATTCTGTTTAGGGGGGGTAGAATGTAATACCCCAAATTTAATTAAGTGAGAAGAAGTAAATTAGGGAGAAGGACCAATTAGAAAAGTGAATTAACAGAGGATTAGAGGGGAAATTCTGCAAAGGTTAGACAACCTAGGCCGGAGCTTCTGGCCCACTTTAATTTGGCCCATAGGTGGAGGGGGGGCAACCGGCCATAAGGGGGGCAAACCGTAGGCCGCCACTCCCCCCTTTGGCCGCCACCCCCCCCCCACTCCCCTTGGCTGCCACTCCCCTGGTCCCTGCATCTCCTCCCCTCCAGCAGCACCTCCAGGACTCCAGCAGCGCCTCCATCCCCCTGGTGAAGCCCCCTTGCTGCCGACCAGTTGGAGGAAGAAGGAGATCGCCTTGTGGTGGCCGGCCAAGAGGAAGGAAGAAGGAGGAAGAAGATAGAAGGGGAGGAAGTGAGGGACAGAGGGATCGCGTGGTGGTTTCGACGTTCTTCAGCAGTTCCCCAAGGGTAACCCCGATCCCATTCGATTAGTAGTGTATTCATGTAATTAGGCGATGTCGGTATTAGATTGTTTTTCTGGCAGTCTGTAGTGTTCGGTTGATTTAGGGCTGTTAACGGCGGAATCTAGTCTGGCCATCTCCCAGAGAAGTGTGGGTAGCATCACTAGCTTTCCATAGGATCTTGGATCCGGTCAATTGGATGAGCGGATCAAAAGTTATGATTTTTGTAGCGTCGTTGTTCAGAGTCTCTGTCAGAATTCTGGCAGTTAGTATTAAATGGTCATTAGGCATTAGTTAATGAATTATTTAGAGGATATCACCAAAATTAAAGTTGTAGGTATTTTAATAAGGTTTCCATAAAGCTAAAGAACGTAAATTTTGGATATTTGTACTAAAAGATATGTGAGTTTTAGTCTCGCTGTTCAGAACCTATGATGGGATTTAGTAGTCTTAGCAATCTGTTTGGTAGGGATAGAGGCTGTCAGAATCTGGAAATCTCACCAACTAGTTTTATGTGGCTAGTTTACTATGCTTTCCATAGAATGAAAGAACACCACTTTTGGATATCTGGACGAAAAGTTATGATTTTTATAAGAGGACTGTTTGTTTTGGGGACAGATCGATGTCATGGGAGTTGGAGTTTTGCGTTGCGCTAGGGAGCGTAGTTAGTCATATATTTGTTTCTAGTAATGTTTTGTCCAGAATTGTTATCTTAGAGTGTTTGTTAAAATTATTCAGGTGGGGGTTTGATTCCGGGGCAGCGCCCTCTTCGCGTCATCAAACTTCGCATGGTTGAGGCAAGTACAATTAGTGGTAGAATAATTAAGTGATTGTTCATGAATGCTAGTATTATGTGTATGTTCTCAACTCATGAATGCTAGTATGATGTGTATGTTCTTTGTTCATGAATGCTAGTAGTATGTGTATTTTCTTTACTCGTGTATGTTGCTGCTGGCTATTACATGTTTATGTTGGATAAAAGGATTGACTCATATGCATCATGTTACCATCTTTGAGGTTGGTCACGTGGTGACCAAGTATTAATTTTGAGGTCCCCGTCATGTATTAGACGGGCTTGAGGTCCCTACACTCGTGGAGTGTGGGCTTATGGTCCCTGTGCTAGAAGGCACAGGCATAGGTATGCATCGACGGATGCATACTCCACATTACCGGTATATGCAAAGAGAAAAGAAAAGGTGCATTTGCATTGCATGAGCATATGATTTGGTTTATTATAAAGAATTGTGGTTGGATGGTGATGACAGAGTTGTGTATTGAATTGTCGTATTATTTGTACTTTGCTAAGTCTTGGATTCATTCTTGTTGTTTGTTTGTATTTTAGGTACTCCTTACGCGAACGTCATGCATGGGAGGGGATAGTCTTATGATCTATTGCACACCACCACGAACCATTCACAATTGATTAAATTTGGATTATGAATTAATAATTGAGCAAACTGCCAAGATGTTTTCTGTTGGTTATGTCTTATGCATCAGTTGGTTTGTAATAGAGTTGGTTAATGCTCCATGGAAGTTTTATGCTTATGATTATGATTTAAATTGGTTGTTTGAATTAATTGATTTATGTTATTGATATTTGTTAGAACCTTCTGTATGGTTAACTATACAAAGAAGGTTCTGCCGAAATTTAGTATAATGTCTTAGTTTTAAATTGTTATTTGTTATTTTAGTAGCATTCCAGGCTCATGTTGAGCTGAGGTGTTCTGATTGGTATCGAGCGAGGCGAGGTCCGTGGTACTTGAATTATTAATATTGACACACTATGCACGATGGGTGGGATTGAGTTATTGCATTGCATATCGCTACATTGAATATTATAGTTGTTCTGTGATAGACTTGCTAGTTGATCATTAAGCTTAATGTTTGATTGTTCTTGTTTGTGGTGTTTAGAGATGGCAAGGGGTAGAGGCCGTGCAAGTGGTCATTGTCGGTGGTGCTTGGTCGGGAATAGCAGCGCCACCGCCCGAGGTCGAGTCTGTAGTTGGGGAGGCGGTCATGCAGGTCGAAGAAGAAGTTGCTTTAGCGGTTCAGCATGGGGAGGTTCAGGGGAACCAGGCCCATGGACCAGCTACCTGGGAGTTGTTTGTTGAGCATCAAAGAGAATTAAGGAAAGAAAGATATTGGGATTTAGGATATATAAATTCAGAATTTTTGAGAGGATTAGAAATTGGGCCTTCGGCCCATATTTACAAATGTTAAGTGGGGAAAGTGACTTTTAGCCCAAGGCCCATTAGTGGGCTATCTTTTAGAGGGCAAGAAGGGGGTGGGCAGCAACCCTAGCAGCCCCTGCTACTGTAGCACCACCCCTGCTATAGTAGCCACCACCCCTGCTGCTCCTTGCACCGCCCTACCTCCCGGTGCTGCCTCCTGGTTGTTGCCGGACAAGAAGAAAGGAAGGGGAGGTGGGAGAAGGAAGAGGGAAGGGAGATTTCATGGATTCTTTAGAGGTGTTCATCACGTTATTAAAGGGTGGCCCTCAGATCTCTTTGCTTTGTTTATTAATTTTGCGATTTGGCGACATCGGGTAGTAAATCGATTGTTTGCAGTTTCTAGTGCACTGTAGGTTTGAGTTCTGAAATTGTGAATTTTGGATTCATCACCTCTTAGATATTTGTGGGTAGTGTCTTTTTCTTTCCATGAATTTTACAACCTTCTGTTGTCGATGGTTCTGTCAGGATTCTGGTAGGTTGTAGTAATTGTATGATAAAAATTAGTTAATGAAGTAATTAGAGGATCTCCCCAACATGAATATTATAGGTGATTTCATAAGGTTTCCAGAGATCTCAACAATGTAATTTTTGGATAAATGTACTGAAAGGTATTAATATTTTAGTTACATTGTCGAGAATATCGCGGATTCTGGCGGTTGTAATATCTGTTTAGTAAAAATAGTGAATGACAAAATTAGGAAATCGACCAACTAGATAAATGTGGGTAATTCCGTAAGATTTCGAGAAAATCCAAGAACACTATTTTTGGGTAAGCGAAGGAAAGATATGATTTCTAGAAGATGGCGCCTGTTTTGGGGACGAGCGATGTTTAGAAGCGATGTTTTGGGTTGCGCTTAGGAGCATAGATAGTTATGTAATTTTTTATGTAATGTTGTATGCTCTGGAATGTCTCCTTAGTGTGGTTATTAATTGTTCAGGTAGTGGTGTGAATCCGGGGATAGCACCCTCTTCCCGTCATCCTACTCCACATGGTTGAGGCAAGTACAACTGTGGGTATAATATGTTGATTAGTATTCATGGAATGTTAATGCTTTGCGAATGTGAATTCTTATTCATAGCCCTACAGTTGTTGTTACATGCATATGCTGATCAAGTGTAGTGGCTCATGTGCATCATTACACTATCCTTGAGTCTTGGACTACATGGTACCCAAGTGTTGATATATCTGAGGTCTCCGTCATGTTTTAGACGAACATGAGGTCCCCACACTCGTGGAGTATGGGCTTGAGGTCCCTGTGCTATAAGGCACATGCATGGGTATGCATCGACCGATGCATACTCCGCATTACCGGTATATGCAAAAGAGAAAAGTATGTGCATTTGTGGCATTTCATTGCATGGCAATGATAGTTGAATTGTTGAGATATTATTGTGGATGATTGATTGGGATAGAAGTAAAGTTTGTTTATGAGATTTGGTCTATTGTCTTAATTGTACTTCGCTGAGTCCTGGACTGACGCTTGTTGCTTGTTTATTTATTTTAGGTATCATTTGTGAGGATGTCATGCATGAGAAGGGCTAGAATCATCAGATGCACTCTTCACTTCAATAAACACCAGTCTTAATAAATCAACATCTTAAGTTGAATTGGAGAATCCTAGAACATAATATTTCAGTTTGTATGTCCACACTTCGAGGTGTTTTTGATTAATTGTAATAAGAGTCAGATGGACTCCATGGTAATCCTTATGATTGTTATCTTTAAGACTATTACCGTATTATCGTACTTAGATTTCTGTTAGATGCTTATTAATCTCCTCAAATGTTAAAAGTTAAAAATGAGATTCTGCCGAATTGTGGAGGAAAATCTTAGTTTATAATTATGTTATGTTTTCTTTAGTAGCATTCCAGGCTCATGCGGGCTGGGGTGTTACACTCTGGTCCTTTATATATTTAGTATACAAGTTAATGTCGCTTAGCAATGCTTAGAATGGTAGAATGGGGATTATCACTTCGGCGATGGTCATTATATCATCACTCTAAGTACTTGGGTCAGGGTACTCATGTATGTATTGTATTTGAAAAACTAAAACTGAAAACAAAAAGATTTAGACTTGGGCACATGGTATGAATGGTGTGATTGTCGGGTGTGTATGGTTGGTTCCTAGGTCAACAAGGACCGAACATCTTCTGTTACACTATCCAAGCATTATTGCATGCATCCACGTGAGGGGATTATGGGGCCTCTCTTGACTTAGTACTTTAGGGCGTATTAATTAATGAGTTGCTGGTGCTAGTTGATTAGGAGAAAAATGTTCTGTTGGGATTGTGCGGGGTGGATCCTGGAAGGTACCCACGCCCGAGGAGCATCAATAGTTGCTGTGGCTTTATTAGTGGCTCCGACACAACGTATGGGTTCCCCGTGGGAGCCCCGTTTGGGTGGTTCACGGAGGGCTAACACCAATACGTGCGGCTCTTAATTAATTCATTCTTTTGGAAAACATCTCGTAGGACTTAGCTCTGCCGGCATACCTTCAGAAGTGTGCTTCATGGCCTGGAAAAGGAGCGGTCTGGTGTGTGGGTAAAGTTGTACACCCCTGCAAGGTTTAATCTATTCGAATAGCCAATTCCTTGGTTATGGACACACTTGGTTAAGTTTTGCAAGAGTTAGACTATAACACTTTCGATAAAACTTGAAATCAGGTGGCACGAATAGGTAATTCGTGCTATGTTGTGGTGGCTGTTGGGAAGTCACCTCCAAGGTGTTATTTATGTTTATAAATATTTTTCTCGCTGTTATTTAATCAAATAAAAATAGATTTGACAAATTGCTTTACAATCTATTACTCTATTGCAAAGAAAACGGCTTTATGCTGAAAATTGCTTAATGTAGTAGCTTTTCTTTGATACATGAATGCATCTATATATTCTTTTGTTTGTAGGACTTGCGAGTACATTTGTACTTAACCTGGATTCTGCTTGTTTAGAGGAGGTTGATCCCCAAGGGATCAACTATTATGAGACCGACTTTGTGCAGAACGACTAGCTTGGCATTTCCGGTCGGATGCCTTGTGGATAAGGGCAGCTGGTTGGCTTTTGTTTATGGCCATCTTATGGCATGTTATTTCCGCTGCGTTTTGGTACTTAATCATTTTATTTGGCCGGTCGGCCCTATTTGTGTAATATGAATTCTGTATGTGTTTTGAGTTGTAAATTATGAAGACTCGATATTGTAATAACTTGTGTATGGAATTGATGCTTTATTTTGTAAAGGTGTATGTGTGCCGCTCCTAGGAGGTACACAGTACACCGAGAGCGGGATATTTGATTTGTAATGCTGGGACCAATCAGATAGTTGAGTATTACAAGTTAAATACCCCAGGTTCTCACATTTTTCCAACAATGCATATCTAAAGAGAATGAGATAATTTATAGTTGAGAGTTGAGACTTACCATATCAAAAGTGCTCCAATTTCTTTCACATCCGGATGAACTTGAGGTCAAGGAGAGTATTCTTATGGCCATTCTTTGCAAAGTAGGAACTTGATATCCAAAAGTAGACCACCATGTTGCTAGCCATTAGGAAAACTTGATATCCGAAAGACCCCTTCTTGATCTTTAAACTTGTGCCAGTCCTCATTAAGCACTTGATCTTGCATTTCATCATGATCATGATAAAATGTTTCAACACATTCAAATAATGCATCCATGATATTTGTATCTTGCAAGATGGTTTTATCGTTGTAACTATAATGTGGATTCAGAAGGTATGCTGTCAAGTGCAATGAAGAATCAAGCCACCCTGCCATCTTTACATCAATTGCATCCATGATCAATTTGTAGTTGTTGTCTAAATTATTTGTCTCATTTACGGGATTTTATTGGCGATCAATTTCGTTATATATTTTCTGATTAATTTTATGCATTTTTCTATTTTTATTTTCTACCAGTCAGTCTACTGTTATTCATCTGTACGGGGTTTAAAAATCCATTTTTCTAGCGATTTGTATGATATTCACGGGTTTGCTACGTACGCGATTGATAATTTTTATTTTTTTATTATTGGTCTGGTCTATGACTATTTATCCGTACGTGACTTCCTTAAATTTGTTGGTCTACTAATTATATAGTGTCGACACGAAATATTCCCGGTGTTCATTTTTACGGCTACACCTGCTACCACTAATATTTACTAGAAGTTATCTAATTTTTCTACACCTAATTTTCTAATTTCTCCCAACTAACCCTTTTCTCACCTAATTACTCTCTCACCTACCTATCCAATCCCAGCTGAGAGCTTCCTGGCCACTCATCTCTTCCCCCTCTTTTTCTTTATTCCTCTCTCTCTCTCCTCTCATTTCTTCCATTCGGCCGAAGCCGCCGAACCACATCCTGGCTTCATCTTCTTCTTGAATGCTTTCCTCTTCTCTTCTCCACTCCTTATCTTCCAATCCCTCGAGTCCTGGTGATTGCTCCGGTTGAAGTCCCTCCAAGTGCCGCCTCCGGCCGGCCCCACTAGCGTCTTGCCCGCGCAACCCTCGGCGCCGCGCCCTCCTCTGCTCGGCTTGGTCGGCGCGCCCTGCTCCCAGCGCCTCCTGCTCCTGCCAGCATCCCCATGGCGCCACCAGTCCCCTTGCTCACCGGCCGCCTCCCCCTGCTTGGCGCATCTGGCTCCCCATGGCGAGGCTAGGCGAGGCCGAGGTGGTGAGCTCGAGGCCGTGGCGGAACCGCGAGCCAAAGCGGCCCATGAGGCGAGGAGGCAGGCTGTCTTGGCCGTGCCCTCCGTGCCCGCCGTCTTTGTCTTGCGGCAAAACGACGACACGGTTGGCCGAGCCGTGCCATGCCGCCCGACAGGCGGCTTTCGAGCCCAGCCGCCCACCGTTAAATCTGCGTGCCGAGCCGGCTGCCACGTGTCAGGCCGTGTTGTGCTTGGGTCGGCCGGGCCTTAGGCTGGCCCGGAAAAGCACGGCCCGACTCCCAGCTTTACGTCTAGCTCATCACAATACAACTCACAAGACATGCAAGCCACCAGACAAATTCAACGCAGAATTGAAAGGACTCCAGAACCGTACTTTACACTCAGACAGGCACACAAGAATAAGAATAATTAAACAAGAGTGTTGCAGAACAAGCAAGCAGTTGCCTCCTGCTCTCGCACACAAGAATAAGAATAATTAAACAAGAGTGTTGTAGAGCAAGCAAGCAGCAGTTGCCTCGTGCTCTGTTCTGCTCCTTCAGCTGCTCATCATCGTTGTTCTCTATCTTGCTCCTGATCCGTGCTGCAACAGTATGTGTGCTGCCACCGCACTCGTGCACCATTGAGTTCTCCCGCCCAACAAGAATAAGAATATTTTGTTGATAGTCCAATGTAACACCTCGGTCTGACACAGAGTCCAGAATACCACTAAACTATACTAACTATCAAATTTTACAATCACTACCACTAAATTACAGCAAGCACATCAAAGGTATAATCTGTCCACTGGTCACAATAACGCAAGTATAACAATAAAGCATTTATGAATAATTAATTGATAAGAAGCATGACAAGGTAATAAACAAAGATCGACGCAAAAATAATCCAATCAAGTCTATTAAAAGAATAATCAACTCCAATCTATCATCTAAGACTAACCAATACTATCATGTCTTAGCTATAAATCATTAAACTATATAATGAGTTCTCATTTCCAATGGATCAAGTAAACATGTGTATGACATGGATTCAAGTGTGCTAGTCCTTCCTAAGCGAAGCGTCATCAACGGTCACCTAAAAACAATAGTAGAGCAAGGGTGAGTCCACGACTCAGCGAACACAATAATAAACAATGAGCAATGCTTAATCAGCAATAAACAATATCATCATCAACATCAATTGTTCTCTTTTCTTTATTTTCATGCTCAATCATTCATTCTCTTCTCTTTATTCTCATACACAATCATCAAATACTTTTCATTCAATGCATCTTTACACTACATGTCCACATGCACTTCTTTCGCGTATACCGGTATAGTGTGAGTGAACACTCGTGACAATGTTCACTCTCAAGCCCGTTCTTCTCAAGGATCGGGGACCTCCTCCACTCCCGTGGAGTTGTGATCAACATGATCACCTTCTCATATGCAATGGTGTTTATGAATACACAACTATTCATAGATTCATCATTATTAACATTATCCAACATTATCATATCATTCAATACGAATAAAATCATGACCATTCACATTGTTTGCAATTAATAAAGTAAAATCACAACAATATAATGGTAATGAGTGGTAAAGAAATACATTGATCAACCAACGAACACTGTCTACCATGCACTTACCTTTGTATCCCTGTGAAGCTAGATAACGAAGCAGGGACAAAGCACAAGAGACCACACTCCTTGGACAAATAATCCAAAACACATCTCAAAATCATAACATTGCAGCACCAACACTTTATTCTATTCCTCCTCACATGTCTACGCTAAACCGACCCAATTAACCCAAAACTTTTAGACACACTACCTGTTGTCCCCGTACTAAAATGGCACTAACTTATTCATCCGAAATCAAAATTTCATCTTCCAAGACTTGATGGAATCCTCATGAAACAACCTACAATTTCCTAGTTATGACGAACCTCTAATTGTACCATTTTCTACCCTGTTTCTTTAGCCGAAAACCGTTCCAGAATCTGTCAGAACAGTCCGTTTCACAATTTTATATCTTTAATTCTACAACTTGAAAATATAAGAACAATATGAGTTCTGAAAACTACACAAGATTTCCTACATTATTCAAGTTGACACCAATATTTAATTTACCATCTACTACACGAAACTGGCCCATCTTCATGATGTCTACCAGTTACGTCCAGCATCTGTACAACAACCTTCCCAAGACCGTATCGTTTCACTCACTACTTCGATTCTAATGTTCTAGACCTTCCTGGAAAGCTAACGAGATTATATAATTTTTTTCTAATTAGACCGACCTCTGAATCCGATTCTAAATATCCCTAATCACCCCCGCAAGGCTCTGCATTTAACCTCGACGAACTAGGGCAGAACGACACCTACTCTTCCCATTGACCAAACCTCCTGCAAAATGAACAGTGACTAAACTAGGGCAATCTAAAGGGTTTCAGATCGATACCCCTGAAGATCACGGTGGATCACGGAAACACCGCAAAAAAATCCTCTATTTTTCTCTCTTCTTCTTCCTCCCTCTTCCTTCCTTTCTTTCCTTCTTCCTTTGCTTCCTTCCCTTTCCTGGCCTTTTTTCATTGCCTCGGCAGTACAAGCAGCAACAGCAACAAGTTCCCTTCCCCCTCTCTCTGTTTCGTGCCGTAGCTTTGGTGGCCATAGCAAACAAAGGAAAGTACGCATGGATGCATTGCTAGCACAGCAGGCTGCAGCAGGAAAGAGCAAAGGCAGTTCGATAGCATGCATGCATAGCACAGCAGGCAGGCAGGGGCAGCAGAGGGTAAAAGTTGCCACAAGGGCCTGGAAAGGTGTTGCGCAGGAGGCATGCAGGGGAGGGCAGAGGGCTGGCAGCGGCTGGAGGGGGATGGGGGCTAGGGTTAGGCCGCCTCCTTGGTCCCTTTTAAGGCCAGTCGATTCAATCAGGCCAAGAAACCATGAGTCAAAGACCCATATTTTCTTAGTCTCCCTCAAAATCTAAAATTTTTAAATTTAATTTATTTAATTCTCTCTCTAATTCAATTGAAGCCTCTAATGTTAGACGGGATATTACAGTCCATCCGCTGCTTCCAAATGCAACGATGTGCTCACCAATTTCCTCTGCCTCCAGCTGTGAGATTTACGATCGACAGCCATGTGTCACTGACTAAACTATTCAGTACTGATCATCGCATCGTGAGGTGTCCAGATGGATTATCCCAGCCACCGAAAGCACCAATTCACCCAATAAACACAACACGTGATCGCCTGCCAAGTTTCTAGCTAGTTTCATTCAAAACAAAATAAAATCCCATCTTTTCACTCTGAATGTGATTAGCTATGTGTGGAGATCGATGGAGTAGTCCATCCGTCAATCTAGCTGCACTTTTTATGAAAACTAGCATAGTGCCCCGCGCATTTGCGCGGCTAGATTTGCTTTGAAGTTTGTATAAATGTTTGATAATATATTTGCGTATCTTGTAGGCTATTTAGACTTTTTAAGATATCCTAAACATTGGAACCGACAATAGAAGCATGAAACAAATTGCAACCTAAGGAACATAATTGAAGTATGTGCTCTGGTAGAAGAAAATCATTATCACCATAAGTTGTTGGAGTTTTTAGCAACTAATCACACTTCATCATGCATAGATCATGTCATTGCATGCCCCTATTCATACTCTATTAGTTTTTTTCCAAATTGTATGCGTGCACATGTACTTCTATTTAATCTTAAACAATACGTTGATTATATGTGCGACAAATTATCGTATTAGTTTACATGGTATAATATATTAGAGTACATTGCTCATGTATACACCGATGCTCCATGGACGACCTACCTTGAACTTATCTTCCCTCATAAGCCAGCTACACCACCAAACCGTGTGGCTTATCTATTCTCACCATCACAGTTTTTTTTACTTCAACCTCCAACAGTAAGCCTAAATCTTGATTGATCCCTCTTAGCTGCTACCCCTTCCAATGCAATATTTTACCACGTAGTTTTCTTCTACTTCTCCCCAATTATTTCTTAATGCTAACCATTGCGACATCAATGCGCATACACATGCAACCGTCACCGATCCCAGCTGGGGACACACGTCACGCCCTCTCCGGTGACCCTAAGCATATTCCCTACGGCCGTGCCATCTTTACTCTAAAGTTTTTGCTCTTCTGCCTCTGTACGTCTGCGCTTTTATTCGTACGGATGCATGCATGTACATACGATGCATGATGTTATACATGTTCAACGTTGGCCAACTCAATGTTGTGGCTTCCTCACTAACCGTGGCAACCTCTCATCTTCACTAATGTCGGCATATCTTCTTTAGTCGTTGTCTAACGATATGGAGAATCTTTTCGCCATTGCCGACGACAACGTTCCCCTTACCAGTGATGACACACTCCTGGCTACCCGATGCCCCCATATCATCCATAGCTCGTCTTCAATGCAAAGCTTCATCTCCTCTCTGCTAGGGCTTCCCCATTATCGAGCTTCTTTGGCAAACAACTTCTTCAATAACGCCGACGCTCACCACTTGTCATCGCGTCCATTGGCTCCTTCAACATTGGACTTTCTCTTCAATGGTTCCAGCGAGCAGGACGATATTGTTCTCATCTCCATCGCCGCCGCCTCGGCTCTTCGCTTCCCTGTGGATGAATGCCTTCTTGTAGGACATATCGATGTCATTGCACCCTTTCGTGGTCTCCCCTGACACTATTCATGCTATCCTCATTATAACTTGTATTTTTTAATCAAAATTTTAGTTATTTTAATTTTTATTCTATAGGAAGCAACAATATAAACACGCGACCTTAAGAGCGAACGTGTTGGCTTCTTTTGTGTCTCATCCGATATCATTCGTGCCATCATCGTAGTAACTTTTATTTTTATTCAACATTTCAATTATTTTTATTATAGTTCAGTATCTGAGATCAAATTGCAAAATTTATTTAATTTATTTGAAATTTTAGTTGTCTGGGGGTTTTATGTTAGAATACGTATGGAAATCAAATGGCTGATTTTATTTTATTTTTATTCTGAATTTGAGTTCTTTTTTCTTGGAATTCATATCGAATCCAATTGCTAATTTTATTCCAAATTATTGTTATTTAGCGATTTTACTTTGGAATTAGTATTGAAATCAAATTGCTAATTTTATTTTTTTATTCGTAATTTCTATTATTTTTTGGTTGCATTTAGTATACAAATATAATTGACAACTATTTTAAAATTTTTATTCTGAATTATAATGATTGGAATCCATATTGAAATCAAATTGCTAATTTTATTTTATTTTTACTCCAAATATAGTTATTTTTTGTTGGATTTAGTACACAAATCAAATTTCTATTTTTTATTTTTATTTGAATTATAATTATTTAGGTGTTTTACTTAGAAATTCGTTTGGAAATCAAATTGATTATTTTATTTTATTTTATTTTTATTCGAATTTCAGTTTTACTGTACTTGACATGGCCTCTTTTACTTAGGAATTCGTATGGAAATCAAATTGCTGATTTTATTTTATTTGTGTTTTGAATTTCAGTTTTATTTTACTTAACATGGACTCTTTCTTTTAATCTAGATTGTTGTAATCTGGACACACCACGATCGACGGTGTAGATCTTTCTCTTTTTCCACCAATAAATTTGGAAATTTCTAGCACTTGAGAGTGAGCGTAGTGACTTCTTTTAACTCTGCTTTAATAAGATAACTAGCAGTGTGGCCCGCGCGTTTGCGCAGCTAGATTGTAAACTTAGGTGGTTTATAATATCTTTAATATAATATATTATATGGATATGTAGATATTTTAATATGAATATATTTTATATAATATATTATGGATATGTATATATTTTAAGATGAATTTAAATTGATATTAAAACTTTGAAGGTAAAACACAAATTGACAAAACATGATTGAATGATAATATTTTATTGAAAAAATTAATTTGAGCCTGATACACTTTGCAATTTGTAGATACATTCAAAGAGAAGAAATAGGCTAGATGTGAAACGTCTCAACAATCTGGTTTATGTTCAATTCAATGCAAGATTGTTGAGCAAAAAAAAAAAAAGAAAAGCAATGTGAAGAACATCGATGTCATTCTAGCTTTGGATGCTACACAAGCTCAAGGGTGGATAATTGAAGGTGGTGATGATGATCAAGAGGTTGAGGCCGGTACAGGGCTTACATGGAAGGCCATTGATGAAGCATCTGGGGCTAGTGAAGCCATGCAACCTCGTAGGAGCACAAGAGTGAGAGACCTCTATGAAGATGATTTCTCGTCCGATTCCAAAGAGGATGTCAACGAGGGGGAGGACGACATTGAGTCCGAGTCCGACCAAGAGGAAGTGGTTGTTACCAGGAATTATGAGGAGGAGGACAAAGACACTAACTCATGATTGACAGATTGAGTCATCTTAGCAATTCATCATAAACTATATTAGTATTTTGCTTGCTATGTGGAGTTGGCACTGTCATGTTATGAACTTATGATATTTTGATTATTTTCAATGTCAAGTCTTTGAGATGTGTGGTTGCATATATTTCATACTTTCATTCATTCATCAATCATTCATTCATTCATTCTCGAACGCATGAACGATCTCGACATTGACGAGTAGTTAGTATGTACACATATTTTTAACAAGGCAGTAACATTGTATCTGTAAAATATATAAAAAAATCCACTTTTTCCGTGAAATATTTACGTGCCCATGTTTTTACGCAATTAATTCAATGTTAACTAGGTTTTTAACGAGGCGGGCACGAGAGGAATGAAGATGACAGTCGCCGCCACCATCGTCGTCGCCGCCTTCGCCGTCTATAGTTACTTAGAAATTTGGGCTTGGTGGCATGGCACGACCCCCAAGACGGCGGGCTTTGGGCCGTGCTGGGCTGGCGAGGAGGCGAGGCGAGGCGGCCTGACCTGACGCGGCGGCAGAGTGGCGGGCCGAGCCGCACGCAAGACGACGCTGCGGCGACCCGCACGACGGGCCGTCTTGCGTGCCAAGACAAAGATGGCCCAATGCCCAGCTCTAGCTAGACGTGCTGTTATCCCTTGCTTCTTGTAGTTGTGTATTGCAAAATAACTTTGCATTTGACTGGAAATGAATGTACCATCGCCTCAAATCATTGAAACTTTTTTATATTTTAATCCTTTTTTAAAAAATATTTTAAAGATCGCATCTTCCTAACTTTATTTTCAATTCTGATCTCTTTGGTCACGCCATGACCCGTGGTGTGATCAAACTGTGTTGTCACGCCACCGATCGCGACGTGACAAACTGTGTTGTCACACCACCGACCCCTTTGGACGCGTCCGTTTTTTAGCTAAGTCCTCTCACACCAAGAGAAGTGGCGTGACAACACTCGTTTTTCACGCCGAGGTCTATAGAGTGATAAAGTGCTTTTGTCACACCACGGGTTGTGGCGTGACCAAAATGGTCAGAATTAGAAATAAAGACTATCTTTAAAATATTTTTTAAAAAAAAAGGATTAAAATATAAAAAAGGTTCCAAATCATTTAGAGTTGTGCTCATTACAGTCAGCTTGTTTTGAGCTGACGAATTTTGAGTTATACATTCCCCAAAAAAAATTCAGCCCAAGATGAGACTAACCGGCCTAGGGGATTGGGGAGCTGCGTTGAGCTGTTCGTCTGTTTGTTCCTTTGTTTCCCTTGTAAATTCGTGTCAAAATTTTGGTCCTTTTTTAGGTCCCGTCTAGCGATTCTGCTAATTTTGCCTCGCAAAGTCAGTGGAGATGAGCAGATGAGGACGACTAGCCCTCCTTCGTGCTTGAGAAGGGCCAGGTCAGTGTTGCTATTCAAGTGCTTACACTGGATCGATATGTCACTGTCACATACCATGTCTGCTACTTCCCTCCGTTGCTCAGCTTGCTTCACACGGGCAATACTCAAATTCTTGGAGTTCAACTCAAATGAGTGCCATGCATGACCAACTTTTCATCGTGTCCTGTGTTTATGTTTATCAAGTGCAGAGGCCAATCAAGCAGCACTCCACTCGTACAATGGTACAAGAGATTTATCTCCGTAAGTAGTTGAATGATTAGGTTCTGGGTTTCGACCTCCAAGCATCACTCACCCCATCATCTGGAGTTCATGCATTTGGGCAACCTAGCAGTAGCTGGTTTTAGTAGTGCACTCACTTGGATAACATGGCATATTCCAGAACCATTATTTGTTTTCTGGATTTGAGCAGGCTTGATCTGACTAAATGGGGAAAAGGAAAATAAGAGGACCTCTCCAACAGTATGAGTTCCCAGCGTGTTCATCTACTGTTATAGATCACTATTCTTCTCTTCAGCCTAACCTAAATGTTGAAGTATATTGTCCACTTTTCCCCATCAGCTTAAGCTTTTGGGTGAACTGGTTGGTACATGAAACTCAATACTAAAGACTACGTCTATTTGGAAGTGGAGGCAATTTAAACTGGTTTTACCTTGTATGCTCTTCTTTTCCCGCAACTTAATATATATGTTACTTTTGCACTAGCTATTGGGTTTACCCGCTGGTTTTTCATATAGAACTCTTTATAGGGGAACAAATCGCCGAAGCTGGAGAGCTCCCGGGCGATTTTAGGCCAATAGCGTGGCGTCGCTGAGCTGATTGCAGCTCTCCAACAGACGACCTAGACGCATTCGCCTGCCTCCACACCCCCCAAACCCTAGCCATCCCTGCCCACACGTCGCGCTCACCCCCTCCCTCCTTCCTTCTCCTTCACCTTGGCGCCGCTGCCGTTGCCTTCACCTTGGCGCCGCTGCCGTTGCCCTTGATCAGGTCAGGACCGCCACTGCTCCACCAGCCTTTCCCCCTCACCCCTGTCTTCTCAGTCCCTCCCCTATCTTTGCACTCTCCCTCCTTCCCCCTCTCCTTCACCTAGGCGACCCACCGCCACCGCCCTTGGTCAAATCGGGACCGCCGCTCGCTCCTTTTCCCCTCCGCCTCCCGTCCCCTCCCTCTACCTCCCCCACTGCCCCTCTCCGGCAGTGCCGCCACTCCCTCCTTCTTCCTCCCCACCCGCCTTGATTTCCCTCCCCAACCGCTACCTCAGTGCCTCCCCTCCCGTCCATCCCGCTCCACCACCACTATCATCTTCCCCTCCGCCCGCCTCTCCCTCCTCCCTGATCCATGCTCCATCCATCTCCTTCCAGTGCTCGCTTGAGCCCCGTGTCACGCGGCCGCACCCCTCTCCCTTCTCCGCCTCCCTCCCTCTCCACCCTAGGGTCTGGCGCCGACAAGGACGAGATCAACCTCATCCGATGCAAGTTTAAGGATGCTAGGCACGGCTACCTCAACATCGCTGCCGCCATGAAGGACATAACCAAGATGAACCCGTAAGATCTTGATTGCTCTTCCCATTCACCTTATCCTTCTTGCTTTAGTGTGGCAAAAAATAGTTTTTCCAATTGGTGCGAGGGGCTGCTTCACTGGTCGCTGGTTTCAAGCATCTACGTGAACAAGAGGCCTAGCTCTAGATCGGTGCACGCTCTCCTCGATCTGTCATGAGTTTGAAGACGCTATGTGCAGCTACCTCAGCATCCCCGTCATCATGAATGTCCAACCGGAAGCGCTTTTCAGTCAAAATAATACCTTTTTCTACTCAGTTGTTTTATGCTTTAATGCATCGTATGAAATACATGAAGGCAAGCATTATATTTTGATATTTGTTACATAATTATATGGGTAGTGAGGTCTATGTGCTTTGAAAAAAATCCAAACTGGTTTTGAGTTTACAATAAGAAATTGGCTAGAACCATTTCCTACCACACATTGTTCTTGAAAATATGCATTTCTGGGTTGCTTTAGCCTTCATGCTGTAAGACCCCGAAACGTTTAGAGAGAGAACGAAAAGGATTAGTGGGGTTTTCTGAAAAATAACTCTCTTCAGGGCCTGTGTGTAATCAGACGAAAGGGGATACGGGAAAATGGGAGGATTTGGAGTTTTAGAGTGGAGCTATTTTCTGGAAACTATTCGTTCGGGGTCGCATCGGAATAAAAGGATCATGAGGAGAGAGGAATCCAGAAACCCTAGCTAGTTTTGTTCTCCGTGCGTTGTTGGCAGTGCTTCGGCCACCACATCGCACCTGTTTCCGTGCGATGGAGATTGACATCGCTGCTGCCCACGCGCGTGACACTTGCGTCGCTTGTCGCATGATCGCGCGACAACAAGGCGTTTTACGCAAGCATTTGAATTTGCTCGCCATGCGTGCGTGGAATTTCGGTAGGTGATCATTGCCAGCGTGGGCCGGAGAGGGAAGCAAATTATTACCAACCGATGCATACTGGCTTGGCGTGTAATTTGAAATTTGCCTTTGCATTGGATTCTACCGTGCGCATGGAAGTTTTGGCCGGTCTGGTCTTCCGTGTAGCTGATTCTCTAGTACATCAAAAGAAAGAACTACTTCAGCTGAGGAAAACTAGGACAGAAGCAAGAGTAAAATCAAGAGAATTGGTACAGCAGCGACTGGGCAATGATCAGCAGGAAGAAAAAAAAAGAGTTCGTGGGTTTGCCGCTTTTCGTCGTGTGTAACGATCTGGTTTTCCCTCTTTATTTTGTTAATTTAATTAGGTATTAGAATCGAGATTAGAGAGGGTTTTAGAATTTTCTAGTCAAGAGGCCGATTTATAGATCTGCTTAGTCTGCTGTTCTGTTGTACGATTATTTCGGGTACATTAATAGCGATTTTTGGGAATGTCATACACTAGTTAATTGTAGAGAAATTTTAGTAGCTTTCCATAGAATATTGAATCAAGTCGATCGGATGATTAGATTTTGAGATATGAATTTTGTAAGCCTGTTGTCTAGAGAGTTGTCGTCTTTTGGCAGTATCTTGGTAATTTGTAGATTAAAATAATTAAATGGACTAATTAGGGTTTTTTTGCTCTACATGAAAAGTGTAGATAACTACCAAAGGATTCTAGAGAGTCCAAGAACACGAATTTTGGTTGGGTAGAACTTAAGTTATAAAATTATGAATCGGACTGTTCTGACAGAATCTGGAACGGTCTTCGGGTAAAGAAACAGGGTAGAAAATGATAGAATAAGAGTTTTATCATAACTAGGAAAATGTAGGTTGTTTTGTGAGGATTCCATAAAGTCTTGATTTGTTGAATTTGGAGTTTGGATGAATAAGTTAGAGATTTTTTACTACTGGGACAGCTGGTAGTGCGTCCGGTAGATTTGGGTTAATTCGGTCGGTTTGGCGTAAACATGTGAGATCGATTAGTGTGACGGGTTGGTGCTGTGATGATGTGATTTTGATGATGTTTTTGAGTGTGTGTTATTACTTCCTTGTGCAGAGACTATGGCCTCATGCGTCGTACTACAATTTCGTAGTCCGGCTTCGAAGGACTAGGAGGCAAGTATATGGTAGAGTGGTGAACAAAAGGTTGTTCGCCATTTTCATTGATATTACTTATCATGCTATTTATTATGCTTTCGTTAAGCTTATTCTTATACATGATATTGATGACATTGAGTGAATGGGATTATGATATTGAATTAATGAGGATGAGATAGAGTTAATGAGATGAATTATGTTGATGAATAATGTAACATCCCTAAATTAATAAATGATAATTAGTATGCATCTCATTAACATGCACAGTGTTTTTGAATCTTTTGCATCATTTATTGCACTTGGGTTTGTATTTCAAATGTATAAAAATGAGGAGAAATTAAAACTTTTCTTGCATCATGTTGTCATTTAAATTTTCTGGAAACTTTTTCAAAGGATTTGTTGATTTCAAAAACCTAGTGTTTCAATTTATCTAGAAACATAGTCTTTAAAACTTTCAAAACAAATATTGTGATCATCCTCTAGGAATATTTTTCCTAGCTTATAGAACCTCCTTGTGACTCCTCTGAAAAATTTCAAAATTATTAGAATTTATTTGCTAATTCTAAAGGGCTAGTCAAACCAGTTAGATCCCTGGTCAAACCCTAGGGCTGCCACTTGTGAATTTTCTAGAGAGAAATGCATTGCATGAAAATTTCTAGAAAAATTACAAAAGATTGTCCTCAGATCCAGTAAGCTTCCATAAAAAATTTCAGAATTTTTGGAGCTTTGGAGCTACCTCTAAAAATTCCCTAATCCTCTCAGTCTTATTTTCCAAAAATCAGCTTAGCACTATTCCTCCGACCGAGCCCGACCCGACTCGGTCCAGCCGAACCCAACCAACCCAGTAGCCTAACCCACACCACTTACCACCTCACGTGAGTCGTGCGATTAAGATCCAATGGCCCACGACCTCCCTTTTCTCTTTGGCCCAGCCACGACCACCCATGCCCATCATCGGCCATTCGATCGAAATCTAACGACCCACGACCACCCAGGCGCATCGTTGATCATCCGATCGAGATCCAATGTCCACAACCACCCCTTTTCGCATCGATCGTCCGAATTAGATCTGACGATCCAGACCTCTCACTGATCCACTTAACCTCGCTCGCGCGCGCACATTGAGTCGCTGCCACGCCGGGCCCAACTGTCGGATCTCTCTTCCTCCTCTCGCTGGCGCTCACGTAGAGCTGCTACGCCACGTCGCGGCCAAGCTCTGCTGCATGTCGTCACCGCCGTGACTACACCGCCCACTCCAGCCACTCCTAGAGCTTCGCCACCTAACGCCGCCTCTCCTCCGTCCATTACCCGAGCTTAAGTCATCTCGCACCCCTCTCTTTTTGCCATTCTCCCTCTCGATGGTTGAGGGAGAAGGTGCTCTCCTGTGCTTAGCTCTCGGGTAAGCTTTGTGTTTTTGCCCCCCCCTTTCATCTCTGATCATCGCCGTCTTCATCGGTGCTAATGCCAGCCTCTCTAACTGCATGTAGCATCCGGGACACGAAGCTCGTCTTCTTCGGCTCCGATGCGCGTTCCGAAGGCCTCCACCGCGCCTTTAGTGCTTCCGGTGAGCCATTCTCTCACTTTTCCATGTCACCTTGCATCCCACTATGTTCCCCTCACGTGATTTTGGCTTTCATCCACAGGAGCCTCGGGATTTTGAGTTTTCCCCCTTTTCCGGCCGCAAGCTCCTTTTCTTCCCCATCTCCGGTGTGGTAAGCCACTCGTCGATTCCTCGCTTGCACACCACCTGTGGGCCTAGCTCGAGCTCTCTTGACCACTCACTCCCTGTCTCTTTCACCAGAGCAACCCCTCCTCGTCGAGCCTAATCGCCGCTGTGGACCTCTCCGACGCCGGCTCAACTCCGACCATCCCCGAGCCTCTCCATCCCTCAGCTAGTTTCACTTGACCTCATAGATACTGTGGCACCCGCTCTTTTGGACAATGCAGAGCTCTAGAACCTTAGCACCACTCTTCTCCGACTAAACGCCGTTCTGGTCCACCTCAGCCGCCACGGCCACTGCATGGAGGTGCGCTAGGCTATTGTGAACCTGTTCCCACCCTTGGCTGGCTTCGTCATGGCCTGAGTCACCAGCGATAGCCGCGGCAACCTCACGGCTGGAGCTCCTCTATTGTCGGACAACCGACCCTTTTCTGTAGCATTTTGTTTAACCGAATCGTTGTCGGTTTAACGCTAAGTAGTGAGTAGTTTAGTTTTGAGTTAGTGTTTGTCTCGCTAACTGGTGGGACCGAGCACAGAAATCCATGGGTCTTAACTCCTGGTTCCTGTGCTGAGTCACTTGAAAGTGGGACCTTAATCCTCACAACCTCCCCAGGTCATAACACACCCACGACCACCTCCTCTGGACCTCCTCCTCACGACCTCTCTTTTTGCAAAGACCACCCTCACGACCTCCCTCTTGGTCGTTTTGCGAAGACCACCCCTTAGGACCTCCTTTACTTTCTTCGCGACCGTTAAGACCTCCTTTTAGTTCATCGCGACCTCCAGGACCTCACTTGATCTCATCGGGACCGTCCAGGACCCCCTCGATTTCATCTTGACCGTCCAGGACCTCCTGGATCTCATCTAGACCGTTCAAGATCTCCCTTGCTTTCATCTTAACCGTTAGGACCTCCTCAGGAGCGCCCGTGTGAACTTCTCACGACATCTGGTCTTTTACAAAGACGACCTCTGGTCTTTTTACAAAGACCACCCCTTTTTGGTACGACCTTGACCTCTGCTCACTTCGACCACTGTCTTGTGGGCCCGTGGCCTGTTTGACCAAGCCGGTGCTGATTGGTTTCTGTTTGACTGTGGTCCCACTAATCAGTGGCTTGGGCTAGGTTGGGCTGGGTATAAAAAGTATTTATATGCTTATAAATGTTCCGAAATGGTTTATTTGGGTACTGTTAATTGCTTTAAACTTCAAAATTGCATAAGTATTTCATTTTAACTCCTTTTTGGATGATTCAAATTTTTTTGGGTTACATTTTCAGTGTACTTTATTTTGGTATAGTTGTTGAATCTTGTTACTGTTCCAGATTGGGTTGTTAGTAGATTCACTTTTGGTTTAGATTTATTTTGCACTAAAAATTGTTTTAACTTCAAAAATGCCTAAGTATTTCTCAGTAACTCCAAAATGAGTGAAACTAATTTTGTTGGATTCCTCTGTTAGTGTACTTTAATTTAGAATAGGTTGTGAGCTTGTTTCTATCTCTGAAAATCTTATTCTACATATGACTTGTGCAGTACTTTCATGACTTTGAAAAATCATAGAAAATTCATCTTAGCTCCAAATGAGGTGAATAAAATTCCATTGTTCATCTCATGTGGTGCTCTGTCTACCATAAAATTTTCATGTACACCACCTCTCTGAAAATTTTTACCAAAACATTTAATTCGGATGAACAGTAACAGATAGCAATTTTATTGGATTTTCTTGAAACCTGATGTTCAAACTGCCATAACTTTTGCATAGAACATCCAAATCAATTGATTTTTGTTTCTAAATTCATTTAAAATCATGCTCTACCTTCTGTGAAAATTTCATGATTTTTGGAAGAATTTGGATTTTTGAGTATTTCGGTGTTACCCTTTCTTATTGGTTCTTTTCGATTCTTTCGCTAGGTTTCGACGATTCTATTGTATACGAGAGTGATCCTCTACAGCAAGTTGAGTATCTCCAGCAAGGAAAGAAGCCCCCCCCCTCCTTTGATCATATTGATCCTATTACTTTCGTTACAAAATAATCTTGTTTTCAACTTGTATGTATGCATGTTCTACTTGAATGATTATTTTTCGTTAGAGGTAGTTATTCCTAGTAGTTGCATGAGTTGTAGCAAATCTTTATCCCTTGCCACTAATCCTAAGTTATTATTCCCGCTGATGTTAGTGCTCGGTGGATGTTATAGAGTCTATACATGTATGCGAATTGATGCTTAGCTTTCGATAGATTTGGGCGGTTATCGACTTAGTCGATAACTTTGATCACACAAATCATTTTATTACACTATGTCCAGCACCTTGTGCTATATTAATTTGAAAACTAAAAGTGTAAATGAAATGATTTAGACTTGGGCAAGTGGTTGGATGGTGTGATATTGGGTGTGTGAATGTCTTGCCTAGGTCAATAAGGACCGAACATCTTGTTTCACCAAAACCAAGCATAATTGTGTGCTAACCACATGAGAGGGATATGGGACCTCTCTTGACTTAGTACTTTGGCGTGTGTTAGCTCCGAGTCGCAGGAGGTTGTGTGTGTGTGTGTTGTGTTTTAAAAGGAATTAATCCATGTGTGTGTTGGGCGTGACGGGATGGGTTCTGGATGTAAGCTCCCTACCCCGAGGAGCATCAGTACCTTTCTAAGTCCGATGACTCCGTCACAACGTATGGGGGTTTCCATTCCCATACGGGCAACTCGTAGTTAATACACAATATTGGAAAACGTCTCGTAGGACTTAGCCTTGCCGGCATACCTACGGAAGTGTGCTTTATCCGGTGGCAAAAGAGGCGGTCTGGCATGTGGGTACATTGGTACACCCCTGCAGGGTATAAACTATTCGAATAGCCTCGTCCTAGGTTATGGACACGCTTGGGATTGGATTTGCAGGAGTTAGACTTAACGTTTTGGAATTTTAATGTAAAAACTTGTTCGAGTGGTATTGAGAATGGTCTCATGCTATGTTTGTGAGCTGCGGGGCAGCCACCTTATGTTGTTTAGATGTTGTCTAATAATGTTTATCTGCTGTTATTTAAAGTTATTAAAAATGTTTGTCTACTTGCCATTTCAATCTATTACTTGTACTTTAAATCAAATGTTGCTTTATGCTGAAAATTGCCTAGTGTAGTAGCCTTCCTTTGACACAAGAATGCATCTATATATTCTTTTTCTTGTAAGTCTTGTAAGTACAACTTTGTACTCAGCTGCATTGGTTTAATTGTTGCAGAGGAGGTTGATCCCCAAGGGATCGACTATTGTGAGACCGACCTCGTGCAGGACGACTAGCTTGGCGGCCCGGTCGGTTGCCTTGTGGGTAAGGGCAAACCGGTTGGCTTTTGTTTATCGCCATCTTATGGCCTTTGCTTCCACTGTTACTTTGGTTATTTACCTTGTCATTTGGCCGGTCGGCCCTACTTTTGCAATATGAACTTGTATGTCCCTTATGTTGTAAGCTTGTAGACTTGGTAATGTAATGACTTGTGTATGGAATGGATGCTTAATTTTTGTATGGGGTATATGTACTGCAATTCTGGAAAATACATATACGCCGAGAGTCGTGATATTTGATTTGTAATGCTAGGACCAACTTGATGGTTAAGTATTACAAGTTAAATACCTCGAGTTCTCACAAATAATGAAAGACGTTGCATCATTTACATTCACCATGACAAGAGTTGCACGAGCCAGGTCGGTGAGAAAGTCATGTAACTATTCTGGTGAGGTCGGTGAGAAAGATACATGACTAGTCCGGAGTGCTCTAGATAAAATCGTACTTCGGTGGGGACTTCACGAGAGTGAAGGATAGAGTGTGTCATCGATGAGTGAACACTCCGCTATACCGGTATCAGCTGATGAAGTGCATATGAGCATGAGCATGATGGTGCATTCGCATATGAGTAAATTGTTAAATTGTGCAACTTTACCTATATGGAATATGGCTTATTTGTTTGAGTATGAGAATGGCATTAAATAGATAGATGATGATGATAACCTTGATTATGGTTGATAAACTGTTGTTTATGGCTTATTATGTATTTACCGAGTCTTGGACTCATTCTTGCTCTATTGTTGTTTTTAGGTAACCGTTGATGACGTTTCACTCGGGAAGGGCTAGCGCACTTGGAATCACAATCTACACCCAATTATTTGATTCATTGGACATGAGAAAATTTTATTATAGCATGATGATTTATAGTTAGGACATGATGGTATTGAATAACCTTAGATGGTAAGTTAGAGTTGATTATTCATTCAATAGTGTTAGCCGATTGGTTTGTGTTAATCTTGATTTATTACCTTGCTATGCTCCTGGAGTAAATTATCTATTATTTTCATATCATTATGCTTGTGTTATTATGACCCGTGGATGGGTTTTATTGTTGATATGCTTACTGTAATTATAGATTAATTGATGTTGAAATTGATAGTGTAGTTTAGTTGCATTCCATGCTCAGTGTTTGGCCGGGGTGTTATAGTTGGTATCAGAGCGGGCTTTAGGTCCGTGGTGAATAGAATAACAGGTTAGGTAACAAAGAATTGCTAAAATTTGTTTTAGGACTAGTAAACTCAACTAAAATTTGCTAATGGTTAATTAACTTAAAATTTGACACACTAGTGCACAGTAGGATGGGTATGGGACGAGTATCGCTTTTACACTTCTGATATGTTGTACTATTAATGTATGAGCTAATATTGGTTCTTTGAACTTATTGTGTATTGTTGATTGTGGTTGGTAGTCGATATCGAGAGGTAGAAATTGTGCTTGTGACTATAGGCATGGCCAGGTTGTACCACCGTTTGTGGTATAGGGAAAGAGAAGTGTTTACCTCGGGTAACTTAGTTACAATTGTTGGGGATGGGTTTCTTTGGGAAAGGTTGTTGTTTTCCTTGAGTTTGCATTTGGTTATTCTGATTTCTCACTGTTGGTTGATGAATTTTCTTGGGTTGGTGGTCACAAAGCAGTTGGTGTGTTTCCATTGGTCTTTATTGGTTCCAGAAAGCAATCATTTGTTTTTCTGACTGGCGAGTTGTTTTGCTGCTTGTAAATGTTGTTGATTTGCAAGGTTGATATTTTATTGGGAAGTTTTGTCTTTCTTGTTGAGAAATATGACTTGTTTGTTTCACTTGGTATTTTCAATAATGGAAATAATCCTTTGCAAGTTCTTTATCTTGTGAAGCTTCGACCGTACGTAGTTCTTTTGGATTAATTTAAGTGATTACGTTTAATGCCTCACTTTTATGAAAGGAATAGTTAAGAATCGTTTTGTGGTGCCTTGTTATGTTTAAGTGTGAGGTTGTAATCATAGAAATTAATTGATATGGTATGAGTTATCAAGTTGGGTTAGTAGCGTGATGCATAAATAATCTTAAACGATGTTCTTGGTAGTGTAGTTGATTAATCTATTGCTGCCTTGAAATAGTTGTATGATAAATTGTGATTAAAAGTATATCTATTCCTAATTGAAATCAATAGGGTAACTGAGAAGTGTGGTCAATGTTGAACTAGATTAAAACATTAGAATTGTTTAACTTGCTAAATGTGTGAGATAAACTTGATTAATTGGTCTCTTTGATTAATTGGCCTTAGTAGATATTAATCTTGAATTTGACTTCTATTTGGCTATTTGGTGATCATATATACATGCTAGATTTACCTAATTTTTTTGGCGTGCTAAAAATTGTTAAAACAAGTAAAAAGGACTAGATGAACGTAGATGTATCATTTTGTGAAACCTTATTTCATAAAATATTATGTTATTAAAACTTTAATAATATTTTGCCCTAATTTCTGAACATAAGATGGAACGTTGGTCTGGTGTTTATAAATATTTTGTGATTGCAAATAGAGTTAGGACTATACATGCTTCCTTGATTAAGAATCCCTAGTGTGCAATTAGTGTGCACTAAATTTTGGGGTTGAGTATCACTAATAGTTGAATGGATGAATTTAATAAGTGATTCATATTACTGTGCGTTGTGAAATTTTTGTATGATAGTATGACCTTGTTAAAAGAGTTTTGTTTCAATATTGTGGTTTATGCACTAGGTTTTCCCTAGATCAAGTTGATTGTCGCAATTTTATTAAGATAGCCAAAAATATTATGAAATAGTTTATTGTGTCTTTAGAGAGTTTTATGATGGGATAGTAGGCTATGGTGATTCTAGTTAAGAGTGTATTATTTTGTTGTTAGTAAGGTTTCCGTAAAGGGTTGTGAGTACAACGTTGAACTTCTTATAAGTAAAAGGATTTGATCCCTTTCGTGATATTGATTAAAGGAAAATGTTTTAAGTTTTGTGTTCGTGATCTTTTGGACCTCGTGATTTATGTGGTAGCAGAAATTGTTTTGAGCAAAGTGACGTGTTGAAATGTTTTTTTATTATTCATAAGTGATTCATGTGTTTTGGTCTTCAAATCACTTCGTGTTGAAGTTGGGAAGGCGATATTGTAATCAAAGAAAATTGTTGTCTTTGTTAAATGAAAGTGTGCAGTAGAGGTATTTAAGGTTGGAATCAAGTTTTGTAACTTGCAGCTTATTGAAGTGTGCTTAACCTTTATGTTTTGCAGCATAAGAGTTCCTCGAGTTTCAATCGCAATGCTTTATTCTTATTTGAGGTTTGATATTCTCTTCTTGTGGGATTTCTGGCCACAACAATGGCTTCCTCTTTTGCTTTTCGAGATCATTGCTATTTGACTATTTCTATTGGTCTGGTCTTGTGCTTACGGCTTACGGCGAATGGTAAATGCTTTTGTTTGTGTTGAAAATTGTTTTTATTTGCCTCTTCTTTTTTGAAAGGAATAATCAATTTGTTTTACAAAACCTTATAGAGTGTATAGTGGCAACTGGTTAGTAGTGGTTAAGTATATGATGTTGTGAGACCTTGGGTTGCAAGTTAGTTGAGGAGCATTGGAGGATGAATTGATTTCGCGATATAAATCTTGTAGAGCATTGGATCTAAAAGGAATGATGGTCGTTGGGGCAAAATTGATTACGTTGTTGCAATTAGTAGAACCTATAGTGATTTATGGTCAAAAGATCTTTTGTTCATTTTGGTGGAACATTAGAATTATCAAAAGCATGAGAATATTGATCAATTTATTAGAATATCGCGATCGGGTAATTTGCAAGGTTGTGTAGGAGAAATATGACGGTGTAGTTTAATGAGAGTAGGATTAGCAAAGTAATTTAATCGTTATGGCAATTAATGGGATAGTAGGGATTGTTGAGTTATTGTCGTATGACTTGGATTTAGTAAGCAACTCTCTGGGAGTTAAAATCTTTCTAAAGATATTTTGGTCAAGAATATGTCTACCTGTTGATGTTAATGATTGAGTACGTTTGGATTGTTGGAAAAATCTATGTCGAGGTGCGTGGGGAAGTATTTGTCAAAATAATTCCTATGGTAGAGGAGTGAACTAGAGTATCTTTTTATGAAATAGTACAACTCCTCTAGATGAGTGTGGTTGTTGATTTCGGATTGAGCAACGCTTTGAGGTTGCTAGTTAAGAGGAAGGAGTAGTGTGATAATTTGGAATCTCAGGATTTAAATGAAAGTTTATTCCTAAAATAAAGATTGAGGAAAAAGAGTAATTTCTCGATTAGTGAAATACTCTCTTGGATCTTGCCTGAGCTTTGTGCCTATGGTGGATACTAGTTGCAAATTGAGTTGCTTTATGTTGGTGCGTAGTCTTTTCTAGTTAAGAAAAAAAATATGATGACCTTTTGATTTTGGATTGGAGTCTTTTTTAGGGAGGTTGGTTATGAGTTGGTTGCATTGTGAATCATTTCTTTTCAGTTGGGTTCTGTTTGTAAAGGAGTTTGTTTAAAACGAGTTCTTTCATGTGTCCCTGGTTAAAGGAGATGCTCCTTGTTGAGGTGAAGAGATCGATTGAGAGATGGAACAAGAGTTCCGTGTATTATGTGTAGGTTGTGTGATTTGGTAAAAAATGGAATATTAGCCCAAGGTATATTGGATCATTTCCGATAGTTGCGGGGATTTTGGAAGATAGCGTATCGCTAGGACTGTCTCGAGTCCTGGCGCATAATACACAACGTTTTGTGTGACCCGGTCTCAAGGGAGTACTTCAGAAATCTAGAGTGTGAGGTTTCGTTAGAGCCGTTGTGTAAAACCCCAGCCCAACATGAGCCTGGAATGCTACTAAAAACAAAGTAATATATTAAAACTTAGACATTATACTAAATTTCGGCAGAACCTCCTTTGTATAGTTAACCATACAAAAGGCTCTAACAAGAATCAATAACATAAATCAATTAATTCAAGCAACCTATATAAATCATAATCATAAATCTTCCATGGGCATTAACCAACTCTATTACAAACCAACTGAAGCATAAGGCATAAACAACATAACACATCTTGGCAGTCTGCTCAATTATTAAATCATAATCCAAATTTAATCAATTATGAATAGTTCGTGGCGGTGTGCAACCAATCTTATGACTATCCCCTCCCATGCATGACGTTCGCATAAGAGGTACCTAAAAATACAAACAAACAACAAGAGGGAGTCCAAGACTCAGCAAAGTACAATTAATAAGACAATTTAATACACAATTATATCATCATCATCCAACCGCAATTCTTTATAGTAAACCAGATCATATGCTCATGCAATGCAAATACACAAATGCAACTTTTCTTTTCTCTTTGCATATACCGGTAATGCGGAGTATGCATCCGTCGATGCATACCTATGCCTGTGCCTTCTAGCACAAGGACCATAAGCCCACACTCCATGAGTGTGGGGACCTCAAGCCCGTCTAATACATCACGGTGACCTCAAAATCAATAATTGGTCACCACGTAACCAAGTCTCAAAGATGATAACATTATGCATATGAATCAATCCTTTTATCCAACATAAACATGTAATAGCCAGCAGAAACATACATGAGTAAAGAACATACACATACTACTAGCATTCATGAACAAAGATCATACAAATCATACTAGCATTCATGAGTAGGGAATATACACATAATACTAGCATTCATGAACAATCACTCTTAATTATTCTACCACTAATTGTACTTGCCTCAACCGTGAGAATATTGATGACACTAAGAGGGCGCTGCCCCCGGAACCAAACTCCCACCTGAATAATTTTAACAAACACTCTATGATAACAATTCTGGACAAAACATTACTAGAAAGAAATATATAACTCACTACGCTCTCTAGGGCAACCCAAAACTCGAACTTCCATGACATCGACTGTCCCCAAAACAGATAGTCCTCTTCTAAAAATCATAACTTTTCGTCTAGATATCCAAAAGTAGTGTTCTTTGATTCTCTGGAAAGCTTATTAAACTACCCAAATAAAACTAGTTGGTGAGACTTTCAGATTCTGATAGCCTCTAACCCTACCAAACAGATTACTAAGACTACTAATCCCGTCAGAGGTTCTGGACAGCGAGACTAAAACTCACGTATCCTTCAGTACAGATATTCACAATTTATGTTCTCTAGCTTTCTAGAAACCTTATTAAAATGCCTACAACTTTCGTTTTGATGAGATCCTCTAAATAATTCATTAACTAATTGCTAATGACCATTTAAAACTAACTGTTAGAGTTCTGACAAAGACACCGAACAGCGACGCTACAAAAAATCATAACTTATGATCCGTTCATCCATTTGACTTGATCCAAGACTCTACGGAAAGCTAGTGATGCTACCCACAACTCTCTAGGAGACGGCTAGATCAGAATTTGTAGTTATCATCCTCAAAACAGTCGGTCACTACAGACTTCCCTAAACCGATCTAATACCGACATTGCCTAAATACATGAATACACTACTAATCGAACGAGATCGGGATTACCCTTGGAGAACTGCTGATGAACGTCCAAACCACCACGCGATCCCTCTCATTCCTTTCTCCCTTCTTCCCCTTCCTCTTCTTGGCCGGCCAACACCAGGGTGATCTTCCTTCTTCCTCCACTTGGCCGGCAGCAACAAGGGCCTTCTTCACCGGCAGCAGGAGGTTTCACCGGAGGAGGAGGCACTGCTGGAGGTGCTAGAGGCGCAGGGGAGGAGGCACAAGAGGTGGTGGCCAAGGGAGGTGTGGGAGGTGGCGGCCAAGGGGGGAGGGCGCCCTAGGGTTTGCCCGTCCCCTCTTATGGCCGGCTGCCCCTCCCTCCGTCTTAGGCCAAAATACAATGGGCCAGAAGCCCCGGCCCAGGTTGTCTAACCTTTGCAGAAATTCCCCTATAATCCTCTGTTAATTCACTTTTCTAATTAGTCCTTCTCCCTAATTTATCTCTTCTCACTTAATTAAATTTGGGGTATTACATTCTACCCCCCTTAAACGGAATTCGACCCCTAATTCTAATCATGCTTAACGCCAAAGGATAATCACAGCTAAAATATTTACCAACATTACCACGTACCTGCTGTGAATAATTCTGTATATTGCTCACGCATGTGAGACTCCAATTCCCAAGCGGCCTCTCTCTTAGTCTGATGTGACCATAGCACCTTTACATACTTCAATATTTTGTTCCTTAAGACTCATTCGGACTTCTCCAGAATTTGTACTAGCTTGGATTCAAAAGATAAATCTTGCTCAATGGTTAAAGGTTCTAGCGGAATCACATGCTCTGGGTCCCTTAAGTACTTCCTCAACATGGAGACGTGAAATACATTGTGCACACCGCGCATGGACTCTGAAAGGTCTAAATGATATGCCAATCTTCCAATCTGTGCCAAGATCGAAAAAGGCCCAACATACATCGGGCTAAGTTTCCCTTTGGCACCGAATCGGACAACACCTTTAGTGGGAGACACTTTCAAGAGCACCTGATCCCCCACTTTAAATTCCAACTCTCGTCTCCTCACATCAGCATAGCTTTTCTGCCTGCTCTGAGCTGCTAGCAGATTCTGCCTCACCAAGGCTACATGCTCAACGGTCTTCTATACCCAATCTGGACCCAAAACTGCCTTCTCACCCACTGCCTCCCAACAAAGTGGTGACCTGCACTTGCGCCCATACAGAACCTCGAACGGTGCAGCTTTAATACTAGAATGGTAGCTATTGTTATAAGCAAACTCTTTTAATGGCAACTGATCCTCCCAACTACCTTTCCAGGACAAAACACAGGACTGCAACATGTCTTCCAAAGTCTAAATAGTACGCTCTGACTGTCCATCTGTCTGTGGGTGAAATGCAGTACTAAGACGAAGTTGAGTGCCCAACGCACTCTGCAGGCTCTCCCAAAACTTGGAAACAAACTTAGCATCCCTGTCGGAAATGATAGTCTTTGGTACACCATGCAACCTCACAATCTCACGCACGTAAATAGGAGCCAAATCGCTTGCTGAGTTGGTCGTGCAGATAGGAATAAAGTGTGCAGATTTGCTGAAACGATCCACTATTACCCAAATTGCATCCTTCCCTCACGGTGATCGAGGTAACGCAACCACAAAGTCAATGGAGATATCATCCCAAGGCTATTGAGGGACCTCCAAAGGCTGCAACAACCCTGCAGGACGCTTATGTTCTGCCTTCACTTGTTGACAAACACCACAAGAGGCCACATAATTAGCGATATCCACATTCATCCTTTTTCACCAGAAGTTTTGTTTCAGATCACGGTACATTTTCATCTCACCCGGATGAATAGTATACGGGGTACGATGTACCTCTCTCAAAATATCATCTTTGACCTTCGCCTTTTGTGGCACACAAAGGCGACCCTTAAACCGCAAGGCACCGGAATCATCCAAACTGAAATCTCCTTCTTTTCCCATATTCAGATGTTTTCTGACACTCTGCAATAACCGGTCATCCTACTGTGCTTCCCACACACGGTCTGGAATGGCTGACTCCAGGATCAACTGTGTCTCAACATGTGCTGTGCTTGCATAACAATAAGATATCCCCACGCGGTCAAAATCAGCATCAAGACAATCAAGGGTAGCAGGTGTTGCCTTGCGACTAAGAGCATCAGCAACCACGTTTGCCTTACTGGGATGGTACTAAATTGAGAGATCATAATCCTTAATCAGCTCCAGCCACCTGCGCTGCCTTAAATCCAGATCCTTTTGCGTAAATATGTACTTAAGACTTTTGTGATCTGTGAAAACATCACAAGTCTCACCATACAAATAATGCCTCCAGAGTTTCAATGCAAACACCACCGCGGCCAACTCCAAGTCATGGGTTGGGTAATTCTGCTCATGCTTCTTCAGTTGCCTCGATGCATAAGCAATTACTTTACCATCTTGCATGAGAACAGAACCCAATCCAACTCGAGAAGCATCGGAGTATATTGTGAAGCGCTTTCCAGGCAAAGGAACTGTGAGTATCGGAGCAGTCACCAGTTTTTCTTTCAAGGCTTGGAAACTGCGCTCACAGTCATCATCCCACCGAAACTTCACATCCTTCTGCGTGAGCCAAGACAAAGGCTTGGCAATAATAGAGAAATCCTACACAAACTGCCGATAATATCCTGCCATACCAAGAAAACTCCTCACCTCTTTGACACTGGTCGGTCTTCCCCATTCTACCACTGTGGAAATCTTTCCCGGGTCAACTGATATTCCCATATCATTTATGATGTGCCCCCAAGAATCCCACTTCTGACATCCAAAATTCACACTTTTCAGTTTAGCATATAACTTATTCTCTCTTAGTGCCTCCAATGTGAGCCTCAGATGACGCCCATGATCTGCTTCAGTCTTCGAATAGATCAAAATGTCATCAATAAAAACTACTACAAAATCATCTAGATACTCATGCAACATCCTGTTCATTGTCTCCATAAAAGCAGCAGGGGCATTCGTTAGTCCAAAAGACATAACCTTGAATTCAAAATGCCCATACCTTGTGGAGAACGCCGTCTTCTCAATATCCTCCTTTCGGACAGGAATCTGATTGTATCCCGACTGAAGATCAATCTTTGAAAATATCTTAACTCCTCTCAACTGATCAAATAAGTCTTCAATGCGAGGCAGAGGATACTTATTCTTAATGGTAAACTGGTTGAGAGCACGGTAGTCAATACACATGCGCTAACTACCATCTTTCTTCTTAGTAAAAAGAATTGGAGCTCCCCAAGGAGACACACTGGGATGAATGAGATCTTTGGCTTTTAGATCATCCAACTGCTTTTTTAATTCCTCCTGGAAAGGACAAGCCAAACAGTACGGAGTCATGGAAACCGGTCGAGCACCCGAAACCAAATCAATTCTGAACTCTACTGGGCAAGGTAGAGGCATCCCAGGCAACTCCGCTGGAAAGACATCTAGAAATTCCCGAACCACCGAAATATTTTCTACAGTCAAGGATGAACTCGTTTTTTCCACTAGAGAAAAAAGAAACCCATTCTTTGCTACACGGCTACTAGGAAACAAACTAGCCAGCACAAAAAGTGAGTGTGATGGAGCGCTTCTCTGAAAGACTATCTCCTGCCCAGACGGGGCTTGCAAGGTTACTGTCTTCCAAAAACAAGAGATGGCAGCCCGGTAACAATGCAACCAGTCCATACCGAAGATAACATCAAACGGTTCCATTTTCATAACCATCAGGTTAGCAATAAATTCCTCCCCATCTAAAGAAATCACACAACCAGGACAAACTGTGGAACTGGAAAGAATGCCTCCAGGAGAGTTAACTAAAACTGACTGAGCTATATGTTGCATACTCAAATTTGCCCTGCTAGCGAACTCTAATGATGCAAAAGAGAAAGTAGCTCCTGAATCAGAAAGAACAAAAGCTTCCACTGAATCCACTAGAAGCGTCCCTGTCACCACATCAGGACGACCTACCGACGCGGCAGTAGGCATAGCATAGGACACTGATGCTGGGGTGGCGGAAGTCCCAACACCCTGGTGTGGTGGTGCAGCAGCTGCTGAAGGCACTACAACTGGAAACGGTGCCGTGGGGGTAGGCAACCAAAAGTACCCCGGTGGTGGGATCCCTCTAGGAGCAGGGAGGTAAGGCTGAGGCGGCACCCAAGTCGGAGTAGGAGTGGCTGACAGCATCTGCACCGACCCTCGAGAAGAAGCAGCTGGCGTTGGCGCTTGATGATACTAGCGGGATTCCGCCAACACACCAACGCCTTGTGGCCCTCCTGACCACAGTGACGGCACGGGCTAGACCAGGAACACTCTGAAGCGCGATGCCCGTTGCCACACTTGAAACATATCATGCCTTGCCCTAGAACCGGATGAAGCATGGGAGCACCCGCTGATGGTTGTGATGTGACTGAAGACTGCGGCTTTCGAGAACTTGGGCTTGAACGAATTCTGAGGGCCTTTGAACTTCTTGGAAACAGGCCTCTGAAAAGACCCACCTCCTCCACCAAAACTCCTCTTCTGACTGCCACCAGCACCATCAGGAACCATAGTACCTCTAGCGCCTTGCAACTCTTCACTGAGCTGCATCTCTATCTCCATGCCCCTGGCCTGCTCTACTAGGGAACTAAAATCATGCAGCTCCAAAGCCCCCAACACATGATGGTACTCCGGTTTGAGCGCCCTGCGAAACCTCTTTGCCTTCTCCACATCATTAGTGGCCACAGCTACAACGAAGCGAATTAGGTTATTGAAACCCGCTTCATATTCTGACGCTAACATCTTGCCCTGCTTGTAATTGTTCAAAGAAACCTCCATCCTCTCCACAAAAGAATCCGGATAGAACTTTCTCCTGAACTGCTCAACAAACAACTCCCAAGTAGCCGGTCCATGGGTAGCGGTCCTAGCTGATAGGACTCCTTCCCACCAGATATCTGCCTGCCCCTTTAGTTGGAAGGCCACAAACTGAGCCCTCAACTCTGAAGTCATCCCCAGCGCTCCAAAGTGCCTCTCCATATGTCACAACTAGTTTGCAGCATCCACTAGTGTGCCCATCCCATCAAAGGTATCCAACCTCAAAGCGTTCCATTGATACAGTCCCATAGCAACAACAACAGGAACCACAGCTGGAGCAGCCATAGGGGCGGCAGCAGGTACAGCCGCAGGATAATGCTGGGGTTGAGCCTGGTTCCCCTGAACCTCCCCATGCTAAACCGCTGAAGCAACTTCTTCTTCGACCCGCATGATCGCCTCTGACTATAGACTCTGGACCTCGGCGGTGGCGTGCTAGCCCAACCAGGCACCTGCCGACCACGACCACGACCACGGCCTCTACCCCTTGCCATCGCTAAACACCACAAACAAGAACAATCAAACATTAAGCACAAAGATCAACTAGCAACTCTATCACAAGAACAACTATAATATTCAACGGAAGCATATATGCAATGCAATAACCCAATCTCACCTACTGTGCATAGTGTGTCAAGATTAATAATTCAAGTACCACGGACCTACAGCCCGCTCTGATACCAACTGTAACACCCCAGCCCAATATGAACCTGGAATGCTACTAAAAAACAAAGTAACAAATTAAAACTAAGACATTATACTAAATTTCGGCAGAACCTCCTTTGTATAGTTAACCATACAGAAGGTTCTAACAAGAATCAATAACATAAATCAATTAATTCAAGCAACCTATATAAATCATAATCATAAATCTTCCATGGGCATTAACCAACTCTATTACAAACCAACTGAAGCATAAGGCATAACCAACATAACACATCTTGGCAGTCTGTTCAATTATTAAATCATAATCCAAATTTAATCAATTATGAATAGTTCGTGGCGGTGTGCAACCAATCTTATGACTATCTCCTCCCATGCATGACGTTCGCGTAAGAGGTACCTAAAAATACAAGCAAACAGCAAGAGTGAGTCCAAGACTCAGCAAAGTACAATTAATAAGACAATTTAATATACAACTATATCATCATCATCCAACCACAATTCTTTATAGTAAACAAGATCATATGCTCATGCAATGCAAATGCACAAATGCAACTTTTCTTTTTTCTTTGCATATACCGGTAATACGGAGTATGCATCCGTCCATGCATACCCATGCCTGTGCCTTCTAGCACAGGGACCATAAGCCCACACTCCACGAGTGTAGGGACCTCAAGCCTGTCTAATACATGACGGGGACCTCAAAATCAATACTTGGTCACCACGTGACCAAGTCTCAAAGATGATAACATGATGCATATGAATCAATCCTTTTATCCAACATAAACATGTAATAGCCGGCAGCAACATACATCAGTAAAGAACATACACATACTACTAGCATTCATGAGCAAAGAACATACACATCATACTGGCATTCATGAGTAGAGAATATACACATAATACTAGCATTGATGAACAATCACTCTTAATTATTCTACCACTAATTGTACTTGTCTCAACCATGCGAAGATTGATGACGCGAAGAGGGCGTTGCCCCAGGAACCAAACCCTCACCTGAATAATTTTAACAAACACTCTAAGATAACAATTCTAGACAAAACATTGCTAGAAACAAATATATAACTCACTACGCTCCCTAGCGCAACCCAAAACTCCAACTCCCATGACATCGATCTGTCCCCAAAACAGACAGTTCTCTTCTAAAAATCATAACTTTTCATCCAGATATCCAAAAGTGGTGTTCTTTGATTCTCTGGAAAGCTTAATAAACTACCCACATAAAACTAATTAGTGAGACTTTCAGATTCTGACAGCATTTAACCCTACCAAACAGATTACTAAGACTACTAAATCCCGTCAGAGGTTCTGGACAGCAAGACTAAAACTCACGTATACTTTAGTACAAATATCCAAAATTTATGTTCTCTACCTGGAAACCTTATTAAAATACCTACAACTTTCGTTTTGGTGAGATCCTCTAAATAATTCATTAACTAATTGCTAATGACCACTTAAAACTAACTGTCAGAATTCTGACAGAGACTCTGAACAGTGACGCTATAAAAATCATAACTTATGATCCGTTCATCCATTTGACCTGATCCAAGACTCTACAGAAAGCTAGTGACGCTACCCACAACTCTCTAGGAGACGGCCAGATCATAATTTGTAGTTATTATCCTCAAAACAATCGGGCACTACAAACTACCCTAAACCGATCTAATACCGACATTGCCTAAATACATGAATACACTACTAATCGAACGGGATCAGGATTACCCTTGGAGAACCGCTGATGAACGTCGAAACCACCACGCAATCCCTCTCCTTCCTTTCTCCCTTCTTCCCCTTCCTCTTCTTGGCCGGCCAACACCAGGGTGATCTTCCTTCTTCCTCCACTTGGCCGGCAGCAACAAGGGCCTTCTTCACCGGTAGCAGGGGGTTTCACCGGAGGAGGAGGTGCTGCTAGAGGTGCTGGAGGCGCAGGGGAGGAGGCACAAGAGGTGGCAGGCAAGGGAGGTGTGGGAGGTGGCGGCCAAGGGGCGGGGAAAGGGCGCCCTAGGGTTTGCCCCTCCCCTCTTATGGCCGGCTGCCCCTCCCTCCACCTTGGGATGAAATACAGTGGGTCAGAAGCCCCGGCCCAGGTTGTCTGACGATTGCAGAAATCCCCCTCTAATCCTCTGTTAATTCACTTTTCTAATTGGTCCTTCTCCCTAATTTAACTCTTCTCACTTAATTAAATTTGGGGTATTACACGTTGACCCACGAGTAAAACCGTGCCTTCGAGTCCTGTCTGGAAAGGTCGGGACGAGTAATAAGGCGTAGTACGTCAGTTATGTCAAGGTGCGGTGATCGCATCAGACCGAACGGAAAGTGACTTGGGAGCTAGAGTCTCGCATGCACGAGCGATATCCATAATTGTTCCCGTCAGGTACATGTTAAATGTTGTTTATTTCTATTGTGGTTGTTCTATGAGTAGAACGACGAGTAGAATTCGGGGTCGAATTCTGTTTAAGAGGGGTAGAATGTAATACCCCAAAATGTTTAGAGAGAGAACGAAAAGGATTAGTGGGGTTTTCTGAAAAATAATTCTCTTGAGGGCTTGTACGTAATTAGATGAAAGGGGATACAGGAAAATAGGATGATTTGGAGTTTTAGAGAGGAGCTGTTTTCTAAAAACTATTCGTTTGGGGTCGCACCGGAATAAAAGGATCATGAGGGGAGAGAAATCCAGAAACCCTAGCCAGTTTTGTTCTCCGTGCATCGTTGGCAGTGCTTTGGCCGCCGCCTCGCACCTGTTTCCATGTGATGGAGATCGACATCACTGCTGCCCACACGCGTGACACCTGTGTCGCTTACCGCATGATCGTGTGACAACCAGGCGTTTTCTACCATGCGTTTGAATTTGCCTGGCCATGCGCGTGCGTGGAATTTCCAGCCAGCCGATCGCTACCGCGTGGACGCCGGGAGAGGGAGCAGCCGTTTCGACCAATGCATGCCTGCCACTTGCGCGTGTAGGCTAGGGCTGCCGCCTGCATTGGATTCTACCGCGCGCATGGAAGTTCTGACCGATCTAGTCTTCCGTGTAGCTGATTCTCTAGTACATCAGGGGAAAGAACTCCTTCGGCTGAGGAAAACTAGGACAGAAGCAAGAGAAAAATCAAGAGAAGTGGTATAGCAGCGGTTGGGCAATGATTACCAGGAAGAAAGAAAAATGAGTTCGTGGGTTTGCTGCTTTTCGTCGTGGGTAAGGATCTGGTTTTCCCTCTTCATTTTGTTAATTTAATTAGATATTAGAATCGAGATTAGAGAGGGTTTTAGAATTTTCTAGTCAAGAGGCTAATTAATAGATCTGTTTAGTCTGCTGTTCTGTTGTACGATTATTTCGGGTACATTAATAGTGATTTTTGAGAATGTCATACACTAGTTAATTGTAGAGAAAGTTTAGTAGCTTTCCATAGAATATTTAATCAAGTCGATCAGATGATTAGATTTTGATATATGAATTTTGTAAGCCTGTTGTCTAAAGAGTTGTCGTCTTTTGGTAGTATCTTGGTAATTTGTAGATTAAAATTATTAAATGGACTAATTAGGGTTTTTTTGCTCCACGTGAAAAGTGTAGATAACTGTCAAAGGATTCTAGAAAGTCCAAGAACACGAATTTTGGTTGGGTAGAACATAAGTTATAAAATTATGAATCGAGCTGTTCTGACAGAATCTGGAACAGTCTTCGGGTAAAAAAACGGGGTAGAAAACGATAGAATAAGAGTTTTGTCATAACTAGGAAAATGTAGGCTGTTTTGTGAGGATTCCAGAAAGTCTTGGTTTGTTGAATTTGGAGTTCGGATGAATAAGTTAGAGACGTTTTACTACTGGGACAGTAGGTAGTGCGTCCGGTAGATTTGGGTTAATTCGGTCGGTTTGGTGTAAACATGTGAGATCGATTAGTGTGACAGGTTGGTGCTGTGATGATGTGATTTTTATGATGACTTTGAGTGTGTGTTATTACTTGCTTGTTCAGGGACTGTGGCCTCATGCGCCGTGCTACAATTTCGTCGTCTGACTTCGAAGGGCTAAGAGACAAGTATATGGTAGAGTGGTGAACAACGAGTTGTTCGCCATTATCATTGATATTAGTTATCATGCTATTTATTATGCTTTCGTTAAGCTTATTCTTATACATGATATTGATGACATTAAGTGAATGAGATTATGATATTGAATTAATGAGGATGAGATATTGAGTTAATGAGATGAATAATAAAAGACGTTGCATCATCTACATTCATCATGACAGGAGTTGCACGAGCCAGGTCGTGAGAAAGTCATGTAACTATTCCGGTGAGGTCAGTGAGAAAGATACATGACTAGTCCGGAGTGCTCTAGATAAAATCCTACTTCGGTGGGGACTTCACAAGAGTGAAGGATAGAGTGTGTCATTGACGGGTTGATAAACTGTTGTTTATGGTTTATTATGTATTTGCTGAGTCTTGGACTCATTCTTGCTTTATTGTTGTTTTTAGGTAACCGTTGATGGCGTTTCACTCAGGAAGGGCTAGCGCATTTGGAATCACAACCTACACCCAATTATTTGATTCATTGGACATGAGAAACTTTTATTATAGCATGATGATTTATAGTTAGGACATGATGGTATTGAATAACCTTAGATGGTAAGTTAGAGTTGATTATTCATTCAATAGTTTTAGCCGATTGGTTTACGTTAATCTTGATTTATTACCTTGCTATGCTCCTAGGAGTAAATTATCTATGATTTTCATATCATTATGCTTGTGTTATTATGACCCGTGGATGTGTTTTATTGTTGATATGCTTACTGTAATTATAGGTTAATTGATGTTGAAATTGATAGTGTAGTTTAGTACCATTCTGTGCTCAGTGTTTGGCTGGGGTGTTACACATGCCATGACAAATAATTTGTTCTCACACTGGGAGATGCGACAATTTCTGTTTTCCTTTTGCCCAATGTGTAAAGTGTTGTGGTACACCATTTTCAGCCTGCCAATTTCTTTTATTGTCTCATGTCATATACTTCATTTGATCATTCATCTGTGACTCAGTGTTCATGGTGGGAGGGAAAGGCGGGAAGATGGTCCATCCACAATGATTATTATGTCTCTGATTTATTCCTTACAAATATCTATGTATTCTAGTGGACCTTATTATGATACCTTGGATGTTGGTCTGCCCGTAGTATTTTCTAGATTAAGATGCTTTGCAGTGCCCTTTTAATTAGTGTTCCGTTTGGACTAGCCTTCTCATGGTCAAATGGCTTTAGTGGTATATTGATTTCATCTATTTAATTTTTGTTTGCCATCTGATTTTGTTGTATTGTTGCTTTTAGTTGGTTGATATTGCCCACTCATAGTTAGATTAAAATGACCCCAACAAAATGTCAACTCTATTATGTTGCTACGATGCATCGACGATAGTTCTACACCTAGCTAGATGCAAGTCTACAATACAAGGATAGTGGAGCTAGATGCAGAGGACCAGTGCCTTTAAAGTGAGGTGTTTTCGTGTTATGTACAATTTTGCCTCTTCTATTTTACTGTTTTATCAGTTGTCCTAGGTTGCGCCGTAGAATATATTTGCTTCGGTTATATTCCTTTGATCACGAGAACAAGTTTGATAATTATATCTAAAAAGTTATTTGGTTATTTACCTTAGTGGATTTAGATAATAATTGTGAATTTGAACCAGTTGTGCTACTTGGCTCTATACTACGCATGGAATCTATAATGTGATGGACTACACTATCGAGCTGTTGTTTCTATTTTCCAAAGAACATTGTATATGTATTCGGCATGACCACTTTGCTCTTTTTGTGTTTTAGATGTTGTTGCTTCGTTCTTTGCAGTAGACAAGGTTTAAGATAATATATGATAGCAAAATGCGAACACAAACTTCGATCTCACTATAGGTAAAGAAACTTGAAATTTTGTCAGAGTAAATACCCTTGAATCTTTTAGAAGATTTGAAGTCCAAAGATAATACACCAGATAATTATGATTATCTAAAAATGTGAACTAAAAAACTATTTTAAAATCATCCTTTACATTTTGTTCGTGCTCATTAATATGTGATAACCAAGGACTAAACTATCATCCTTGCTCATTATGTATATTGGTGTTATATTTTGCTATTCCTAGCCTGCTGCCATTATGCACCAAAATAGAGCGGACCACAACATGTAAGACCATATTGTCAATACTAATATGTAAGATTACAGACTACTGTGCCGAGAAGAGATTACAGACTACTGTGCCGAGAAGAGCCCTTAATTCTTAATTTACTGCAGTCTCTGAAGTAAATAAACATGCACTGCTTGGATACTTATAAGCTGTGAGCAGCCTACAAGTAGCCCATTACTTCTAAGTTTGTGAGGCTACGATCACTAAATTCTCTTATGTTCTACCCAAGTTCTTTGCTCATTCCAATCAGTCATTTTGTTTAGTTTACATGGTAGTGATGCACAGCACCATTGGACCACTAAATCAGCGTCCGATTCTGGACTTGCTAAACCAGTGTCCCGGCCTTAGGTTGTTGGGCCATTTTTATTGTTTCTGCTGATCCAGAACCTGCAGAGCAGAGCAGAGACACAAGTCTAGCAACTTGCTCAAAGTAGATCTGCAACCACTACTTGACCTTATACAATTGTTTATCTTGACAAAGCCAACATTGTCACCTCTTTTTGTTAGTCATAAAGTTTTTTACCTATTAGTACTAGTTAATTTTGGTATTAGGTAACACTTAACCAAGTCATTTTACTCTCTCTCTCTCTCTCTCTCTCTCTCTCTTCATTGCCCTTTTGCTGCTACACAGCCACAACCACTACCCTTATCTCATAATTTTCTTGTAAAAACTAATTCTTCCCCTCTTTAATTCTTCTCCTTTTAGCTAGCTCGTGATTTCGCCAAAATAATCACATGGCAATGAATCAATCCACTCTACTCTCATATATTTACTCTATGTTTCTTTGTGAGCTCAAACACATAATTGTTCTTCTCAAACTTGTGTTCTTCTGGTTATCATGATCTTTATGCATTGGTTTGGGGAAGATTGATTACGAAGATTTAAATTTCAAGGAATATTAGAAGAACGATCCTTTTCAAGTAAAAGACTTGTTTTTTTAAGCAAGTTGTGATCTTACCATTGTAAGAAAAAAATGTGTTGAAGTTATAATATTCAATGAAAAATATATTTTATTTTATTAATTAAATTTTCTTAGGTGTAGAGTCCAATTTTAAAACCTCAAATTGTCAGGTACGGCCCTGTCTGGATCCTAGACCTACAAACGGTTTCACTCAATTGTCAAACTATTACATGCATTGGATATGTTATACCATGCCAAAATGAGACCATTACATGCATTCACTAATCACTGTGACAAGAATACATTGGATATGTTATACCATGCCAAAAAAAAAAATTCCATACCACTGAGCATGATAGAAAAGGTTTTTGTGCACCAACTTTGCAAGCATTTTATTGATGAAGGTGGATGCAATTGGCAAACTTAGGATGAAGGCAAGATACTGTCAGATATGCCAAATGAGAATAAAGGTAGTACAATAACAACAACAGTACAGCATAACCCTGTCCCTATGAACCCTCTTTGTAGGAAAATAGTTTAGTTCCTACACTTCACCTTGGCCGTTGGCTCAATGGCCACCATTCAGAACGGGCACCACCTTTAATTGTCTTTTCTTGGATGTGTCTGTAACCTTTAATTCTTTTCAATATTCATATCTTTTTTTGTTTGGATAAGAGATCAGATTGGGCTAAAGTTGATTTGGCTAGGCTGGCTTGCACATGGTTGCACCTTGTACCATTGGCCAACCAGTAGTCACACTAGGAACTCCACCATCTCCTTTCTTTTTGGAATTGGACACTAGCTAGATCTGTGTATCACTTTGGGATTTTTGACTCCTTGGTGGCAAAGTGTGCATGCTGTTTGGTTAAAAGTTCTGCAACCTAGCTGATTAAATTAAGTTCATGTGATAATCTCTAGTGTCTTAATGAGAAGCTAAAACCTCATTGTATTCCACACACATCAAGGATGCGTAATTTGTGACTATATACATCTACTAGAGAGGTAGCTGATTTCCACTAGCATCTAGCATCTGTCTACAAAAACCAGCTTGCATTGACTACTGCATTGCATGGTATGGACTATGGAGCACTCCATACATGGTTGTGCAGAGCTGAAGTCATGAAAATAACAAAAGTAGTATTACAAAATGCAGCATGAGGCTTTTGCATTGCAATTCATTTTAATTACTACCAAATGCCACTAAAATCATAACACTCTTAAAGGTTAAAAGCAGCCACTTGCAAAAGTGCATATGGATCTATCGCCTTTCCTTCCTCATCATCATCACACATGATGCTGGGCCAGTAATAGCACAGTACACTCTTCAGTTAACATGTAGATATTCAGAGTTCCACTCAGGTGAAATTTGAGAATTATGTGACCACCCCCTTGTCAGGTGGATCAAGAAGCATTACATAGAGCACAATCCAACTATTCAACTGAACCAAGCTTAAATGGATTTATCAGATATCCACTCAGGTGAAATTTGAGAACTACCTCCAAATTGAAGTTAAAGTGTTCTTACTTACTACTCCCTCCGTTCATAAATACATGACGTTTGACTAGAAACTGCGATCAAACTTATATAACTTTGACCATTACTTTTCATATGATTTTGTTAGTAAAAATTACAAAATTATTATATTATGAAAATATTTATCATGACAAATCTAATGATACTATTCACTCATGATCAATCTAAATAGTTTTTCATATATTATTAGTCAAAATTAGATAAGTTTGACTGTATACTTAATCAAACGCGGAGGGAGTACTTATTAGTTCTTACTGGTAAGGCACCGCTTGTCGAAAAAAACCTGTACAAATACTTATTCCATCCATTATTCCACGCCGTAAGATATTGCTTTAAGATTCGTGCTCAAAACCGTTGGCACCATCCCAAAAGAAAATACCACAGTACCACTACTCCGGTTTAATACGGCAAGAAGGAAAAGATCCAGACACAGGTCACGCGAGGCATAATACGACGTCGCACGGTGAGCGACACAGACAAGGACACCAAGGGCGCACACAGACACGAGGCATCACATGCACGCATAACAACACAGACAAAGCGAAAGCCCGCACGCGCGTTGTGTTCGCGCGCGCTGCGGCGAAGGCGGCGGCAATGCCGGCGCCGGCGAGGAGGTACGTACCCGGCCGACGAGCTCCCAGAGGGAGGCGTTGAACGACGCGGCGGTGCCGATGACCTGCGGGAACGCGGTGGCGCCGGGGAACGAGCCGCCGAACCGCACCCCGGGCCCCGTGTCCGACACGCCGTGCAGCGCCTCCGACCACCACTCGTACCCGGCGATGCCCAGCCGCGGCACGCCCGCCGCGTTGTTCACCAGCAGCCGCACCTTCTCGGCCCGCGCCAGCCGCGCCACCAGGTCCCGCGCGCGCGCCCGCAGTGGCAGCGACTGCCGGCAGAACGGCAGCGACGTCGCCGGCCCGCCCGGCGCGCACGCGAACGGCGGCCGCGAGCAGCGAGCCAGCGCCGCCGCCCCGGCCAGCACGAGGAGCGGCAGGAGGAGGCGCCGCATGGTTTGTTCCTTTCTTGCAAGGTGTTTGTGGTAATGGAAGGGGAGGGATGCCGTGTGCTTATTAGCACAACTGCACAAGCAAAAGATGTTGCAAGTTGCAACCACCGCAGGGAGGCACAAGAAAATGGTTAATTGGCCATACAAAGAAAAGTATTTTGGAAAACTAAAACTATTTAGGATTTCAGAAGTTATTATTTTCATATCTAGTGTAGCACATTGTTAGAATTAAGATGGATTAGTATCTCGAGTGTCGTAACTGCTGGTTGACAGTTTTTGTGTCTTGTTGCTCTTGTGCATGTCAGAAGTTGTTGGGTGATCTCTGCTGCAAAAGACAGGTAAACTGGTGTCAAGACAGGGCACAACAACTTTTGTGCAGGTATTCAAGTACTACTACTAGTCTTTGTACTGATGTGAGGATTACTTTTCTAGTATCTAAATAGAGATAAACATATGTCTGGTTAATACTTAATACTCAAAAGAGGCTAAGAAAATGGTCGTAGTATATTTTATGGTCTAGCACTAGTATGAAACTAGAGGACCTTTCCCACATGGAGAGCACCTTGCCAACTTTCCTATATCCTTTCTTCCTCGAGCCTTTTTTCTTTTTTACTTTCTCCGAAAATATTTGTTGAGGTTTACCTACAACAGGGGCGAAATCTCATCTATTTTGGACCGTCAAGTTATTCAATCCATGGTTTTGTTCAAGGGTAAATGATTCACGGTGATCATCATAGCCTGCTGATTTTTCTTAGCATGTAATGACCACCTGCTTTCAATCATAAATCACCTTTTAGCTTTTGTGTCGATCGCCATGGAACGGAGGGACGACTTGCAAAACGGAAGGATACTTCTCCATCCATATGTCATCAGACTAAGACGCTCATAGTACGCATGCACGAGGATTGCAATCAGAAATGACCCAATTCTACCATCTAAGCACATGTTTCCAAGGCCAAAGTTCCACATACTATTAAAAGACAAGCACTCACCAAATCACCATTCATCTATGTGTGTTCTAGCAGTTGGTAATGTCGTCTTTTATGGTCAGTTTTAGCGGACAAGGAAAACCAACCTGGAACGGCGTACGGTTTTCTCCAGCTAGCGGTTGTTCAATACACAGATCAAAATGTCTCTGATTTCACCTAACGCCTTAACAACCATAGTTCATTGCATTGCACCACACTTTCTGTAAATAGCTTGTAAAAGTGGTAAAAAATTACTTGTAGCATTGAAAAAATTAGAGTAGCAGGTTGATTAATAGCCTTTACTAGAAGAACTAACGTACTGGAATTGCTTGTCGTCTGGGTCAAAGCAAAGGATAGGATAACAACTTCATTAAAAATGGCTTCCTACTACGGAGCTGTTGTTGGCTACTTGCTTGACATTGATTGATGAATGAGAGAAAAGGAGAAAGAAAGAGAGAGAGAGAGAAAGCAGAGTGTCCGTTGTCAAATCGGATTAGATGAGTAGCTCAGCTGCGAAGGTTAAAAGCAAGGGGATGAAAATGACGTTCAGATGGCAACAAAATGAGTATATAGCCACAGTGTGAGGGTTAATTGATCATCTGTGTGAAACGTATCTTGCAAGGCTCTGTTTCTACGGATCCTTTCTCACTGTCTTCCAAGCTTCTTTACTTCTTTGTGCATTATTAACTCTATGTTTGGAAATGATAACTCTATTGCGTTGTGCAAAGTATTTCTGATGGCAAAGAATACCTAATCACAGCCAGGAAGACAACATGACAACATGTCGATTCTTTCTTTCTCACTTTCATGATGTGTAGCCACTTGAGGGTGAATTGTTGGTGGCTTTCAAATGCATGGCCTGTTCCTGGCCTCTGACACTTCTCTAGGAGAGGGGAGAAAGTGAGAATGGCCTTATGACCAAATGTTAATGGGCCATTCACCCTTTCACTTGAAGACTTGAATGGTCCCTGTTTACTAGCTATAGTACTATCCACTATGGCACTATCCACTAGTAAGGACAGCACTTACCTCCAAGAGTTAGTAGAATATATTTATGGAGCAGTGTTGTATTGTCAAAGCAAGAAAATGACTAGAGTACTAGCTAGTATATGATCTTTCTGCTGAAAATGCTCAGCAACTATGGCATTTGTATGGTACTAGTAGTAAACAAGAAGGTGGGTAGGGTTTAATTAGCTATCTACACTAGGCACAAACCCCGAATTTGGACTACTGCAACTATGGCATTTGTTCACTGGAAGTGACCTGCATTTTCTTTGGTCATGGGATTAATCTGGACTCTGTATATTTCCCTCAAAAGAAAAAAAAAAGGACTCTGTGCAATTTTAAATTCACTGAAACCGAACTATATATGAAAAAAATCTCAATTTTTTTTATAGAAACTTACACAATTATATGCCCAAATTAAATAAGGAGAGGCCTCCACAGAGACATTTCTGCCCAAAACATGGAGAGGATTCCACATCTCCACTTCTCAAGGCTTCAAGTGGCGTTGCGGAAGTTGTGCGCATCTGAAATTCTATATCACTTCCATTCATGGCCACACACACGAGGCACTTGCATGCATGCACACCAACTGGGGCTGAACTGGATTGCTTCAGTCCATGGAATTCAGCAACTGTAGAGGTAGGGTTGGTGCTGAGGAGGCCATGCAGCGGAGCATGTGGCACTGACTGTGGGCCCCGGTACTGAAACAAACTACATGTACACACAGCTGGTGAGGTGATGGGAGCAGGAATGAATGAATGGATGATGGGAGTAACAGACCAGCAGTGCATCCATTCAGCAAATTGAGTCATGGGCTAATGGGTCTCCCTGACCTGTGATGACACACATTGACTGCATTTTTGCATCAGCAATGATTGTGTTCACGGCTCTTTCTCCCGCTGCTGCTTAAGGATCAAAATATCATCGATGTATATCTTGAGGAACAGAAAAATCTTAATGGATGTAGATCTGGAGGAACAGAAAAAAAAAACTTTCTCTGCAAAGCTCTGCTAAAAAAGCAAAATGCACTAGGCAACCACCGCTTTTATTGAATATATCCTTCTGCATTACTTAAACACTGGATTCAACAGCTTGTCTGCACTCAGGAATGGCTCATATCAGATTGTATGACCTATATGTCCTTGCTTTTCTCATTGTTATCCCATTACATTCTTTTACTTGGTAAGGGTATTTGTGGTATTCCACTCTAGTTTAGAGTTTACTTTTGTGTGTCTTTGTATTATATATTGCCCCTTTGGCTATTGCAATACAATGAGCAATTCATATTTGCAGTCCTCCTTTCTATCTAACATGGTATCAGAGCACTAGGTTCTCTCCTAGCCTCCACTGCCTCTGCCCCTGGGAGGAGCAATCTCCACTCCTGGAGACGGTCTCCTTCTAGTAGTAGTTTTCTTCTTCTCAATAGAAGCAGCAGCAGCAACAACATAACCAATGTCTCCTACTTCGGCAAGATCACGTGCCGCCGCTGTAGGATCCGGCTGCCGCGGCGCACCCAGGACCACCACCGTCGGATCTGGGCTCCTGACATGCCGCCTCGCCCTCCCGAGCGCCGCCGCCGCGCCCCTGTGCTCAGGCCCCTCCATCTCCACCGAAGAAGGTCGTCGCCGCTCCAGATTGCTGCCGCTCAGGTCCGGCGCTACCTCCCTCCTCTGCTTTGGCCATCCCCCTCGGCGCCACCGCTCGGATCCGATGGCGTCTTGACATGCCAGAGCCGTCGGCCGGCAGGCCAGTCATCGTCGCCTTCGGTGGAGAGAGAGAGAGAGGAAGATAGAGGAATAAAAAAAAGACATGGGAGCAAAGAGAAGTTTATAATCAGATTTGGCTGGAGTTGCTCGGCTTCATCGGCTTCAATTCTCTCATCGACTCGGCTTGGTGATCGGCTCGACTTCTCTTCTAGTCTGGTGGCTTTGGCTTCTACTTCGGCTTCTCTGGCTCCGGCTTTTTGCAGCATCTTCCGCTGTTAAAAAGTGTTGTTGCTAGTATCTGCTGCTAATTTAAGTCCTTTTTTTCCCTTCGAATTCATCCAAGTTCGTAACACTCTATCTTTGAGTTCATCTAAGCCGTATGAGTCCACAAATTTCCATGTCAATTAGCTGATTGCTTTGCTAGCCACGGTTCGTCTTCTTGGATCGAGTGTGGCCCTCTTCTTTCCCTTCTGCATGGCAGCAGTCGCCGCTTTTCTCTCTGAGCCGATGCAAATTGTAGAAGTCGTTATGATACTGCAGCCTCTTTTTGAGTCGCCGCCCCAAGCTTCTTTCGCACCGCGCCTCCACTGCGCTTCTTGTACACTGCATCACCACCGTTTTAGGCTTCGATCTATGTCACCATGCTTCTATCCATTCACCTTTGGTTTCATTTGACATATCTCTCTATTCCTATCAGTTCCATCATCTTTTTCGTCGTGTTGTCGCGGTTGACTTTATTCCCGATTGTATCTCGTCTCATTTCCTACACCTTGTGCTTTATGGGCTGTCACACGACCCTGGATGAGAGATCTTTTGATACTTAACATATTTTTCTAAGAGTTGCATGCTACGATGACATTATCAAGACTTGAACTTCAGATTTTCCCTATTGTAGTGTCAACCCTTTCAAATGCAATACTATTACATATACCTTGCATTTGAGGAAGGTGCTTATTTGGTTGATTGTGGTTCATATTTGAGCTAAAAGTTACAATTTAGGATGTCAAGTGTCGTAGCAAAAATGCTAAACAGTGGATACGGGGACCCTCCGTACAGCGGAGGCCCCCCGTACCCTTTGTCTTGGGTGAAGGACCAGATGGAGGAGCCAAAGACAATTGTGCATGGATGTATTGCTTATGTGTATTGAATGAGGAGATCCCCCCCTATGTACATGCCCTTGGGGCTATATTTATAGGAGGGCAAGAAGGGACATTTACCTTCTTGCCCTCACAATGTTAAGAGAGAGAGAGGGGGTATTTTGGTACAATAGCCTAAATACGCTATACAGAGTAGGCTTGTATATGTACGGTATCCCTGACGGCACACCGGTATCTCTGACGACCTTAGGGTGCGGGGCACCCCTCGGTGCCCTGCTACGACAACTCCCTCGTCTGCGTGGTCCGAGGTCGCGAGGGCAGGTCCCGTGGTCCCGAGGGGCGAGCGGACGCAATCCTATCGCCCCCGGCCCCTCGGGAGTCGGGATACCCCCAGGAGACGTAGGTGAACCGGTGAAGGGGCTCCAGGGACGGCCGAAGGCGGAGTGCCGAGGGGGCTCCGAAGGCGGTCAGTGGCGGAACGTCGAGGGGGTGCCGGAGGAAGATCCGTGTTGGGGCTGCCTCACCGAGGCGACAGCCTCGAGGCGGGCGGTAAGTGATCGGCGGACGCGGAGCCGCCACACCGAAGTGACAACCTCGAGGCAGGCGAAGCCCGTGGGGGCGAAGTCGACGCGGAGCCACCATGCCGAGGCGACAGCCTCAAGGCGGGCGAAGTCCGTGGGGGCAAAGTTGACGCGGAGCCGCCACACCGAGGCGACAGCCTCGAGGCGGGTGAAGGTGTGGGCGAAGTCGACGCGGTTCCGCCAGGTCGAGGCGACAGCCTCGAGGCGGGCGAAGCCCGTGTGGGCGAAGTCGACGCGGTTCCGCCACGCCGAGGCATGGCCCTCGAGGCGGCGGCGCAGAGAGCTCTGTAGGACGGTCGACGCGGAGCCGCCATGCCGAGGCATGGCCCTCGAGGCGAGGCGGCGTCGGGGCCTTCGCCGAGGCTCTGACCTCGAGGAGGCGGTGAGCGGCGGTAGAGTCCGTGTGGACGAAGTCGACGCGGAGCCACCACGCCGAGGCATGGCCCTCTAGGCGGGCGGCGCGTCGGGGCCGCCCCGCCGAGGCTACAGCCTCGAGGAGGGCGGTGAGTCATGGCTGTCGTTGCTACCTTCGTATTTGATTACTTCTTCGATGTGACTGTTTGCGATGATCCTATTAGTGGCCTGGTACCGTCCCCCCTTCGGCCGCTCTCAGTGGTTTGTGCCCATGACTAGAGTGGCGTGAAGGGTTAATGCTCATCCGCTTAAGGAGGCGATTGCTTATTATGATCACATTTGGGTGCGCTTGCGAGGGGGAGGCGAAGCCGAGAATGCCGTCCCCCATTGGGCTCGCTTGCGGAGCCCAAGGCTAGCGAGGGGGAGGCGAAGCCGAGAACGCCGTCCCCCAACTTTCTTTTTGATTGGGCTCGCTTGCGGAGCCCAAGGCTAGCGAGGGGAGGCGAAGCCGAGAACACCGTCCCCCAACTTTCTTTTCGATTGGGCTCGCTTGCGGAGCCCAAGGCTAGCGAGGGGGAGGCGAAGCCGAGAACGCAGTCCTCCAACTTTCTTTTTGATTGGGCTCGCTTGTGGATCCCAAGGCTAGCGAGGGGAGGCGAAGCCGAAAACGCCCGACTTTCTTTTTGATTGGGCTCTTATGAGCCCAAGGCTAGCGGGGGAGGTGAAACCGAGAACGCCGCCCCCAACTTTCTTTTGATTGGGCTCGCTATGAGCCCAACGCTAGCGAGGGGGAGGCGAAGCCGAGAACGCCGTCCCCCAACTTTCTTTTTGATTGGGCTCGCTTGCGGAGCCCAAGGCTAGCGAGGGGGAGGCGAAGCCGAGAACGCCGTCCCCCAACTTTATTTTTGGTTGGGCTCGCTTGCGGAGCCCAAGGCTAGCGAGGGGGAGGCGAAGCCGAGAACGCCGTCCCCCAACTTTCTTTAGGTAGGGCTCCGGGGAGCCCTGATGCTTTGTTGTGGTGGCGAGGATGACGCTGTCCCCCCTGGTATGTTCTGGTCTTGGGACCGGGCTGTGCCAGGGTTAGCTTTGCGCGTCGCCTTCGCCGAGGCAATCACATCTGTGGATGGTATTGACTTGTACCGAGGCTAAAGGCCATGCACGGTGGCTATGTTTTTTGTTGTGGCATCTTGTTGCTTTTTCATTGGAGGGGTTTGTGCGAACGAACGCGAATGTGCGAGGTCTCCCCGCCGAGGCAAGGCACTCGAGGCGGGAGACTCCCTAATCGCCGAGGCGGTGCCCCGAACGACTAGGTTTTCATGAATGGCCTTGAATGTGTGAGGTCTCCCCGCCGATGCAAGGCACTCGAGGCGGGAGACTCCCTAGTCGCCGAGACGGTGCCCCCGGAGCGACTAGGTTTTGCTCGAATGAGTGCGAATGTGTGAGGTCTCCCCGCCGAGGCAAGGCACTCGAGGCGGGAGACTCCCTAGTCGCCGAGACGGTGCCCCCGGAACGACTAGGTTTTGTGCGAATGAGCGCGAATGGAGATGTCTCTCCGCCGGGGCGAGGCCCTGACGGCGGGAGACTCCGTAGTTGCTGAGGCGTGGCCGTCGGAGCGACTAGGGCTATGCGTGGGCTCGGGGCCATGCGCGAGGTTTTGTTTATACACGTGTGCCTGCGGAGGGCATTGATGTGCGCCGGGGCTATGCGCGGCGTCTTTGTTTATACACTTCACACCCTGGGGGGTGAGTTAGTGTGCACCGGGGCTCGGAGTGACGCGCGGCGTCTTATTTATACACGTGTGCCTGCGGAGGGCATCGGTGTGCGCCGGGGCCATGCGCGGCGTCTTTGTTTATACACTTCACACCCCGGGGGGGTGAGTTAGTGTGCACCGGGGCTCGGAGCCACGCGCGGCGTCTTGTTTATACACGCGTGCCTACGGAGGGCATCGGTGTGCGCCGGGGCCATGCGCGGCGTCTTTGTTTATACACTTCACACCCCGGGGGGTGAGTTAGTGTGCATCGGGGCTCAGAGCCATGCGCGGCGTCTTGTTTATACACGCATGCCTGCGGAGGGCATCGGTGTCTTATTTGGGGCCATCTTGTGGCGTCTTTGTTTATACACTTCACACCCGGGGTGAGTTAGTGTGCCGGGGCTTTCGAGCCCGCAGCGGCGTCTTGTTTATACATCGCGTGCGAAGGGCTCCGGTCTTGCGCGTCTTGATTTCGGAGGCAAGGATCCGAGGGTGGCCGCGCCGAAGGGGATTCTGCGGGAACCCGTGCTGGAGGTGGGCGGAGGCTCCGAGGTCGCACTTGGCGGTGACGTCGCAGGGTCTCTGGTGGTGGTGGCATGGAGTCTTCGGAGGTGGCCCAAAGGGGGAGACGATGCAGGCGGAGGGGGCAACCTGAGGGTCTCCTGCTTCAAGCGGCGTCCTGATGATGGAGGCTTCAACGGTGACGGGCCCGGTGGTTGCTTCGGCTCTGGCCCAAAGATGCCGAAGGTGCGGGGTAGAGGGTCGCTGCGCCCGTATGCTCCGGGTGCTTGAGGCTTCGGCTTGAGGATGGGGGCTTCGGGTGGAATGACGAAGGGTGGACTGCTCTGGGCAGTCGCTGCTCCAGGGGACCTCCGGATGAGGGCCGAAGGTGCACAAGGGGTCCGAAGGTGCTGTGAGCATGCCTTCTCTTTTTTCTCGTGCTTTTGCTTTTTCCCACCTGATTTGCTTCGTTTTTTTTCCTAGCCGCGTGCGAAGGTGTCTCCTGGTAGCCCCTCCGGTAGCTCCAGGCTCGCGGGAGACACCAGTGGCGAGGTGCTCCTGAGGCTTCGGCTGGACGAAGGGTCCTGGGAGTCGCGGCGGCTTCGGCGACTCCGGATGTTCTTCGGAGCTACGGCGAAGGGTGCAGGGTGGAGATCCGAGGGCTCCGCCAGGGCCGGATGGCTTCCTTGGCGGCACCGGAGGTGGAGACCGTGAGCTGGGCGAGTAGTCTGGTCGACTTCATGACAGGTGGTGACTTCCTTGAGTCAAGTGAGGCGGACCTTGGGTGCGAGGTGGGTCTTGAGGATCTGCTTGGTACTCTGAGTGGCGATCTTGACCTTTGGGCGGAAAGGGCGCACCCGAGGAGCTTGGTGTAGCAGCTGGTGGGAACCGAGGGCTTCGGGCAAGATGCTTTGGTTTGATGGCGCAGAAGGGTCACCAGGCGCTTGGGTTTTTTTTTGAGGCCAAGGTGACCTCGGTTGTGTTTCCTGGGCTTCGGCCAAAAGCCATTTTTCTGCGAAGGGGGGTTGGGGGGCTTCGGCCTCCTCTTTCTTTTTCTGCCGAAGGTGTTGGATGACTTCGGCTCCTCCCATGTAGCTTCTTGTTCGGTCCGCACGAACGGCGCCAACTGTCGTAGCAAAAATGCTAAACAGTGGATACGGGGACCCTCCGTACAGCGGAGGCCCCCCGTACCCTTTGTCTTGGGTGAAGGACCGGATGGAGGAGCCAAAGACAATTGTGCATGGATGTATTTCTTATGTGTATTGAATGAGTAGATCCCCTCTATGTACATGCCCTTGGGGCTATATTTATAGGAGGGCAAGAAGGGACATTTACCTTCTTGCCCTCACAATGCCTGAACTGCAGGAGGTAGCCGACAAAGCTGCGTCTCTGGGAGCGTGGTACACCACACCACGGAGAGTTCACCCAGTGCTCCAGACGTCGCCCATGACCGACCTTGCCTCGCACCAAGTCCGTCCGTTGTTCACTTTGTGTACAGCGAAACCGTCTTCTTCGGTACACTCGAGTACTTTAGCTCATTCAGATTTCATCTTAGCAACTATGAAAATCTGAAACTAACAATCTTTGTTCTTGCGAGGCCACAGCGAGGGACGAGGAAGGCATGACGTTGTTCTTCATGTGCTGCAAGCCGAGCTGCGGTCACAGATGGAGGGAGTGACGTATATACAATGTTGCTGGTTGCTACAAGCAAAAGTTGGCTTAGATAATTGATGCGTGCAACTTGCAAGGGATTTTCAAGTAGTTTCTCGACAATTTCTATCCAGTTTTTTTTTCCTACAGTTAGGGTTTGTTTTGATCGAAAGGTTGCAAGGGATTTTCTAGTAGTTTCTCGATAATTTCTATCCAGTTTTTTTTTCTACAGTTAGGGTTTGTTTTGATAGGAAGGGGTTAGACCCAATCTTTTAAGATTGGAAGAAAAATGTATTAAAATCCTAGATAATGATACGAGCTGTGCGTCCGATACATCATTTTTGCTTTGTACGCTCCGTCCTCAACATTTTTTCATGTTGCAATGCTAGGTAAAGAAAGCGGGTCCTGACTAGCTTGTCTTCTTCTAGCCTCCCCCATTGTATTTTTCAAGAAACCAAAAGCAACTTGCAAATCCCTCATGGCCGCCGCGTCCTTCTGGGCAGGCCTCTGCGCCGATCTCCTCAATCGCGTCCTCGCCCACCTACCCTACCCCGGCCACCACGCCACCTTTTGCCACCGTCTGCTTCAACTGGCGCTCTATCACGCGCCAGGACCCGCCCATGGCGCAGCTTCCATGGCTGCTCCTCCTGTCCGCTGTTGCGCTTGAGCCCTCCTTCTTCTGTGCCCTTTGCGGAACCACCCACCGCGTCGCCTTCCCCGATGACGTCCGTGCCGCGTGCTGCCGCAACTCCTTCCCCAGCGATTGGTTCGTTCTCACGCTCCACCAGTCCCGCGACTACGAAATTCCACAACCTCAACCTCGGCGGCAGCAGACCAGACTTCTCGACCTTTGGTGCTGGCGGCCACACATCAACGGACAGCAGCAGCCTCATCATCTTTGCCTTCTGGACAACGCTCCTGTTGCTGCATCTAGGTCCTCGCGGAGATGATCCTCATCCACCAGAACCTTCGCAACAACCTTCAGCTTCAACCAGGTACGTCTTGTTGCAGGCATTGCTAATTTTGTTGCAACAGTTGGCTCGAAATGTTGCGTGAAGCATTTTTTATTGTTACGATGTTGTTGCATCGAATGTTACGGCAAGAGGTGTTTTTTTGTTGCAATGGTGTTTTTGATTTGTTACACAAGAGTAAACATTTTGTTGTTGCAGTTTTCACCATTTGGTTGTTGCATCATTGTTCCAAAAATGTTGCAATAATTATTTTCGGATGTTTCCACTGTTATTTGCAAAGGTTGCAATGTTGTAACATCGAAATTTGTTTTTGTTTGGGATGTTTGAACTAGTTTTTAAAAGCGCAACCATGTTCTATACTGATGGTTGCATGCATTTTCGGTGAGAATTTGATATTTTTTTCAATTTTTTTCTTGGCATTGTATTTATCATTTGCGCATTTTGTTGCACGTATGAATTAATTTTGTTGCAAATGTTGTGTTCGGATGTTGCATCGGAATGTACGATAAGAACTCCTATCGTACGTCCGAGCGCTAGTTGCATCCTAAAATCCTTGTTAATAAGAAGGAATTGGACCTAATATCCAGCCACCACGTTCGCTCTCAAGAGCTAGAAATTCCCACATTAATCGGTGGAAAAAGACAAACATCTACACCATTGATTATGGTGGGTCCAGATTATAACGATCTAGATTAAACGAAAGAGTCCATGTCAAGTACAATATAGAAATAAGAGTCTATGTCAAGTACAATGCAAAAATAACTATTATATTATTAAAGCGATAGAAAAAGAAGCTACCACGTTCGCTCTCAAGAGCTAGAAATTCCCACATTAATCGGTGGAAAAAGACAAACATCTACACCATTGATTATGGTGTGTTCAGATTATAACGATCTAGATTAAACGAAAGAGTCCATATCAAGTACAATATAGAAATAAGAGTCTATGTCAAGTACAATGCAAAAATAACTGAAATTCGGAATAAAAAATAAAATAAAATTAGCAATTTCATTTTGACATAAATTCCTAAGTAAAATCACAAACATAATTCAGAATTTTTTTAAAAAAAATAGTAATTGGATTAGTAAACAAATTCCAACAAAAATAACAGAGATTCGAATAAAAAATAAAATAAAATTAGCAAATTGATTTCGATACAAATTCCAAAGTAAAATCACCAATAATTGTAATTCTTAATATATATTTTAAAAAATAGCAATTGGATTAGTATTCCAACAAAAAAGTAATTAAAAATCGAGATAAAAAATAAAATAAAATTTGCAATTTGATTTCCATATGAATTCCAAAGTAAAATACTTAAATAAATAAAATCCGAACAAAAATAACATCATGAATTTGATTTCCATATGAATTCCTAAGTAAAATTCTAAATAAATATAACTCGGAATAAAAATTAAACCAAAAATAGCAATTGGATTAGTAGTTTACGGATCCCAATAAAAATAATTGAAATTAGGAACAACAAATAAAAAAAATTGTAATTTGATTTCCATACGAATTCTAAAGTAAAATCTCTTAATAACTAAAATTTAAAATAAACTAAATATAAGTTATAATGAGGATATCATGAATGGTGTTGGATGAGACCACGAAAGAGTGCAATGGCGTCAATCTGTCCTACAAGAAGACATTGATCCACAAGAAAACGGATAGCCGAGGCAACGGCAACGAAGATGAGAACAATTCTATATTGCTCACCTTAGCTGTTCAACAAGGACAATGTTGTGCTACTCACTGGAGCCGGTGAAGAGAAAGACCGGAGTCAAAGGAGTTAAGTGCTATGACGACGAATGGTGAGCATCGGCGTTGTTGAAGAAGTCCATGGCCAAAGAAATTCGATAATGGGGAAGACATAGCAGATAGGAGATGAAGCTTTGGATTAAAAATGAGCTATCGACAATATGTGACCATCGGGTAGCTAGGAACATACCATCGTTGATGAGTGACATGGTGTCACCGACGATGGCGAGCAGATTCTCCCTAACGTTAGACAACGACTAAGGCAGACATACCGATATCAGTAAAGATGGGAGGTCGTCGCAGTTAGTGAGGAAGCCACATTGTTGAGTTGGACAACGTAGAAGAAGAGGAGTGACCGACACAGAAGAAAAAGACATCGGACATGTATAACATCGTACATGTGTATATACATGAATGCATCCTACGAATAGAAGCGTGGGCGTACATAAACAAAGGAGCAAAGAGCTCGGAGTAGAGATAACACAACGGTAAGGAGTATGCTTGGGGCCACTGGAGAGAGTGCGACGGGTGTCTCGGCAGAGATCGACGATATTTGCACACATATACGTGTAGACATCACAACGGTCATCATTAAGCGATAATTGGAGAGAAGTAGAAGATAACTATGTAGTAGAGTATTGCATTAGAAATGGTAGCAGTTGAGAGATATCGATCAAGAATTAGGCTTGCTCTTGGAGATTGAAGCAGAAAAATTGTGGCGGGGAGAAGAGATAGAAGACACACGGTTCGGTGAGGCAATCAACATAAGGGAAGATAAGTTCAAGGTAGATCGTCCATGGTGTATCGGTGTATATGTGGGCAATGTACTCTAATACCATATAAACTAATAATATAATTTTGTTGCACACATAATCAATGTATTGCTTGAGATCAACAGAGGTACATGTGCATGCAAACATTTTGGAAAAGAGTTAAGGACATGCAACTACATGATGTATACATAATAGAGAGTGATTAACTTATTATACTCATGATTTTTTTCATGAAAGCTCATACTTCAATTACGTTACTCAAGTTGCATTTTCCTTCAAGTTTCTATTGTCATTTGCTAATGTTTATGATATCTTAAAAATCTAAATAGCTATAAGATACGTAAATATATTCTGAAGCATCTAAATTATATCATTTATCATTATAAACTTTAAAACAAATCTAACGATTGCAAATATACGGGTCACCTGCTAGTCCATATATATATATATATATATATATATATATATATATATATATATATATATATATATATATATATATATATATATATATATATATATATATATATAAAAGACATCGGACTGTACCGTTTGGACCGAAGGAATTCCGCATAAATCTCGAAGGCATTATACCCAGTCATGCTGGATTTGTTTTTTGAAAACATGACATTATCATTTCGGTTCACAAGACGAGGTGATCCACTTTTGGCTTTCGGGCCACCGTACGATGAGGCTTAAGCGGTCTAGAGGCAGTACGAGAAGAAGAGCTCGCCGGGGAGGAGGCAGGCGGCCGTGGCGGACGTCGGCAGGCCGCCGGAGAGGCGCGACCGCGACCGGGGCTCTCCGGGATCTGGGGGAGGCCTTACAAGAAGATGATTCTTTGCTTGGGCAAGAAAATGTTGAGGCAATCCAAACCAGCCTTCGATTCTCTCTGTTCCATCCTCAAACGGGAAGGAAAACGAAGAGGAGGAAAACAAGGTTCTTTGCTTCTTCTTCTTGCCGTAGCTAGCATGCATGGTGCCTTTACTTTTATTTCCTTGGTAAAGATGGATTCAATTCTTCCTGTCTGTTTCAGAGAGGAATAAATTAGAAGAAAGATGCATATGAAGAAAGATGGACAATGGGGCACCTTTGCGTGCAATCCAGCTTATTCTTGGGCTCGGCGCGTAATGGATCGGCCGATGCCGACCGAGCAGGAGTTGCATCCAAAACCTCTTGCTCTCCGGTCTGCACTTGTGATGCAGTAAGACAAGGCCCCTCTTTTCCCCTTTTCAGAAAGCTAACACAGAGAGGGAGAGGAGGTGCTACAGTAACAAGAGGCGCATTTCCTTTGTTGCTTTCCATTCAGCTTAATTTGTTATCATGCATGCTGCGTTGCTACTATCATGTATGTTGCATTACGTTTGCAGCGGTGTTTTCCTCATAAGCGCCAAGTGGTGATCAACTTGTTCTCTCTGTTTTTTTTGGCTGCTTCTTGTTGTTGTTTATGGATTGAGCCACCCTTCTGATTCTGATCCATCCTTTTTTTCCCTTGCAGCAGAGTGATTGAGGTTCTGTCATGGCGATAAACTCATCTTAATCATCACTGATCAGTTTTCATTACATGGAAAGTGTTTGACGTGATTAATCTTCATAATTCATATCCGGTGGTGGTGTGTTGATCAGCAGAGGCTGGCTGCTGCTGCTGCTGCTGGATGATTTGATATCCTCGTTGGAAGAGACGTCTTTCAAGGTAAGACTTGTGCGATCAGCTAGGTCTTGAATCCGTTTCAATTCTTGCGTTTAGCTTCCATTCATGAAAGAAAGAAAAAAATTCTATCTATCAACGTGAAAGATTAGTTGGTGAGGGGGCTATGGAGGGGAGCAGCAGCGGTAGCTAAACAAGTTTCTTATATATAGACTGGAACCCAATCCCATCAATTATCAAATTGAGTAAAGCAACATCAATAAGCATGTTGATTATTTTTCAATAAGGAAAAAAAATATTATCTACATGGTGGAAATAAGCCGAGCTGTGATCTTCTTTCCACCCCACTGGCAGTTGTAGTAGTTTCTTTATGAGTCAAATGTGGACAAGAACTCATGGAAGGATGCTCCTAACTTTACTGAATATCGTTTGGGTGTTTGTTTTGTTTGCCTTCATAGTGCATTGGATGGATTTTCTTTTCATCGTTTTGTTATTATTTTTTATCCCTTTTGTTTGCTGTTCTCAATTAACCATGCAGTCGGTGGTTCGAGATTACATACTGTAGTAGTTTACTGTTTTCCTCTCTGAAGGGATGTAGTAGTTTCGGTGTAAGTTCAGAGTAGAACCTGTAGTGTTTTATATCTTGCCAATGTGTACAGACTACAGAGTAAACTTACTGTTGTAAACTTTGCACAACTTTCAGATCAAGTTCATAAGCATTGTATTGCTGGTACATCTCCTTCAAGGATTCATCTGATGGCAACCATATTATTTTCTTTTGTTGGGTCATGCATCCAAAAGATTCAAGAGATCGCTACGGAGGAGGCAATACTAATACTGGGAGTCAAAGAAGATCTTACAGATCTACAGCGAAGAATGAAGCAAATACAATGTTTTATTAGTGATGCTGAGCAGAGGAGTGTCCAAGAGTCGGCTGTTAAGAATTGGCTTGGTGAGTTGAGAGATGCCATGTATGATGCTGATGATATTGTCGACTTGGCCAGGTCTAAAGGAAGCAAGCTGCTAGCAGATCACCCTTCTTCATCATCAAGAAAATCGACTGCATGCAGTGGCCGTTCACTCTTGTCTTGCTTTCCTAATGTCCGGACACGGCGTGAGATTGCCGTTCAGATTAGAAGCCTCAACAAAAGAATAGAGAAGATTTCGAAGGATAACATTTTCTTAACACTTCAGAACACAAAACCAACTGGACAAGTTTCTGTACCAGATCGGAGAAAAACATCCCACCTTGTCGAACCAAACCTTGTGGGAAAGGACATCATATATGCTACCACAAAACTGGTGGGGTTGGTGCTACAACACAAGGAAAATAAGGCTTACAAGATTGGCATTGTTGGAACAGGAGGAGTTGGCAAGACAACACTAGCTCAGAAAATATACAATGATCAGAGAATAAAAGGAAACTTCAGCAAACACGCCTGGATTTGTGTTTCCAAAGATTACTCGGAAGTTTCTCTTCTGAAAGAAGTCCTTCGAAATGTCGGAGTATACCACGAGCAAGGTGAAACTGTTGGAGAGCTCCAAAGCAAGCTTGAAGAAGCCATTAGAGGGGAGAATTTATTTCTTGTGTTGGATGATGTGTGGAAGCCCGATGTATGGACCGATTTGCTAAGAATTCCATTACATGCCGCAGCTACAGAAATGATTGTAGTAACAACTCGACATGATAGTGTTGCACAAGCAATTGGAGTGGAAGATGTACATCGAGTTGAACTGTTGTCTGAAGACGTAGGATGGGAGCTACTATGGAAGAGTATGAACATTACTGACGAGAAAGAAGTGCACAATCTGCAGGACATGGGGATGGAGATTGTTCGAAAATGTGGTGGCCTTCCTCTTGCAATTAGGGCTATTGCTAGTGTTTTGGCAACCAAGGAGAAAACCAAGAATCATTGGAGAAAGATTCTAAGCAGCAATGCTTGGTCTATGAGTAATATTCCCGTTGAACTAACGGGTGCTCTGTACTTGAGTTATGATGAGCTACCACAAAATTTGAAGCAATGTTTCCTTTATTGCGCTCTGTATCCAGAAGATTGGACCATGCATCGTAATGATCTCATCAGGTTTTGGGTTGCCGAAGGGTTTATAGAAGAGCAAGAGGACCAACTGCTAGAAGAAACAGCAGAAGAGTACTACTATGAGTTGATCTATCGGAACCTCCTCCTACCGGATCCTTACTATTTTGACAAAGACAGGTGCAAAATGCATGATCTCTTAAGGCAGCTTGCTTGTTATTTGTCAAGAGAAGAGTTTTTCCTTGGTGACCCACAATCATTGGAGGGTAAAAGCATGTCTAAACTACGACGTGTTACAGTTGTAACGGACAAGGATACAGTTGTTTTACCTAGTTCGGACAAGCAGCAATTCAGAGTAAGAACCTTGATGTTTCACTGTGGCAAGTCAGTAAGGGTTGAGAATTTAATTTTCAAGAGATTTGTATGTCTCCATGTTTTGAATTTATCTGGCTCATGTGTACAAAGCGTTCCAGACTATATTGGAAATATGATCCATCTCCGCGTACTTCATCTTGATGGTACCGACATTACTTGCCTTCCGGAGTCCATCCGTTCTCTCGTAAACCTTCAGATATTGAACTTGCAGAAGTGTAAAGCTTTGCACGGTCTACCTTCGGCAATCACCAAATTGTGCAATTTAAGGCGTCTTGGGCTTGCAGGTACACCAATAGATCAGGTTCCAAAAGGGATAGGCAAATTGAAATTCCTCAATGATTTAGAAGGATTTCCGGTTGGTGGTGGAAGTGATAATGCTAAAACACAAGATGGATGGATGTTGGAAGAGTTGGGGCACCTATCACAGCTAAGGCGGCTTGATATGATTAAATTGGAAAGAGCAGCTCCTTGTAGTACAGATTTGTTGCTAATAGACAAAAGGCATCTCAAAGTTTTCTCTCTAGAGTGCACTGAACGTACGGTTGAGTCGTATTATTCAGAAGAAGATGTGTGCAACATTGAGAAGATCTTTGAGCAGCTAAGCCCTCCACACAACCTGGAAGATCTAGTTATTTGGAGTTTTTTTGGTCGGAGGTATCCCACCTGGCTTGGTACTATCCATTTGTCTTCAGTGAAATACTTGCAGCTCATAGACTGCAAATCCTGTGTGTACCTTCCACCAATTGGGCAGCTACCCAACTTGAACTATCTGAAAATTGATGGAGCAACCGCGGTTACCAAGATTGGACCCGAATTTGTTGGCTGCAGGGTGGGTAATCTCGGATCCACAGAGGCAGCTGCTTTCCCCAAGCTTGAATGGTTGATCATAAAAGATATGCCCAACTGGGAGGAGTGGTCCTTTGTTGAAGAACAAGAAGTTGCATCTCCAAGGTTGCAGCTGCTGCCTTGTTTGAAGAAGTTGGGACTTGAGGGCTGCCCCAAGCTGAGAGCTCTCCCACGACAGCTCGGAAAGGAGGCCACCAGCTTGAGAGAGCTCAATTTAAGAGAAGCAGGGTGCTTGAAGGTGGTGGAGGACCTCCCGCTCCTCTCTGAGACGCTTTTAATCGAGGGATGTGAAGGCCTGGAGAGGGTCTCGAATCTCCCGCAAGTGAGAGACCTGCGTGTAGGTCGTTGTCCAGACTTAAGGTGTGTTGAGGGGTTGGATACTCTAGAGCAGCTATGGCTGGGCGAGGATATGCAAGAGATCGCTTCGCTATGGGTACCTAGGCTTAAACAACAGTGCCTACAGCTTCATGGCGAGGACCTAGATGTCTACACGTGGCGTTGAAGCTGAGACACCGAATTAGATGGAAACAGAAACACAAGGTACGTACGGACATTAATAGGACATTTAGTTTTGTCTGGCCTGAATTTTGCACTCTTGAAGCAATTATTACTAGCATCCGATGACCTTCTTAGGTTGATCATAGACTATTGAATTAACCTATTTATATATAGCCATGCTTATTTAATGTGCAATTTTATTTTATAGGTTATTGACCTTGAAGACCCATGCGCTTCAGCTGTCCTTTGAATTATTTTATCATTTTTTACCATAATTATTGGTACATGCAAGAAAAAAAATACAAAAAAAAAGTTAAAAACATCAAAATAACAAAAAAGAGATAAATTTGCAAAAACTCAAAAAAAAAGAGAGTAAAAGTAAAAGGAAGAAAAAAAAAACAAGGGAGGTTCTCTTAATTTCGTGTACGTTGTATTTAGTGAATTTTTATGGTAGTATGTGTGAGATTTCGTGTATTCTATTTCTCTTTTTTGGGTAAATGTTTTCCTTTTCCTTTTTTCCTTCTTAATATTCTGTTTGTAGTGGGTGGGTGGGTAACTCCGCCTATGTCATATTAGGCGTACCACTTAATGGCATAGCCGGTCTCAAGCCCGGAAAAAGGAGGAGGGAATACTTTGTATACATTATTTTCATGTAAAAATTGTGGACATGTATAGTGAAATGATGCTTTGCTGTCAGATATTGTTCATAGTTTTCCTAGAAATTACTGCATTTTTCGTTTACTTTTTTTCTTTTTCAAGAAAGTGCAAAAGCTTTGCACATCATTCTATTAATAAAAAGGGGGCAAACAAACCAGTTTCCATTACAGAGAGAGGGAGAGAGAGGGATAAAGCAAAAACGAGCTGGGTAGATCACTGATCACCGAAAAAACAGAGACGATGGTGACTGGCCCGACACAAAAGAAAAAAAAAAGAAGCAAAGACTACTCCTGCCGGCTGCGCGACTCGAAACTAGCGGCGGCCGCCAATCGCCATTGCTCGTCGAGCATAGATTGGAGAAGCTGATCACTAGTTGCCACCACCTTATTGAAGATCCTTTGATTGCTCTCCTTTCAGATCGTCCAGGAGATGAGAATGACATACGCATCAATCACCTTTCTACGGACCTTTGTGGCCGAATTCCGAGCGGCTATCCAATTTTTCGTTTACTTAGCTGTATTGTTTTGTGATGGAATGGCACTTGGTACAGAATCTAACAAAAATACTTTTTTGAGAGGCACATTCACTAGGTTGCTGTCTTAAAGAAAATTTTTAGGTGGACCTCATTTAGAATCCCTTTTTACAGTAAAATTGATTGAAGTGACACACACACACACACACACACACACACACACACACACATCAGTCCATTCTTCTCATCGCTCCGTTCATCTTGATGAGAGTTGGGACAGACAAGCAGTCAAAGGCAATAATGACCAGCAACTCAATTAGGAATTCAATCAAGAAAGAAATAATGAGGATCTGGAAAAGAAAATAAAAAAGAACGACATTTTCTGTTAGAAGAAAGAAGTATACTCAACCCAAGTGCATGCCAGCATGAGCCTCTAATTAACTCTAAAGGTGCATGGAAGCAATATATGCCAGTTTCAATGAATTACAAAGAGAACCGGGAAAGTGATCAATTGACTATTGAAATTGGAGAGTGATTATCTATTGTCACGCAACATCACCATCACGCAACAGTATCTCTCAGGGCATTCTTATATACATACAAGAAGCATATCAGCAACACGGTTTGCATATGACAGCCATATGGTGAGCAGTAAATCTGAATTAGATGGAACCGTGGAAGAAGTAAAAATATTCAAAGATCTCCACAATTATATCAAGAAGATATAAACATAACAAAATTAGAGGCTCATCACAGGCAGGCACCGTTAATAGCACTGGAAAGACAAATTCAGCAATGGTTAGGCTTATTTTCATGACGTATCTCCACTGCGATCACCTTTTGTATTCTTTTTCTTCTTTGAACATATCAATCAATCTATTATCTTATTAATCGAATGCAACAAAATAAAATGAAGAGACCACATTCGCTCTCAAGGGGTAGAAAATACCACGTTAATCGATGAAAAAAGAGAAAATCTACGCCATTGATTGTGGTGGGTCCATCGTAATAATATTAGTTTAGCAGATTTGCAAAATCCTTGCAGAACAATTAACCAAGCAATCCTTGAGTCCGATTGTTTTGTGAATCTAGCTTGATTAAAGAAAAGGAGTGGAGTGCAGCTAGATTGATGGATGAAGTACTCCATAAATCTCCTCGCATAGCTAATCACATTCAGAGTGAAAAGATGGGATTTTGTTTTGTTTTGAATGAAACTAACTAGAAACTCGGTTGGCGATCGCGTGTTGTGTTTATTGGGCGAATTGACGCTTTTGGTGGCTGGGATAACCCATCTTGACGCCTCACGATGAGATGATCAGTACTGAACAGTTTAGTCAGTGTCGCATGGCTGTAGATGGCATAGCAACTAGGCTTAAAACATTCCACCATAGAGTTCAGTAGATAGCACAACATGGTAGAGGAAGTAGAGTAACCGAGGAAGAGCAGAGGAGAGTAGAACAAGTAGAGTAGCAGAGGGAAGAAGATGGAACAGGAGAGTAGGAGGGCTCACCGTCAGAGTGGAACCGGGGCTGCCGGTTCACGGCAGCATGGCCGCGCACGCGCACCCGAGAGCTAGCACGGGCGGCGAGGCCGCAGGCCAACACACCATAGGACCCAACCCGGGGCGGAGAAGAACCACACGCGGGGATGCAGGGGCGGGATGGAGGCCGAGGAGAGGACAGGAGAGCTCGCCTGTGGTGCGACAGCCGGCGACTCCACCGTGGGGTCGGGCGGCGACGAGGAGGGAAAATCGAGAGGGAGAAATTGGGAGGGATAGCATCAGTAAAGAACGGGGAGTAGCCTAGTGGTGAACGGCTGCGAGATCCACCGTCGCCAGTGTCGAATTTGGTTGGCGGCGGTGTAGTCGGAGTGAGAGCAGGAAAATGGGGAGAGGATGCAGAATTGCTGAGTACAGGGAGTAGCACAGAAAGTGCATGGGCTGCCTCCTGGTCACAGGCCGAGTGGGCCCAAGAATTGGAACAAAAAGAGCTGTGGGACGAAGTCAACCGAACTACGTCAATTAAACCCTAGAGCTGAGAGTTGGGTCGTGTTTTTTCGGGTCAGCTCGATGCCCGACCGCTCCGGTACGGTCTAAACACACGTGATAGACCGGGCTGGCATAGCACGGACGGTGAGCCGGGCTGGGCCTGGAAAGCCGACCGTGCTCGGGCCGACAAAGCACGGTGAGCACGGCGGGACTGGGGAATAGGAGCAAGAGATATCACCATCAGAGTCGGCGCCGGAGCAGAGACGCGTGCGAGACGCGACACCACTGGCTCTCGGCAACACAGCGGCGCCTGCGACCCGGCCACCCACGCGCACCCAGCGGCACCCCTGCGTGCGCTCCAGTGCACAAGGAGGCCCTGAGCCCCGTCGCGACACACCGAGCCACAGGCCACGGCTGGTGAGGCTGGCTTGCCTCAGCCGAAGAAGATGTTGAAAAGCCCAAGAAAAACCACCATGGCAAGGGACCAGAAAGCCCCAAACTAAGGATTTAGAATTAAGAACACTAGGATGTCAGATCCAGAGAGGAAAATGGGATAAGGAGCATCTGTGTAGCATGAGGAGAAAATTCATGGTGGTCGGCGTCGAGCTCCGCTGCTCCTGGTGGCGTATCTGGAGGCAGTGATTTGCTCAATGTGGAGTTGGGGATGAAACAAGGAGGAATAGCAAGTAGCTAGTACTAGTTACTTAGTTAGCAGCAGCAGCAGCGTGTATGTGTGTTGGGTCGGTGAGAGAGAAAGAAGCAAGTAGTAGCAACGGCTGAGTGTGTATTTTATACAGGATAAGGAGAGAGAGAGAGTAGTAGAGGCCTAGAATTTTCAATGGGCTGGATGGCCGAGCGGCCAATTTAAATGGGCGTGATGGACAAGTATAGCCCATATAGATTGCAACAAGCAGTTCAGGTCGGTTAGGCAAAAGAAATACATCATAGAAATGTTGGATTTAAATAAATTAATAACTAAGACTTGATTAATGCAAGTACTAATACAACATCACACTTTCTATTCGGCTGTAGGGCTAGCCACACTATTACGTAGGTCTATTTTATTCGTAAGATTCATCTTGATCTATTTTATTCGTAAGATTTTCATCTTGACTGAAGTCTTAGTATGTGTACCGAACTACAGGAAGCTATCAGGAAATAAACCACCGGTGGCCAAAACTAAGTTGAACTCGACCACAAAAACTCAAGAAAGACGTCCTTGATCATTTCGGTAGTCGTAATTTCTTAGAAATTATTTGCACCTACGATAAATATTATCTACCTGGATAAATTGTTTTCTAATAAAATAAGTTGTGTGGATGTTGATTTCGATACGTATATCCGGTGGCCAGTTGATGGAGCAGCTGACCACGAAATATTAGTAGGTGGGTAGAGGGTGCCCTAGTTGAGTCCGATGGTGAGTGCAGGGCCCTCTATATACGGATAATATTTAAGGACGAAACCACTCTCACTCGTGTCAGTGAGCCGTAATATTTGTGTCAACCACGAACCCGTTAAGACGGGCTGGGCTTAGTTTCCTTGTCAAGTAATAATACCTCCACACGGGAACGTAATATTGTATTTTTCTTTTTGTTTTAGCGCGGAGGGATTCCGGCGTAGGGAGTTGGGTGCTGTATATCGCACACATCGATCCTGATCTTTCCGGTGGAGGCAAGATAGACTTGCTCGAGTGGTGGAAGAACAACAAGCGGATATTTCCTGTGCTGTCACATTTCGTACGGGATGTTCTGCTGGTGCCGGTGTCCACTATCTCTTCAGAAGTAACGTTCAGCATAGTAGAGAGAATAATTGAAGAAAGAAGATCATCCCTTACGCCTAGGATAGTGGAGGCAATCACATACGCCAAGGACTGGGAATTGGCTAAAGAGCGGTAGCAGCATCAACTGGAGGATCTTGAGATCGTGCAGGCGTAAGCTGACCTTGAACGCATGAATGATCTCGACATTGATGAGTAGTTAGTTTGCATGCATGTTGTCACTGTACTCTTTTCCTTACTCGGTGTAATATTCCCGTTTTCAAATGGCGAATAGTAATTATCGTTGTCGTTTGGATTCTCAAATCTTATTTTCAAATTAGCATATTTTCTCGAAAACTTCTAACTTCTAACTAAGCTCGGGTTTGTGTTTCTAACCTCCTTGAAGTTCCCGAATTCAAATTCAAATTTGAATTCTCCTTTTTGGGATTTTGGGCCCCTTTTCAGTTTTTGCCCTCCTCTCTTTGTGGGCTCAGCCTAATTCTCCTTTCGGCCGGCCCATTCTCTCCACCGGCCTTCCCCTTGGCCCTGCTCCTTCTTTTCGGCCCAACTAGCCCCAGGCCATCTCCCCCTTGCCCCTTCTTCCTGCGGCCACAAGCCCTCCCCTGGCCGGTCATGCCCGCGACGCCACCTCCTGCTCCCCTACCATGCCCACACCAGCCCGAGTGCTCTGGCGCCCGGTCGTCATGCCGCGGCGCCACCTACTTACTGGCGGCCGTCGGCGCCACCACGAGCACCACGCCGCTCCTCTACCGCCTTGTCGCGTCCAGGCGCCTCCGCGTCCGCGCCGCTCCCTCGTTCGCCTAGTCCAAGCAGTGCGCCGCGCCTCCGGCCAGCAGCGCCCCTGCCCCACCCAGTCGTCATGCCTACGTAATCCTCGTGCGCCCCTGCCACCACGAGCGCCCGCCTGCTCCCCCAGCCGCCGTGACTTCGGTGCCCTCCCCTGCCCCCCAGGTCTTGTCGCCACGCCTGTCAGCTCTGTTCACCTTCTTCTTCCTCTCGTCGTGTCCCTGCAGACGCAAAGGTCCTTGCGCATTAAATGCTATTGAGTCGCATCAAATGTTGTCGCTTTTGCCGTACATGTTCCCCCTCTTGTCTCCTCCCTTACCTGCCCCCATCTCCTCCTTCACCTACCATTGAACTCGTGCGCCTTTGAGTCTATCAGTGACTCTCCCAGGCTATAAAAGCCTGAGCAGCCCTCTTTCATCTCATTTTCCTCTCCTCTACTCTCTTGCTCTCGCCCAGTTGCTCCATGCCTTGTCCTCTTCCCTTCTCCTACGACCACGTTGCGTAGTCGTAGCCTCCTCAGGACCTCCTCCTCAGGACCACCTCCTCAGGACCCCCCTCGACCTCCCTCTCAGTTGGACCTCCTCCCGAGAACCCGTTTATAATTATGTGCCCTTCTTTTGGTTCTAGTCTGGTAGTTTTTGGTTTTTATTTGGATTTGTTGTATTTATTTGGCTCTTTTCGCACATGTAGATTCCGGCTTCTCTGAAGAGTTCTTGGGCCCGACGACCTCTACCGAAGAATCTCAACTCTTCAACGAAGGCAAGTCGTAGATCTTTGATCATGTCGAACCTAGTTTGCAAAATTATATTGTTTTATACCAACATGCATGGCTAATTGTATAAAAATGGTTTGGGAAATAGCTAAACACCTACTCGACAGTATGACTCCTTGAATACTTGTAATTGACATGTACCTTTGGACACCATAGGGTGGGTAATCTTAGTTGGACATTTCTATTGTGATACCAACAGGGGTGCGTATATTGCTTAGACCTGCTTTAGTTATGCATTGTCTCTCGATCTCATGATTCAATGATGATGAACTTGACTTAATGACATATGGAATTGTGGCGTGGCCACTGTTGTTAAAATATGTTGTGCCATGGCCAGGGTGGTCTTTTGTCCGGGTTGACCCCAAAATGTTTTTACTCGGGCGAGTGATCGTGCAGTAAAGGGGGTGCTCGAAGCACAATGGGATGTGTTTGTCTCGCCTGAGTAGTCCCTAAGGACTTAACCTTACAAGCCATTGATCCGGGCCATACCGTGCAACCACATGTCTAGGATGGGGTGGACTTGGCCGACCAATTAGCTGATGTTTTGTTTGGTTCTGTCATGGTGGCGTGATCTCCGAGTTACCGGATGGTATCACATGGCGCAAGAGGGGGTCCAGAATGGCGAAACCTTAGCGGACAGAACCAAGTCAAAATGGAGCTTTGTAAAGGCCTTGTCACGTGCTCTAGACTGCTTACCTAAGGTAATGAGCAGTGGTATCGATGGATGCCAAACAAACTAGAGAATTCGTGTCTTATGGGTAAAGTTGTACAACCTTTGCAGAGTGTAAAACTATTCGAATAGCCGTGTCCCCGGTTATAGACATACCTGGTGATTTCACACAAGGGGTTGACTTTCTCAAAACTTGTTGTCGTGGTTGGTTCCGAGTGGTCTGGGAAGTGAACGTTCACAAGTTGTTTAAAAAAACTTGATTACTTATGTATTAATCTTTTAACTTGTGCTTTGCAATCTATTACTGTATTTCCATTCAATATTGCTTTCTGCAAAGTAACATTAAATCTATCCTTGTTGAGTCTTGCACGAATGCTATTTGCATACATTTCCCTACGACTTGTTGAGTACATTCAAAGTACTCACGGCTTTATGCCCTTTGGTTGATCAGCAGCTAAAGAGGACCCAGAGAGCTCCGAGCTATTTGAAGAGGAGGTCTTCGAAGACCTCTCGTGCTAGGAGACGTCCTGCACTCGATAGCCTATGGGCTTGTCGAATGGCTTCCGCGTGCGTTTTGCTTTTCCGCTGCGAGCTCTCTTTTGTTGTAAGCCCCGCGTGGCAACTCTGTAACAATCTTGACCATAAGGTGTTTTGCTGTTATTAATGTTTATTTGTCTGCTTCTTCTATAGTTTGTTGAATAGTTGTGAACTCACCGTTGTTGGAACTGTGCGGACTAGCCATTGATCATGGGACTAGTCCCGAATGCACAGGAGGTCCCGGGGGTTGCTACCTGGGGTCGCGACAAGATGGTATCAGAGCCATTTCGACTGTAGGACATAACCTTAGTTAGCATGGTCGCTTTAGTCAAAAGTTTTAAAAATTATTTTATAAATCAAACCAACAGAGTAACATAAGTAGTTATTCCTCTCTCATCTTACTCTATTCTGTTCTCCTCTCATTCTAATCTCTTCTCACCTTATTATTAGATTCTCACCTCATCTATTCTGAAACTTTGTTTTCAAATTTAAATTGATCCCTCTCATCTCAGTAATCTCAATAGGACCGAGCTTTGCTTTAGGTCGACCACCCAGATAAGTTAGGTTAGAGGTGCTTTGGTAGAGTTGCCCCCCTCAGTTTAGTACTGTTTGGTCTGGTAAATAGGATCTTCTGTTGGAGTTTTGTTGCCTTTTAATAGCTCTCCGGCTATTTGCTCTTTGGGTTTAACCGACTTTCCCCAGTTAGGTTGTTCCACCTTTCTCCCTTGTTCTCGCTCACCTTTGTGCTTTTCCCTCTTCTCTAGTGTGCTTTCTTCTCCTCATCTATTAAGCCTGGGAAGATTTGTGCAGATGGTTCAGACCCACAACTTGGCAACTCAAGATGAGCCAGCGGATCCCTTCACACAGCCACCACCACCTCCTCCGGCAGCCCCCGCAGATCAGGGTTTGGGCCAGTTCATGGCAGCCCATACGCAGCTGATGAATGCCATGATACAAAACATGAACCAGATGATGACTCGGCAGAACCAGACCGCTGCTGCTCTTCTCGCAATGCTGAACCAAAACCACCAAGCAACTGCCCTGCCACCACCGCCACCACTAGTTATCCCCTAGTCAAGACTGGCAGAGTTCATGAGGACCCATCTATCTACGTTCTCTAGCTCCTGTGAGCCATTGGACGCAGATGACTGGTTGCGCTCTATCAAAAAGAAGCTTGCCATCACCTGGTGTGAAGACCATGAGAAAGTCATGTATGCTGCACACCAACTGGAAGGCTCCGTCGCAGAATGATGAGAGAGTAATTGTGCCGCCTATGCAGACCAGCAGAACATCACTTGGGCCGAATTTTCAGAAGCTTTCCGCCACTCTCACGTCCCTGATGGAAAGGTGGAAATGAAGAAGAATGAGTTCCGTGAGCTGCGGCAAGGAAACATGTCAGTGGGTGAATACCTCAACAAGTTCACTCAACTCTCCCGATATGCTCCAGAGGACGTCGCCACGGATGATGCACGCCAGAAGCGTTTTAAGAGATGACTCAACCCTGGCTTAAAGGTTCAAGTCGTTGGCAACGATTATACGGATTTCCAGCACCTAGTGAACAAGGCTATGCTCATAGAAGTGTCTCGTCGGGAGCTTGTAGAATCTTACAAGAGGAAGATGTTGTAGCATGGTGCTCATCAAGGTCATCCACAGAGAGCCAGGACGAGTGCGCAACCCCCTGCCTGCTTTGCTCCTCCAGTGGCTTCCAGGACCTCTGCAACCACACCTCGCCCGGTTACTCCAGGTCTTCGCAGTCTCGGCAACAACCAACAGCCCAGAAGTGTCAATCCTACCGTGGGAATCACCTGTTACAACTTTCAGCAGTTGGGACACTATGCCAGCAATTGTCCATTGAAGCAAGGTCCATCACCTGTTAGATTCAACTTGGGGGCTACTCCGACTAGGACCTCCATGCTAGGAGCCGGACGTGGAGCACCTCAGACTCCAGCTGCCCCAGCTAAGACCTCCCAGCCTTTTGGGAGAGGTCGTGTGAACCATGTCACAGTGGAGGAAGCCTAGACAGCCCCGGACATCGTGCTGGGTAAGTTCCTAGTAAATTCAGTACCAGCTACTGTTTTGTTCGATTCTGGAGCTTCGCATTCGTTTGTTTCTCGTAGTTTTGTTGCAAAGCATCAGTTGAAGGTTTTGACTCTTAAAAGTGCCTTGTTGGTTCAATCCCCTGGTTCGGAGTTAAGTACGAACTAGGGTTGCCTACAAGTTAAGGTGATCATAGTAGGGGTAGAATTTCTAGCCAACCTGATCATCATCGACACCCAGTCCTTAGATGTGATTTTGAGAATGGATTGGCTTGCTAATCACCAAGTAATTTTGGATTGTGGTGGAAGAAGCATCACCGTGGTCAGTCCAGTTGGGATTAAAGTGAAATTTGAAGCCTCCTCAGAGAAACTTGAAGAAGCAATAGTCTGCAGTGTCAAGGCGGTATCTTTAGAAGACGTGCCAGTGGTCAATGAGTTCCCAGATGTCTTTCCGGCTGAGTTACCTGGAATGCTACCAGACAGAGACTTAGAGTTCATCATCAATCTAGTCCCTGGAACCGCACCAATCTGCAAGAGACCTTACCGTTTGCCTGTTGACGACTTGGTCGAGCTGAAGAAGCAGATTGAGGAGATGCAAGCTAAAGGTATTGTCAGACCAAGTTCTTCACCTTGGGGAGCCCCAGTGATCTTTATTGCAAAGAAAGACGGTACCCAGCGGATGTGTGTGGACTATCGCTCACTCAATGAGGTCACCATCAAGAACAAGTACCCTCTGCCTAGGATTGACGATCTATTCGACCAGCTGAAGGGAGTCAAAGTGTTCTCTAAGATAGATTTGAGGTCCGGGTAACATCAGTTGAAGATTCGCCAAGAGGACATCCCCAAGACAGCTTTCTCAACCCGTTATGGACTGTACGAGTACACAGTCATATCTTTTGGATTGACTGATGCCCTTGCTTACTTTATGAATTTGATGAATAAAGTATTCATGGAGTATTTGGATAAGTTCGTCATGGCCTTTATTGACGATAGTCTAGTGTACTCTCACAGTGAAGAAGAGCATAGAGAGCACTTTCACTCAGTTCTGAACAAACTTAGAGATCACCAACTCTGTGCTAAATTCGACAAGTGTGAGTTTTGGATGAAGGAGGTCACCTTTTTAGGACACGTCTTGTCTGCAGAAGGAGTCACCGTTAATCCTAGCAATGTCCAGGATGTGCTCAATTGGGAGTCACCCAAGTCAGTGCCATAGCTCCGAAGTTTCTTTGGAATGGCAGGTTACTACCGCAGATTTATAGAAGGGTTCTCCAAAATAGCAAGACCTTGCAATCAGTTGCTGAAGAAGGAAAAGAAGTATGCTTGGATGCCGGAATGTGAGCAAAGTTTTCAAAAGTTAAAGAAGTGACTGACCACTGCTCTAGTGCTGATCTTGCCTAATGTTCGAAAGGACTTTGAGATTTACTGTGATGCCTCACGTCAAGGTCTCGGTTGTGTCCTAATGCAAGAAAGGAAGGTAGTAGCTTACGCTTCCCGTCAGTTAAGGCCTCATGAGGTCAATTACCCCACTCATGACTTAGAATTGGCTGCCGTAGTACATGCTTTGAAGATATGGCGTCATTACCTCATCGGTAATCGCTGTGAAGTCTGCACTGACCATAAAAGCTTGAAGTACATTTTCACTCAAGCTGATCTTAATATGAGGCAAATAAGATGGTTGAAATTGATCAAAGATTACAATTTGGAAATCCATTACCATCCAAGAAGGGCTAATGTGGTAGCCAATGCTTTAAGTAGGAAGGTCTACTGCAATACTTTGATGATCAAGGAAAATCAGCCAGCACTGCACGAAGAATTTCAGAAGCTCAAGCTGGAATTGGTTGAAGAAGGTTACATAGCTGCTTTGCAAATGCAACCAACTCTCCCAGATCAGATCCGGAAAGCCCAAGGAGAAGATGCAAATGTCATGGAGATCAAAAGAAACATGAAGAAGGGTGAATCCATACGATTTTCCGAAGATGAACAAGGAACCGTCTGGTTCGATAAGTGTATTTGTGTACCAGACCAGGGAGAGCTCAAGCAGCTGATTCTCAAGGAGGCTGACGAAACCATGTACTCCATTCACCCCGAAAGCACTAAGATGTATCAAGACCTCAAGGAATTGTACTGGTGGCCCAGCATGAAGCGCAAGATCGCTGAGTACGTAGCTTAGTGTGATGTTTGTCAACGAGTTAAAGCCGAGCGTCAGAGACCTTTTGGACTCTTACAACCTTTGAGTATACCCGAATCGAAATGGAAAGAAGTTGGCATGGACTTTATCACTGGTTTGTCGAGAACCCAAGCTGGATATGATTATATCTGGGTAATTATAGATCACCTGACAAAAGTTGCACACTTCATCCCGGTTAAGACCACCTACTCAGGAGGCAGACTTGCAGAGTTGTATATGGTAAAGATAGTATGTCAGCATGGTGTACCAAAGAAGATCGTGTCGGATCGAGGATCTCAGTTCACCTCCAGATTCTGGCAGAAGTTGCACAGTGCTTTGGGTACTAATCTGAATTTCAGTACAGCCTACCATCCTCAGATAGATGGGCAAACAGAAAGAGTAAATCAAATCCTAGAAGATATGTTGAGGGCCTGCGCTATAGAGAACCAGACCAGTTGGGATCAAATGTTGCCATACGCAGAATTTTCTTACAACAATAGCTATCAATCAAGTTTGCAGATGTCCCCGTTTGAAGCCCTTTATGGAAGCAAGTGCAGAACACCATTGTATTGGACTGAAATAGGAGAAGGGCAAGTACTTGGATTTGATATCCTGAAGGAAGCCGAAGATCAAGTTAAGTCAATCAGAGAAAAGCTTAGAATAGCTCAGTCCAGGCAGAAAAGTTATGCGGATAACTATCATCGAGATTTGGCCTTTGCACCAGGAGATCATGTGTATCTAAAGGTTTCACCTCTCAAAGGAATGCGTCGCTTTAGAGTGAGTGGGAAGCTTGCACCTCGTTACATCAGACCCTTTCCAATTTTAGACAAAAGGGGAGAAGTTGCTTACCAATTGGAGCTCCCGCCCCGGTTGTCAAATGTGCATGATGTCTTTCACGTGTCACAATTGAAGAAATGTTTGCGTGTGCCAGAGGAGCAAATTCCCATAGAAGTCGTTAACCTGCAGCAAGACCTCACCTACAAGGAGCAACCCATCAAGATTTTGGAAGTGTCCAAGCGAGTGACAAGAAGCAAGTTCATCCGTTTCTGCAAAGTTCAATGGAGCAACCACACTAAAGAGGAAGCTACCTGGGAGTGTGAAGAAGACCTGAAAGCTAAGTTTCCGCACCTATTCTTTAGTCAGCCTGAATCTCGGGGTCGAGATTCCCTTTAAGGGGGATAGGATTGTAACATCCCAAATTTTCTGGGCTTTCTGAGATTTTCTAAAATAAAAAATAACCATTTGGTTTTGTTGAAGTTCAAAAGCTTAACTTGAGATTTTGGAATTAAAAGTGTTTTAAATGACTAAATCAAACTTCAATTAATTCGAGTTTGGTTTATTTTGAGTTTGCTGGAGTTCTCTGTGTGTGAAGATCTCTTTTCTCTGTTCGTTCTGTTCGCTCCTTGGCCCAGCTCTCCACCCATTTGGTTTAGACCTCTCTTTTGGTTTAGACCTCTCTTTCGTTTGGACCTCCCCCCAGTTTAGACCACCCTTTTGGTTTAGACCTCCCTTCTGATTTAGACCTTCCTCAAGTTTAGACCTCCCTATTGTTTGGACCTCCCCTTCAGTCCAAACTTCCTTTTCGTTTGGACCCCCCTCTCGGTCCAGACCTCCCTTTTCGCTTGGACCTCCCCCTTAGTCCAGACCTCCGGGGCGGTCCTGGGAGACCTCCGGGTGGTCCTAGGAGACCTCCCGGGTGGTCCTAGAGCCAGACACGACCTCCCCTTTGGCAGCGACCTCCCCTTTGGCTGCGACCTCCTCTTGGGTCACGACCTCCTCTTTGGTCACAACCTCCTCTTTGATCACGACCTCCTCCTTGGTCACGACCTCCCTTTTGGTTGGACCACCTCCCGAGTTTTGAGTAGCCCCCACCTGTCAGCTCTGTTCACCTTCTTCTTCCTCTCACCGCGTCCCTGCTGACGCAAAGGTCCTTGCGCATTAAATGCTGTTGAGTCGCAATAAATGTTGTCGCTTTTGCAGTACCTGCTCCCCCCTCTTGTCTCCTCTCTTACCTGCCCCCATCTCCTCCTTCACCTACCCTTGAACTCGTGCGCCTCTGAGTCTCTCAGTGACTCTCCCAGGCTATAAAAGCCTGAGTAGCCCTCTTTCATCTCCTTTTCCTCTCCTATACTCTCTTGCTCTCGCCCAGTTGCTCCGTGCCCTGTCCTCTTCCATTCTCCCACGACCACGTTGCGTAGTCGTAGCCTCCTCAGGACCACCTCCTCAGGACCCCCCTTGACCTCCCTCTCAGTTGGACCTCCTCCCGAGAGCTCGTTTCTAATTCTATGCCCTTCTTTTGGTTCTAGTCTGGTAGTTTTTGGTTTTTATTTGGATTTGTTGTATTTATTTGGCTCTTTTCGCACGTGTAGATTCCGGCTTCTCTGAAGAGTTCTTGGGCCCGACGACCTCTACCGAAGAATCTCAACTCTTCAACGAAGGCAAGTCGTAGACCTTTGATCATGTCAAACCTAGTTTGCAAAAGAGTAAAGTCCATTACCGGTCCTTAAACTTTTTATCTTTGTGTCATCGGTCCATAGACTTTCAAAGTGTGTCATCCGGTCCCTAAACACTGCTTGGGTCTCAAACATAGCCCTCTTGCTTAGGCACAAGAATGGCACACTTTGAAAGTCTATGGACCGATGACACAAAGATAAAAAGTTTAAGGACTAATTTGAGACCCAAACAGTGCTTAGGGACCGGGATGACACACTTTGAAAGTCTATGGACCGGGATGACACAGCATAAAAAGTTTAAGGACCGGTAATGGACTTTACTCTTTGCAAAATTATATTGTTTTATACCAACATGCATGGCTAATTGTATAAAAATGGTTTGGGAAATAGCTAAACACCTACTCGACAGTATAACTCCTTGAATACTTGTGATTGACATGATTGACATGTACCTTTGGACTCCATAGGATGGGTAATCTTAGTTGGACATTTCTATTGTGATACCAACAGGGGTGCGCATATTGCTTAGACCTGCTTTAGTTATGCGTTGTCTCTCGATCTCATGATTCAATGCTGATGAACTTGACTTAATGACATATGGAATTGTGGCACGGTCACTGTTGTTAAAGGATGTTGTGCCATGGCCAGGGTGGTCTTTTGACCGGGTTGACCCCAAAATATTTTTACTCGGGCGAGTGATCGTGCAGTAAAGGGGGTGCTCGAAGCACAATGAGATGTATTTGTCTCACCTGAGTAGTCCATAAGGACTTAACCTTGTAAGCCATTGATCCGGGGCATACCGTGCATCCACATGTCCAGGATGGAGTGGACCTGGCCGACTAATTAGCAGATATTTTGGTTTGGTTATGTCATGGTGGCGTGATCTCTGAGTTACCGGATGGTATCACATGGCGCAAGAGGGGGTCCAAAATGGCGAAACCTTAGCGGGCAGAACCAAGTCAAAATGGAGCTTTGTAAAGGCCTTGTCACGTGCTCTAGACTACTTACCTAAGGAAGTGAGCAGTGGTATCGACGGATGCCAAACAAACTAGAGAATTCGTGTTTTGTGGTAAAGTTGTACAACCTCTGCACAGTGTAAAACTATTCGAATAGCCGTGTCCCCGGTTATGGACATGCCTGGTGATTTCACGCAAGGGGTAGACTTTCTCAAAACTTGTTGTCGTGGTTGGTTCCGAGTGGTCTGAGTTCGCGAGCTGTTTCAAAGAACTTGATTACTTATGTATTAATCTTTCAACTTGTGCTTTGCAATCTATTACTGTATTTCCAGTCAATATTGCTTTCTGCAAAGTAACCGTAAAGCTATCCTTGTTGAGCCTTGCACGAATGCTATTTGCATATATTTCCCTACGGCTTGCTGAGTCATTCAAAGTACTCACGGCTTTATGCCCTCTGGTTGATCAGTAGCTGAAGAGGACCCAGGGAGCTCCGAGCTATTTGAAGAGGAGGTCTTCGATGACCTCTCATGCTAGGAGACGTCCTCCACTCGATAGCCTGTGGGCTTGTCGAATGGCTTCCGCGTGCGTTTTGCTTTTCCGCTGCGAGCTCTCTTTTGTTGTAAGCCCTGCGTGGCAACTCTGTAACAACCTTGACCCTAAGGTCTTTTGCTGTTATTAATGTTAATTTGTCTGCTTCTTCTATAGTTTGTTGAATGGTTGTGATCTCATCGTTGTTGGAACTGTGCGGACTAGCCACTGATCATGGGACTAGTCCCGAATGCACAGGAGGTCCCGGGGGTTGCTACCCGGGGTCACGACATGAGAGCCTCCCCCTGCCTCCCTTCCTCGTTGCTCTCATGCCCCTCTTTCTCTTGGTGAGTCTCCCCCAAGAAAAACCGAAGCACCGTCGTGCTCCATTGTCGGCCTCACCGTCGTTCTCTGCCCCGGTGAGCACCCTCACCGCGCCGACCCCGTCACCACGTGCCTCAAGGCCCGAGGAAGCTCACCTCCACCTTCTTCCTCCCTCCCCGCCGAGGAATCCCGCCACGAACTCCTTCTCCTCGGCCAGTGCCGCCTCCGCCGACTCGGTCGCCCCGAGCCGCCTGACCACCCGTCCGGCTTCCCCACGCCTCGCATGTCCGTGGCAAGACGCCGCCATCCCTTCAGCGCCACTCCACCGCAATGTGCCTCCAGCCAGTGGGCGCCGCGCCCTTACTCGCCGCCACCGCTCTCGCCCCTCTCCGGTGTCGCCGCCGCCTCCAGTAGGGTCCCTACCCTCACAGGACCCCATTTCGCCCACTCACCGGCCACCCCGCCACCCACCTCGCCGGTGCCTTCTCCTCTCCCGGCCGTCCGAGCGCTTCCCTCTGCTCCCCTCTCGCTGTGAGCAAATGGGGACCGATTTGTTTTGCTCTGGGCCCCCTTGTCGTTAGCTCTAAACCCCCTTCTCTCTCCCCTTGTTTCCCTTCCAAGTGGGCCCAAGCCCTTTTTGGTGGCAGTCAAAGCCCCTAGTGGACCAAGCACAGTGAGCATGGACACGGTCAATTCACTGTTAGCAAGAGCTAGGTCACTGCAGCAGGCCCCACCTGTCAATGAAACATTCTCTCTCTCCCTTTTTTCTTTTCTTGACTTATTTCAAAAGTTCAACTTCGGAAGTCTCGTTCTCCCTCGTTGTAACTCCAAAAATTATGAAATTTGTTTCTAAAATTTTGTAAATTCAAGATCTTGCTAATGGCATAGGTCTTGTTTAATTTGGAGTTCATTTTTTATTCCTTTTGTATTTATTTGCTCTCTTTGCTTGTTTGTGCCTTTTTCCGGTACGTTCGTCTGATTAGGAATTGAAGACGTGAGAAATCTCCAACTTGCTCAAGCACACGAATACCAAGAATCTCTCACCTTTACTCCAGGCGAGTCAATGCTTTGATCATATTGACCCTACATTTTATGCAAATTATATTCCTTTAAATTACCAAGATTGCGTGCTTTAATTCTTTAATCAAATGTATGTTAAAGCTTAAGGTAGTTAAATACCCATTTGTTGATTAATTAATTAATATGCCATCCCTTGATAATTGAATCCCTTATTCCATGTCACCCTACTAACTATATGGTAAATACTAGTTATAGGTTGTACTTAAGCGACATGCTAATCTTGCTTAAGTACCGGGATATTAAATATCTCAATCATCATCTTTTAAACATAAAAGTGGTTTTGGGTAGTCATTGTTGGGAAATAACTAAGATGCTTGAGTTGGTGTATTTTACTTCTCAAAAACCTTAATTGCTGTAACTATCTGGGCGGGTGGTATAATGAATGATATGTTGGTGGTGTAAGATCGAGGAGGCCGACTAGAGGGGGGTGAATAGGCGTTTTAAAATTCTTTTGGCTAAAACCGATTTCTAATGCAGAAGCTAATACAAATACGGTTTTGCATAATTAAAGCCTAAATCAACTAGGTTCACCTAAGTGCACCAACAATACAACTCTATTGACAAATATAGCAATTAAGCAAAGACTTGTAAGCTGTTCAATTTTATCAATGAAAATAGCACAAATAAATAACTATTGCAATCATACACAATGAATAAGCAATTTAATTCTAGGAATGTAAATTGCGCAAAGTAAAGCAAGTATTCATACACAATGAATGTAAATGCAATAGTAAGGCACAAGGAGAACAAACCACAACGACACAATGATGTTTTACCGTGGTGATCGAAGACATGCCGGTCTCCCCTAATCCACGTTGAGGCAAGCCCAAACCAATTGGACCGGCTCCACGAATTGAGCACCCGCCTCCGAAGTAAGTCCAACCACTTGGACCGGTTCCAAACCGAACCAACACCTCGCTCCACTAGGGTTGCTCTTTCCTCTACTCCAGAGATGGCGAGCACCACACCACTCACAAACCGCTCGGGTCTTCTCACAAGCTTCTTTGAGAAGATCACCGACGCACGACGCCTCCACGCCGTCTAGGTGTCGGCAAACACTAAGAGTAACAAGTCTCCAACTTTCACTTGAACTAATCAAGTGTCTAAGCTCAAGTGGATACTCAATCCACTACCTAATGCAACACATGCAATAGGATTTGCCTCTCAAAGCTCACCAAATGCAACACAAGCACATATGAGAGTAGAGGGCTTGCTCTTTGCTTAAGGGAATGGTATATGGCACTAGCAACTCATCAACAACATCTCCCAACCAGCCACAAGGGGGTATATATACCCACCCAAAGAAAACTAGCCGTTGGAAGCAAGATTCCGAAAGAGTCAGGAAACCGAACAATCACGTTACACGGCGGTATAACCGCTTCTTCCTCCAACGGCTATAAAACTAGCCATTGAGCATCGGATCGGTACAACTGCCAATCAACATGCGGTACAACCGCTTGGTCCGGTAGTACCGCTCAAGGGGCGCGGTACAATCGATTCTCAAGAGAGTCACCGAATCAAAATACATCGGTACTGTTTTTATTGAACCGCCATTTAGGAATCGGCACAACCGGGTGGCGGTCGTACCGCTCACAGAGCCGGTACTACCGCTCCACAACAAAGCAACACATGCTCAAATGCATCTCCTCTGGAAATAATGAACCGCCAAAGAAATAATCGAACAATGCCATCGTCGCACTGCTCAAGACACGCCGGTACTACTGCTCTCAACAGAGCAACACATGATCAACAAAAGTAGTTCCATTGCATAAGAGCCAGTATATCAAGAAGACGGTCGCATCAAGATACACAATACTGGTTCAACCGATTTTCCTAAGAAAACAACAGATTGCATTTGCTTCAACTCAAATTGCAAAACACATTTGCCAATTTGATGCGCAATGCAAATAAGGGTTCTAGTGGGATTCTCAACAAGTTGCAAAACACATTTGCACACTTTTAGAATCACACCATAAGGAATAAGGTACATGGACTTACATCATTTGCAAAACACATTCGCAAACTTAAGTCACATGCTACAAGGGTTATCCATGAGCCACAACTATTTGCAAAACACATTCGCAAATATTGGCAACATGTTAAGGTGAGCTTGAGCAAACACAATGAGCTATCAACACATGACAAACTCAAGCTACTAGTCAAAGACCCCTCTTAATAGTATGGCAAACCTATACTAGCAATCTGGTCTCCCAACCAAACACCAAGACCGGTAAAAGACTAGGAACACATCCTTAGCCCTAGCTAGTCATACCTTTGCCTTGCGCAAACACTTGAAGCTTGATGACGCACATCTTCACTTCAAGTCCGGGTCATTGAATTGACATGCATCAACACATGATGCACTCTTCACTTGACATTCATCAACACATGATGAAGCATCACTTGATTTGATGATCAACACATGATCATTTCTTCATCTTGAACTTGATATGCATCAATACATGATGCATCCTTTACTTCAAGCTCTTCATCTTCAATATCATCAACATATGATGATCCTCTCTTGGCTTGATGATCAACTCATGATCATCCCTTCTTCATGAACATCATCGACACACGATGATTTCCTTTACTTGACTTCCATCAACACATGATGGAACTCCTCTTGACTTGATGTCCATCAACACATGATGTCATCCCAAGTCTTCATTATCATGGAACCTAACATATTCATCCAACTCATGGAAAATGTTAGGTCCACAATATGATTATCATTAATTACCACATCATACCATTAGCTCATAATGGCGGGACAAGATATCACAATCTTTCCCTCTTTGGTAATTGATGATAACCACTTCAATAACAAATAATTGAATGTAGATTGGTATGAGTATATAAGCACTACACAAGTTATATATACTCAACATGAGTGTATACTGAACTACACAAGTCGATATACTCAAGGATATATGAGTACACATGTCTCATATACACACATGAATATATTAACTACACAAGTTATGTTATATTCAAGGATATGTGAGTACTCATGAACTACACAAGTTATGTTATACTCACATATAAGTATATATAGACTACACAAGTCTTATATACTCACATGAATATATTAACTACACAAGTTAAATATATTCAAGGATATATGAACTACACAAGTTTCATATACTCATATGAATATATTAACTATGCAAGTTAAATATATTCAAAGGATATGTTTCAAAGTAAAAATCCCAAATATATGTGAACAAAGGAATATGGATCAATACTAATGAAACCACAAAACATAGATTGAGCTCCCCCTAAATGTGTGTATACACAAATATGTAATGGGAACATATGCACATATTCAAGTTAATCTTTTGGTGGAGTTCAACCTATATTTTGGATCCGAGGAATGCAACAATGTATATTAAGAAATGAAATCGAATGCATACCTCAATGACTTTTATCTTTATATCCAAACGAGACTAAACATGATAATCAATAGAAGAGTTAGTCTCACAAATAGATTTATCATTATGAATGCATACCTGTTTGGATTTTTTCCTTTTGTTTATCCAATGAATTGGATTTGTCATTAATCACTTGCATGCCTTCATGATTTTCACCTTTATATCCAAATAAGACTACACAATATGTATATCAATAAAAGTGTTAGTCTCACAATTAGATTTGTTATTAATCACCAAAACTCCATTAACACATAATGGTTGGTCTAGTTCCTTCAATCTCCTCCTTTTTGGTGATTGATGACAAATCCTTTATAAATGACAACATTTGGATATAAATCAACATAAGATAATCAATTAAGCTATTTGACTATATGCATGCATTGAAATCACAAGAGAATCTCCCTTTTTGGTAAACTCCCCCTTTTGGCATCACAAGATTCTCTCGCTTTTGGCACTAGAAAGAATATCAAATAAATCATTCATCCAAATGTAGCTCATACAAATTCTTCCCCTTTTGGCATTAAACACCAAAAACCGAAATAAATCTTAAGCCGAAGGAGAGTCTTTGCAAAACTTATGAGCTCAGCAATAGAACTCATTTTATTTGATCAAATAAACAATTTCCCTCTTGTTGGCATTAAACACCAAAAATCCAAATTAAAATGAAGCCATATGGGAGTCTTTTCAAATTGGTTTTCCCATATAATAAATTACCCATTTTTATGCAAATCTTAAAATGTTTTCAATAATACTTTTTCAAAAACGTTTTAGGAAAAACTCCCCCTTACACAAAGGTTCTTCTTGAAGATACTCCTTTGACACACAAAAGTTCTTCTTGACATTCCTTTGACATTCTTCGCCTTTGACACATAAAGGTTTCTTCGTCCAATCATTTCTCTTTGCTTTTTACACACAAAAGCTTTCTTTAACCAATCCATATTTCTTTGCTTTTGACACACAAAAGCTTTTTCCATCCATTCAACATCTCCCTTTTTGTCATCCCATTGAAATATATCCAATAAAAAATCTTGATGACTTCAAACTCTTCCATTTGATCTTTAATTTGCATCCAAAAACTCTCTCTTTGATATTAAGCTTCAATAACATCCTCCCCCAATGTCTTTATGTGGAACACACTTGAAAGATAGTCTTTAAACTTCACTTGTAAATACCACGAGTCGACAATATCACTTGTAGATAATACTTGTAAATACCACATGTAAATTCATATGTCGACAAGACTTGAACTCTCAAGGTGCTTGAACTTCTCTTGCAACGTTCTTCAAAGAAAGCATCCAAAGAGAAGAGAGAAAACGAGAATTCACTTGAGAGAAAAGATGATACCAAGAATAATTAATTCCATTTGTAGACACTTGGTACCACTTGGAGAGATAACACTTAAAGAGATACCACTTGAAAAAACATATCATGAATCGGAGGTATCGGAGAGAGCTTGGTTGGAAAAGAATTGATCGGCAAGGAATGAAATAGATACCACTTGTAGGTGGGTACATGAAAGATACCACTTGAAGGATATCACAAGAAGGGATAAGATGGTATCATTTGAAAGAATACCACTTGTAAAGACACGTATGAATTTAGATACCACTTGTAAAGACAAGTATGAATTCCATGCCGAAATCAAGATGATCAAAAGGTGCTACCACTTGAAGGAATACCAATTGAATGATAAACATATCACAAGTCGATCAAGAGGTATTTGGAGTCAACAAAGTATATGTGGATAGCTAGCAAAGATATCAGGGATCAAATTGACTGTAGGGAGGTAGCCAAAAAGATTTAGAATAGAATTGAATTGAAATGGCTGACTTGACAGAAAAATCGGACGTACCGCAATGTAAAGGCCGGTAGTACCGGAGAACGGTAGTACCGCTGAAATAACATCGGTCGTTCCGATTTTCCTAGAGTTTCAAGGATAGATCTTGGAATGGAGAATTATGCAAATGATCCTTAGTTTTAATACTCAAATAAAAGTTACTTAGGATCATTATGCATGAGATTGGAGATAGAAACTTCAATGAATATAGTTTTTATGAATTAGTCTTTTGATTTTTGCAAATGAAATCTTATTTTCAAGAACTTTCTCCAAAATAGCCAAAATGAGCAAATGAGGAATTTTGAGCATCAAAGTTTATGTATGAGTCATGAATACCATTATGGACCTATTCATGTGAATAATTTGGCTCAAATGGCAAAACTCACTTAAGTGCTAGAAAGTGACCACTTAGGTCGAAATAGGATTTTGGATGAGTTTCGAAATCAAATAACTTTTTCTAGGTTGGCCTTTTAATAATCTTCTGAATACCAAAAAGGTTTAGAATAGCCAACTCTAGGATTTTCCTTTTGGGGCGATTTTTAAATTCCTTTTAGAATAGATTTTACCTAAAAATCTAGTTTATGTCAAAAACAAGATACTATGAACTAAAATTTTGGCTAGAAACTCATTTTTATTTAAAATAGGTTTTTCTTGAGCCAAAACTTTTGGGAAACCTTTAAGTAGCATTTGTATACATTTTGCAACTAGTTTTTTCAAAGGATTACTAATAGTTATGGATTTTTTTTTTTGACTTTTGGCTAACAGGCTCATTTTTGAAAAACATTACTAGTACTTAATTTATTTGGGCACGCTTAAGGATGTGATATACATGATCATGATTTAACACTCCCCCTTAATGTGCCACTCACTATCTTGCTCAATTTTTAACAATGAAGATTACGAACAAGAGCAAGAACACCCTTTTTATAAGATTTTCATGAATGCAACCTACACAAGGTATAAAGGGCTAGATACTTCAATGTAAATACTTGTTACCGAGATGGCATTGGTTTATGATATGAAGTGATCGTCCTCAAGCTTGGCTCCAAATTTTGCATATGATGGAATCCACCTTTTCATGAATAAGCTAAGCCTCCAATGCATCTCCAAGTACTTATTAAGCGTTTAAGCGTATTTTGGTACCCAATACTTGGTTGGGTCCATGAATGTTAGTTATAATAGATTTGGGCACCCAAATGGCCCTAGCAATAGTTTTATGAGAGCTAACATTCCTAGCAAACACATTGCCATTTATATCCTTCCTAAGCAAATAATGATCATTATAGATGATAGGCTTAGGAGTGATACCTTTGGGACATTCTTTACTAAAATGTCCTTTCTCCCGGCAATTGTAGCAAGTTGGGTTTTTGCTTCCTCTACTTGTCTTCTTATCTTGCTCAACACCGATTTGCCTCTTCTTTGATGACATTGACTTGTCATCCATTTGATTTGGACACACCGAGGCAATGTGACCATTCTCCTTACATCCAAAGCACTTGACATTCTTGAATTGTTTTCCACTTTGCTTTGGGTTGCTCCTCACCTTTTTCTTGGAGGTGAAACCAAGTCCTCTTTTGTCATTTATCTTGTTTGGACATATGGAGGCGAGGTGACCCTTTTGATGGCAATCAAAGCACTTGACATTCTTCGTGTGTCTTATATTGTGTCTTGTCTTGCTATTCTCCTTCTTCTTTGGAGTGGAGCCAATTCCACTCTTATCTTGCAAGCATCTTTGCTTGCTCAATATATCATCGAGAGTGGCTTTCCCTTTGAAGCTTCTTTCCAAGTCATTTTTCAATTTTGTGACTTGGGCCTTGAGCTCTATGTTTTTCTTTACAAGGTTAGTCTCACAAGACATAGAGAAAATAGAAGCATCTAATGTAGAGCAACAAGGCATATATAGCAAATCATCGCATGAAGTGGATATATTTACTTTAGATGAAATGTGAGAATTAGCAACTATGCATGGCACATCATCTAATAAATCACAAGTTATTCCTATATCCACTTTGACTTTTTAAGCTCATTTAGGAGGAGAGTTTCATGTTCATCTTTTAAAACATCATAATTACTTTGAAGTAAGTTATATTATTTCTTTAAAACTTTGAATTTTGAGACCTCCTTTCCTAAATGCTTATTAAGCTCCTCAAGCATATTCATCAACTCATCATATGAGGGCTCATCATTATTTACCTCATTTTTACCTTTAGCCATAAAACAATAAGGCAATGTTGATGGAGTTGATGTGTCATGATCGTCGGTGCTAGAAGTGAAGCATTCTTCTCCCGACGTCCATTCTTGTATGCAATCTTCATTAGTTGAAATGGACCTTTCATAATGAACTTGAAGTTGTGTCCACATCTCATGAGCATTCTTGAGATCGCATACTTCATTGAATACATCTACGCTCAAAGCACTAAATAAAGCATTAATTGCTTGAGCGTCGAGATGTAAGCATTTCTCTTCCTCATTTGTTGGAGCAAGATGATCCAATGGAGGAGAAAAGCCTACAATTATAATCCGCCATATTTTTGGGCTCATGGCCCTAAAATAACATGTCATGCGGATTTTCCAATGTGCATAGTTTGTGCCATTAAATTGAGGTGCTTCACTTAGGTGCACTAAATCTCTAGTCGCCATCCTTTACTCTCTAAATGGTTAAGTCAAATACATGAGAGACCAAGCTCTGATATCACTTATAAGATCGAGGAGGCCGACTAGAGGGGGGTGAATAGGCGTTTTAAAATTCTTTTGGCTAAAACCGATTTCTAATGCGGAAGCTAATACAAATACGGTTTTGCACAATTAAAGCCTAAATCAACTAAGTTCACCTAAGTGCACCAACAATACAAGTCTATTGACAAATATAGCAATTAAGCAAAGACTTGTAAGCTGTTCAATTTTATCAATGAAAATAGCACAAATAAATAACTATTGCAATCATACAAAATGAATAAGCAATTTAATTCTAGGAATGTAAATTGCGCAAAGTGAAGGAAGTATTCATACACAATGAATGTAAATGCAATAGTAAGGCACAAGGAGAACAAACCACAATGACACAATGATGTTTTATCGTGGTGATCGGAGACTTGCCGGTCTCCCCTAATCCACGTTGAGGCAAGCCCAAACCAATTGGACCGGCTCCACGAATTGAGCACCCGCCTCCGAGGTAAGTCCAACCACTTGGACCGGTTCCAAACCGAACCAACACCTCGCTCCACTAGGGTTGCTCTTTCCTCCACTCCGGAGATGGCGAGCACCACACCACTCACAAACCGCTCGGGTCGTCTCACAAGCTTCTTTGAGAAGATCACCGACGCGCGACGCCTCCACGCCGTATAGGTGTCGGCAAACACCAAGAGTAACAAGTCTCCAACTTTCACTTGAACTAATCAAGTGTCTAAGCTCAAGTGGATACTCAATCCACTACCTAATGCAACACATGCAATAGGATTTGCCTCTCAAAGCTCACTAAGTGCAACACATGAACATATGAGAGTAGAGGGCTTGCTCTTTGCTTAAGGGAATGGTATATGGCACTAGCAACTCATCAACAACATCTCCCAACCAGCCACAAGGGGTATATATACCCACCCAAAGAAAACTAGCCATTGGAAGCAAGATTCCGAAAGAGTCAGGAAAATCGGAACAACCACTGTTACACGGCCGGTACAACCGCCCTTCCTCCAACGGCTATAAAACTAGCCATTGAGCATCGGATCGGTACAACCACCAATCGACATGCGGTACAACTGCTTGGTCTGGTCGTACCGCTCAAGGGGCGCGGTACAACCGATTCTCAAGAGAGTCACCGAACCAAAATACATCGGTACTGTTTTTATTGAACCACCATTTAGGAATCAACACAACCGGGTGGCGGTCGTACCGCTCACAGAGCTGGTACTACCGCTCCACAACAAAGCAACACATGCTCAAATGCATCTCCTCTAGAAATAATGAACCGCCAACAAATAATCGGAACAACCAGCCTACGGTCAGATTGCTCAAGACATCTTTGGTACTACTGTTCCTCAACAGAGCAACACATGCTCAACAAAGTGTAGTTCCATTGCATAAGAGCCAGATATATCAAGAATGCTTGATGCATCACGCATACACAGCCAGATTCAACCGATTTTCCTGATAAAACAACAGATTGCATTCGCTTCATCTCAAATTGAAAAACACATTTGCCAATTTGATGCACAATGCAAACAAGTGTTCAAGTGGGATTCTCAACAAGTTGCAAAAACACATTTGCACACTTTTAGAATCACACCACAAGGAATACGGTACATGGACTTACACCATTTGCAAAACAAATTCGCAAACTTAAGTCACATGCTACAAGGGTTATCCATGAGCTACAACTATTTGCAAAACACATTCGTAAATATTGGCAACATGTTAAGGTGAGCTTGAGCAAACACAATGAGCTATCAACACATGACAAACTCAAGCTACTAGTCAAAGACCCCTCTTAATAGTATGGCAAACCTATACTAGCAATCCGGTCTCCCAACCAAACACCAAGACCGGTAAAAGACTAGGAACATATCCTTAGCCCTAGCTAGTCATACCTTTGCCTTGCGCAAACACTTGAAGCTTGATGACGCTTATCTTCACTTCAAGTCCGGGTCATTGACCTGACATGCATCAACACATGATACACTCTTCACTTGACATTCATCAACACTTGAAGCTTTGAGAGCCATTAGGAGTGACAATGGGACAGAATTCAAGAATTCTTCCTTTGCCACCTTCTGTTCTGATAGGGGGCTAGAGCACCAATTTTCTTCACCTAGAGTTCCCCAGCAGAATGGTGTTGTAGAGAGGAAGAATAGGACCCTTGTAGAGATGGCCAGGACCATACTAGATGAGCATTCCACACCTAGGAGGTTTTAATGAGGCTATCTTTCTTTGCGTGTTATATTTCTAATAGGGTGTTCTTGAGATCTGTTATTGGTAAGACTTCCTATGAGCTCAGATTTGGTCATAACCCAAAGTTTCTCATTTCAAAATTTTTGGTTGTAAGTGCTTCATTCTTAAACATGGCAACCTTGATAAATTTGAATCTAGATGTTCTGATGGCATATTTCTTGGATATCCTGCTCATTCTCGTGGCTATCGTGTATTTAATTTTGACACTAACAAAATTGTTGAGACTTGCGAAGTCACTTTTGATGAGGCTAGTCCTGGTACTAGACCCGATGCTGCAGGTACACAGGTTTCTGATATTTGAGAAAGCATCTTCGTCGACGATGACTCTGAGGATGAGGACCCAATCCATCCTCCAGTCATTTCTGAGAGGGTTGGGGAGCCTGCTTCTACTACACCAGCTTCAGATGAGCAGCCTCTTCCTACCTTCACCGACGATCAGAGTGGCTCAGGCCTACCTCCTCCACGGCCCGTGAGGTAGAGGCCACTTCTGCACCAGGAGCTCCTCTTCACATTCAGCGACAGCATCCACCTGAGCAGATTATTGGGGATATTCATGAGCGAGTCACTCGCTCTAGGTTCATTTCTTCTGATTCTCATGCACATTCCGCTTTTGTCGCTTCTTTTGAACCCTGAGATATCACCCATGCTCTTTCTGATGCCTCTTGGGTCAATGCCATGCATGAAGAACTTGAAAATTTTGAAAGAAATCAAGTCTGGACCTTAGTTGAACCTCCACCTAATCAACATGTAATTGGAACAAAATGGATTTTCAAAAATAAGCAAAGTGAGGATGGGTTGGTAGTTCGCAACAAGGCTAGGCTTGTAGCTCAAGGTTATTCCCAGGTAGAGGGCTTAGACTTTGAAGAGACTTTTGCTCCTGTAGCTAGATTGGAAGCCATTCGCATTTTGCTAGCATTTGCATCATCTAATGGCTTCAAGCTTTTCCAAATGGATGTCAAAAGTGCTTTCCTGAATGGTTTCATAGAAGAAGAGGTCTTTGTCAAGCAACCACCTGGTTTCGAAAATCCCAAATTCCCAAACCATGTTTTTAAACTCTCCAAAGCCTTGTATGGTCTGAAGCAAGCCCCTAGAGCTTGGTATGATAGGCTTAAGAGTTTTCTACTTAGTAATGATTTCAAAATGGGAATGGTTGATAAAACCTTGTTCACTCTTAAGCATGGCAGTGACTTCTTATTGGTTCAGATTTATGTGGATGATATCATATTCGGTGGTTCCTCTCATGCTTTGGTGTCTAGATTTTCAGATTCTATGAGCAGAGAGTTTGAGATGAGCATGATGGGCTTAATTGACCTTCTTCCTTGGTCTTCAAGTCAAGCAACCGAAAGAAGGCACCTTCATTCATCAAAGTAAGTATACAAAGGACCTTCTTCGTCGCTCGACATGGGAAGCGAAGAGACCAATGTCTACCCCCATTGCCACGACCAATCGTGGCCGACCCAGATGAGGATGGAGAGTCCGTGGACCGAAGGAGTACCGCAAAGATGATTGGCTCCTCCTCTACCTCACAAATACGAGGCCGAACATACAATTATTTGTGTGTCTGTGGCGCCGATTTGAGCTTCCTCGAGCTTCTCATCGTCAAGCAGTGCGTCGCATATTCAGGTACCTCCAGGACACTCTTGACTTTGGACTTTGGTATTCTTCTTCTTCTGCTCTCTCTATTCGGGCATTTTCTGATGCTGATTTTGCTGGGTGTAGAGTAGATAGGAAGAGTACTTCTGGCACTTGTCATTTCTTAGGCACATCTCTTATCTCGTGGTCTTCTAGGAAACAATCCTCTGTTGCACAGTCCACTGCCGAGGCCGAGTATGTAGCTGCAGCCAGTAGTTGCTCTCAGGTTCTCTGGATCTTATCTACTCTTCGGGACTATGGGTTGTTTTTGGGTAATGTTCCTCTTTTCTGTGACAACACTAGCGCCATTAACATTGCTAAAAACCCAGTGCAACATTCTAGGACTAAGCACATTGGCATTCGTTACCATTTCATTAGAGACCATGTTGAGAAGGATGATGTTGTGCTTCATTTTGTTGAGTCCGAGCAACAAAGTTGTCGACATTTTCACTAAAGCTCTTGATTCTTCTCGTTTTGCTTTTCTCAGGGAGAATTGGGGTTGTTAGTCCTCTTGGCCTGTTTTGAGGGGAGTTCGCTTTTTGCATTCATTGTACCATAATGCATTTTAAACTTCAAAGAACTTGCATTGTAATATAACCTTATGGAGCTTTGATTATTATCCTTGTATGACATGCTTTCATACTTTATACCCTGCCATGTCTTGTGCTAGCTTGCTAGATGTCTTTTATGGCTTTTTATGTATAGCTTAGCTTTTGTCATGCTAGCTTTATTATCTGTGAGCAAACTGAATCATAATATGACTTGTTGGATCTTGTGACTAGTTTTGCTTTAGTGATCCTCTTATGATTCATGCCATGTCATATAGGCTTAATTGAGTCCTGAACTTATTCTGAGTTTTAAATTGAGCTATGCTAATTCTCAAGTCAAGCAAATGAAAAATGAGCTTTTTGTGCGAAAAAACTGATCTCACCAATTCTTTCTTATGAGACTGCTTGCCATTGCACTAGGCATGAACTCAGGGGGAGTTTTGGATGACCCAGACTATTCTCTTAAGCTTGTGTTGCTTGGGATGGTCGTAGTGAGGCTTGAGATCTAGCACAATGCTAAGAAAACAAATTGGCAATTGGTTGAAGCTTAGAAGACAGTTGTGGATGGCTCCTAGTCCAGGACTTGCTTTACTAAGATAAAATCAATCATTTTCAGCAAAGTACTCAATGTGCTAAATTCCAAATGCTTGAACAAATTGATTCAAAATTGATCTCAAAGTGCTCAAAACTGACTCATTTTCTAGCTTCTGGCTCCGTTTTGCTTATAGACATGGCCTGACTTATTTTTGGATACCTTTAGTTAAACTGTGATCTTGAGCAACTGGTCATGCCTTCAATTCATTTAATCTCATATTATTGCTATTTTGGCCTTAGCTTTGCTGTACATATTTTGCCATGCTTGCTTATAGCTTCTTTACATAATATGGCTTGGTGTAATACTTGTACAGTCTTCATGGATAATCTTCATGGCTCCTTTTGCTCAAAGTTAAAAACAAAACAAAAACAAAACAAACAAAAAAATGAAAAATTACAAAATTGCAGCCATTCCATTACTTTCATGCTCTATCTTCTTCCATGCATCTTGATGAATTCATTGTCAAAGGGGGAGAAAGATTGGTGAAAATGTTGTTTTAGAGCTTTTTGGAGTCATAGGGAGGAAATTGAACTTTCTGAAAACTTTGGTGATCATAGTGAGTGGGAGCATCTCAATTGCATTCTTTTGGTCTTATTGCTCTTTTCTGAATATGAATTGCAATTCTTGAAGACTCACAATGACCAAAGGTCAAATAGAACAATTGTTCTTTCATATGGACCTAAGTGAGATTTTTGGCTATTCTTTGAAAATTGAAGTTTTTGTGCTTTATTTTGCCTTATCTCACTTCCTTATGCTATTCTGGAGCCAGCTTGGTCATTTCCATTGCTTTCTCTTGCAAATGGACCAAGTTGTGCCTTTGTGCGAAAACGTCGAGTACTTTACTCTTCAAACCCCAAAACTACATTTTCTGAGAGATTGCCAATGTGTTCATCAAGGGGGAGATTGTGGATATCATGGGGATATGCCCATGATCTTAGGATGATGAAACAATTGGCAATGTTGCTTTTGGTTTGAAGTTTCAAGCGTTTTCGTCAAAGTTACTGAATCTGTCAGGTCTCAGGCGGTCAGACCGGTTTCTATGTGGCGGTCAGACCGGCCAATCCGGCGGTCAGACCGGCCTTGTCTTCATTTGATTTTCTAGTTCAGTTCCAGGGGCGGTCAGACCGGCCAGAATGGCGGTCTGACCGGTTTTTATGTAGAATGATGATATTAATCGTTGGATTGAGTTTGGGATAGGTCATATTCTTGTTTGATATTGCATATGTGTTGCATATTGCATGTTTTGGCTAATGTGGGTCAAGTTGTGAAGAACTTGTTCCCGGATTCGTGTTTGCTTGTCTATTGCTGTGCAGGTGGCTTGCAGGTCAACGACGGTCAACGGCGAGGAGGATCGGGACTAAGCTTGGAGAGCTGAGGTCCAGAACGATCATGGATGCCGGGTGAGGTCAGGTGACTCAAGCATGGCACAAAATGGACGAGGTGGATCGAACCGGCAGTTCGATGCAGCTGGTTGGATCAAGCGGCGCGGGGGTCGGTGCAAGTGCCTTGGAGGTTCCGATGGGATTCGGACGGGAGAGACTTGCCGACATGATGAGAGCCGTTGATCAACCTACACGTATGAAGCGGCGATTGCTTCGACAGATTGGACTCGGTCCATGGAGAAGGATCGAGAAGGGTATTTTGGTAATTTCACCAAATACCACCTTGGTGACCTAATGCCAATCCGGCGGCGCAAGACGGCAAGGCCAAGAAGTGGATTAGGTCAAGAAAAGTGAAGACGGCGCTTTAAAATGCGTGCGTGTGTGTCCCGTTTGTTATTGGGCCTAACGGGAGCCCATTAGGGTTAAGTCTTCTAGAAGCTCTAGGCCTCATATAAATAGAGAGGGTGCTGTTCACAGCAGCTAAGGCACTTCATTTTGTAAACCCTAGTTTGGTTTTTAGGGTTTAGGGAAGAAAAGAGAGGCTTAGGCTTTAGAGAGATGGATTGATGTGTATGCTTTTGGATTGAGCTCTTGTCCTCCTTAAGGGAGTGGCTGTAACCAGCAACATCATGAATCAATCTATGGATGGTTTCCAAAGATGAGCTCCCCTCTTGTGTTCTTCCTTTTCTTTTGATGATTTTTGGTGCTTTCTTGATCCTTTGGTTTTTGGTTGTTCTTGTGCACTCTTATTCCTTGCTGTGACATGTGGGAACGTATCTAAGGTCACCTAGATCATCAATCTCCTACGAGCAAGAGTTGGATCAAGTTTTTCGTTTTGCTCGGTTCTATGCCCTTCTTCGGTAAAACTGAAAAAGATCTAAACTTTGACGTAGATCTGGACGATCGTCGCTTGGAATAGGTCCTAGATACCCTTGGGAAGGAGTGTTCCAAGTTTGGTGAAGTTTGGCCGTGAGGTTCAAAAGTTTGATCGTTTTTCGTTTTGAATCTTGGTCATTTTTATTACGGGCGAGGATCGGTCGACCGCTCGTTTGCTTGTCACGGCCGTACATTCTTGCCCCGATCACAGCAATGAACGCCGGTCTGACCGCTCCAGAGACATTGATCTCCTCTTTTAAGTCTTTTGCTTTGGGGATTAATTAGATTCAGCACAAGGCTTCCTCTGTGTACTTACTGATCTTCTTAGCTTTCTTAGCTATTGGAGAAAAGTTCGTGTTGAATCTATTTAAGGTGAAAATCGAGAAAGCGTCTATTCACCCCCCCTCTAGTCGCCTTTCCGGTCCTACACTAACATATTCATCCAACTCATGGAAAATGTTAGTTCCACAATATGATTATCATTAATTACCACATCATACCATTAGCTCATAATGGCGGGACAAGATATCACAATCTTTCCCTCTTTGGTAATTGATGATAACCACTTCAATAACAAATAATTGAATGTAGATTGGTATGAGTATATAAGCACTACACAAGTTATATATACTCAACATGAGTGTATACGAACTACACAAGTCGTATATACTCAAGGATATATGAGTACACATGTCTCATATACACACATGAATATATTAACTACACAAGTTATGTTATATTCAAGGATATGTGAGTACTCATGAACTACACAAGTTATGTTATACTCACATATAAGTATATATAGACTACACAAGTCTTATATACTCACATGAATATATTAACTACACAAGTTAAATATATTCAAGGATATATGAACTACACAAGTTTCATATACTCATATGAATATATTAACTATGCAAGTTAAATATATTCAAAGGATATGTTTCAAAGTAAAGATCCCAAATATATGTGAACAAAGGAATATGGATCAATACTAATGAAACCACAAAACATAGATTGAGCTCCCCCTAAATGTGTGCATACACAAATATGTAATGGGAACATATGCACATATTCAAGTTAATCTTTTGGTGGAGTTCAACCTATATTTTGGATCCGAGGAATGCAACAATGTATATTAAGAAATGAAATCGAATGCATACCTCAATGACTTTTATCTTTATATCCAAATGAGACTAAACATGATAATCAATAGAAGAGTTAGTCTCACAAATAGATTTATCATTATGAATGCATACCTGTTTGGATTTTTCCTTTTGTTTATCCAATGAATTGGATTTGTCATTAATCACTTGCATGCCTTCATGATTTTCACCTTTATATCCAAATAAGACTACACAATATGTATATCAATAAAAGTGTTAGTCTCACAATTAGATTTGTCATTAATCACTAAAACTCCATTAACACATAATGGCTGGTCTAGATCCTTCAGGTGGGTGCTAATGCAGCCCAAGAAATATTGGTATATGTTTTAAACCGCCCAGATAACCCTAAGGACTTAATCTTGTCATGACCTCCTGTGTAAAACAAGTACAACCGCAAGTCTGCAAATTACAACTTGGCTTAGTAAATTTGTTGAACCTTGAAAGTCATCTCGCTGCAGAGGTAATTAGATTGTGAAAGTGTGCACATGATCCAGCTTGAATGGGACACCAATGAAGGGTGAAGTGCCTGCTACGATTAGTCGTGGGGGCGACATCCCGCACAACTTATGGGACCCACCGCAAGCGCGGCCCATGTGGGTGAGATGATGGAAGGGGCGAGGTAATTCGAAAGGTTACTGTGACGGTCGCTCAACTACATGACTAAGGAATCATGTGGGGTAATAAGTATGACTATCTCTTGTGGGTACAGTGTACAACCTCTACAGAGTCTAAACTATTTAAACAGCCGCGCCTACGGTCAAAGGCAGACATGAGAACTTAACTAGAGTTAGTTCTATTTCAAAAACCTTTGTGGGTGGAATGAAAAATGTGGTGGGCTCACCTAGCCCTGAGATTGGATTTTCCCTAGGTTTTCAAACTCAGTGGTGTTAATGAGTGCAGGTAGCTCCAATCAAAAGAAGCATGCGGTATAGGTTTCGACGGAGGGGACCTCTACTGAAAAAAATATTGCACCATTACTCTCTTTAATAAAATGCAATTTGGTTAAAAATGCTAAGTGATAGGACTTTGTAATTATGATAATTGAAAATATTGCTTTAAGCAAATAAAAGAACCTGGGCCATCCTTGTTAAGCCTTGCATGTATATTATTGAATTATGTGTATTGGCTCGCTAGCACGGAAGTTGTGCTCACTCTCGCTCTTTCCCCCAAAACCCTCAGAAGCAGGAAATCCTGGAGATCACGTATACTACAAGGATCCAGAAGTTGGAGGCCCAAGAGATGATGAAGTGTAGTTTAGTCTTTAACTGTTCTAGTCTCGCCCTAGTCTAGTTGACTCCGTTGGTGCTTGCTTGCATCCTATATTATCTGAGTTTTCGGATAATATCAGCGCACACGGGTTTCTCCAGTCACTTGCCTATGGAGAGATGTACTCTACCCCTTTTGCTCCGTTGTCGCTTCCGCAACTTTTGTAATGAAATCTTTGGCCTGTTCGGCCCTTATCGTAAAACCTGACCCAATGCTGTCTATGTAAACTCTGATATCTTAAATTAATGAATGGTATGGTTTTACGTCATGTATGATTGATTCAGCAATATGCCTGTGAGTGCTATCTACTGATCCAAGGAATAGCACAGTATTTTCACAGAGGATTTGGATTCTCGGAATCCGGGTCCGACACTCGGGGAACCCCACTCTGGGGCGTAAAGTTTTTAACGATGCAGTAACATTGTATCTATAAAATATCATGAAAATTGTACTTTTCCCCCGAAATATTTACGTGCCCATGTTTTTACGCAATTAATTCAATTTTAACTAGGTTTTTAATGAGGCGGGCACAAGAGGAATGAAGATGGCGGTCACCGCCACCATCATCGCCACCGCCTCCGCTGTCTATAGTTAATTAGGGCTGGGCTTGGGCGGCACGCACGGCCTCAAGACAAGAAGCTTTGGGCCATGCAGGTCTCGGCTGGAGGCGAGGCGGCTAACACAAGACGGCGGGGGTGGCGGGGCCGAGCCAAGACGCTGACGACTGACTCAAGCATGGCACAACCCAATGCCCACCACTATTAAACCCTTTCTAAATATTTACATTCACTAGTCCAACGACGCATTACGTTTGACTGTAGGCCTGACCACCCTGTCACTTAAATATTTGCATAGTGCACAAAGTAGAATTTTAACTCGATTAAATCCAAATAAACATGTCGAAACTGCAGAACCTGGTCGGAACTAGGTGTGGGATGAAGCCAACTGAACTAGGTCAATTTGGTCCAAGTAACTTCTCGGTTTTTTTGTGCCTTGTGATTTTCAGTCTACTCTTGAACCTCAGAATTTTTTTTGAAGTAATATTATTTTTAACAAAAATAAATAGTCCAAAAAATTACAAAACTAGGCCCCTGTCGCCATATTCCAATTGGCGACAGGGGCCTAGGCAGTGGCAACAGGGTCCCTATCACCATGGGAAATGGCGATAGGGATCTGGCAGGTCCGTACATTTTTTAATATTAAAATTTTAGAAAACCTCGGGGACTCCAGCCACAGCGCGGCGCACATAATGGCCGAAGGTCTGGGAGTTGCTGATCCTATCGATGAAGACCTTGTGGAAGGAGCTCCTTCAGTCAAGCAAGCTAGTGGGCTTATTGACGAGGGTGAGGAGCTAGAAGCCCTAGTGCAAAGGATGCATGTCGAAGACCAGGACTACATGACATTATCAGAAGATGAAGGATCCAATGATGAGGATGTTGTGGACCAGCAAGCGGTTCCATCCGAGTGGAACACATACCAGTTCAACAACCTCGTCGTTAAAGAAGGCTCCTGTGTGCCGTGGGAGTACGACTGGAGCGAGATCAAGTAAGGAGCTATGTACAAATGCAAAGAGGCCGTGCAGGTGGCGATCAAATTCTGGGTCTTGTCAGTGTGGCGTACATTCACAGTCGTCAAGTCTAACCCAAGATGCTACGACATGAAGTGCGACATAGAGGAATGCCCTTGACAATTGCACGCATTTCAGCCTAAATGGGACACCTACTGGAAATGCTCTATAGTGGTCCTTCACACATGTGTCGTCGCTGAGTCAGTGCAGTCCCAAAGGAATCTATCATCATGCTTCATCGCTGACATCATGTACAGTGAGATCATGGATAATCTAGATTTTAAGCCACGATCCATCATTCGAACGATTGAGGCAAGGTTCCAATACAAAATCAGCAATACCAAGGCATGGAGGGCAAAACAGACGGCATTAGAATCAAGGTTCGGTACGTTCGAAGAATCCTACCAAACCTCCCCGGGCTACTTCAAGTCATACAAGACAGAAATCCCGGCACTCATATCGACATTCAAGATTCCACGCATCCGAAGTGGGGCAATACGAGGGTACCGAAGCAAGCATTCTTTGCCTTTGGTCCATGCATCAATGCATTCCGGCACTGCTGTCCAATCTTGTGCGTGGATGGCACATTCCTAACTGAAAAGTACAAGGTCCAGATACTGTATGCAATAGAGATGGTTGGGAACAATCAAGTTCTTCCCATGGCATTCGCTTTCGTTGAAAGTGAGAAAACGGACAACTAGTTGTGGTTCCTGAGGAATTTGAGGATTTCTGTTGTACAGGGCCGTCCTAACGTATGCGTCATACATGATCGGCATGCAGGCTTGCTAAGTGCAATAACTCAACTACAACAAGGAGAGAACGAACCACTTCTATGAGCGGATCTACAGAGCAGGTGGTGCATGAGGCACTTGGGTGCAAACTTCTACAAGCAGTTTTGCAATAAGGACTTGATGACCCTATTCAAGCGGCTATGCAACTAGAACTAGTAGCAAAAGTTTGATGCACTCTAGAAAATTTTGGATGAGTGGACCCAGACGCACAGAAGGGAGGTAGCGAAAAAGGCCGCTCCAAGTGCTGACCAGGCCCCCAAAGCATTGCCATAGATACCCATCGCCTCAAATCATTTAGAGTAGTGCTCATTACAGTTAGCTTGTTTTGAGCTGATGAATTTTGAGTTATACATTCCCCAAAAAAAAATTCAGCCCAAGATGATCCTGACCATCCTATAGAGCTGTTCTAACACAGCTGGTGAGCTCTTCTTTGGCAAAAGAGCAAGAAGGGTGAGATGCACCGGGTATTCAAAATGAACACAAGGGAGCATCGCTTCAAGATACTGTGTAGGGTTAAAGGGCATCGTGGGACGAACCGCGAGAGGATAACTCATGAGTCACGAGTGCACGCTACGTCGCGCTAGTTGCATATGCAATTGCAACAAGCCTCTACTTCTGCATAGGCCCTGCTCACATGCCATAGCCGCATGTTTGACGATGGCGTAGCATCTCGGTCAGTACCTCTCTGATTATTTCAACAAGGAGGAGGTGATGCAGACCTGGAGTACAGAGTTGTATGATTACGATGTAGTTGGCCATTTCACTAGCCATCTAACCTAGGATCAACTTAGCCGCGGACATTGATAGGTGGAAGGGAAAGGTTGGCCGACGACAGGTACGACGTATCAGGAATGATATGGATGAAGCAGAAGCCGGGCGTCGTATGAAGAAGTGCTCTATTTGCAAGGAGTCTAGGTACACCTTCAAGAAATACCCTACGAGAAATCCCCAGGATGAATGGGACATCGACAGTCCAGACGTCACCGCGGGGACCACATCCGACTGCCCCACTCGAGGCGGTCGACAGGGCAAACGTTGAGGTCGTGGCCACGAGAAATATTCGTCTTGTTGAAATATGTGGTGCTCAATGCTTTGTGATTTGTAATATCATTGTGCTTTGTCCAAAATCTAGGTCATGACGTTGTGTTGAATGTTCTGTGTTGAATGTTCTGTAACATCATTGTGCTTTGTCGAAAAATTAGGTGATGTCGTTGTGCTGAATGTTCTGTAACATCCTTGTGATTTTTCGACAAAAAATGTGATGATGTTGTGCTAAACGTATTTGAATGTCATTCTGATTTGTCGAAAAATTAGATGATGACATTGTGCTGAATGTTCTGTAATATCATTGTGATTTGTTGACAAAAAATGTGATGACGTTGTGTTGAATGTTCTGCCATATCATTGTGATTTGTCAACAAAAATGTGATGACGTTGTGCTGAATGTTGTGCCATATCATTGTGATTTGTCGACAAGAAAAGGGATGACGTTGTGCTGAATGTATTATAATATCATTGTGATTTGTCCGAAAAACTAGGTGATGATGTTGTGCTGAACGTTATTCTGATTTGTCGAAAAACTAGGTGATGACGTTGTGTTGAATGTTCTGTAACATCATTCTGATTTATCGACAAAATATGTGATCACGTTGCGCTGAATGTTTTGAAATATCATTGTAATTTGTCGACAGAATATGTGAGGATGTTGCGCTGAATGTTTTGAAATATCATTGTGATTTGTCAACAAAAAGGTGATCACATTGTGTTGATTGTTTTGCAATATCATTGTGATTTGTCCAAAAATTTTGTGGTCGGAAATAGATAGTAAATAAACTAGGTGAGGTCCCTGTCGCCAATTAAAATGACGACAAGGACCTCTACACTGTGCATGTTCCCTATCGCCACTGCCTATTGTGACAGGGCCCTGTCATCGTTCCAATTGGTGACAGTGGCCTAGTTTTGTAAAAAAAAAATCAACTATTTATTTTTGTAACTTTTCTTACAAATAATATTATTTCAAAAAAAAATCTTGAACTCTTGAACCTAGTACAACCATTTTGCATTTTTCTGATTAAAGAGCAGTATCTATGGTTGCAGAGTCAGTCCCAAGCCCGGAAAAAAGAGGAGGGAGGTATCGTGTGTTAACAGGTCGATGCATTGAGTGGTGCACAGCTGTTGGGTGGGAGAATTCAATGGTGCACGAGTGCGGCGGTGGCAGCACATGCTGTTGCACCACGGATCAGGAGCAAGATAGAGAACAACGATGATGAGCAGCCGAAGGAGCAGAAGACAGCAGGAGGCAACCGCTTGCTTGCTCTTTAGCACTCTTATTTAACTATTCTTATTCTTGTGTGCCTATCTCAGTGTAAAGTACAGTTCTGGAGTACTTTCAATTCTGCGTTGAATTTGTCTGGTGGCTTGCCTCTCGTGTGAGTTGTATTGATGAGCTAGACATGCTGTTATCCCCTGCTTCTTGTAGTTGTGTATTGCAAAATGACTTCGAATTTGACTGGGAAATGAATGTACCAATGCCTCAAATCATTTAGAGTAGTGCTCGTTACAGTCAGCTTGTTTTGAGCTGACGAATTTTGAGTTATAAATTCCAAAAAAAAAAAAAATCAGCCCAAGATGAGCCTGACCGGCCTATAGATCTGTTCCGACACCGCTGGTGAGCTCTTCTGTGGCAGAGGGGATTGGGGACCTGCGTTGAGCTGTTTGTCTGTTTGTTTCTTTGTTTCCCTTGTAATTTCTTGTCAAAATTTTGGTCCTTTTTTAGGCCCCGTCCAGCGATTCTGCTAATTTTGCTTCGCAGAGTCAGTGGAGATGACCAGATGAGGACGACTAGCCCTCCTTCATGCTTGAGAAGGGCTAGGTTAGAGTTGCTGTTCAAGTGCTTACACTGGATCGATATGTCACTGTCACATACCATGTCTGCTACTTCCCTCCGTTGCTCAGCTTGCTTCACGGGGGCAATACTCAAATTCTTGGAGTTCAATTCAACTGAGTGCCATGCATGGCCGACTTTTGATCGTGTCTTGGGTTTATCAAGTGTAGAGGCCAATCAAGTAGCACTCCACTGGTAAAAGAGATTTATAGCCTGTTTTGTAGTAGTGACAGCTACTTCCCTTCGTTGCTCAGCTTGCTTCACGCGGGCAATACTCAAATTCTCGGAGTTCAATTGAACTGAGTGCCATGCATGGCCAACTTGTGTTTATGTTTATCAAGTGCAGAGGCCAATCAAGCAGCACTCCACTAGTAAAAGATATTTATCTCCGTAAATAGTTGAATGATCTGGTTCTGGGTTTCAACTTCCAAGCATCTATCACCCCATCATATGGAGTTCACGCGTTTGGGCAACCTGGCAGTAGATGGTTTCAGTAGTGCACTCACTTGGATAACATGGCATGTTCCAGAACAATTATTTGTTTTCTGGATTTGAGCAGGCTTGATCTGACTAAATGGGGAGAAGGAAATTATGAGGACCTCTTCGCAGCGCATGAGTTCCCATGCGTGTTCATCTGCAGCGCAACAGTCACTATTCATCTCTTCAGCCAAGCCTAAATGTTGAAGTATATTGTCCACATTCCCCCACCAGCTTAAGCTTTTTGGTGAACTGGTTGGTGCATGAAACTTAATACTAAAGACTGCGTCTATTTGGAAGTTTAGGCAATTTAAATTGGCTCTACCTTGTATGCTCTTCTTTTCCCGCAACTTAATATATACTAGTGGCCTGTGTGCGCCGCATGGCGCGCTGGGAAAGACTGCTTTTGTGTTGCACAATATGGTCAGCTTGTTAGAGAAACTAATTGCTTTTGAGAAACCTAAAATTTGTGAGAAACGACATGGTTGACATGGATAGTTTTTTTTTGGACCATGAGAGTATGAGCGCTTACAACGGTCAAGCAGAAAGCTGATAAACAAAGGGGGAAAAACTACTATAGCATAGCATCAGGAAGCCAACCACAACATAGAGCACCAGGTCGACAACCCAGTTTTCTTAATATGTAATCTACCATGAATTTCGTAGCAGCAACCAAAAAGATACTTCTTTTGTTTAACAACGTTACTACAGTTGAAGTTGTCAATTTGAAGTTGATTTAATTTCAGATGAGTAGGATACAGTGAGAAGAGGGAGTAGCCAGGAGATTAATGAACGCGAGTCAAGAGCTAAATGTCAAGTTCAAACTCCTGAGACTGAAGCTGTAGTTGAGGAGTGGACTTTAGCAAAAAAGAAAGGGGGCAAAAGCAGGGTTAAGGAGCCTCAGTTGCCTACTAGAAAGAGTAATCGCATCCAAGACCAGGGCATTCCTATGCAAAAAAGGCTACGATGTTGAAGTCCATCCAGAACCTAGAAGCTCAAGGTAACTCTGAATCTAATCTTTTTAACATTCTTAATAATGCTTCTAGTAGTTATTTAGAAAATGTGCCTTTTTCTTGTGGGATTTCTTTGGGTTCTAATTCTGAGCACTCTCTTGAGGTTATCACTGTTATGCAAGCTCAAGAAATAGCTAGAGCTGCGATTGCTAATGCTGAGCTGGAAAGCAAAGTTAATAATGATCTGGAAGAGACAGGAGAGGTTACAAAGGAGGTAAGGGATGAAGAGGATCTGATGGAATTTATTGATAATGAATACAGGGGTGCAGCTGGTTTTATTTTGAGTAAAAAGGGGAGCAGCAGGCACAAAAAAGGAAAGGTTACTCGCAGAAAGTCTCAATCATGAAGTTCCACTTTTGGAATATTCGTGGTCTGGGTAAACCGGCCAGGAGGAGGCAATTGAAAGAGTTGATTCTCAAAGAGAAGATTGATGTGGTAGGGGGTGCAAGAAGCAATAAAAAAGGCTTCTCTTCAAGGGATCTCAAAGATCTGGTGGGAAATGGTGACTTTGGCTGGAACTGGATTCCTGCTATTGGACATTCAGGGGGTATCTTGATAGGGGTGAATAAAAAGGTTTTGGAAATTGAAGGGGGTGACCATGGGAGATTTTTTATAAGTATGGTGTTGAGACATAAACAAAGTAATTTTAGGATGGAAATTTTGACTATATATGGTCCTGCTCATCATGACTTAAGTCAGGCTTTTCTGGATGATTTGCATATTAAAGTGCAATCCTCTGTTCTTCCTCTGGTTTTAGGGGGTGATTTTAATTTGATTAGGAAAGTGTCTAACAAAAGTTTAGGTAAGGTTAACTATTCTCTTATGGATAGTTTTAATAATTTCATCTCAAATAATGATTTGATGGAGATTAAAAGGGGTGGTGCCAGATTTACTTGGACTAATAAACAATCAGTCCCCATTATGGTGGAGTTGGATAGAATTTTGGTTTCACCTAGTTGGGAGACCAAATTCCCTCTTTGTTATGTTGTCAGCTTGACCAGGATTGGTTCTGACCATTGTCCTTTAGTTTTAAACGCTGGAGGGGAGGAAAGAAAAAAGTCTGGGAGATTCTTTTTTGATCAAAAGTGGTTCGGTCAGGATAATTTTAATGAGGTGATTTCTCATAAATGGGAGGAAATTTTTCACAGAATTCCTGATAAATGTTACTCCTTGGATAGGTGGAATGGGGGTTTAGCTATTTTAAGATAATACTTAAGAGGTTGGGGTGCCCATTTGAATGGTAAGTTCAGAATTGAGATGAAAAGTTGTCGTGATGTCTTACATAAGCTTGATTTGAAAGCAGATTTGGGTGGTTTAAATGCTGAGGAATGGATTGACAGATACAAAGTAGAAAGAGATTTAGAACATTTTTATGATATGGAGGAGAAGTATTGGCAACAAGGAGGGGTTGTCAAATGGATTACTCAAGGGGATGCAAACACAAAGTTTTTTCATAGTTGTGCCAATGGGAGAAGGAATAATTTTATTTTTAAGCTTGATCATGATGGGGGTGTTTTACTGAAGAAGCTAATATTAGAAATCATATATACAATTTTTATAAAGCTCTTTTTGGTAAAGACAGTGGCCCTCAGGTGGATATTACCTCCAACTTCTGGGAGGATGATCAATTGATTTTTGAGGAAGTCAATGTAGGTTTGGTTCAACACTTTTCTGAAAATGAAGTCTGGAAGGTTATTAAAGGTTTAAATGGAGACTCAGCTCCAGGACCGGATGGTTTTCCCTCTTGTTTTTATAAGTCCTTTTGGGGGTGTATTAAGCAGTCTTTCATGAAGCTCCTTTGTGACTTTTATGATGGGCGACTTGATTTGAAAAGGTTGAATTTTGGGGTTATTACCTTGGTGCCAAAAATTCAGGAGGCTAATACCATCAAGCAATTCAGACCAATATGTCTTCTGAATGTTAGTTTCAAGATTATCACCAAGTTATTGGCTGTCAGATTTGGAAATGAGGCTAATAAGATTATAAATGAGAGTCAAACTACCTTTATCAAAGGGAGACATATCTTGGATGGGGTGGTATCTCTCCATGAGATCCTTCATGAGTTGAGAGTCACAAAAGAGAAAGGTATAATCCTTAAACTAGACTTTGAGGAAGCTTATGACAAAGTGAATTGGAATTTTCTTGAATCTATTATGTCTAGTAGAGGCTTCTCTAGAAAGTGGATTAACTGGGCGATAAGTTCAGTGAGAGGAGGTAAAGTGAGTATTAATATTAATGGATATGTTGGTTCCTACTTTACCACACACAGAGGTCTAAGACAAGGTGATCCTCTTTCTCCTTTGTTGTTCAATCTGGTGGCTGATGTGTTGACTTCCATAATAGATAAAGCTCAGAAAGGCAATTTGGTTAAAGGGGTGGTGTCCCTATTCTTCAATACGCTGATGACACTGTTCTCATGATTGAGTATAAGGATGAGTATATCCTTAATATGAAATTCCTATTGTATTGTTTTGAATGGATGACGGGTTTAAGAATTAATTACCACAAGAGCGAGGTGTTTGTGATTGGGGCGGACAATGCAAAAGCTCAAAGAGTGGCAAGCAGTTTAAACTATAAATTAGGCCAATTTCCTTTGACCTATTTGGGGATCCCAATTGCGGATAAAGTTGTCAAGAAGAAAGTAGCAGAAAAGATTGTTGGCAAACTAGAAAACAGATTGGGGTCTTCGAAGAGCAACCTTTTATCATCAGGAGGTAGACTCAACAACCGCCTTAGCAGTATTCCTACTTATATTATGGGGTTTTATAGGTTGAGTGAGGAGATTCACAAGAGAATGGACTCTATCAGGTTGAGATTCTTTTGGAGAGGGGCTAGCGACAAATTTAAGTATCATATGGTCAATTGGAAAGCGGTGTGTCGACCGAAAGATTTTAGGGGTTTAGGAGTGCTTAATACCAGGCTCTTTAATGATTGTTTGTTAAGTAAGTGGTTTTGGAAGATTGAGTTGGCTAAAGATGAATTGTGGTTTAGAATCTTAAAAGCTAAGTATTTTCCTAAAAAAGATTTCTGGGTGTCTAAGTTTACCAAAGGTTCTCAGTTTTGGAATAATCTTCATAAAGTGAAACATCTGTTCATGCATGGGGTGAATCACATTTTGGGAGATGGCAAATCTATTTCTTTTTGGGAAGATGTGTGGATTGACCACTGTAAGCAACTAATTATATATCGACAAATTCCTATAGACACCATACCACCCTGTAATTTATTTTCTTTCGCAACATGAATCCTCAGCATCCACACAATAACATAATTTTGTAAGAGGCCGATACTTTTTCACAGCTGCGCATGAACAAAAAGATAGATTTCAGGATTATGCCGAACACCCAATTCGGCCAGGTCGCGAGATTCTATCAAGACCAGAAGCATCCAAGCTTCGAACTTCACCTAATCCCTCCCTCCCCATCTCCACCACGGGAGCAGATCGAAAGATTCCACGAAAGCAATTAAGCAAGCACCTCCGATCCCGGGCACTGCAAATCTCACCACTAACCAATAAAAAACCGGAACTTTCCCAAGAAACCAATGCCCAACATTTATCGAGATTGGTAGCATAGAAGCGCAAACAAGAGCAATTGGAGCAATCAAAGCATCAAGCAAGCAGTTTTAGCACAACCAAACGCGGTAAAATAATAGGGGGAAAGGCAAGCACCGCCAAGAACGGGGCTTCTCGTGGACCAGGTAATCCACCGAGAAATCCACATGGCAGGAGAAAGGGACAGATTTGGGGAGGTGGCCGTTGGAATGGGAGCGGGTTCTCATGTTGCCACCACAGACGCTCTCGCAGATGCCGTCGGTGTTCTTGCAGTTGTGGTAGTCGGCCTGGGCCTCCATCGCGGCGAAGAAGAAGACGAAGAAGAATCCCAACCACGTACAGAGGAGGGCACAGGAACGAATCAGCAGTAGGCGACCGTGCCCCCCCCCCAAACGCGCGGAGCAGTCGCCAACAGGGGACAAGCTTTCCCGTGCGCGACTCCAATGGTGCGCCGATCGGCCTCCAATGCAAAATGTGAGCTGAGGATAAACAAGAAAGGAACGGAAGAAAGGAGGAACAAAGGAGAGGTGGACGAATAAACGTCCCGAGGAAACGCGTCGGGGATTTTTTCTCTTAGTGCGCGGGTGCACGTGGCGAAGCGTCGGCAGCGCACTAAAGAAGCAGAGCCAGCGCGAACGCGAAAGCATCGCAGGCGAGTGAAACGCGAAGAAAATCGGACGGGCGTGAGGAACGAAGCGTGGGATCGAACGGCACAAAAAAAGGGCGACGTGGCCAAGCTCCCATCTCAGCTACGATCACCAATCCTACGTAAGCAAGCTTTCATAGCTTGATCCTTCCGCTTTGTATGGTACTAGTTGGCCTGTGCATGCGTTTCCGCGCGCTGAGAAAAAGCGCGACCAGTGGGGCCCGTGGTCCATCAAGCTGCGCGAAAAATATCGCTGGCGAGAGGCTCGCTCGAACAAGCGTCGTGCGTGGGGCCCGCACATCGAGAGGCCTGCGTGTTCAGCCAGCGTGAATGGCAAATTCAGTGACAGATCGAACGGCGATGAAATGAACCGAAACATGATCGGACGGCTCAAAAAAAAACATCGACGTGGCCTACCTCTCCTCTCCTCAAACCTCCCTTCATTTATACTGGTGGATGTTACTTTGCGCTAGCTATTGGGTTTACCTGCTGGTTTTGCATATATAACTCCTTATAGGGGAACAAATAGCTGAAGCTGGAGAGCTCCCGGACGATTTTAGGCCAATAGCGTGGCATCGCCGAGCTGATTGCAGCTCTCCATTAGACGACCGAGATGCATTCGCCTACCTCCACACCCCCAACCCTAGCCATCCCCGCCCACACGTCGCGCTCGCCCCCTCCCTCCTTCCTTCTTTGTCTCCTTCACCTTGGCGCCGCCACCGTTGCCCTTGATCAGGTCGAGACTGCCGCCACTCCACCAGCCCTTCCCCCTCGCCCTTGTCTTCTCAGTCTCTCCCCTCTCTTTGCACACTCCCTCCTTCCCCCTCTCCTTCACCTAGGCGACCCACCGCCACCGCCCTTGGTCAAATCAGGACTGTCGCTCACTCCTTTTCCCCTCCTCCCGTCCCCTTCCTCTCCCTCCCCCACTGCCCCTCTCCGGTAGTGCTGCCACTCCCTCCCTCTTCCTCCTCGCCCCCCTTGATTTCCTCCCCAGCAGTCGTCTCGGTGCCTCCCCTCTCGTCCATCCTTGCTCCACCGCCGCTTTCATCTTCCCCTCTGCCTGCCACTCCCTCCTCCCTGATCCCTGCTCCATCCATCTCCTTCTCGCACTCACTTGAGCCCCATGTCACGTGGCCATGCCCTTCTCCCTCTCCGCCTCCTATTCCCCTTACTCTCCCTTCTCCACCTCCCTCCCTCTCCACCCTGGGGTCTGGTGCCGACAAGGACGAGATCAACCTCATCCGATGCGAGTTTAAGGATGCTAGGCACAGCTACCTCAGCATCGCCGCCGCCATGAAGGACATGCCCAAGATGAACCCGTAAGGTCTTGATTGCTCTTCCCATCCGCCTTATCCTTCATGCTTTAGTGTGGCAAAAATTAGTTTTTCCAATTGGTGCGTGGAGCTGCTTCGTTGGACGCTGGTTTCAGGCATCTACGTGAACAAAGGCCTAGCTCCAGATCGGCGCACACTCTCCTCAATCCGTCATGATTTTGAAGACGCTATGTGCAGCTACCTCAGCATCCCCGTCATCATGAAGGACATGTCCAACCAGAAGCGCTTTTTAGTCAAAATAATACCTTTTTCTATTAAGTTGTTTTATGCTTTAATGTGTCGTATGAAATACATGAAGGCGAGCATTATATTTTCATATTTATTATATAATTATATGGGTAGTGAGGTCCATGTGCTTTGAAAAAAAATCCAAACTGATTTTGTGTAGGACCGAAATGGCGACAGAGGGGGGGGTGAATGTCGCTCTCTTTAAAATCGCCCCCGAGAAAACGTACACTAATTTTTTTTTGTTTTTAAGAAGAAGCAAAACAAAGTAATTCACAGAGAGTTAATTCTGCTGAAACTCGAACGATATGACATTGAAAAATTCAGCATAAATCGAGACCGACCAGTAAAAAATTCAACTGAAAATACCACTGTTTAATCTGCATGCAAAATAGTTGAAAATCAGCAAAAAAAAAAAAAGGCACTGTAGATCAACTCAAAGCAAAGAAGCTACAGCAAGCTACCAAATTTTCTTTCAGCTTGGGCACAAGGCCGCCGCCACAGGAGCTCTATCAGCCACAAATTTTGGGGGCTCAACAGGCATTAGTTTCTCTGAGGAACCGGCCGCCGCCCGGCCTGATTTTCGGTCACTACACAGAACCAGGAGCATCAAAGAGACAGCCAAAAACAGAATCTTCAAACAGCTACTTCATCAAGCAATAACTAAGCTGAAATATCAAATCGTTTCTGTTTACAAAGCACTGACCATGAACTCGAAATTTTCACGGATTCTGGCGCACTTTTTCCTGTTTGCTTTGGGCTAAAGAAATTTTTCAGTATCGTGACAGTCGAAATTTGTCTCAGTAGCGCCGCCACAAGCTCTGCTCCAGATTTTGCAAGAAAAGAAAATGCCGGCCAGATCTGGTTTTTAGTGGGCACTCCACACGCGCACAGGCAGCGCAAAGAACAAACCAAACTGAGCAAAGTCTGTGATCCACAAGAAGCCGAGCTCTGGTTTTTGGCAGCAGTACAGGCGCTTCACACGCAGAGAAGAGCAGCCAAATACAAGAACGAGAAACTACAGCTCAAGGCAAGAAGGAAAATCAAAACATCAAACCGCACACGCACAGAATTTTCTGCGGAAGAACTCGACAGGAATGGATGACAATAGAAGGCAAATAGAACCAGCCACTCGCAAGCCAAGAAAAAGTGCAAGTTCTGATTTCACGGGAGCTCCACACGCGCACCAAAACAATCACAGCAGCAAGCAAACAAAAGGAAAAATCAAGAGGAATATAGATGAGTCCCCATACGCCTGGACATTAGAACAAGGAAGTGATTACAAGACTTTTCACTCAATCCTCACATATCCCCATCTCAAGAACACAACCCATACATACTTGAGGAGGGATGAACACACTCAGCCATGAAGGGGACAAGCAGGGAACAACTCTCAACAACTAAAGCCTAAAGCCAAAACAAACTCTAAAGCCTCTTTTGACTAAAGGAAACCCTAAAAATCATTGAAGTGTTAGGTTTGGGCAGCAGCCCTCCATCCTATTTATAGCCCATGGCTAACGGGTCTCCACCCGTTCGCCCGCTTAAAACCAACGGAGCCGCTCCCGCTTGTGCGATTTTTGCGAAATTCCGTTTCGCCCTCCCCGCACCTTCGAAGCTCTGCGCTCCTCGTCTCGACGCCTGCAACCACCTCGAGTCCACGCGTCTTCGACACATCCCGACTGTTCGACCTCGGTGCCACTGCACCTAGTCCGGTCCACGTGTCTCGCCACGACTCCACCCGATGTCCTGCAGTCACACAGACAAGAAACACATCAAATAGCACCGCTCGATACATGAAAGCGTAAAAACCAAAAAAGAATATGCATCCTAATCCCATACGACCAAATTTGACCAAACCGACTGAGCCTGTTGCACCACGCAACGACATGGTCCAAACCACCCAAACCAAACTCGACTTCCTAAACCTATGTCAATTACTCATCACACACACGGGACGACCTCCACATGGTCTCTCAATCTCCCCCTTGATGAGTATATTGACAAACTCCGAAAAAACGCAAAGTTGAGTTTGAGTTTGAAGAATCCAACATGGTCCAAAGAAGAAGAATGAAACAAATGACCATGTCGACAGAAGGAACATTAGAGCAACAACTAAAAGAGCAAATTGTTCTCCAAAGCTCTAAAATGATCCCAACTAGCTTTTTCTTCTCTGTTCTCCCCCTTTTGGCAATAAACACATCAAGAATGCTCAAGAGAGAAAATGACATGTCAATGGATGAAATGGCTGAAGTTTGATTATTCTAAGCAGTTAGAGCCATGAGAATTATCCAGAATGACCATAATGTAATACACCAAGCCATAACTCAATAAAAAGGCTATCTAGATCATGACAAGATATGTATAAGCTAGCTAGAACACATAGATGACAATCTGAAAATGAGGTACATTATGTGAGCAAGTCAAGTCATCAATGAGCAAAGTCTAGCTAGAGATATCCAAGGATGATGCAGGCCATGTCAATAAGCTAAGCGAAACTTAGAAGCTTAAATTGAGACCAAATAGAGTGCTATGCTCAAGAATGAAACATTGGTTAAAGTACTTGATACTTTTTGTAGCTTTAAGCACATTGAACACATAAAACATATTTTCTTTTGAAATTCATGGTGGTTTCCAACCAGATTTTTGTTTTATCATGTGCTAGGTCTCAAGCCTTATGCGACTACTCCAAGCGAGAAGCTTAAGAAGATAGTCTAGGTCACCCAAAACTCTCCCTAAGTTCATGCCAAGTGCAATGGCAAGCCATCTCATAGGAGAGAATTGGTGAGATCGGTTTTTCGCACAAAAGAGATCTTTTTGCCTTTTAACAAGTTGTACTAACTCATGCATCATCAAGAGACTAAAACAAAGCTCTTTCTAAGGCTCAATATAGATTCATCACTCTACCCAAACCTATTTGACATGGCATGAATCATAAAAGGATAGCTCAAGAAAGACTAATCTCGAGTGCTAACAAGACAAGTTTTAGTTTAAGTTGAGCAATTTTAATTAACTTATCATGGCAAAAGCTAGGCTACACATATGAAGTCATGATAAATCTAGCAAATAAGCACAAGTCATGGCAAGGTGTAAAGCATTGTAAACATGTCATAGCGGGATAATAATCAAGGCTCAATGTAGTTATATTACAATGAGAATGCTAGAAATGCGAAGATCCGGCTCCCCTCAACATTAGATGCAACTTTTAGTTCAAGTTGAGTTAAGTCAATATTAAGCTCGTAAGCTCCCAAAAGAACTCCCTTGAACCAAAACAATAAATCGAGAAGTGGCAAAGAAAACATAAAGCAGTGGGTCCTTAAAGCATAGATAAGATATAGAGAATACTATGGCTCAGATCGACTCTCATCTACCCCATATGACTCTAGGACTATCAACCGCCCACTTAACACACTTAGGAGCAAACACGCACTGCCTGTCTGCAGGGTGGCCCAACCTCGCTAGAACCTACAAGAAGTGAGTGAGCTCAACCTAGTGAGATAAGTAACGACTAATAAGCGACATCCTAGAAACACAAGATAAGAGCAATCTGAACAACTAGACAAAAGAAGCACTCTAATCTATGCTAGGAGGACTAATCCCAAATGCACCCAAAATGCAATGAAATAGTAAGGAGCTAGAACATAAATAATATAGTAGAGCAAGAAACCCAAATCTCCCCTCACTACAGGTCCATAAGGACAAACCACCCCAAGCTCTCTCAGAGAAGTGAAAACCTCGAACTATCCAATGGCTTGGTGAAAATGTCACCAACCGGTGGTCACTCTCCTGGCCGAAGCACTATATCGCCCTTCTCTACATGGTCTCTAAGGAAGTGGAAGCGGATATCGATGTGCTTGGTTGGGAATGTCTTTGGGTTCTTGGCAATGTTAATCGCAGAAGTGTTATCACAAAAGAGTGGAACACTGCCGATAACTAACCCAAAGTCCCGCAGGTCGAAGTCATCCAGAGCAGCTTCTACAAAGAATCGGCTGCGCAACGTGCTCGGTCTCTGCGGTGGATCATGTAACACCGGACCGCTTCCTCGAAGACCAGAAACAAGAGAAGTGCCAAGAAATTGGCAGTGCCGGAAGTGCTCTTCCTATCTATCCTCTGACCCAACAAAGTCGCATCCAGAAGGCTCTCAAGGAAAGCGGGATGAGGAAGAGTACCGATACCATAGTCAATGGTAGCTCGCAGTACCGAAGATGCGCTTCCACCTTTGGCGGTGAGAAACGCGAGGAGAAGCTCGAAACGAGCACACAAACACACGAGAAAAATGTATGTCCGGTCTCGAGGCGTTGAGGTACAAGAGGAGCCAATCATCTTTGCGAAACTCCTTTTGATCAAGCGGCTCGCCATCCTCATCTGGGTCAAGATAAATTTGTAGAAGCCATGGAGTCGACACGGGCTTACCATCACTCATATCGGGCGTCTCAGAGATCACGAGTGTACTTGCCCCGATGAAGAAAAGTACTCTCCGAGTCCGCTTGATTTGGAAGCCAAGAAAGAATGTCAACTCACCCATCATGCTCATCTCAAACTCGGTGCTCATGACATCCGAGAACTGTGAAACCAGAGCATGAGAAGAGCGCCAAAGATGATGTCATCGACATAGATTTGGACGAGCGTAAAGTCACTACCAAGCCTACGGATAAACAAGGTCTTGTCTACTTTACCCATTTCAAACCCATGACTCAACAAGTAGGACTTAAGCCTCTCATACCAAGCTCGGGAGCTGCTTAGAATCCATCTGTGCTTTGGAAAGCTTGAAGACATGGTTAGGGTATTTGGGGTTCTCGAAACACGGAGGTCGCTTGACGAGACTTCCTCCTCAATAAGGCCATTGAGGAAGGCACTCTTCACGTCCATCTGGTAAAGCTTGAAACCCTTAGAAGCTGCAAAGGCAAGCAGGATTCTAATGGCTTCAAGTCGAGCTACAGGGGCAAAGGTCTCCTCAAAGTCTAGACCCTCAACCTGGGAAAACCCCTGAGCTACCAATCTAGCCTTGTTTCGGATGATTACCCCATCCTCACTCTGCTTGTTCTTGAACACCCACTTGGTTCCAATGATATTGTGGCCTCGTGGGGGCTCAACAAGCGACCAGACCTTGTTCCTCTCGAAATTTTCGAGCTCCTCATGCATGGCATTGACCCAAGACTCATCAGAAAGGGCGTGACAAACATCCTTGGGCTCAAATGAGGCAACAAAGGCAGAATGGAGACAGAATTGAGAAATGCCAGACTTAGAGCGTGTGACACGCTCGAAAAGGTCTCCAATCATCTGCTCTGAAGGATGCCTTTTCTGGATATGTCGGGGAGGTCCTGGATGAGAAGAAGAAGTGGCCTCTACCTCGTGTGCAGACGAGGCAGGGACAGAGCCACTAGCTCCGGAGGGAACGGAAGGCAAGGGCTGATCACCTTGAGGTGCCGTGGAAGAAGGCATCTCAAGGGGAGGAAAAGGAGCTGGATTAGGTAAACAACCATCGTCCCCCTCGTCCTCATCATCCACAAAGATGGTCTCGGACTGCTCTAAAGAACCTGAGATATCTGGCCTAGTCCGGGTGGCCTCGTCAAAATCACCTCGCGAGGTCTCTACAATTTTGCTAGACTCGCAGCCTGCACCTATAAGCCCACGAAGAAGTCGAGTAGCCTAGAAAGATACCGAATCACAGGGCGTGACTCGAACTTATCTAGGTTCCCGGACTTCAAAATAAAGCACTTGCAACCAAACACACGAAAATGAGAGACGCTGGGCTTTCGCGTATCTCGACTCATAAGAAGTCTTGGTGCAAGAGTGCCCAAGAAAAACTCGATTCAAACATGGCACGTGATGCAATGGCTTCACCCAAAACTTCCTCGGTGTAGAGTACTCATCAAGCATCGTCCCGCCATCTCGACCAAGGTGCGGTTCTTCCTCTCCACAACGCCATTTTGCTGAGGGACATATGGAGAAGAGAACTGGTGCTCTACACCTATCTCACCACATAAACTCTCAAAGTAGGAATTCTTGAACTTCGTGCCATTGTCACTGCGGATCGCTCGTAAGGCACCAGGAAGCTCAACAGAAAGTCTACTAAAAAGACCTCGGAAATGTGTAAATGTCTCGTCCTTCGAGGCTAAGAAAAACACCCAAGAGTACCTCGAGAAGTCATCGACCACAACAAGAACATACCACTTCCCTCCGGTGATCAAGACTCGAAATTTGGTCCAAGCTGTGTCCATGTGGAGCGGTTGTCGGTGCATCGGTCATAATAACTGTGTGGGAGGATGAGAAGCGGCAACCATCTTGCCGTGGTCGGCATGGAGTGCAAACAAGATCTTTGACCATCTTGAGTTTGGCGGACCACGAATGAGATCATGGTCGCTCTTTCGGGTCAAATGGTCAAATCAATATGACCAAGTCTCCTATGCGAAAAAGAGATCGCGGGACTCGAAGCAACTAAACACCGAGAGGATCGCGGAAGACTTAGAGAACTCAAAGACGAAAGATCCTCCCATAACGAGAAATCCATAAACCAACCTACAGAAGAATCAAGAATTTTGCAAGCGTTTTCTTGAAGCTCACCTCGAAACCGTCATCGGTAAGTGAGAAAGCGGAAAGCAAATTATACTGCAACTTACTAACCAAGGCAACATCCTTAAGAATAAAAGAAGCATTAATACGCACAGTACCTTTGGCGATGACGCGCCCAGACGAAGCGTCTCCGAAGGTGATCGTCTCATCACCTGGAGCGCGGGCTAGGGAGGAGAACCAACGGGAGTCTCCGGTCATATGACGAGAACAACCGGAGTCTACAAGCCAAACCTTCTCCTTCCCTACCCGCGAACTCCGAGTCAAGCAGAGCAAAGTCTCGATCTTGGGATAAATCAACAATGATTTTGGCACCCAATCTTGAATAACACGTCGGCAGATGAAGTAGTCAAGCCCGACTGACCTCTATCTACCCTACGCTCTCTGTCACTCACAGCAGAAGGTCTAAGAGCAGACCCGAAGCTGTTGCTGAGTCCGACTGCTACGAAGGAGCGAGTCGGAGCACCTGCAACAGACTGAACACGCCGCGGGTAGCTATCTCGATGGGGAAAACGAGATCTACCCTCAGGACGGCGGAAGTCACGACTGAAAGCAGCATGAGGACGAAAACCAGAAAACTCGGAAAAACCAAGTCCTCGATGCTGCACAAACCCATCAGAAGAAACAAGCCTAGACCTCGTGTTGGTCTTAGGTGCACTCAAGGTCAGGGCCGACCACAGAATGCGCCTAAGAGACTCAACATGGTCTCTACGCGCGATCTTGGCGCGCCTGAAGCATCGATCGACTGTGTGTCCATCCTTCTGACAGAAGGTGCAGTGATACTTCACCTTCTGAGAGGTAGAAGCAGCATGTGAAATTACCTTCTCGTCGAAATCCCTGGACATAGCCCGCCGACTTGAAATGGACTTTCTCGGTCACTGGCTCGATCTCGATCACACACAGTGCTATGGAGTGCGAGCACGGCGGTGGATGCTTCCTCATGTCCTCAAAGAAGTCATATCCTAGACCACGATTAAATCTGCAGATCTTAGATTGGTCTAGAATAAGATTGAGCTTCTTCTTGCCTCCTACAAATCTCTCGAGAGTGTTCATAAGGTCTTGACACTCCCAAAGAGAGAGGTGCAAGAAGAGCGGGGAAGAAGAGACAAAGAAGGTAAGGGAGCAAAAGAAGAACCAAAGAACGAGAGGGAAGAATGGCTTGTGCACGCACACCGACTCTGAAGGGAGATCCTCATGCTAGCCGGTTGGTTCACGTCGCTAAGCGTCTCAACCTTATCCAGGGCTTCTCCCCTTCTCCACAATCATATTACAAGTACAATGTGGCTTCTCTAGAAGGTCCTTAGTTAGCTTCACACATTTCTCATCCAAAGCAATCAAGTCGATTTTAGTTTGTTACACTTAATGCATGGTGAGCTAACGGGGTCCTTAGAAGCAAACTTAGCCAACTTCCTTTCATGATCAATCATATCTTGAAGCTGTTTGGAGACGACTTCAAGTTCAATGATTAACTTAGGACAGTTCAAGCATGAATCACTCGGCTCAAGTAAAAAGCTTATAGTTGACAATTTTATGATCCGCCTGCGTTTAAGTTCATCTTCAAGTTATTGCAATTTTCACACGACTCAGGCAGATCAAGAAGCATGGCATAAGATCCTCTAGCGACAATGTCCTTACCCTCACATGAGGTGGGAGAAGTAGTCTCATCGGTAATAAGTAGGGTAATGACCATCCTACTCAACTCTAACTCAAAGAAGAAGACTAACATTCTCCACCTTAACACTATCAAGTTTGGAGGACACACTATCATGTGAGGTCCTTAACTTCTCCATATCAACCAAACAAAGCGAGCATGTATCACAATCATCACTAGAAGGCGGATGTAAGAGCAATAATCTCTAGTGACAGTCTATCTATTTCCTTCTCTAACTCAAAGACACCTAGCCTTAGCTTTAGCATGAAAACCTCCTAGCTTAAGAAAAGCATGATTGAGCTGTTCAGAGGTGGGATCTACCTCGTCCGAAGTCGGAGTACTGTTCATTGTCGCCGAGTTCGCCCTCGAGGGCCATGAAGCACATCTTGGGAGAAGTCGTCGCCGCCATCCTTGGGCTCTTGGTCACTCGTCCCGTCATCGCCGCTCCATCCTTCCACCTCGTTGAGGTCGAGGTCGTCAAAGTGAGGACACGATGGAAGAGCTTCTTGGCTTTGCCAAAGTTGCGGAACTTCTTCTTCTTTGGGCCCGAGGTGGAGGCTTCTTGTTGCAGTTCTTGTCGGTGTAGTCGTTCTTGCCCGAACCGCCGTAGTCGTTCTTGCCCTTCTCCGGCTTGGGGCGGTTTGCTCGGATGTGGTTGGGGCCACCACACTCGAAGCAAATCACGGGTCCTCCTCTCTTCTCGTCCCTCCTCCTTTGTAAGCGTGGGAGAATCTTGAGCAAGGAGGGCAAGTTGCTCATCCATAAGTCGCTCTAAGCGATCATCGTTATGTCACGAGAGAGCGACAAGGAGAAATTGCAAGAGGACTCGGAAGAGAGACCGAAAGCTGGCGGGATCGGTGACCAAGGCCATCGATCGTGACTTCGACCTCACGAGACAACGTCAATCTCGTGAGTCTTGAGGCGTGAGTACTGGCGCATCAAGAGTCAAGGTCGAGAGGTCTGTCGTGTCTTTGATGGTAGTCACTTTCATCTCCCACACGCCGCAGATCGAGTCTTAGTAATATCGACGAGCGTTGTCCGAGTCGGGGTATGTGAGACCGACCGCTCGGAGGTTGCTCAAGATCTTGTGAAAACGTCTGAAGCACTCATCTAGGGACTCACCGACAAGCATCTCAAATTTGTTGTATTCTCGTTTGAACCGGTCTGTCGAACCGTCTTGATCTGGGTGGTGCCCTCATGGTATCGTCGAGGGTCACCCAGATATCGTAAGGCGACGACAGGTGAGATATCTTGGTCAAACTCGCACGACTCAAACCACGGATGATGATGTTCCTTGCCTTTGCATTCGCCTCAACATCGGCCATGTTCCGGCATTGATGTTCTCATCGGCAGAACAATGAATCGTACCTTGACCTTCCGCCAGATAGCATACCCCGGGCTGGATGTATGTCTCCATTCGGCTCTTCCGGAAGGGTGTCGATGCCATCAAAAGGCGGCTTGGTCGAGTACTTGTCCATCGCCATGGCTCTTGAGACCGGTTAAGATCTATTGAAAAGAGCTAACCGCTCGATACCAATTGTAGGACCGAAATGGCGACGAGAGGGGTGAATGTCGCTCTCTTTAAAATCGCCCGAGAAAACGTACACTAATTTTTTTTGTTTTTAAGAAGAAGCAAAACAAAGTAATTCACAGAGAGTTAATTCTGCTGAAACACTGAACGCATGTGACATGAAAAATTCAGCATAAATCAGAGACCACCAAGTAAAAATTCAACTGAAAATACCTTTGTTTAATCTGCATGCAAAATGGTTGAAAATCAGCAAAAAGAAAAAAGGCCTTCAGAGATCAACTCAAAGCAAAGAAGCTACTGACAAGCTACCAAATTTTCTTTCGGCTTGGGCACAAGGCACGCCCGCCACAGAGCTCTATCGACCACAAATTTTGGGGCTCAACAGCATTAGTTTCTCGACGAACCGGCCGCCTACCGATTTTCGGTCACTACACGTAACCAGAGCATCAAAGAGAGCGACCAAAAGCAGAATCTTCAAGCGACTACTTCATCAAGCAATAACTAAGTGAAATATCAAATCGTTTACATAAAGCACTGACCATGAACTCGAATTTTTTACGGATTCTGCGGTATAATTTTCTCTGTTATTGCATTGGGCTAAAGAAATTTTTCAGTATTGCACAGTCGATTTGTCTCGGTAGCCATACAAGCTCTGCTCAGATTTTGCAAGAAAAGAAAATGCGGCAGATCTGGTTTTAGTGGGCACTCCACACGCGCCTGAGCGTAGAAAGAACAAACCAAAGCCGAGCAAAGTCTCATGATCCACAAGAAGCCAGAGCTCTGGTTTTTAGCAAGAATCTGAGCGCTTCACACGCAGAGAAGAGCGACCAAATACAAGAACGAGAAACTACAGCTCAAGGCAAGAAGGAAAATCAAAACATCAAACCGCACACGCACAGAATTTTCTGCGGAAGAACTCGACAGGAATGGATGACAATAGAAGGCAAATAGAACCAGCCACTCGCAAGCCAAGAAAAAGTGCAAGTTCTGATTTCACGGGAGCTCCACACGCGCACCAAAACAATCACAGCAGCAAGCAAACAAAAGGAAAAATCAAGAGGAATATAGATGAGTCCCCATACGCCTGGACATTAGAACAAGGAAGTGATTACAAGACTTTTCACTCAATCCTCACATATCCCCATCTCAAGAACACAACCCATACATACTTGAGGAGGGATGAACACACTCAGCCATGAAGGGGACAAGCAGGGAACAACCCTCAACAACTAAAGCCTAAAGCCAAAACAAACTCTAAAGCCTCTTTTGACTAAAGGAAACCCTAAAAATCATTGAAGTGTTCAGTTTGGGCAGCAGCCCCTCCATCCTATTTATAGCCCATGGCTAACGGGTCTCCACCCCGTTACGCCCGCTAAAACCAACGGAGCCCGCTCCCGCTTGTGCAACCTTGCGAAATTCCGTTTAGCCCTCCCGCACCTTCAGGAAGCTTAGGCTCCTCGTCTCAAGACGCCTGCAACCACCTCGAGTCCACGTCGTCTTGACACATCCCGACCGTTCGACCTCGGTGCCACTGCACCTAGTCCAGGTCCACCGTGTCTCGCCACGACTCCACCCGATGTCCTGCAGTCACACAGACAAGAAACACATCAAATAGCACCGCTCGATACATGAAAGCGTAAAAACCAAAAAAGAATATGCATCCTAATCCCATACGACCAAGTTTGACCAAACCGACTAAGCCTGTTGCACCACGCAACGACATGGTCCAAACCACCCAAACCAAACTCGACTTCCTAAACCTATGTCAATTACTCATCACACACACGGGACGACCTCCACATGGTCTCTCATTTTGAGTTTGCAATAAGAAATTGGCTAGACCCATTTCCTACCACACATTGTTCTTGAAAATATGTATTTCTGGGTTGCTTTAGCCTTCATGCCATGACAAATAATTTGTTCTCACACTGGGAGATGCAACAATTTCTGTTTTCCTTTCGCCCAATGTGTAAACTGTTGTGGTACTCCATTTTCAGCCTGCCAATTTCTGTTATCGTTGTCGGACCCGGATTCTGAGAATCCAAATCCTCTGTGAAAATACTGTGCTATTCCCTAAATCAGTAGATAGCACTCACAGACACATTGCTAAATAATTTCATACATGGCGTAAATGAAACCATACCATTCATTAATTAACACATCAGAGTTTACATAGACCGCATCGGGTCGAGTTTTATAATAAGGGCCGAACAGACCAAACTGATTACATTACAAACATAGCGGAAGCGACAACGGAAGCAAAAGGGGTGAGAGCACATCTCTCCACAGGCAAGTGACTGGGGAAACCCATGTGCGTCCGATATTACCCAAAGACTCAGATAATATAGGATGCACGCAAGCACCAACGGAGTCAACCAGATTGAGGCGAGACTAGAATAGCTAAAGGCTAAACTACGCTTCATCATCTCCTGGGCCTCCATCTTCTGGATCCTCATAGTATGTGCAGTCTTCAGAATTTCCTGCTTCTGAGGGTTTTGGGGAAAGAGCGAGAATGAGCGCAATTTCCGTGCTCACGAGCCAACACACAATGCAATAATATACATGTAAGGCTTAACAAAGATGGCTCGAGTTCTTTTATTTGCTAAAGCAACATTTTCAATTATCATAATTACAAAGTCCTATCACTTAGCTTTTTAGCCAAATTGCATTTTGTTAAGGAGAGTAATTGCTCAATATTTGTTTCAGTAGAGGTTCCCTCTGTCGAAAACTCTACATATGCTTCATTTGTTTGAGGCGCGAGGAGGTCGTGGAGGCGATAGCGCGGCGCTGTCGGTGGTGACTCGGGCCGGATCTGGAACGAGGGAGCGGCATGGCCGAGTAAAAGGGCCGTGAGAGAGGACCTTGAGGTAGGCGTGGCGCCATGAACCGGCCGCATGGCAGAGGGTCGACCAGGCGGAGGTCGGTGTGGGCGGCGCCATGAGGCGGCGTCGGCGGCAACGACGACGGACCGGTGCGCGACGCCACGGGAGGAAGCCGGCCGAGGCGAGCGGGCGAGAAGCGGCGATGGCGGTGGGGAGTCGACCAGTGGCGGCCGGCTTGATGGCGGCAAGAGGGCGACGGGCTGGGCGTTCGTGGCGGCGGCGGCGGTGGAGTAGGCAAGACCCAGGGCGGCCGGGACAGCCGGCCGATGCTTGGATCCCCCTGGCGGCTTGTCCGAGAGAGAGAGAGGATTTGAGAGATATGAGAGAGAGATCTGAGAAGAGAGTGAGTAAGATTGGGGGAGGTAGAAGGAGATAAGGCAGTGTGTTGGGTGTGTGTGCTGTGCGTGTGTGCGTGTGTTGTGTCGGCCGAATGGGTGTGGGGGTAAGAGAGAGAGAGAGAGATTAGGAGTAGATTAGAATTAGAAATTTTATTAGGAAGGAATTAAGATCTGTGTAGTCCTTAATTTATTTGTTACAATATTGTGTTTAATCGGTAGGTCTTGAAATTAATTAATTGTTAGCTGTGTAATCCTTACGGTTAAATAACTTAACTTGAATCTCGTCTAATTAACTAATTTGCGATTAATCTGTGAATTAAAATTTGCCAGGTAAGTTGAATAGTTGTTAATTCTGTCGTTAATAAAATAACTAGCTTTGTGTAGCAAATCTTGTGCATCGTGAATTATTTACTTGTCAGTTTATTCAGTTAAGCGTGGACCGCGGGTTGTCGACCCTAGTGCGCGTTTTCGGTAGAACGATTATTTTTGTGCAGTGCTAACTTAGTGTAGATCTCGAAAAATGTTTATTTAATTAAAATTATGCTAACAAACTAGAAGTCGCTAACTTATGTATACATAATATCACTCAAAATCAACTATGTATTTATTTACATTATTATTCGTGCCACCGTGTTGCTCTGAGAGGACAAACCAAAGACCGATTTTAAGCAGGTTGATCAAAGTTTCATCGACGCCAATCTTTCCTACAACTCCACAGGCAGCTATCCTCTTGAACATGAATATAGCTACTTTAAATGTAAACCGTATCTTGCACTATTATGTTTATTGCAATCAAAACTGTTTTTCAAAACTTAAATTGATGAATGAGATAAAGATGACTAAGATGAACTCGACTAAATGAGAATGATGAATGAGGAAAGAAAGTAATATGAGATTATTATGGCTGGTAAAGGGGGCCCTTGGCAGGTAAGACATGAGACAGGAAGTGGGACCCTTTACATATGGTTACAATATAAGGACCAACCAACTCTTGCTCGGTCAGATGCCGTAAAATCAGTACCAACCATTTTCCCGTTTCGACGGGCAGAAAATGCTACCCTGTTACGTGACTATGCTCTCCACAATGGGTAAGTAATAGGTGTGAGTGTGTTTGATGGAGGAACCCAGAACCGTGAGGAGAGACCGGAAGTGGGGATCCAAGGCGCTATAAGCGCAAAGGTGGAGTGTTGGGTGCGAGGATAGAAGCGCCCCAACCAACATTGTTGGAACTTCGGTGGAGGTAGGTGCGCTCGGGACACCGACGTAAAGTAATGGGTGGAGAAATTAATTCACGAATCGGGAAAATGTTACGTATTACGATCTCGAACCCGCATCAAAGGAAATGCGGTGAACCCATTTCTGAGAGAGTTCGAATAGCTATGGGTAAAGTGGTACAAAGCTGCTTGATGCTATACAAATCATGAATTCATGAGCGGTCTCGAGATTGGAGTCTCACGGAACCACAGGGGTCTATCGTCTCTCCGAGTGACTAGTAGTGTTTTCGAGACTAGAATCTGCCACCTAAAATGTTTTAATGATCTATTTTCTAAATGAGATGACTTAGAAAATGTGATAACAACGAGCAGATCATCGATCCATTCTTTGCTATTAATGCTTGCTGAGTACATTTGTGTACTCAACCTTGTTAGTATTCTCCTTTGTAGATCCTACTCGGTAGGGAACTCTCCGAGTGGGATGACGGACTTCAGGTGTACCGACGCAATTCTTTGGAGGAGAAGGGACCGAATACGGAGGCCAGGGCGAGGGTGGCGTCTTATGCGACTCGTGGGACGAATAGAAGGCCGAGACTTCGGTGTTGGCGAGAAAAGCGGAGCAGTTCCTTTTGGTAATTGTGTAATACTTGTACTAAGAATGCTAGCCTTGCGTGGCTATTACTGGAATAAAATGTACAATTTCTATCTTATTGTTCTGCTGCGTGACTCTGGTAAAGGCTTACTATTCGTTGAAGGAGCAAACGAATAGTAATCTGTATGCCTAAGTGTGATTACCCTTGGGGTAATGACACGGGGCGTCACAATAATTTTACAAAGCCAAGTTGCAGTTTGCAGACTTGTGGTTGTACTTGTTTTACACAGGAGGTCGTGACAAGATTAAGTCCTTAATTCATCCGGGTGATTCATTCCAGATACCAACCACTCTCGTGCTCCTTGAGCACCCACCGCCTTGCCATCCGCCCAGATGTGGTATTAGCAATTAGGGTTTCTAAGGAGTAAAATACACCAATTCCACCATCTCAGTCATTTCCACACAATGATTGCCCAAAACAATTTTCATGTTTAAAAGATGATGATTGGGACATTTGATATCCCGGTACTTAAGCAATACTAGCATGTCGCTTAAGTACAACCTATAACTAGTATTTACCATATAGTTACTAGGGTGACAAGGATTAAGGGATTCAAATTGTCAAGGATGGTATATTAATTAATTAATCATCAAATAGGTACTTAACTACCTTAAGCTTTAACATACATTTGATTAAAGAATTAAAGCACACAATTTTGGTAATTCAAATGAATATAATTTGCATAAATTGTAGGCTCAATATGATCAAAGTATTGACTCACCTTGGATATAGGTAAGAGGATCTTGACAATCTTGTGCTTGATCGAAGTGAAGATCCTCCGCGTCTTCGAATCCTAATCGAACGGACGCACCGAAAAAAGATACAACAAGCAAAAGAAAACAAATAAATACACACGAATAAACAAATAAACTCCAAATTGAACAAGACCTATGCCATTAGCAAGATCTTGAATTTACAAAATTTTAGAAACAAAATTCATAATTTTTGGAGCTACAACAGAGGAGAACGGAGCTTCCGAAGTTTGATTTAGAATTTAAATTGGAGAGAGAGAGGGGGGAAGGGTGGCCCACTTGTCATTGAGTCACTGGCAAACAAGGGGGGGGTTAAGTGGTCATTCTTGATTGGAGGCCCTTGGCGAGAGTCAAGGGGGTCTTAGGGCAATCATTTAATGGCTAATGAGGGTTTAGGGCCTCATTCAAGCGGCTAAACACCGTATGCATTAAATCCCGACCGCGATTTTGGCCAACACACACGCACCCAAGCGCCGGTCTGAAATGCGGACATGCAGGGGAGGCAAAGCCACGGGCGCGCGTGTGGCTCGAGCACGGGCTCGCCGCCGGCGGGAGAAAAGAGGCGGCGCCAGGCAAGGCCACATGGGGCGCCAAGAGGATGGCGACCGCGATGGCACTGGCGGTGGGGCCAGCGGCGCTGTGGAGCGGTGGCGCGTTGGAAGGCAAGTAGCGGTGGTGGCATGGTCGCGCGGCCAACCGTTAGTGGGGCAACGTAGGGAGAAGAAGAAACGCAGACGAGCTACACTTGATTCTGAGGAATCCGGAGGGTGGCCGGGCGGCTTAGGGGCGGTCGAGACAGCAGTCTGTGGTGGCTGGCCATGCGAGGTGGAGGAAGAGTAGCGGTAGCGGTGCTCCTCGGCGGCGGGAAGGAAGAAGGGAGGTGAGGAACGTCTTCCTCGGCCTTCGAGGCTCACGGTGACGGGGTTGCCTGGGGTGGAGGCCCACCAGAGCGGCGGCGGAGCAGGTGCGGCGGTGCGGTTGAAGCAGCGCAGCCGAAGGGAAAAACGGGCAACTTCTTTGGAGAACTCACCAGGAGCGGGAGAGGGTGAAATGGCGGAGGTGAGAGGGAGCTTGGGGCACTTATAGCCGAGCAAGGAGCCGTTGAGGCCTGATGGAGCACGTGGAGAGGACAGTCTTGCGTGGCGGCGGTGCGGGATGGGCGGCGCAGCTGCGTGCAAACGACTGTGGTCGAGGCGGCGGGCCGCGACTTTATGCGGCCGGGTGATGGGACGAGGCGGACGCGATGCGACTAGGCGAGACAAGGCGGGTGGGAGTAGGTGTGGCGCAAAGAGAGGCACCGGCGTCTGTGGCCAGAGCGCTAAGCGCCTGTGGCGTGGTGGTCTTGTGGATGGGCACGCTCTGCAAGCATGGCGAGCAATGGGAGCACGTGGGCGCGACTAAGCGGCTCGGCGGAGTGGAGCGGTGGCGAGGTGCCTTGGCGGGGAGAACAAGCGTGGGCACTCGGCTCTGGTGCCAGGAGCGGCAGAGGCATGGGCTGGCAGGGAGCAGCGGGAGGTGACAAGGTGACGCAGCGGGCTCCAAGGTCATGGCAGGTGAGGAAGCCGGTGGCGGTAGAGGGGAGCACGCGGGGTCGGTGGCGGCAAAGGGCTAGAGGGGGTGGCGTGCGAGGCAGGTGGTGGCGTGCAGCTGAGAAGAAAGAGGGAAGAGAGAGGGCGGCGCATGGCTTTAACCGAATGGAGGAAGAAGATGACCGATGGGAGCCACGCCGAACGGCTAAAGAAAAGGGAGTAGGCCGGGGCATGCGGCTAGGCCGGGTGGAGGCAGGCTGTGCCAAGGAAAAGTGGGGCCCCGGGTGGGCTGGGCCATCGGGCCGAAGGAAGAAGGGCTGGTGGGCCAAGGCCAAAGAAAAATAGGCCGGGATGGAAGGAGTAGAAAATGGGCTGGCCCAAAAGAAGAAAATAGGCTGAGCCCAAGAAAGATTAGAAGGCCAAAAGAGAAGAAGGCCTGAAGTTCAAAAGAGAGAAATTCAAACCTGAAATTGAATTTCGAAGATCAAGGATATTTGAAACAAACCCGAGCTTTACAGAAGAAAGAAGATTTTTTTAAATAATTGGTAATTTTAAATACGGCGAAAAACTGAAAACCGAATTAGTAAGTACTATACGTCGTCCGAAAATGGGACGTTACAATCGTCTCCTATCATATACTTCATTTGATAATTCATCTGTGACTCGGTGTTCATGGTGGGAGGGAAAGACGGGAAAATGGTCCATCCACAATGATTATATCTCTGATTTATTCCTTACAAATATCTATGTATTCTAGTGGACCTTATTATGATACCTTGATATTGGTATGCCCTTAGTATTTTCTAGATTAAGATGCTTTGCAGTGCCCTTTTAATTAGAGTTCCATTTGGACTAGCCTTCTCATGGTCAAATGGCTTTAGTGGTATATCGATTTCATCTATTTAATTTTTGTTTGCCATCTGATTTCGTTCTATTGTTGCTTTTAGTTGGTTGATATTGCCCACTCATAGTTAGATTAAAATGACCCCAACAAAATGTCAACTCTATTATGTTGCTACAATGCATCGACAATAGTTCTGCACCTAGCTAGATACAAGTGTACAATACAAGGATAGTGGAGCTAGATGCAGAGGACCAGTGCCTTAAAAGTGAGGTTTTTTTGTGTTATGTACAATTTTGCCTCTTGTATTTTACTGTTTTATCAGTTGTCCTAGGTTGCGCCATAGAATATATTTGCTTCGGTTATATTCCTTTGATCACGAGAACAAGTTTGATTATTATATCTAAAAAGCTATTTGGTTATTTACCTTAGTGGATTTAGATAATAATTGTGAATTTGAACCAGTTATGCTACTTGGCTCTATACTACGCATGGAATCTATAATGTGATGGACTACACTATCGAGCTGTTGTTTCTATTGTCTAAAGAACATGGTATATGTATTCGGCATGACCACTTTGCTCTTTTTGTGTTTTAGATGTTGTTGCTTCGTCCTTTGCAGCAGACAAGGTTTAAGATAATATATGATGGCAAAATGCGTACACAAACTTTGATCTCACTATAGGTAAAGAAACTTGAAATTTTGTCAGAGTCAATACCCTTGAATCTTTTAGAAGATTTGAAGTCCAACGATAATACACCAAATAACTATGATTATCTAAAAATGTGAACTAAAAAAACTATTTTAAAATCATCTTCAGTTAGACATGTGTAGACATATCCAAGGTTTGCATGTTGCTTTACATTTTGTTTGTGCTCATTAATATGTGATAACCAAGGACTAAACTGTCATCCTTGCTCATTATGTATATTGGTGTTATATTTTGCTATTCCTAGCCTGCTGTCATTGTGCACCAAAATAGAGCGGTCCACAACATGTAAGACCATATTGTCAATACTAACACGTAAGATTACAGACTACTGGGCTGAGAAGAGTCCTTAATTCCTAATTTAAGGCAGTCTCTAAAGTAAAGAAACATGCACTGCTTGGATACTTATAAGCTGTGAGCAGCCTACAAGTAGCCCATTACTTCTAAGTTTGTGAGGCTACGATCTCTCCTCCCACAACCGATATAGGACTATCCCAACAGGTAGGTTACATGAACTAAAGTACTTGATCATGTTTTGTGTAATTTACGAACAACCACAATACTAGCTTATTATCTATTTCATGAATTAGATCAAAATCATTCACTATCTTTAATCTAATATATACAAGAGTGGAGAAGCAGTTCATCAGATTGCATCATCGTTAACTTATTTTCGGCACGCCGGCCACATCAATTGGCGCGGTTCCCTTCTAGTCCTCCGGTATAAATGGGCGCAGAAAGGAAGCCAGGAGAGCCGCCCACGTCGCCGCCTTTTTTTACCGTCCGATTTGGCGCAGCTCTGCTCAGGATCGTTGGATGTTTTTTTTGTTTTGTGTGCCCGTGATCCTTCTAGTCCTCACTGCTATCTCTGTTCCTTCTCGCGTGTTCCCTTTTCTTCCTATTCTTCCCATTCCTCTTCACTTCCTCTCCCCATTCTCTCTTCTTCTTTGTTCTTGGCGCCGCCTCCCTCCAGCTCGGCCCGGCTCCTCCAGTCGCCGGCCGTCGTCCCGCGCGGCTCCTCCCCTGGGTCTCGGGCGCCTCCGGCTCCCTCTGCGCCTTCTGTCCGCGGCCGGCTCAGGCCCTGGTGCGGCCCGCCGGCGCTGCCTCGCCCGAGCCCGGTCCTCCGGTCGCCGGCGGTCGCCGGCCCGCGCTCGTGCCCCTGCGCCCGGTCCTCCCGCGCGGCCGCGCGGCTCCTCCCCTGGGTCTCGTGCTCCTCCGGCTCCCTCTGCGCCTTCCGCCCGCGGCCGGCTCGGGTCCTGGTGCGGCCCGCTGGCGCTGCCTCGCCCGCAACGCTCGGATCTCCCTCGCTCCCCCCTGTTTTGTTTCTCCTATTGTTTTCTTCCTCTTCACTTCCTCTCCCCATTCTTTCTTCTTCTTGGTTCTTGGCCGGATGAAGCTCCTGGCGCCGCCTCCCTCCGGCTCCTCCGGCCGTCGGCCCGCGCCCAGCCTCTCGTGCCCCTGCGCCCGGTCCTCCCTCTCGGCTCCTCCCCTGGGTCTCCTGCCCGCCCGCGCTTCTCCCCGTGCCTCCGGCCCGCCAGCGCCGCTGCAGTTCGGCCACCCGCGCGCCTCAGTGCTCGACCCACCAAGCTCTTGGTCCGCTCCCTCGCGCCAGTGCGCCTCCGGCTCCCTCTGCGCCTGCCCTGGCCCGCGCGGGTCGGCTTTGCGCCTGACCCGCGTGGCTCGGTCCTGGTGCGGCCGCTCGGCCCGCGGCCGGCTCGGCCTCCGGCCGCCGGCCGTCGGCGCTGCCTCGCCCGCAACGCTGGGCTCTCCCTCGCTTTCCCCCTGTTCTGTTTTTTTGGTTTTAGAAGCCACCGGCGCAGCCGCCAAGGAAGCATGACGTGCTGCGATGGAGCCTCAACCTGTCGCTCAGTGTATCTTGCTCCTCGGACACCTCCGTTGAGTCGTTCCACAGCCGGCTTCCACTGGGAGGATTGGGGGGTGTCATGAGACCGTTTAGCCGAAACAAGCCGGGTGTGCCAAAGCGGGGGAAGGTGGTGCCTCCACGCATTAGTTACGAAAGCTTATTATCCTTTAGCATTTAATCTCGGTAAATTTTTAATGAACTTTTTGTATTTTGTCTGTTACTTTTTTTGGCAACAGTCTATTAATTTAGTCTTCTAATCTTTATACTTCATATGCTTTCCCTACAGGTATGACAGACAACGTGACATGCTGTACAACCAAACATATAATCTTGACCAAGTTACTTTTGCAGCGGAAGAACTCTAAGATGCTCAACAGATTGTATGTTGTCACAGTTTCCTCTGAAGTTTGATTTCCATGATCGATCTGTCCTGATTCCCATACTTATGTTAAAAGTATTTTTTCAACAGATGACTGCAATGAAGATTGCCAATAAAGAGCTGAAAGGGATGATGAAAACTGTCAAACTTGAAGATATAGATGTATGTAGCATACTTTTATTTAATAGATTCTTCATGTTTTCAAAATTTTCATCTTATATATATTTTCATTTGATTGCTTATTTTCCTGTTTACTTTTATTTCCAATTACATCTGAATCTATACCTGCTTATCTAGTCTGTACAGCATGCAAGACGAGATGATGGATCATATGTATGTGAGCAATGAAATACAAGAAACTTTTGGTACAAGATACAGTGTCCCTGATGACATCGATGAGGAAGAACTTATGGGGGTTATGGCTCTTATTTGGTATTTGGTTATTCTTAGATAATTTAAATTTGTAACCAGTGGTAACTAGCCGAGGGCTGGCTTTTGATTTAAATTTATTTGAAGTTGAGTTAGCAAACACTCCGATTTATATCAGTGATTCAGTTCCCAGTGGGAGGGAGCTGGTACTGCCCTAGGTCCAGGATTTTCCCCAAAACGTTTTTTTGGCACTTTGGTTGTACACCTTTTAGTGCTTGTACACCTTTTAGTGCTTTTGCGGTCAACTAGTGTTGATTTACTGAAAGCTTATGAAGGCAAGACAGTTCTCTATTTGCTGTCCTCATTTTGTTTTTGTTGAAAAATGCAGAGCTTGATGCTTTGGAAGCCGACATGGACTTTGAATCAAGTTCAGTCCCATCTTACCTTCAACCAGACAAGGAACCAGAATTTCTCTCCCCGAGTCTGGCTTTTTTGTTGTGTCCTTGTGGATGGTTCGAATGTCACCTTATTCGATTATCTTGTGAGCTGCCTCTTTTACGAGCTCTACGTGCATTTCTGATACTAAATTTAGATTCAATTCGCAAAGTACATAGTTTAGAGATATAGAGGTAGTACAGATTCTGTATATATTCCTAATATTATACACTCGGATATAGAAAACGACTCACTATGTATATATAATTTCATATTCACGGCCCATCTAGACCCTCTATTATGTTATGTATAGATCTTCCAATATTAGCACGTAGCTATAGTTAAACCATGTTAGAAAGCCACATAATCAGCAGGTCTCACTTTGTTTCGTAATAGACACATAAAAAAACTAGGTATCTGTTTTCTCACATGCTTCCTCACATCTATCTATCAGCTAAAAAAGTAACTTAGTCACTGCTATTAAACACTATTTATACGTCACCCTTGTTGTACAAATACAACATTTTTCAGGTCAGATGTTGAGGATGTTACCCTGTCTTGGGACATTGCCGCTTCTACATCTTCTAAGGACCACTCAACCAAAAAAGATACCTAAGTAGAGGTACATTAACCGTGCTCATTTAGGAAACAAACCCTTCGTGCTCTTTATTCTGTATATAATATTTTCACACGGTTTTGTCCCTACTCCAAATTGAATTATCTGTCTCTACTTTAAATTAAATCACCTATGTTACTATTTACCTACCTCTACTGTGCATTACATACATATTTCCATTTTATGTGCAGATCATATTAAATTAACTCAACTAAGACATATTCTTCTTGCAACAGGTCCTACAAGATCTACTGCTATGGCGTATCTTCTGTTTCTCGTACACCCACTTCTATCATTTCGTAACTGTCGGTCTCGTCGATGTTGACTGCTTGATATTAGTGCGATCCAACTATGTATTTTGTATATATAGATGTATCATGCTACCTTGAAACGACTGAACACTATGTTTTACGCTTCACCTCATCTGCACACACTCTCATTTCACCAAACTCGAACACTCTTGTTGTTAGTCAGCAAATAGTATCGTTTTTTCATATTACCTCTTCATAGATGTCCTTGCGATGCTCCTACCAGTTTCGTATAATGTTCTGCACTATACTCGATATTCTATTCATATAAAGAGAACCAACATGCACCGCTGCTACTATAGCCTTACATATTACATACCTATATTACGCTGCTACTGATACGTAGATTGTGTTAAGCTTTTACATACATACATCTATATTCCCATACAATGTTTAACATTATATCTTTCCCAGTTCAGTACCCTACATAGCTAATACATCCTTAGTCCTTGCTATACTTACCTATCAGTATGTTCTTATTCTCACTACCATCCGATATTTCCTCTTAGTTTTACTACATTGTCCAAGTCAGACTAACCATATATTTTACCTTTCGAATCTTCGAATTAATCACCCACAATTACAGTTTACCAATATCCTTATTCCATTCCACACGAGTATCCCAGTTCCCCTCTTCGTTTCTGTGTATAACGTTTTGTGTATAACGCGCGTGCCAAGGCGCGCACAGGGTACCTAATTATTATTCGTATGCCAGTCTCAACAATCTGGCGGCATTAGCGGAAACGAAAGTCTAAGCAATCACATGCTCTCAGGTTCAGCATGTGCTTGAGTGGAATCTCCTCGAGGACACCGACAACCAATCTTGCCAATAAATACTAGTCAACTAGTAACATCGATGAAACAAGCAGCTTGTTAATTAATAAACTGTTAAATCAGAGTTAACACCATGGTATGGGGAAAAAATATTGTTGCCTACCTAGACTCTGCCATCTAGTCTACATATTGTACGCAAGATTATCGCACTATTCACGTGATGCAAGAAGAGGAGGCTTGGAAAGAAAATGCTCATTTCAACCATTCCTCTGCTGTTACACACTTACACCCTTCCGACTGATCCTGTTAGGAGAACAATTCGTTAGTATCATCACGTACCTCTCTCCTTCTGCAGCACTCTGATCAGTGGCTAATCAATTGATTCGTATTCAGGTGCTTCCTCTAGTTCAGTGCTAATTCTTCTCTCTGCTGAGCCATACTAGTTGTAGCCATTGACCGAACCTGCTCTCTTTTAACGAGCATGCACTCTACATTTTCTTTTCCTCTCCCCATTTTGCAGGTGCAACAGCGTGATCAGCGATTTTCTCTTGGTGATTGACTGATGATCTTCTGTTATCTATTCTATGCGTTTGTTACCCCAGGCAGTTGGTTTTCATCTCCCTTGGTCTCAATCCTTCAAGCTGTTTTTTTTTTGCTTATTCTTCTTGTTGTTGTTTATGGATTGAGCCACCCTTCTGATTCTGATCCATCTTTTTTTTCTTCATTGCAACAGAATGATTGCCGTTCTGTCATGGCGATAAAGACATCTTAATCATAACCGATTAGTTTTCTTTACATGGAAGTGTTTGACGTGATTAATCTTCATAATTCATATCTGGTGGTGGTGTGTTGATCAGCAGAGGCTGGCTGCTGCTGCTGGATGATTTGATATCCACATTCGAAGAGACATCTTTCAAGGTAAGACTTGTGTGATTGGGAGTCTTGAAACCGTTTCAATTCTTGTGTTTAGCTTCCATTCATGAAAAAAAAATTATATCTAGCAACGTGTAAGATTAGTTGGTGAGGGGGCCAGGGAGGGGAGCAGAAGATGTAGCTAAACAAGTTTTTTATATGCCACTGAATAACTACATGATTCATAATATACTATTTATTGTGTGGTTGGCATGTGGATCCAGAGTCCACATGTCAGTGAGACACCAGTGATATATTATGAAGATTTGAAGTTATTCAATAGCATAGAACGACTTGCCCCTTCATATATATTGACTGGAACCCAATCCCATCAATTATCAAATTGAGTAAAGCAAGATCAATAAGCATGTTGATTATTTTTCAATAAGGAAAAAATGTTCCCTATTATTAGAATGGGAAAGTTAGCAGGTACATGGTGGAAATGAACCGAGTGTTATCTTCTATCCGAATTTCAGCTATTTTTTCATGGAATTCGTATACAAATCCAAATGCTATTTTATTTTTAAATTATTCTGAACTACAGTTATTTAAGGATTTTACCTTGGAATTTGTATCAAAATAAAATTGCTAATTTTATTTTATTGTTTATTCCAAATTTCAGTTACTTTTTGGTTGGATTTTGTATACAAATCTAATTGCCATTTTTTGCTTAATTTGTATTCCAAATTATAATTATATAGATATTTCACTTAGGAATTCGTATGGAAATAAAATTGCTATTTTTTTGAATTTACGTTTTTATTGTACTTGACACGGACTTGTAGCACCCCACATATTGAAAATATGGTACTACGTGGAACGTCGTCGCAAGAAATAATAATAACACAAGATATAAAATCCAAGGAAATTAAAATTTTAATATCTCTAAAATTTTCAATAGTAACAATGTCACCAACAGAAGCAAATGGAAATAAATAGTTTGATACACTGGACTGGTCCAAAGCTAATTAAAAATCACAAATGAAATAACTAGAGGCAACGCCATGGTGCTGGGAAGAATGTGTGTCCCCCATGACCCCAATGCTCACATGAAAGCTACTCAACTGACTTTTTACCTGGAACGGAAAGAACAAGTGTGAGATTGGAAGAAAATCTCAGCAAATATACCCAACAACTGCAAGGGTAAATAAATATAATGGAAACAAATAATAGTCACAAGGTGTTCCAAGCAGCCACACACAAGCAAGTGTGTCTACGGTAAGAAGATAAAGGAAGGAATATGACCATGTGGGAAATAAAATTGTAACGTGTGATAACATAAACGTGGAATAGTGAAATGAGAGTAATGATAAGGTATTCATGTTAATTAATGAGAAAGCAAGTACGACACCGATTTGATCATTCACATACCAAGTAATATGAAAATAGTAAGGCATCCGCCTCGACTGTATACTTGTGGCTAGGTGTTAGTATCTCAACAACGAAATTGTACGGCCTCCGTTCAATGTTGAGCGGTAGGTGGTATACCCATATACACAACACTAGATGGAATAGTTGAAACGCAAATTGCAATGTATGTATACAAAGGGTGATTGACAATTGATTAGTGATACAATTGATTGGATAGGAAATTGGAAACGGATACAAAAGGTTACTTAGTAATTGATAGGAGGAAGCTGCTGGATGTGACGATACAAGTCAGGTTGATTCCACATGAAGTGATTAACAGGAGATAATAGGATATGTAACTTATGCAAATTGTGGTTGAGATTAACCATGTGGAGTTAATGACTGATGATATGAAATCGTCCAAGTAAGAGACTAATCCCAGGTATTTTATTATAATTGCTACAGTGTAAACATGGCAAATGAAACAAGTGATATCATCAATAAATTTCAGAATGGCAACATCTAATCCAGATTTAACATATACAGTGACAATCAACATGTGACCTCCGTTAATACTTATTAATTCAATAATCCAAATGTTACAGCATCTGATTGTCATTTGATATGCACTAATAGTACCCTCACTACTACAAAAAAGGCTTTCACAGATAGTTCAAAAACGTCATCACAGACAGTTTCGTGAGCCGTCTGAGTTTATGGGTCAGTAATAACATGAGGTCATTACAAACGGTTTTTGAATCGTCTGTGAAAAAAGCTATCACAGATGGTTCTGAATAAGAACCATCTGTGATAGTCAATTATCACAGACGGTTCTTGTTCATAACCGTCTGTGAAAATAGACTATCACAGATGGGTTTTTAGTAAAAACCGTTTATGATAGTTTTTTCTATTGCAAAAAAAATCGAAACCAATCAATTGTTGAATAGTTTCCATATGCTCTTTCGATATGACTCTATGATTTTACCACAAACGGTTCATATTAAAAATTGTCTATGACTCTGTGATTTTACCATAACTTGAAATGGCCAACTCACTCTGTGATTTTACCATAACTACTTGAAATGTCTAATTCTTTGATTTTACCATGACTTGAAATGACTTCGTGTTTTGGATCTGACCGGTTCATTTATACAAAGCATTCCAGGTTGTATTGAATGTTTGATCCATCTAAGATTACTTGATCTTGATGGGACCAGCATATATTGTCTTCCAGAGTCCATTGGTTCACTTAAAAACCTTCAGATATTAAACTTGCAGAAGTGTAGAGCTTTGCATAGTCTTCCTTCGGCAATCACCAAATTGTGCAATTTAAGGCGTCTTGGGCTTGACGATACACCAATAAATCAGGTTCCAAAAGGGATAGGAAAATTGAAATTCCTCAAAGATTTAGAAGGATTTCCTATTGATGGTGGAAGTGATAATGCTAAAACACAAGATGGATGGATGTTGGAAGAGTTGGGGCATCTATCACAGCTAAGGCGGCTTGATATGATTAAATTGGAAAGAGCAGCCCCTTGTAATACAAATTTGTTGCTAAGAGACAAAAGGCATCTCAAAGTTTTATATCTACTTTGCACTGAACGTATGGACGAGCCGTATTATTCAGAAGAAGATGATTGCAACATTGAGAAGATCTTTGAGAAGCTAATCCCTCCACAAAACCTTGAAGATCTAGTTACTGGGAGTTTTTTTTTGGTGGAGGTATCCCACCTGGCTTGGTACTACCCATTTGTCTTCAGTGAAATACTTGAAGCTCATAGACTGCAAGTCCTGTGTGTACCTTCCACCAATTGGGCAGCTACCTATCGGGCTCGGATTTCGAGAATCCAAATCCTCTGTGAAAACACTATGATATTCTCTGGATCAGTAGATAGCACTCACATGCACATTGCTGAATCATATCATACATGGTGTGAACTAAAATGTTCGAATATATTACAAACATCAGAGTGACATAGACCACGTCGGGTCGAGTTTTATAGGAAGGGCCGAACAAGCCAAATGGATTACATTACATGAAAGCAACGTAAACTACAGCGAAAGCAAAAGGGGTAGATCTCATCCCTCCACAGGCAAACGACTGGGGCAACCTATGTACGACGGATATTAACCAAGATGTTGGATAATATCGGTTGTACGCAAGTACCGAACGAGTCCACTTAGACTGAGGCGAGACCTAGACTACAGAATCTAGACTACTCTTCGTCGTTTCCTTGTCTGTCAACTTCTGGGTCTTCAAAGTATGAGTAGTCTCCTTGATCCACATTATCTGAAGGGTTTGGGGGACAGCGAGAATGAGCACAACTTCCGTACTCACGAGCCAACACACAAGATGCAATAATATACATGCATGGCTTAACAAGGATGGCTCGGGTTCTTTTGTTTGCTAAAGCGACATTTTCAATTATCATAATTACAAATTCCTACCACTTAGCATTTTAACCAAATTGCATTTTATTAAAGAAAGTAATTATGTAATATTCATATCAGCAGAGGCTACCTCCACCTTATGCTTAATTTGTTTTGGAGCTACCTCCATTTATTACCACCACTGAGTTTGAAAACCCATGAAAAATCCAATCTCGGTGCTAGGTGAGCCCACCATATTTTTCATACCACCCACGAAGGTTTTTAAAATAGAACTAACTCTAGCAAGTTCCCATGTCTGCCTTTGATCGTAGGTGCGACTGTTTAAATAGTTTAGACTCTACAGAGATTGTACATTGTACCCACAAGAGATAGTCATACTCGTTACTCCACATGATTCCTTAGTCATGTAGTTAAGCGACCGTCACAGTAACCTTTCAAATTACCTCGCCCCTTCTGTCATTTCACCCATATGGGGTTGCGCCCATACATTGTGCGGGATGTTTACCTCGGCGATAGGAGTAGTTGGACTATACCTTGGTGACAGGCAACTCCACCTTGTATCGGTGTCCCATTCAAGCTAGGCGTAGCCAGTGCTTGCACATTCCCATTATTCGTCCAGCGAGATGACATCCAGAGTTTAATAATTTTACTAAGCCAAGTTACAGTTTGCAGACTTGTGGTTGTTGTACTTGTTTTACACGGGAGGTCTTGACAAGATTAAGTCCTTAATTCATTCGAACGGTTCTTACCACATACCAACCACTCTCGTGCCCTGACGGCACTTACCACCATTCCATCCGCCCAGATATGGTTATAGCAAGTTATTAGGGTTTTGAGGGGTAAAACCAAATTATCTCGTTCATTTCAATCATAGCCCTCCAATGACTGCCCAAAATCATTTCATGTTTGAAGAGATGATGATCGGGGTATTTAATACCCCGGTACTTAAGCAAGTGTAGCATGTCGCTTAAGTACAACCTATAACTAATATTTACCACATAGTTACTAGGGTGACATGGAATAATGGATTCAATTATCAAAGGATGGCATATTAATTAATTAATCATCAAATGGGTAATTAACTACCTTAAGGTTTAACATACATTTGATTAAAGAATTAAAGCATGCAATTTTTGGTAATTTAAACGAATATAATTTACATAAAATGTAGGCTCAAAATGATCAAAGTATTGACTCACCTTGGTTAAAGGCAAGAGAGTCTTGCTATTCTTGGGCTTGATCAAGTTGGAGGTCTCCTGCGTCTTCAAATCCTATTCGGACGAACGTACTGGAAAAAGGCACAAACAAGCAAAGAGAGCAAATAAATACAAAAGAGATAATAAATGAACTCCAAAGGAAACAAGACCAGTGCCATTAGCAAGATCTTGAATTTACAAAATCTTATAAATAAATTTCATAATTTTTGGAGTTACGAAGAGGGAGAACAGGACTTCCGAAGTTTGAATTGGAATAAAATCGAGAAATTAAAAAGAGAGGAGAGAGAATTGGCCCACTCACATGTGGGACCTAGTGAACAGTGCCGGGTTCACATGTACAGTGCGTGGATCGGCAGTCAACACGCACTGTGCATTGTCCACGGGTATACCGGTTCACGGGAACAGCAATGCGGTGGGGCCCACTTGTCATTGAGTCAACGAATAATCAAAACCGACAGTTACTATTTGTGGGCCCGCCGGTCAGGGAGTCAAAAAGGGAGGGTTAAGACATCAATTAAATGCTAATGATTGCTTAGGGTATTAAGACAATCATTAGGGTAGGTTAATGACGTGGGAACAGTGCGCGTGGTCCGAACGAGCAAAGACAATTGCGTCGGCACAGGCGTCTTGGACTTAACCTCGTCGCCATGGGAGGGAGCAATGAGCCGAGAAAAGGTAGGGATGGGGAGCCCTTGGCGGCGGAGCGATCTTGGTGGTGGTGCGAGAGGAGCACCCGAGCAAAGGGCGCGGTGGAGATCGATGTGGCGAGGCCTGACCACGGTGGTGTGGGCGGCTCGGTGGTGATTTGAACTGGAGGAAGGGAGCACGAGGTGGCGCACAACGAGGTAGACCTACTGGGTCAACAAAGGGGTCCGGAGAGGGATGGTGGCCGGAGGAGGGTGGTGAAGAAGGTGGTGGGCGGAGTTGGTGAAGAAGGCCGAGTGCGACGGCGAGAGTGGTCCAAAACCGAAGGGGGCTTGAAGGGGATTGCTCCTTGGCGTCGGGGGCATGAGGTGACGGGGGCGGCATGCCGGAGGCGGCGCCGGAGTGGCTGGTCAGCGGTGGAGGCGACTCAGCCTACGCACGGAGGCGACAAGGCGGGAGCATGTGAGTCTGAGCGATCGTGCGAGGGCGACGACTTCGGGGGCCATCTTGATCTGAGCCTGGTGGTGAGGACGGCCATGTCGTCATGGCATGGCACGGTGGAGATGGCAAGGCGAGGGTGAGGCGCCAAGTCATGAGCAGCGAGGGGGAGTGGGTGAGCAGAGAGCAAAGGCACGAGGGCGAGAGGAGCTCGTGGGCGCGGCAGACTCTGTCCAGGCGGTGGAGTCACGGGAGAAAAGGGAGGGAGAGAGACTCGGGCGACCTGGCTGGAGGAAAAATACAAGGAGAGGAAGTGCCGGGCCAAGGTGGCTGAGAGGGAAAAGGCCAGGGGGCCAAGAAGGGTTGGGCCGGGAGTGCTGGGCCAGGGGGAAAGCTGGGCTGGCCCAAGGAGAATGGGGTCTGGGCCCAAGAAAAGAAAGAAGGCCAAAAGGAGAAAGGGCCCAAAACCGAAAAGGAGAATTCAAACGTGAATTTGAATTCAGGAATTTGCAAAAAGATTTGAAACACAAACCCGAGCTTAGGCAGAAACTAGAAAATTTGAAAATAATTGATAATTTGACATAGGGTTTTCAAACCAAAAACCAAATAGTAATTACTATATATTCACATCTGAAAACGGGGGCGTTACACTACCCAACTTGAAATATCTGAAAATTACGGGAGCAACCACGGTTACCAATACCAGACCCGAATTTGTTGGCTGCAGGGTGGGTAATCTCGGATCCACAGAGGCAGTTGCTTTCCCCAAGCTTGAAATGTTGGTCATACTTGATATGCCCGGTTGGGAGGAGTGGTCCTTTGTTGAAGAACAACAAGAAGTTGCATCTCCAAGGTTGCAGCTGCTGCCTCGTTTGAATAAGTTGCAACTTGACGGCTGCCCGAAGCTGAGAGCTCTCCCACAGCAGCTCGAAAAGGAGGCCACCAGCCTAAAGAGGGTCTCGAACCTTCCTCAAGTGAGAGAGCTACGTGCAACTTGTCCAGATTTAAGGTGTGTCGAGGGGTTGGGCAGCCTGGAGCAGCTGTGGCTGGATGAGGACATGGAAGAGATCTCTTTGTTATGGGTGTCCGGGCTTAAACAACAGTGCCAACAGCTTCATGGCGAAGACCTAGATGTCTATACGTGGCCTAGAAGTTGAGAGACACCTAATTAGATGGAAACGGAGACACAAGGTACTGACTAACATTAATAGGACATTTAGTTTTTGTCTGACTTGAATTTTACATTCTTGAAGCTGTTATTACTAGCATCCAATGACCTTCTTAGGTTGAACATAGACTATTGAATTAGTCTATTTATATATTGCCATGCTTATTTTATGTGCAATTTTATTTTCTAGGTTGCTGACCTTGAAGACTTGTGCACTTCAGTTGTCCTTTGTATTATTTTATCATTTTTAACCATAATTATTGGTACATGCAAGAAAAAAATACAAAAAAAGTTAAAAACATCAAAATCACGAAAAAGAAAAAGAAAAAGGAGGAAAACTAAAACAAGGGATTCTGTGTACGTCGTATTCGGTGAATTTTTATGGTAGTTTGTGTGGGATTTCATGTATTCTATTTCCCTTTTTTGGGTAGATGTTTTCCTTTTCCTTTTTTCCCCTTAATATTCAATTTGTAGGTGGGTGGGTGGGTAACTCCGCCTATGTCATCTTAAGCATACCACTTAATGCCATAGCCGGCCCCAAGCCCGGAAAAAGGAGGAGAGAATACTTTGTATACATTATTTTCATGTAAAAAATTTGTGGACATGTATAGTGAAATGATGCTTTGCTGCCAAATATTGTTCATAGTTTTCCTATAAATTATTGCATTTTTCATTTACTTGGTTGTATTGTTTTGTGATGGAATGACAATTGGTACAGAATCTGACCAAAATACCTTTTTGAGAGGCACATTCACTAGGTTGTTGACTTAAAGAAAATTTTGATGTCTCTAAACTAGTTTAGCTGGATCTCATTTAGAATCCCTTCTTACAGTAAAATTGATTTAAGTGAACACACGCGCGCGCGCACACACGCATCAGTTCATTCTTCTCATCGCTCCATTCATCTTGATGAGAGTTGGGACAGACAAGCAGGCAAAGGCAATAATGACCAGCAGCTCAATTAAGAGTTCAATCAACAAAGAAATAATGAGGATCTCGAAAAGAAAAGAAAAAAAAAGAACGACATTACTTGTTAGAAGAAAGAAGTATACTCAACCCAGGTGCATGACAACATGAGCCTCTGTAACTCTGAAGGTGCATGGAAGCAACATATGCCAGTTTTAATGACTTACAAACAGAACTGGGAAGGAGATCAATTGAGCAAACAAAAGATTAGACCATTGAAATTTGAGAGTGATTATCCATTGTCACGAAACATCACCATCACGCAACAGTCTCTCAGTGCATTCTTATATACATAAGATAAGAATATTAGCAACACGATTATCTTATTAATCGAATGCAACAAAGTAAAAAGAAGCGACCACCTTCGCTCTCAAGGGGTAGAATTTACCGCGTTAATCGATGAAAAAAAGAGAAAATCTACGCCATTGATTGTGGTGGGTCCATTGTAATAATATTAGCTTAGTAGATTTGCAAAATCTTTGCAGAACAATTAACCATGCAATATCCTTGAGTCCGATTGTTTTGTGAATCTACCTTGATTAAAGAAAAGGAGTGGAGTGCAGCTAGATTGATGGATGGAGTACTCCATCGATCTCCACGCATAGCTAATCATATTCAGAGTGAAAAGATGGGATTTTATTTTGTTTTGAAACTCGGTTGGCGATCGCGTGTTGTGTTTATTGGGCGAATTGACGCTTTCGATGGCTGGGATAATCCATCTGGACGCCTCAGGATGCGATGATCAGTACTGAACAGTTTAGTCAGTGATGCATGGTTGTCGATCATAAATCTCACAGCTGGAGGCAGAGCAAATTGGTGCTGCATTTGGCTGCTCACGCTGGTGACTTGAATTACTCAACTTCGTCATCCACAACCTATGTACACCGATCAAAAGCAACGGATGGAGTGCAAGTTGTTTTATTAGACATGTTGTTGACTATCAACAAAACACGATGATCATGGCAGTACATATTACAGAGTGCCTAGGGCAAGGAACTAGATCCGATACGTCCACGAGCTTGGATCCACAAATTAACCGTTGACACGCAACTTTGGGGTAATCTTTTTTTCTTTGACGAATTAGTATAAATTTATGGTAAGGGCAAGGAACTAGTACCTTGGCACCCAAATTAGTTTTGGCTCAAAAATGTAGATCTAGGCAGCAAGATTTAATATGCTAAACCGCAAGCATGGCATTAACAAAAATATGTTCTCACCATATATATATATATATATATATATATATATATATATATATATTGTAGAAATGTGGTTTGGAACTAAATGATCGTGATAATAGAGATTTTAATATTTCGACAACATAATTAGTTTGTATGCTAAACCAAGTCAGTAGCATCGATCGATAGAAAATCATTCTGTCATGTAGATGGCATAGCAACTAGGCTTAAAACATTCCACCATAGAGTTCAATAGATAGCACAGCATGGTAGAGGAAGTAGAGTAATTGAGGAAGAGTAGAGGAGAGTGGAATGAGTAGAGTAGCAGAGGGAAGAAGATGGCTCCTGCTCCGAGTGCCACCGTCGCACCCCGAGGCTCCAACCGCACCGCCGCACCCCTGCACTCGGGCCCCTCCATCTCCGCCGAAGAAGGTCACCACTGCCCTTGATTACCACCGCTCGGGTCCGGCGCCCCCTCCTCTACTTCGGCCGTCCCCCTCAGCACCGCAGCTCGGATCTGGTGCTGCCTCGACATGCCGGAGCCGCCAATTAACCTTTTCTAGTATTTAAATGGAGATAAACATATGTCTGGTTAATACTTAATACTCAAAAGAGGCTAAGATAAAGGTTGCAACATTGTTTCTTTGCTAGGAGGGAAAAAGGTCGTAGTATATTTTAGGGTAATGATACCACTCTTACGTTCGGAGGGACACTTTTTCCCGGACACCTCGGACGCTATGCACCAAGTGGCCTGACCACTCGCTAATAAGCCGACTCCACCCTCTACTCTTCTTATCCATTTTCCATTTCTAGTCTCTACTCTTTTTTTCTCCAACTGCCTCTATTGCTCCTCTCTCTTTCTCCAAGCATATTGCTGGCCTCTAGGAAGCTCTGACCGGATCTCCAATTCGTGGGGCAATGACGGGGCATCAAGGCCTCCCGAGGTGGTGGTGGATCTCCATGGCAGGGCGGCAAGGCATCCTGACCTTCATGCCAAGGCGGCGAGAAATCTGGGTCCATCGGTAGTGAGGCATTCGATCGGTCACCTCCTACTCCTACTGCTAGCTCGCCCCTTGCCGCTGTTGTCTCCATCTTATCCACTGGATTTTGTAGAGCTTCATGTTTTGATTGTCGTAGTTAAAATCGTTCTTCTACATCTGACATTTTTTGAGATGTAATCTTTTTTGAAATGTTGCATCTGATTTCTTTGATATGATGTATCCTCCTCATCACCTCTTCTTTGACGAACAAGTCCTTTTTGTTTCGACCATTGAAAAAATGTTGCACACTTTTTTTTGCAATAGGTGTTTCTAGATGCTCCACCTCTTCTTTGATAGGTAGTTTCTTTTTGTTGCGACTGTTGAAAAAAATTTGCTACCGTTGAAAAAAAAGTTGCGCATTTTTTTCTAGATGCTCCACCTTTTCCTTAATAGTTAGTTTCTTTTTCAATACGATCGTTGAAAAAATGTTGCACACATTCCTCTTTTTTGTTGCATCAGAACGTACGAGGAGATCGAGCGGAGGAATTTATGGGGGATTTTGTTTATGTCGGAGGCTTGGGCAACGAGCGAGTTTGGAGGCGGAGTTATGGGGGATTTTTTGCTGCTGTCTGGGGTGCGCATGATGTTGCATATTTTTTACATGTTTGCTGCTGTCGAGAGGAGGAACAACATCGTACGAAATCGGACATCGGAGCATGGTGTACGGTGCTAGTCGTGTCTATATGGTCTAGCACTAGTATGAAACTAGAGGACCTTTCCCGCATGGAGAGCACCTTGCCAACTTTCCTATATCCTTTCTTCCTCTAGCCTTTTTTTTAGGGAATTGCTACTTAACTTTCAACAGTTTTTTGATGAAAAAACGGTCACTTTTCTGTTCGTTAGATGTGCTATAAGATTCGTGTTGTGATGGGTAGGAACGTTGGGCGTCCCCAATCGCATTTTCTTCCGGTTTGATCTTAGTCAGAGCTTGGCGCAGCATCAGTCTCTGCGGCCAAACTTGTTTTGCCACGACCTAAGGCCCAACTTCACCCGAATTTGACTCGGTCCAAGCTTAAGCTTCCTGATCTCTTTACGTCTAGGGTATAGTCAAAGGCCAACCTGGGCAATATGTAGCCTAACTGCCTAAGCCCAATCTAAAACAACCGAAGTGTTGCAGAGAAGGCTAAAGCTTATATTGAGATGTTGATGCAATTCTGGGATGCCACCAATGATTCCAACAGGTGTGAACCTAACAAATCAATGGTTCGTGCAGGTCCTGGTGGTCGGCGCCGAGCTCCCTCACCACAGAACATAACGGGTTCACCACATTGCCGTATTTTGTTTATATATAATTTTATTTTTTGGTCTTTGTTTTTGCTCAACCTCTCAAAGTACATGTGAAGAACATAACAGGTTCATCACATTGCCGTATTTTGTTGGTATATAATTTTTTTTATCTTCGTTTTTGCTCAACCTCTCAAAGTGCATGTGAGATTTTGAATCATGTGATGGAAATATGAGTTATTAAGACTTTCAAGAATAATTACAGTGACTAAAAAGCAAAATTACATAAATAATTTACTGTAATTTATGTATAATGGAGTTGTAATTTTTTTTGTCTTTGTATTTGCTCAACCTCTCAAAGTACATGTGAGTTTTTGAATCTTGTGATGGAAATATGAGTTATTAAGACTTTCAAGAAAAATTACAGTGACCAAGTACCAAAATTACATAAATAGTTTGTTGTAATTTATGTATAATAGAGTTGTAAATAAACTTTCAAAATGTGACAGTTTTTTACAGAGAAAACGTACGAATTCTGTGTAGACAGGCCTTATTTTTGCTTTCTCCGAAAGTATTTGTTGAGGTTTGCCTACAACAGTGGCGAAATCTCTTCTATTTTGGACCGTCCAGTTATTCAATCTTCGGCAGGGGTCTCCTGCCCCCGGCCCCACCGCGGGTCCCGGAAGATGTTGACGTTGGGGCTGGAAGAAAATTCAGTGGGGCAGTACCTCGCACGAGGACCTCGATCCCGCCGTCCATCCGGGATAATTCGAGGGGATCAACGGCGGCCCTCCCCTAAGAAATTTGCTTCCGTTGGGGCTCCAGAATGTCAGCCCCGCCTGCCCGCCGTTGTACATCGCACACGCCTCGTTCGACACCGCCTGTATCATACATAATGAAAATACGTATGTCGCTGAGCAAATACATGAACAATTACAAAGGAAAAAAAAAGAATATTAGCCAGCATTGAGCCAGAACTGATCAGAGCATCACGAGAGAGATTGCACGGACTACAAGGCACGATCATATCTTCGCCTCTCCGATCACACGACTGGATGGATCAGGAACCGAATCACTGTAGCAAATACACGGATGTACAGTGGTGATGAATTTATACTGTAACACAAAATACTGTAGTGCTAGATCAGGATCGGAGTTGTTAGATTTCAATCTGACGGTTGGAAGATTATCATAATATAGACACTGTTCTTGTGTACTGTACGCTAAGTCCCTAACGTGTATCAATTAACGATGCACGCAGGCAGCAATGTACAGCAGCGTCGCACGTGAGTGAGATGCAGCATATTGGTGCTCAATGCCATTGGTGTGCTATCGTTATCCAAATTCTTCCGGGCCATTTTTATTGTTTCTGCTGATCTGCTCTGCAGGTCCTATCTTTTTGGAACTAGAATTGCAGATCAGATCAGAGACACAAGTCTAGCAACTTGCTCAAAGTAGATCTGCAACCACTACTTGACCTTATACGATTGTTTATCCTGACAAAGCCAACATTGTCACCTCATTTTGTTAGTCATAAAGTTTTTTACCTATTAGTACTAGTTAATTTTGGTATTAGGTAACACTTAACCAAGTCATTTTACTCTCTCTCTCTTCATTGCCCTTTTGCTGCTACAGCCACAACCACAACCCTTATCTCATATTTTTCTTGTAAAAACTAATTCTTCCCCTCTTTAATTCTTCTCCTTTTAGCTAGTTCGTGATTTCCCCAAAATAATCACATGGCAATGAATCAATCCACTCTACTCTCATCTATTTACTCTGTGTTTCTTTGTGGGCTCAAACACATAATTGTTCTTCTCAATCTCGTGTTCTTCTGGTTATCATGATCTTTATGCATTGGTTCGGGGGAAGATTGATTACAAGATTTCACTGAAGATTTCATTTCAAGGAATATAAGAACGATCCTTTTCAAGTAAAAGACTTTTTTTAAGCAGGTTGTGATCTTACCATTGTAAAAAAATGTGTTGAAGTTATAATATTCAATGAAAAATATATTTTATTTTGTTAATTAATTTTTCTTAGGGGTAGAGCCCAATTTTAAACTAGAACAGGGCCCTCAAATTGTTGGGTGCGGCCCTGTCTCGATCCTAGACCTACAAACGGTTTCACTCAATTGTCAAACTATTACATGCATTGGATATGTTATACCATGCCAAAATGAGACCATTACATGCATTCACTAATCACTATGACAGGAATACGTTGGATATGTTATACCATGCCAAAAAATATATCCATACCACTGAGCATGATAGAAAAGGTTTTTGTGCAACCAACTTTGCAAGCATTTTATTGATGAAGGTGGAGCAAATGGCAAACTTTGGATGAAGGCAAGATATTGTTAGATATGCCGAATGAGAATAAAGGTAGTACAATAACAACAACAGTACATCATAATTCATAACTTTGTCCCTATGAACCCTCTTTGTAGAAAAATAGTTTAGTTCCTACACTTCACCTTGGCCACCATTCAGAACGGGCACCACCTTTAATTGTCTTTTCTTGGATGTGCATCTTTAATTCTTTTCAATATTCATATCTTTTTTTGTTTGGATAAGAGATCAGATTGTGCTAAAGTTGATTTGGCTAGGCTGGCTTGCACATGGTTGCACCTTGTACCATTGGCCAACCATTAGTCACACTAGGAACTCCACCATCTCCTTCCTTTTTGGAATTGGACACTAGCTAGATCTTTGTATCACTTTGGGATTTTTGGCTCCTTGGTGGCAAAGTGTGGCAGCAAAGTGTGCATGCTGTTTGGTTAAAAGTTCTGCAACCTAGCTAATTAAATCAAGTTCATGTGATAATCTCTAGTGTCTTAATGAGAAGCTAAAACCTCATTGTATTCCACACACATCAAGGATGCATAATTTGTGACTATATACATCTATTAGAGAGGTAGGTGAGTTCCACTAGCATCTAGTATCTATCTACAAAAACCAGCTTGCATTGATTACTGCATTGCATGGTATGGAGCACTCCACACATGGTTGTGCAGAGCTGAAGTCATGAAAATAACAAAACTAGTACTACAAAATGCAGCATAAGGCTTTTGCGTTGCAATTCATTTTAATTACTACCAAATGCCACTAAAATCATAGCACTCTTAGGGCTTGTTTGGATGTTAGGGGGGGAAATCCCTGGGAAGAAAATCCCAAAGAGGATTTTGAAGGGCATGTAGAATCCCTCTCAACCCCTTGGGAGAATGTTTCCTTCCGGGAAATATTCCCTACCACCGTTTGGAAGACAAAGGGATAAAAATCCCGGGTATTCAAAAAAAATCAGAAAAATTCTGAGGAAAATCAGGGGAAAACAGCGAGTTCGAAAACATCACAAATAATTCTAAAAACTCATAAATACAAATAAAAAAATTCAAATTCGTCAAAATATGAAAAATTCGAGAAAAAAATAGACTAGATTTGCACCATTCATATCACATCCAAACATCCACACATTCAAATGAAAGAATACAAGCATTCATACATGGGTAATTTGATCCAAACAAGGAATAAGAAAGATGGCCAAATACAAGATGATCATAGTTCGTTACACATATTTCAACCCATCTCCTTCATACATGAGTACTGTTTTGCCAACACATCCTTCATAACAGTATGGTACATTCATTTCTCATGCATACTGGACAACAACATTCCTTATACTGTATCTGTATGGACTCAAAAGGAGGCCTAATGCTGTCTAAAATAAAAACATGATAAATTGCATTCTAAGGCCGGTAGGCTTAAGGAAAAAGTACCTCTAGTTTCTCAACATACTTGGGAACCTTCCCAAACGGTGTCAACTTTTTCTGGCCAAACTCAAGAGCTTCTGTGCTGTCAGTCAAAACATCCATATTAATCAAACCTTCTAACACAATTTTCCCTCCAAATATAATTTTTGCAAGTACTCACCATTTTCTGGAACGAACTAGATCAATGAAGTGAAGACTTAAAATATCAAAATGTAAATCCATATTGTTCTCCAAACAAAATATGCATGACTCTTCATCGACTCTATCACCTTCAGGGCATTCCCTTCCAACACAAAATTATAAATTGCTGAAAGAAAATCAATACACAACATTAGAGGCAAATAGTGAGTGCGTGCAGACAATTGGGAATACAAATAGTCATTTTAAAAAACTGGCTTGATTTATATGGTCGTGACAGATTAACTAGAACCAGAACACAATTAATATCCATTGGAACCACAAGATGGTGCAAGTGGGCCTACCTCCAACAGTCTCCATGAGATCCTCATCCTGCGAGGTTCTTCACAAATGATTTGGCCTATCCATGTGTCATTCAAAAGCTGCCCACGATCATTAATCCCACCAAACAAGACTAATGCATCACCAACTATAGTGCATGAATGACCAAAACGACCACTTGGAGTGTCAAGAGGCTAATTGTTGCCAGCAAAGTACATTGGACGATCTATTTTCAGCTCCATTTCCAACATATGTCACCCAAGTATCATCAAGATGGTGACCTAACTAGAGGAATAGAGAACATCGGAGAACTCCAAGGTCAGAAAGCATGAAAGATTGGGATAAAATCCAATCAAATAGGTCTTCATAACAGTAACAAAAGCATAGCAGATTTGTAAATTGTAACAGTACGCAACCATTCTATTATGTACAAAGAGAGAGACAAACAAAAGGACAAACCACTGATATAACTTCACAATGCAAACAGAACAAAGCTAAAAATAGAAACCATTGTCTGAAGAATCACTAGTCTATTTATTGAACAACTGAGGAGAGGGGTGCAGATGTAAGCTCATCCTGGGGAGGGTCTACACTATCAATAAAATGAGCAACAAAAATGTTGGTGGGTTGAACTTTGAAATTTCTAGTGTATTAGGTGTGATTGTCTGTCTATGTGATAGTGCCTGTTAGTTTTGCCCATTCTCTACTAAGATGTGATTGTTTGTCTATGTGAAATTGTCAATGATCAAAAGTATCATTTACCTACCATCTCTACTAAGGTAGGTATGTATTCATGAAATGAGAGTTTGACATTTTTTACAGAATATTTAGATACTTTACCAGATGTCAAGGTTATGACAACATAGAGGATGCCCCCAAAAACTAGTTTCTATCTGAAATTACTAATTTGGTCGATTAAGAGAACGTAAAAGATTGGTTGAGAATTTCTTCTTTTTTGCTTCAGTTTTTTTACAGGTCAAGACAATTATGAGCATGTTGAAACCAACCATCTAAACCAACTAAAATCAAAATATTTATCATCAATGCTTTGCATTAGAAAGCTAAGGTTCAGATAGAGGTGGTGAGTGAGTTCATCACTATCTACAACCAAACCTAACCTAAACAACCAGTCTACCAGTGGAATTATCGGCCACAACCTAAAACTTGTTGTATGTTCCTCCACCTCAACGCCCCAATTAAACAATCAATTAACGTCTGTGATGAGAAGAACATGAAACCGACATGTCCTATTTGAATCTACCAGCAATGGAATGCCATATTTGAGCACAAAAATTCGCAAAAGCAAGGGGAAAAGGCAGAGGGTGGGGTCGATGGGGTGCTCGGGTGCAACCTCTGGGGCTAACTGCTGCGAAGAAGCAATCGAAGGTGGCTCCTTCCTCACCCACAGTTGTGCCTCTTCCGATTCCGCCACGACCATCATCCTCCCAACTCACCGTAGTCAGCCGAGAAGATCTGTGAGAAACTCTAGGAGCAACAAGAGAAGTATCAAGAGGAGGAGGATACTAACCGCATGCCGTCATTGGAGTTTGAGTGGCAGCGATGGTGGGCGGCGGCGGCGGCGGCGCGAGACAATGGAGGTCACGGGCGATGCTTCGTGAGGCGACGGGGAATTTTTTTCTCGTGTGGGCAGGCGATGATTTTTCCCCCGTGGATTGGACCGGGGTGGACGGGGAAATTTCGAGCCCTCGGGCCTTCCAAACGCGCATCCTATCTCAGGCAGGCTAGATTCCCCCGAGGGTTTTGATCCACGGGATTTGGTCAGGATCCCGGCTGGGATTAGAGTTTCCAAACAAGCCCTTAAAGGTTAAAAGCAGCCACTTGCAAAAGCGCATATGGATATATCGCCTTTCCTTCCTCATCATCATCACACATGATGCTGGGCCAGTAATAGCACAGTACACTCTTCAGTTAACATGTAGATATTCAGAGTTCCACTCAGGTGAAATTTGAGAATTATGTGACCACCCCCTTGTCAGGTGGATCAAGAAACATTACATAGAGCACAATCCAACTATTCAACAGAACCAAGCTTAAATGGATCTATCAGATTTCCACTCAGGTGAAATTTGAGAACTACCTCCAAATTGAGGTTAAAGTGTTCTTACTTACTACTTGTTAGTTCTAGCTGGTAAGGCACCGGTTGTCGACAAAAAAACCTGTACAAATACTTATTCCATCCATTATTCCACGCCGTAAGATATTGCTTTAAGATTCGTGCTCGAAACCGTTGGCACCATCCCAAAAGAAAATACCACAGTACTACTACTCCGGTTTAATACGGCAAGAAGGAAAAGATCCAGACACAGGTCACGCGAGGCTATAGTAGCATAGAACCCGAGGCAAGCGCGACGCACGGTGAGCGACGCAGACAAGGACACCAAGGGCGCACACAGACACGAGGCATCACATGCACGCATAACAACAGAGACAAAGCGAAAGCCCGCACGCGCGTTGTGTTCGCGCGCGCTGCGGCGAAGGCGGCGGCAATGCCGGCGCCGGCGAGGAGGTACGTACCCGGCCGACGAGCTCCCAGAGGGAGGCGTTGAACGACGCGGCGGTGCCGATGACCTGCGGGAACGCGGTGGCGCCGGGGAACGAGCCGCTGAACCGCACCCCGGGCCCCGTGTCCGACACGCCGTGCAGCGCCTCCGACCACCACTCGTACCCGGCGACGCCCAGCCGCGGCACCCCTGCCGCGTTGTTCACCAGCAGCCGCACCTTCTCGGCCCGCGCCAGCCGTGCCACCAGGTCCCGCGCGCGCGCCTGCAGCGGCAGCGACTGCCGGCAGAACGGCAGCGACGTCGCCGGCCCGCCCGGCGCGCACGCGAACGGCGGCCGCGAGCCGCGAGCCAGCGCCGCCGCCCCGGCCAGCACGAGGAGCGGCAGGAGGAGGCGCCGCATGGTTGGTTCCTTTCTTGCAAGGTGTTTGTGGTGATGGAAGGGGAGGGATGCCGTGTGCTTATATAGCAGAACTGCACAAGCAAAAGATGTTGCAAATTGCAACCACCGCATGGAAGCACAAGAAAATGGTTAATTGGCCATGCAAAGAAAAGTATTTTGGAAAACTAAAACTATCAGAAGTTATTATTTTCATATCTAGTGTAGCACATTATTAGAATTAAGATGGATTAGTATCTTGAGTGTCGTAACTGCTGGTTGACAGTTTGTAAAGACTAGAAGTAGAGGATTTTTGTAATGTTGTTGTACTGCGAATGAAAGTTGTTGGGTGTTGGATTTTGGTGATCTCTGCTGCAAAAGACAGGTAAAGTGGTGTCAAGACAGGGCACAACAACTTTTGTGCAGGTATTCAAGTACTACTGCTAGTCTTTGTACTGATGTGAGGACTACTTTTCTAGTATCTAAATAGAGATTAAATAGAGATAAACATATGTCTGGTTAATACTTAATACTCAAAAGAGGCTAAGAAAAAGGTCGTAGTATATTTTATGGTGTAGCACTAGTATGAAACTAGAGGACCTTTCCCACATGGAGAGCACCTTGCCAACTTTCCTATATCCTTTCTTCCTCGAGCCTTTTTTCTTTTTTTACTTTCTCCGAAAATATTTGTTGAGGTTTACCTACAACAGTGGCGAAATCTCATCTATTTTGGACCGTCCAGTTATTCAATCCATGGTGTAAATGATTCACGGTGATCATCATAACCTGCTGATTTTTCTTAGCATGTAATGACCGCCTGCTTTCAATCATAAATCACCTTTTAGCTTTTGTGTTGATCAATTTTGGATTTATGACGCAAAAAGAGATACTATCGATCGCCATGGAACGGAAGGACGACTTGCAAAACGGAAGGATACTTATCCATCCATATGTCATCAGACTAAGACGCTCATAGTACGCATGCAACAACTCTGCGGCACGAGGATTGCAATCAGAAATGACCCAATTCTACCATCTAAGCACATGTTTCTGATGTAACCGGCCTCGGCAGTCGAAGGATAACGGGGATAGAAGAGAGAAATTAGGTGGACAGGGAGTAGCAATCTGAAGACCGAAGATTTATTTCTTGCTTGAGTTCAATAGGGTTACATTGCATCCTCATATAGTGGATGCTGGACTTTAGCAGATGCGAACTCTAGCACATCCCTTTCCTAATACGAATCATCTTCCTAATTCCTAAGAGTCCTGAAGGGAATTAACTAGTAACCTACTATATCCGAAAAGGATATCCTAACTTATCTCTAATAACTAACTATGGAATTAGTCCTCATTTGGTTCGGCTGAACCAGAAGTGGCCGGGAGGGACATATGGAAAGACATAGCAGTCCTACGCTGATACGAACTAAGGCCAGCGTACACAACAGTTTCCAAGGCCAAAGTTTCACATACTATTAAAAGACAAGCACTCACCAAATCACCATTCATCTATGTGTGTTCTAGCAGTTGGTAATGTCGTCTTTTATGGTCAGTTTTAGCGGACAAGGACAACCAACCTGGAACGGCGTACGGTTTTCTCCAGCTTGCGGTTGTTCAATACACAGATCAAAATGTCTCTGATTTCACCTAACGCCTTGACAACCATACTTCATTGCATTGCACCACACTTTCTGTAAATAGCTTGTAAAAGTGGTTAAAAAATTACTTGTAGCATTGAAGAAATTAGAGTAGCAGGTTGATTAATAGACTTTACTAGAAGAACTAACGTACTGGAATTGCTTGTCGTCTGGGTCAAAGCAAAGGATAGGATAACAACTTCATTAAAAATGGCTTCCTTCTACGGAGCTATTGTTGGCTACTTTCTTGACATTGATTGATGAAATGAGAGAAAAGGAGAAAGAAAGAGAGAGAGAGAGAGAGAAAGCAGAGTGTCCATTGTCAAATCGGATCAGATGAGCAGCTCAGCTGCAAAGGTTAAAAGCAAGGGGATGAAAATGATGTTCAGATGGCAACAAAATGAGTATATATCCACAGTGTGAGGGTTAATTGATCATCTGTGTGAAACGTATCTTGCAAGGCTCTGTTTCTACGGATCCTTTCTCACTGTCTTCCAAGCTTCTTTACTTCTTTGTGCATTATTAACTCTATGTTTGCAAATGATAACTCTATTGCGTTGTGCAAAGTATTTCTGATGGCAAAGAATACCTAATCACAGCCAGGAAGACAACATGACAACATGTCGATTCTTTCTTTCTCACTTTCATGATGTGTTGCCACTTGAGGGTGAATTGTTGGTGGCTTTCAAATGCATGGCCTGTTCCTGGCCTCTGACACTTCTCTAGGAGAGGGGAGAAAGTGAGAATGGCCTTATGACCTGATGTTAATGGGCCATTCACCCTTTCACTTGAAGTCTTGAATGGTCCCTGTTTACTAGCTATAGTACTATCCACTATGGCACTATCCACTAGTAAGGACAGCACTTACCTCCAAGAGTTAGTAGAATATATTTATGGGGCAGTGTTGTATTGTCAAAGCAAGAAAATGACGTACTAGCTAGTATATGATCTTTCTGCTGAAAATGCTCAGCAACTATGGCATTTGTATGGTACTAGTAGTAAACAAGAAGATGGGTAGGGTTTAATTAGCTATCTACACTAGGCACAAACCCCGAATTTGGACTACTGCAACTATGGCATTTGTTCACTGGAAGTGACCTGCATTTTCTTTGGTCATGGGATTAATCTGGACTCTGTATATTTCCCTCAAAAGAAAAAAAAATGGACACTGTGCAATCTAGACAGGTTGGTTGACAACACTGATTGTTATACTTAGGTTTTGAGCTGCACTATCATTCTATCAACACAACATGATTCTACATTTTACATTCACTGAAACCGAACTATATATGAAAAAAATGTCAAAAGATTTTATAGAAACTTACATAATTATATGCCCAAATTAAGTAAGGAGAGGCCTCCACATTTCTGCCCAAAACATGGAGAGGATTCCACATCTCCCACTTCCCAAGGCTTCAAGTGGCGTTGCTGAAGTTGTACGCATCTGAAATTCTACATCACTTCCATTCATGGCCACACACATGAGGCGCTTGCATGCATGCATCACCCAACTGGGGCTGAACTGGATTGCTTCCGTCCATGGAATTCAACAACTGTAGAGGTAGGGTTGGTGCTGAGGAGGCCATGCAGCAGAGCATGTGGCACTGACTGTGGGCCCCGGTACTGAAACAAACTACATGTACACACAGCTGGTGAGGTGATGGGAGCAGGAATGAATGAATGGATGATGAGAGTAACAGACCAGCAGAGCATCCATTCAGCAAATTGAGTCATGGGCTGATGGGTCTCCCTGATCTGTGATGACACACATTGACTGCATTTTTGCATCAGCAATGATTGTGTTCATGGCTCTTTCTCCTGCTGCTGCTGCTCAAGGATCAAAATATCGTCGATGTATATCTTGAGGAACAGAAAAATCTTAATGGACGTATATCTCGAGGAACAGAAAAACTTGCTCTGCAAAACTCTGCTAGAAAAGCAAAATGCACTAGGCCTTTGTTAAGACTGGATTCAACAGCTTGTCTGCACTCAGGAATGGCTCAGATCAGATTGTATGACCTATATGCCCTTGCTTTTATCATTGTTATCCCATTACATTCTTTCACTTGTTAAGAGTATTTGTGGTATTCCACTCTAATCTAGGGTTTGCTCTTGTGTGTACTCTTATACTATATATTGTCTATTGGGTTATTGCAATATAATGAATCATTCACATTTGCACTCTCCCTCTCCATCTAACATGGGATCAGAGCACTAGGTTCTCTCATAGCCTCCGCTCGTCCTCCGCTGCCCTTGCCCCCGGCAGGAGCAATCTCCACTCCCGGAGGTGGCCTCCTTCCAGTAGTAGTTTTCTTCTTCTCAATAGAAGCAGCAACAGCAGCACAACCACCATCTCCTGATCCGGCACCAGCGCTAGCCTCGTCCCATGCCAGATCTGGCGAGATTGCGCGCCTTTGCAAGATCCGACCGCCGCTTCAGTCTCCCCGGTGCGCCTAGGAGCCACTGCCACCGGATCTGGGCTCATGCTGTGCCGCCTCGCCTTCCCGAGCGCCGCCCCTGCGCTTGGCCCCCTCCATCTCCGCTGAAGAAGGTCGCCGCTCGGGTCAGGCCACGCCTCCGCCTCTGCTTTCGTCCCCTTAGCGCCACCGCTTAGATCTGGTCTGACCTCGACATCGGAGCCATGCCATTGGCAAAGCCGTCATCGCCGCCTTTCAAGTGGAGAGAGGGAAAGATAGAGGGAGAAAAAAAAAAGACATGGGGGGTAAGAGAGGAGTTTATAATCAGATCTGGCCGAAGCCACTCCGGCCTCACTGGTTCCGGATTTTCTACCGGCTCCAGCTTTGACTGATCTAGCTCCAGCTTCTCTTCTAGTACAGCTGGCTTCGGCTTCTTGTAGCATCTTTCGCTGTTAAAGAGTGTTGTTGCTAGTATCTGCTGGTCCTTTGAGTTCGTTTTCCCTTCGAGTCCATCCAAGTCCGTAACACCCTATCTTTGAGTTCGTCTAAGCCGTACGAGTGCACAAATTTCCTTGTCAGTTAGCTGATTGCTTTGCTAGCCACGTTCCGTCCTCTTGGATCGAGTGTGACCCTTTTCTTTCCCTTTTGCATGGCAGTAGCCACTGCTCTTCTCTCTGAGCCGCTATAGATCGTAGAAGTCATTATGATGTCGTCGCTTCTTTCTGAGCCATCGTCCCGAGTTTCTAAGCCTATCGCGCTTGTTTCGCACTGCGCTTCTTGTGCACTGTGCCACAGCCGTTTCGGGCTTCGATCTGCATCATCATACTTCTATCTATTCCCTTCGGTTTGATTTGACATATCTCTCTATTCCTGTCGGTTTCATCATCTTCTTCATCGTGTTGTCACGGTCGACTTTGCTCCCGATTGCATCTACTTTCTCAGCACCTGCACCTTTTGCTTTATGGGCTATCGCACGACCCCAGATGGGAGGAGATCTTTTGATACTCAACATATTTTCCAAGAGTTGCACGCTACGACTACATTATCAAGACTCGGACTTACGAATTTCCCTATTATAGTGTCATTCATTTCAAATGCAATGCTATTGCATATACCTTGCATTTGAGGGGGTGTTAAGTGATTTGTGGTATTCCACTTTAGTATAGGATCTACTCTTATGTGCGTCCTTATACTATATATTGCCCACTGGGTTATTGCAATACAATGAACTATTCACATTTGCACTCTTCCTCTCTGTCTAACATTACTACCTAGCGAGGGGCAAGTGTCTGTTGCATTTTAATACTTTGTAATTAAGGTCCTTATTAATCTTTAATCTGTACTTTGCGGCTCTTGTCGGTTTCTTTCCCCAAAAAAAAAAGCTGCACCTGAATGACGCATCACAGTGGCGTAACAACGTGGAGAAGAGGGAGGTGTCACCTCAGGTGGCTCGAAGACGGAGATGGGGTTCCATGAAGAGCTCGACCTTCGACTCCCGCTCCGTCCGAGCCTTGCCGAGCGACTCCCGTCAGCCTCTTCAACCGCCGAGGTGGGGCTCGGTTCGCGTGCCAAGCCCTCGACGATTCCCCTCACCGACATGTCGCTGAGGTGGGGTGTTGCCCACGCAGTATCCAACCGCCGGTGTGCTCGCAGCAACTTCTCTCTTTGCGCCTTCGCCCCCTCACCAGTCGCCACCGCTCGGCGGAGCTCCGCGCCGTCGGCCTCCATCTGTTACTCACTTTCGGTGGGCTATAATGACAACACGAAATAAGCTGAGGGCCTGTACGAAAAGCTACCTTCATCGATCTCGACCGCCTACAGTAGATCTGACAGTGGCTAGTGACCGAGGTTCAGATCGCGTTTTTTTGTCCGCGATCCATATTTCGGTGGTCTAAACGGTAATACAATATGGTCTTTAGTTTATGGCGACAGTTGTGCCATTCAGGATAAGTGTTTTAAAATATTGTTATTGACAGATAAAAGTGTTTTAAAATATTGTTATTGACAGATTTATGCCCGGGCCGTGTGTGCAATCTGAACCGAATTAAACTGGAACGGGTAGAATTCTGTAGACTTTCGACGAGAAATCTTCCAAATTGTATACAAGCATGGTCACCAAGAATAACTGCACAGTTTTCATCATGATGGTCCAGCTTCTCTGTGTTTAGCCGTGAAACATGCTCATTTAAGTAGAATTTACCGCTTCCGTAGTAAAATCTGAAAAATGAAATCTGAAGAAGACTAAACTGGTTACTACTTGTACCGGATTGGAGTGGTGAGGGAGACAGAAAGGCTGATTCGAGAATGTGACAAGACTAGAAAGAAAGCCACACATTCTCCTAGAAAGATCCGTCTCCATCCAAGTTACTGTCTCTATCACCAGCCTCCTTCAGACTGCCGAGGTAAGCTAAATCAGAACTGGGGTCAGGAAGCTCGGGTGCGAATCTCCCAACATCGATTTGATTTAAAGTGCCTACTTGAGATGCAGTGATTTCTTCTTTCTCATCTCTGATCGATCTCACCCCGAACAGGACACAGCGAGAAGAGCTAAGGCCTGGAAGAAGCAGTAGGCAGCAGCACAGTTTTGCCGTGAATGGTAAGAGGATGGTGTGCTTATTCCCTTTCTTGCTTTGCTGAGGAGAGATTCATGGAAAAACTCCTTTTTGGGCAGCAACAACATACTGTATCCAAAGGAAGACAGGGAGCAGAAGGTTCTTCTCTATGCCTGCAGGAACTGCGACCATCAGGTTCTCAAAATTAATGTCTTTCCTTCGATTATTTATGCAAAGATTTGGAATTACCTTTCAAAATTTTGTCAGGAGTTTATAACTTTAGTGCTACTGAGTGTAAGGGCAACCGCGTGTTTCAATCCAAATCAAGTACAATCATGTGTAATGGATTGAAATGAAAAAAACAGTTATGAGCTGAACTAGAATTGAGAGACCAAAAAAAGAAAAAGAAAGAAACAAAAATTCAGTCAAGTAGTTCTGCTCATATGCTATCAGTGTAGTACGCAAAGAAAATTCTTACTTTCAGTGTTTACTGTTAGTCTATTTTGAAACAAAATCAACAACGTTATGAATCACTGTATCACACAGAACACACCAGTAGTTAGATCATACTATAGAATGTGCTTATTTGGTTGATTGTGGTTCATATTCGAGCTAAAAGTTACAATTTAGGATGTCAAGTGCCACACTGTATGAAGCATTTACCTTCAGAAAGAAAATGACTGAAGCTTGGATGGCAGCAACTCTAAAATTCAAAGCTTAGGTGGTCAAGTGTCGTCAGTGTCATAATAAAAAAATCATACATGCATCCTGCACAATTTCCTCTATTTGCTCTAAGGCATTTTCAATATATCTCATTCTTGCTTAATATAAATATAGTTGCTTACCTTGCAAGTGCCTGAACTGCAGGAGGTAGCCGACAGCAACTGCGTCTACCGGAACGTGGTGCGCCACACCGCCGGAGAGTTCACCCAGGTGCTCCAGGACGTCGCCGGCGACCCGACCTTGCCTCGCACCAACTCCGTCCGTTGCTCCGCCCGTGGCCACGGCGAAACCGTCTTCTTCCAGGTACACTCAAGAGTACTTTAGCTCATTCAGAGTTCAGTCTTAGCAACTACTGAAAGTCTGAAACTAACAATCTTTGTTCTTGCAGGCCACAGCGAGGGGCGAGGAAGGCATGGCGCTGTTGCTGCAACCCGAGCTGCGGTCACAGATGGAGGGAGTGACGTATATACAATGTTGGAACTTTTTTTTATTAATTGATCCTTTTTATTTTTATTTTAAAGTTAACCCTCGCGACCTTTATTTCCAATTCTGATCCCTTTGGTCACGTCACCACCCGTGACGTGACAAAACAATATTTCACGCCATAGGATAAGTCCGCAAAATAGCACTTTTGGTCACGCCACTAGTGGTAGTATGACCAAACAATACTATCACACCACTAGTGGTGGTGTGACAAGAGCTTGACAAGATACAGTGCTAGCGTGACAGTGTTATTTTGTCACACCACGGGTGGTGGCGTAACGAAAGGGGTCAGAATTGGAAATAAAGATCGCGAGGGGTTAACTTTAAAATAAAAATAAAAAAATGGTTAAATAAAAAAATCTACAATGTTGCTGGTTGCTACAAGCAAAAGTTTGCTTAGATAATTGATGCGTGCAACTTGCAAGGATTTTCTAGTAGTTTCTCGACAATTTCTATTCGTTTTTTTCTACAGTTAGGGTTTTTTTAATAGAAAGAGGTTAGACCCAATATTTTTAGATTGGAAGAAAAATATATTAAAATCCTAGATAATGATACGAGCCGTGTGTACATACATCGTTTTTGCTTCGTACGCTCCGTCCTCAATATTTTTTCATGTTGCAATGTTGGGTAAAGAAAACGGGCTCTTGACTAGCTTGTCTTTTTCTAACCTCCTAAGCCCCCCCCCCCAAATCGTATTTTTCAAGAAACCAAAAGCAGCTTTCAAATCCCCCATGGTCGCTGTGTCCTTCTGAGCGGGCCTCTGCGTTGATCTCCTCAAATGTGTCCTCGCCCACCTCCCCTGCCCCGTCCACTGCGCCACCTTTTGCCACCGTCTGCTTCAACTGACGCTCCGTCACGTGCCAGGACTCGCCCATGGCGTAGCTTCCATGGCTGCTCCTCCCATCCGCTGTCGCGCTTGAGCCCTCCTCCTTCTGCATCCTCTGCGGAACCACCCACCGCGTCGCCCTCCCCGACGACGTCCGTGCCGCGTGCTGCCACGGCTCCTTCCCCGACGACTGGCTCATTCTCACGCTCCACTAGTCCTGTGACTATGAAATTCCACAACCTCAACCTCGGCGGCAGCAGACCAGGCTCCTCGACCTCTGGTGCCAACGGCCACACATCAACGGATAGCAGCAGCCTCATCATCTTTGCCTTCTGGATGCCGCTCCTGCTGCTGCATGTGGGTCCTCGCGAAGATGATCCTCATCCGCCAGAACCTCCGCAACAACCTTCAGCTTCAACCAGGTACGTATTGTTGCAGGCATTGCTAATTTTGTTGCAACAGTTGGCTCGAAATGTTGCGTGAAGCGTTTTTTTATTGTTGCAATGTTGTTGCATCAAATATTGCGGCAAGCGGTGTTCTTTGCTGCAATGGTGTTTTTGATTTGTTACACAAGAGTAAATATTTTGTTGCAGTCTTCACCATTTGGTTGTTGCACCATTGTTTCAAAAATGTTGTAACAATTATTTTCGGATATTTTCACTGTTATTTGCAAAATGTTGCAATGTTGTAACATCGAAATTTGTTTTGTTTGGGATGTTTGAACTAGTTTTTAAAAGCGCAACCATGTTCTATATTGATGGTTGCATGCATTTTCGGTGAGAATTTATTTTTTTTTTCATTTTTTCTCTTGGCACTGTATTTATCATTTACGCATTTTGTTGCACATATGAATTAATTTTGTTGTACATATGAATTAATTTTGTTGCAAATGTTGTGTTCGGATGTTGCGTCGTACGTCCGAGCGTTAGTTGCGTCCTAAAATCCTTGTCAATAAGAAGGAATTGGACCTAATATCCATTCATATAAAAAAAAGGAAAAAGTCTATTTTACACATTTGAACTCTTTGAAAAGTCCAGAAATAACCCTGAACTACAAAACCGGAAGTCCTACACCCTTAACTATTAAAACCGTTTATTTTACCCCCTCAACCCAAATAGGGGTGGTTTTGGGTGACATAGTGCCACGTGGACATCCACGTCAAGTCCACGTCACATTTTTCTTCATCTTATTTCTTTCTCCCCTTTCTCTCTCTCAGTCCACACCTCCTCGCATGACCCTCCCCACTTGAGCCCAAGGTTCTCACGCCCCGCTCGGCCGTCCCCAACTTTGCCGGCCCGGCCTCCTCGGGCCGCACTTCCACCCCAACCCCGGCCGGCCTCCTCGGCGCCCACCGCCACTCCGGCCTCCTCGGCCGCGCCACCACCGGGCCGGCCTCCTCGGCCACACCGCCGACTCCGGCCTCCTCGGCAGCGCCACCGCTCCGGCCTTCTCGATGGGGACGAGGTCTGTCTTGGAGATGGTGACGACCTTGAGGTAGGCAAGCTTGGATGAGTAGTACACCTTGGAGAGCGTGTTGGTGAGGCCCTCGAGGGAGACGGAGTGGGTGTCGGAGTGCCAGGCCTCTAGGAAGGCCTCGTTGGCCTGGGTTCCCATCCATATGGCGAGCATGATCTCGCCATGGCGCAGCTTCTCGCCGGAGCGGTCGGTGAGGCAATACCACTGTGGCGCAAGCGGACTGCCGGGGGACGCAATGGGGGATGTCAGTCATGTCGAAGAGGACACGGCTGACGAAGTCGTCCTTGAGGACGTCCTTGTCCATGATGATGACCTCGAGCTGGTTGGACTGGAGGTGTTCGCGGCAGAAGGCGAACACCTGTCGCCACACCGGGTTGGGGTTCTTCTCCAGGTGCTTGGTGACACCCTTGAAGTTGCCACCACCTCCCAGGCGGGCGATTAGGCGGCGGAGGCGGCGGCCACCGCGTGAAGCGTGGCTTGCCTCGGCTCGCTGCCTCCGCCTCCGCCAGAGGTGGGCACGGAGTGGAACACACGAGGCGTTCGGGCGGGCCTTGGCGGCGGCGTGGAGGTCGTCGAAGGAGAAGAGGAGGAGCAGGAGGAGAGGCCGCGTGAGGCATCTGGGCGGGCCTTGGCGGTGGCGTGGAGGTCGCCGAGGGAGAAGATCTCAAGATGATAAGCATATGGTGGTGTTGGCGTCGGTGGAGGTAGAGGAGAGGAGAAGAGGTGGGATTGGGAGAAGGGGAGATGAGAGGAGAGGAGGAAGAAGAAAGTCATCAGAGTATGACATGTGGGCCAGGGACATTACAGTGCCCACCTCAGATCCACGTGGATGCCATGTTGGATGAAAACCAGCTTGGAATAGGTCCAGGGGTGTAATTTGCATGGTATTGATAGTTGACGGTGTAGGATGTCCAGTTTGTAGTTTAGGATTGTTTCTGGACTTTTCGAAGAGTTCAAGGGTGTAAAATAGACTTTTTCCTATAAAAAAAGGACATCGGACTGTACCGTTTGGACCGAAGGAATCCCGCATAAATCTCGAAGGCATTATACCTAGTCATGCTGGATTTGTTTATGGGTGCTACTACGACTCGGACGTACGGTGGGAGCCTTCCCACCGTATGATCCCAATGCAACATAGAGAAAAGCCAGGTGCAACATTTTTTTTGGCTTGCTGCAACATATGCAACATTGTCTCAAAAATCTCAGGATCAAGCAAACAAACATCCTCATAATCAAAACAACACAACTATTAGCAGAAAATCAGGCACACAAACACATCTGGAGACACCAAACATATCAAAAAAAAGCAACATCTCATATTTTGTATGCAACATTTTTTTCTGTCGTATGCAACAAATTTTCTCCTCGTGTGCAACAATTTTTTTCCACGGGTGCAACATTTTCCCCTCCGGCTCTCTTGCTCTGCTTCATGACCACCTCGCGAGGAGGGAGGAAACACGAGGAGGAGTCGCGTGGGGCGGGGGAGGGAGGCCGCAGCAGAGGAGGCAAAGCCAAGACGGAGGCGTTCAACAACAACTTATATGATTCATTCAACAACAAACTGAAGATGAAATTTCAGATCTGAAATTTGTGTGAGGGGAGGTGGAGTCTTATTTCGCCGGATTGTGGATGTGTAGAGCAGTCGGAGGGGAGAAGGGAACGACGCTTGGGGAGGAGGCAGGACGACAATGATGGGGCGGTGGCAATGGGTCGGCGTCGGTCGAGCGTCGAGCGAGTGTGGCCATGGGCGACAACAAGCGGAGGCGGCTCAGGTGGGAGGCGGAGCCAGCTGGAGCCGGAGGAGACTAGGGAGACGGCGTCGGGAGTGGGCGTCCGGAGGGGCCTCGAGACCCCTCGCCTCCTGTGTGTGTTGCGAATAGGTAAGAGAATGGAACAAAGTGGCTAGGAGCTACGTGGCTAGAAAGAAAAGGAGGAACAACCGAACGAGTGGCCAAGAGCAGCGCTGGAAAAAATTGAGGAGCATGTGAGTGCCCACTGGACAAAGTGAAACATCTGATTTTTTATTTGTTCCGTACGTATGTATGTGTACTATCCTTTCTCTTTGTTTCTTGAAAACATGACACGCTGGATTTAGGACAGGGCCGCCTTGATTTACCGTGTATTACCATTTCGGTTCACAAGACAAGAGGTGATCGACTTTCGGGCCACCGTACGATGAGGCTTAAGCGGTCTAGAGGCAGTACGAAGAGAAGAGTTCGCCGGCGAGTCGGCAGGCGGCCGTGGCGGACGTCGGCAGGCCGCCGGAGCGGCGCGACAGCGACCGGGGCTCTCTAGGGCAATATGCGCATCCGTGGATCTCCGGGATCTGGGGGAGGCCTTACAAGAAGATGATTCTTTGCTTGGGCAAGAAAATGTTTAGGCAATATTCCAAACCAGCCTTCGATTCTCTCTGTTCCATCCTCAAACGGGAGGGAAAACGAAGAGGAGGAAAAGAAGGTTCTTTGCTTCTTCTTCTTGCCGTAGCTAGCATGCATGGTGCCTTTACTTTTCTTTCCTTGGTAAAGATGGATTCAATTATTCCTGTCTGTTTCAGAGAGGAATAAATTAGAAGAAAGATGCATATGAAGAAAGATGGACAATGGAGCACCTTTGCGTGCAATCCAGCTGATTCTTGGGCTCGGCGCGTAATGGATCGGCCGATGCCGACCGAGCAGGAGTTGCAGCCAAAACCTCTTGCTCTCCGGTCTGCACTTGTGATGCAGTAAGATAAGGCCCCTCTTTTCCCCTTTTCAGAAAGCTAACACAGAGAGGGAGAGGAGGTGCTACAGTAAGAAGAGGTGCATTTCCTTTGTTGCTTTCCATTCAGGCATTCAGCTTAATTTGTCATCATGCATGGTGCGTTGATACTATCATGTATGTTGCATTACGTTTGCAGCGTTGTTTTCCTCATAAGCGCCAAGTGGTGATCAACTTGTTCTCTCTGTTTTTTTGGCTGGTTCTTGTTGTTGTTTATGGATTGAGCCACCCTTCTGATTCTGATCCATCTTTTTTTTTCCTTGCAGCGGAGTGATTGAGGTTCTGTCATGGCAATAAACTCATCTTAATCATCACTGATCGGTTTTCATTACATGGAAAGTGTTTGACGTGATTAATCTTCATAATTCATATCCGGTAGTGGTGTGTTGATCAGCAGAGGCTGGCTGCTGCTGCTGCTGCTGGATGATTTGATATCCTCGTTGGAAGAGATGTCTTTCAAGGTAAGACTTGTGCGACCAGCTAGGTCTTGAAACCGTTTCAATTCTTGCATTTAGCTTCCATTCATGAAAGAAAAAAAATTCTATCTAGCAACGTGAAAGATTAGTTGATGAGGGAGCTATGGAGGGGAGCAGCAGCTGTAGCTAAACAAGTTCCTTATATATAGACTGGAACCCAATCCCATCAATTACCAAATTGAGTAAAACAAGACCAATAAGCATGTTGATTAATTTTCAATAAGGAAAAAATGATTATGTACATGGTGGAAATTAGCCGAGCTGTGTTCTTCTTTCCACCCTTCTGCCAGTTGTAGTAGTGTCTTTATGAGTTAAATTTGGGCAAGAACTCATGGAAGGATGCTCCTAACTTTACTAAATATAGTTTGGGTGATTTTTTTTTCATCGTTTTGTTATTATTTTTTATCCCTTTTGTTTGCTGTTCTCAATTAACCATGCAGTCGGTATAAGTACAGAGTAAAGCCTGTAGTGTTGCCAATGTGTACAGAGTAAACTTACTGTTGTAAACTTTGCACAGCTTTCAGATCAAGTTCATAAGCATTGTGGATTGACAGCATGCAAGTTGGTCAATAATTTTCTCCTTAAGGTTTCATCTGATGGCAAGCATATTATTTTCTTTTGTTGGGTCATGCATCCAAAAGATTCAAGAGATCGCTACAGAGGAGGCAATACTAATACTGGGAGTCAAAGAAGATCTTACAGATCTACAGCGAAGAATGAAGCAAATACAATGTTTTATTAGTGATGCTGAACAGAGGAGTGTCGAAGAGTCGGCTGTTAAGAATTGGCTTGGTGAGTTGAGAGATGCCATGTATGATGCTGATGATATTGTTGACTTGGCCAGGTATAAAGGAAGCAAGCTGCTAGCAGATCATCCTTCTACATCATCAAGAAAATCAACTACATGCAGTGGCCGTTCACTCTTGTCTTGCTTTCCTAATGTCCGGACAAGGCATGAGATTGCCGTTCAAATTAGAAGCCTCAACAAAAGAATAGAGAAGATTTCGAAGGATAACATTTTCTTAACACTTCAGAACACAAAACCAACTGGACAAGTTTCTGTACCAGATCGGAGAAAAACATCCCACCTTGTTGAACCAAACCTTGTGGGAAAGGACATCATATATACTACCACAAAACTGGTTGGGTTGGTGCTACAACACAAGGAAAAGAAGGCTTACAAGATTGGCATTGTTGGAACAGGAGGAGTTGGCAAGACAACACTAGCTCAGAAAATATACAATGATCATAGAATAAAAGGAAACTTCAGCAAACACGCCTGGATTTGTGTTTCCAAAGATTACTCGGAAGTTTCTCTTCTAAAAGAAGTCCTTTGAAATGTCGGAGTATACCACGAGCAAGGTGAAACTGTTGGAGAGCTCCAAAGCAAGCTTGAAGCAGCCATTAGAGGGGAGAAATTATTTCTTGTGTTGGATGATGTGTGGCAGCCCGATGTATGGACCAATTTGCTAAGAATTCCATTACATGCCGCAGCTACAGAAATGATTGTTGTAACAACTCGACATGATACTGTTGCACAAGCAATTGGAGTGGAAGATGTACATCGAGTTGAACTGTTGTCTGAAGACGTAGGATGGGAGCTACTATGGAAGAGTATGAACATTACTGACGAGAAAGAAGTGCACAATCTGCAGGACATGGGGATGGAGATTGTTCGAAAATGTGGTGGCCTTCCTCTTGCAATCAGGGCTATTGCTAGTGTTTTGGCAACCAAGGAGAAAACCGAGAATCAATGGAGAAAGATTCTAAGCAGCAATGCTTGGTCTGTGAGTAATCTTCCTGTTGAACTAAGGGGTGCTCTGTACTTGAGTTATGATGAGCTACCACAAAATTTGAAGCAATGTTTCCTTTGTTGCGTTCTGTATCCAGAAGACTCCACCATGCATCGCAATGATCTCATCAGGTTTTGGGTTGCTGAAGGGTTTATAGAAGAGCAAGAGGACCAACTTCTAGAAGAAACAGCAGAACAGTACTACTATGAGTTGATATATCGGAACCTCCTCCTACCTGATCCTGGATATTTTGACAAAGACAGGTGCAAAATGCATGATCTCTTGAGGCAGCTTGCTTGTTATTTGTCAAGAGAAGAGTGTTTCCTTGGTGACCCACAATCATTGGAGGGTAAAAGCATGTCTAAACTACGACGTGTTACAGTTGTAACGGACAAGGATACACTTGTTTTACCTAGTCTGGACAGGCAGCAATTCAGAGTAAGAACCTTGATGTTTCGCTGTGGCAAGTCGGTAAGAGTTGAGAATATAATTTTCAAGAGATTTGTATATCTCCATGTTTTGAATTTATCTGGCTCGTGTGTACAAAGCGTTCCAGACTATATTGGAAATCTGATCCATCTCCGTGCTACAGTATTGAACCTCAAGGACAAAAGAGAAGAAACCCTACAGTACATATACTACAGTAAACCCTAGAGCTAATGGGTTTATGGGCCTTATACACATGGGCCATATACACATATACATAACACCCCCCTTCAAACTCAACATGGGTCAGGAGGATCGGAAACATTGAGTTTGGAGAGATGGAAGCGATGTTGCTCTCGGGTTTGAGCCTTTGTGAAGAAATCAGCGACTTGAATCTCAGAAGGCACATACTGAAGAGTAATAGTCTTCTGTTGACAATGATAACGTGTGAAAGATGCATCCACACCAATGTGCTTAGTCAACTCATGCTTCACTGGATCAGTAGCAATCTGTATAGCACTAGTGTTGTCACACAGAAGAGATGCAGGAGTACCACATGACACACCAAAATCAGCTAAAAGCCAACGAAGCCAAACAATCTCTGAAGTAGTAGTGGCCAACGCTCGAAGCTCAGCCTCAGCACTAGATCGTGAAACTGCAGTCTGTTTCTTGGACTTCCAGGCAATAAGCGAAGACCCAAGAAATATGCAATAGCCAGAGACAGATCGTCTATCAATAGGATCACTCGCCCAAGTCGAGTCAGAGTAAGCATGAAGCTGAAGCTGACTCGACTGAGAATAAAAAAGACAACGATCAACAGTCCCTCGTAGATAGCGCAACACACGTAGTAGGTGAGCATAGTGAACAGACGTGGGAGCAGAAACAAACTGGCTGAGCACATGAACAGAATGAGCAATATCAGGACGTGTCACTGCAAGATAGACAAGACTCCCAACAATATGACGATAACGAGAGGGGTCTTCAAGCAAAGTGCTATCTGTAGGACGAAGCTGAAGATGAAGCTCCATAGGAGTAGCAGCTGTCCGACTGTCAGTGAAACCAGAACGAGCAAGCAAATCCTGAATATAACGCTGCTGAGATAGATAGTAGCCATCAGTTGTGCGAGTAAACTCAATCCCTAGAAAATAACGTAGAGGACCCAAATCCGACATCATAAACTGCTCACTAAGCTGATGCTTAACAAAAATAATGTACTCCTTGTCATCTCCAGTAATCAGCATATCATCAACGTAGAGTAAAAGCATAGTACGACCACGTGGAGAGGTATGAATAAACAATGCAGATCATGATTACTCGGGGAGAAACCGGACTAACTAACACAATCGGCCCGAACCGCTCAAACCAAGCACGAGGAGCTGTTTGAGGCCATAAAGAGCACGACGAAGGCGACAAACATGACCAATAGGAGCCACAACACCCTGGGGTGGGGTCATATAAACTTCCTCGTGCAGGTCACCATGAAGAAAAGCATTCTTCACATCCATCTGAGAGATAGTCCAAGAGCGAACAGCAGCCACAGCAACAAGAGTGCGAACTGTTACCATATGAGCAACAGGGGCAAATGTCTCATCATAATCACGACCATGTGTCTGCTGAAAACCACGAGCAACTAGACGAGCCTTGTACCTCTCAACAGAACCATCAGATTTGGTCTTAACTTTAAAAACCCACTTGCAAGTAATAGGAACAGCATGAGCAGGTAAAGGAACAAGATCCCACGTACTAGTACGATCCAAAGCAGCCAACTCCTCAGCCATAGCTAACTGCCACTCAGGATGAACAACAGCTTCCTGATAAGTGTGAGGCTCGAACAACAAGAGTAGAAAGAAAATCATATCTGTCGGGAGGCGACAATAGTAGTACGATCACGAAGCTCATACCGAGATGACGGTCCTTGTTGGAGGATCATCGGGAAGAGTATCATCGGCACTAGCCATGCCATCGAGGAGGAAATAGTAAAAGGCTGAGTATCAGGAGGAACCCTAGACAAGCGAGTATAGTGAAGAGGAAGCGGTGATCGATCGAGGATGAAGAAGAGGACTCCTGAGTAAAGAGGTGTATCGATGAAACAATAGGTGGAAGATAAAGAAAAGATAGAGACTCAGCGGAAGAGGAGGACCGAGTGGTGGAAGAGTAAAAGTAGGGACGATCCTCAACAAAAGTAACATCACGAGAAATGCGCATACGTCGAGCAGAGGGATCATAACACCGATAGCCCTTATGCTCAAGACTATATCCAAGAAAAACACACTCAACCGACTGAGCTGTTAACTTGGTGCGCTCACGAGGCGGAAGCAAAACATAGCAGGTACAACCAAAAACCGAAGATGGTCATACCGTAGGGAGTGGAAAACAAGAGCTCTCCAGACACTTTCCTGAAGGCGAGAAGATGGCTGCATATTAATGAGATAGACAGACGTAGAAACCGCATCAGCCCAAAAATGTCGTGGAACATGAGATGCAAGTAAAAGAGTACGAGCAGTCTCAATAAGATGACGATGTTTACGTTCAGCAACACCGTTCTGAGCATGGGCACCAGGACAGGAAAGCTGAGGAAGGGTTCCCTCAGCGGAGAGAAATTGACGAAAAGCATGCGACAAGTACTCCCCCCCTGAATCAGAACGAAAAGTCTGAATAGGAGTGGAAAACTGGGTGTGAACCATACGAGCAAAAGACTGATAAATGGACAAGAGTTGAGAACGATGTTTCATAAAATAAACCCAAGTATATCGAGAATAGTCATCAATGAAGATTACATAATAGATATGACCACCTTTGGAAGCAAAAGGAGCAGGACCCCAAACATCAGAATGAACTAACTCAAAAGGATGACTAGACCGAGATGTACTGGTAGGATATGGAAGTTGCAGCTGTTTACCAAGCTTGCAACCTTTACAATCATAACTAGTGTCAACAATAACACGACCTAGGACACCCTGACGAGCTAATGTAGAAAGACGAGAGCCACATAAATGACCAAGCCGATGATGCCACTGAGGAAAACTAACAGAAGCTGACGCGAGAGCTGAAGATGCATGAGCGGATGAAGATGGAAGACTCAGACGATCAAGGAAGTAGAGACCCTGAGAATCTCTAAGGCGATGGCCAGTACCAACAAGAACTCCTGTCCGACGATCCCGCACATAGCAAATAGAGTCATCAAACCCAACAAAGTAGTTCATATCGACAAAGTCGACCAACGCACATAAGATTCATAGAAAGTCGAGGTACAAAAGACACATCAGAACGATAGAAATGAGAAGTAGAGAGAGTGCCTCGATGAGTGGTCGAACATGAGGTACCATCACCGTCTGCATACGAGAACCATCCATAACAGGTCGACATGATGCAAGGCGAGACTTATCCGATGTCATATGAAAAGAAGCTCCAGAGTCCAAAACCCATGGAAGACTAGTACCTGACACGGAAGAAGAGGCTACAAAGAAGGCGGCACTCCACTAGGAGGGGTATTAGATGAAGACATTCTTGGACTTGAGTCTCAAGAACTCAAGCTGGGGTGAAGTTGACCCAATGAATGGCAAAAGCGAATCCCCAACAGATGCAGAGGCGGTGCAAAGAACCACACCACGACGACGACGATGAGATGTAGGTCGCAGCTCTGGATGAAGTCGGTAGCACCTCTGAACAGGATGACCAGGCTTCTTGCAGTGAGGGCATAAAACCTGGTTGGTTGTAGCATCAGAAACTGGAACAAGCTGAGAAACCTCCTGACGAGGTGCCGCAAGAACAGACTGAGGTGGTGTTAATCCAAAAGACAGAGAGCGAAGTCGAGTCTCCTCAGCAATCAACGCAGCAAGGGCCTCCTCCATGGTTGAAGAACAAAGACGCCCAATGAGTTGAGCTCGAATAGACTCAAACTCGGGCGAAGACGATAACAAAGGTGAACATCAAATTCGCGCATCATGACCCGCCTTGCTCGCACATCCAAAGACATCCAAAGACAGAAGGTGGAACCATGGGGTCACCGTCGTGAAATGCGAGTGAAAGAAGCGTAGTACTCCTCAATAGACATGTCCTGCCGACGAGATCATAAAGAGTCAGAGAAGAGAAAATTGACGCTACCAAGACCGGTTCCGCTCATAACGTTCTTCAAGATACTCCCACATCTTGCGAGAACTTGGAAGATCAATGAAATCCATCCCGATTGAAATCTCAAAGACTATGACATAAGATACCCATAACACGATCATCACGCCGCCATGCAACGACCTCCTTCGATCGTCTTCTCGATCGGAGGCTACCAGAATATATGAGAGAAGACCAATAGACCGAAGAAGCATGCGAACAGATGGCGACCACTCACGATAATTTTGTCCATCCAAATTTTGATATCTCGAGGCGAAGAGCACCTCCCATACTAAGAGAATGAGGAGAAGCAAAAGTATTATCAGCCATTACACCAACTCTCAGTACAGAGAAGCAGTGTCTCTTCTACAAACCGAAACAAAACAAGATCTTGGTATCAACAGCCTAGCAGAGCAGAAGTCACTATATCGGGAGCAAAGTGGTACCAAGATCAACATTGGTGAGCAATCGGGGATATCGGTGAGCATCAAGCCACGGCGACGGGAAAGACGGGTATCAACAGGCCTCCAAGCGCGGTGAGCAAGGACCTCCAGGCGCGGCGACCGGGTCCTCCAAGCACGCAAGACGGCGGCGGGGAAGAAGCCTCCAGGCGCGGCGACCAGGTCCTCCAAGCACGCAAGACGGTGGCGGGGAAGAAGCCTCGAGCACGTGCAGAGCCGCCGCCGAGGCGGATGGGGGCCTCAAGGCGCGGCGACACGAGCCGCTGCCGGGGTAGACAGGGGCCTCAAGCATGGCGAGAGGACCTCAAGCGCAAAGTAGCCGGCCCGGGAGAGCAGGACCTCAAGGCGGACCTCCAGCCTTGTGTGGCGAAGGGACCTCCAGACGCCAAGAAGGTCTTGGGAGGAAGGCTGCTTGGCCAAGCAAGAGTCCGGCAGGGAGGTAGAGATAAGCGGTGGAGTGGTGGAGGTTCAGGATCATGGCTGCAAGCACTACCGCCGGCGAGGACACACGAGCGTGGAAGACGGCGGCGGCGCCCTGCTCTGATACCATGCTACAGTATTGAACCTCAAGGACAAAAGAGAAGAAACCCTACAGTACATATACTACAGTAAACCCTAGAGCTAATGGGCTTATGGGCCTTATACACATGGGCCATATACACATATACATAACACTCCGCATACTTGATCTTGATCGTACTGACATTACTTGCCTTCCGGAGTCCATCCGTTCTCTCGTAAACCTTCAGATATTGAACTTGCAGCAGTGTAGAGCTCTGCACGGTCTTCCTTTGGCAATCACCAAATTGTGCAATTTAAGGTGTCTTGGGCTTGACGGCACACCAATAAATCAGGTTCCAAAAGGGATAGGCAAATTGAAATTCCTCAATGATTTAGGAGGATTTCCTATTGGTGGTGGAAGTGATAATGCTAAAACACAAGGTGGATGGATGTTGGAAGAGTTGGGGCATCTATCACAGCTAAGGCGGCTTTATATGATTAAATTGGAAAGAGCAACTCCTTGTAGTACAGATTCATTGCTAATAGACAAAAAGCATCTCAAAGTTTTATATCTATGGTGCACTAAACGTACGGATGAGCTGTATTATTCGGAAGAAGATGTTTGCAACATTGAGAAGATCTTTGAGCAGCTAAATCCTCCACAAAACCTTGAAGATCTAGTTATTGGGAGTTTTTTTGGTCAGAGGTATCCCACCTGGCTTGATACTACCCATTTGTCTTCAGTGAAATATTTGAAGCTCATAGACTGCAAATCCTGTGTGTACCTTCCACCAATTGGGCAGCTTGCCAACTTGAAATATCTGAAAATTAAAGGAGCAACGCATGTTACCAAGATTGGATCCGAATTTGTTGGCTGCAGGGTGGGTAATCTCGGATCCACAGAGGCAGTTGCTTTCCCCAAGCTTGAAACGTTGGTCATAGAAGATATGCCCAACTGGAAGGAATGGTCCTTTGTTGAAGAAGACGACGAAGTTGCATCTCCAAGGTTGCAGCTGCTGCCTCGTTTGAATAAGTTGCATATTAAGGGCTGCCCCAAGCTGAGAGCTCTCCCACGACAGCTCGGAAAGGAGGCCACTAGCTTGAGACAGCTTTTAATCGCGAGAGGTGAAGGCCTGGAGTGGCTCTCTAACCTTCCTCAAGTGAGAGTGCTGCGTGTAAATCGTTGTCCAAACTTAAGGCCTGTCGAGAGATAAATTTGCGAAAACTCAAAAAAGAAAAAGAAAAAGGAGGAAAACTAAAACAAGGGAGCTTCTCTTAATTCCGTGTAAGTCGTATTTGGTGAATTTTCATGGTAGTTTGTGTGGGATTTCGTGTATTCTATTTCCCTTTTTTGGGTAGATGTTTTCCTTTTTTTTCTTAATATTCTGATTGTAGGTGGGTGGGTGCGTACCTCCGCTTATGTCATCGTAGGCGTACCACTTAATGGTATAGCCAGTCCCAAGCCCGAAAAAAGGAGGAGGGAATACTTTGTAAGTTTGTATACATTATTTATATAGTCTTTGTTCACCTGAACCCCTGCACCCTGTTTTCCATCTGCATTGACTGTAAGTAACTTTTCTGTGCTATCAGTGAAATACAGATGTAGCTATTCTATGTTACAGAAAATATTAGCTCTTATTATCGATAGACATCCCTTAGTAACAAAATAGTAATATAAATGCCTTTTCTTTGAAAAGCTTTCTAATTTGTACTATAATTCATAATTTATGACAGGAAACAATATTTTCTACGAATCACGAAAAAGGAAGGTGAAAGGGCATGTTGTGAACAAGGACATAATAGTAAAGCTTTTCTGTGCTGAAAGACGTTCAAGATTATTGCTGTTCAATTTTTCTCAGGTTGTAGAGTTTACAGAAAATTTCAAATGGACAAACGTAGTTGGACGCGGTGCTTTTGGTTATGTTTACAAGGTACCTTTGCCTTTTATGTTTTTTATGGTATAGTGTCAATTCTACTTTTGTTACTTTTATGTTTACAAGAGGCTTCAAGTATCACCTCGTTATGGGATTCTTGACACAAGAAAATCTGGACGCTTGTTCCAGAAACGGTAATGTTGTGATAAAAACAAATTAACTACATCCATGTTTGGATCCCATGACTTTGCCTGAAACTCTGAAATTGAAGAATTCAAATTAGAATTCTGGACTAGTGAACCAGATAAGCAACTTTCCAGGAGATGAGATTGTTGGTATAATACGAGGTTCACTAGGGAATTGGGAAAAAGTCATAATGGCATCTATTATCTTATTAAAGCATAGTCAAAAGAAACCACGGTGTTCGCTCTCAGATGCTGGAAATTCCCACATTAATCGGTGGAAAAAGAGAAAGATCTACACCATCGATCGTAGTGGGTCCAGATTATAACGGTTTAGATTAAAATAAATAGTCCATGTCAGATACAATAAAACTGAAATTCAGAATATAAATAAATAAAATTAGCAGTGGAGATTGATCATATAAATATTAGAACACATTAGCGAATACTGCTCATATATTCTAAAATAGTCTATTTACACGAACAGAAAAAGAGTGCATGTACAAACCGTTACACCTTACATGCATACGAATCATGATTAGCTTCGGTTGGTCTTATTTTCTTTCACTGTGCGGTGCTATGTTCTCAGCAATGGAAACAAAAGAGAAAGAAAAAAACTAGGATTGATTTGTTGTTTGTAGAAGGCACTAAAAAGCTACGTGATTAGAAAATCCGTTTAATTGAAGGAAGAAATAATCCGGCCATAGAACGTGACACCTCACGGCAAGAAAAAAGAAAAAAATGTGTAAGTTAATTGGGCTAAATATTACAATTCAACCATGATTACAACTCTATCTTTCCATAAAGAACTACTCCTAGCATGTTTCAAAATTCTATATGCTAACATAACTTATATTCTCGATATAAGTATAAAATTCCAACCTTTCATAAGAAAAAGAAAAGAAAAGAGAAAAACAGGATGCCATGTTCGGTTTCTCGCATCGGCTGGGAGGGATGAAGAAAATACGACGAGATTCATTCCTACTACGCGGACGATACAGATGCGGCGAAGTCGAGCTCCAGTCCCCGTCATGCCTCAGTCGTCGCCGTGTCATCTTCTTGCTCGCGGCCCCAAATCCTGGATGAGTTCAGCGATGGCCAACTCGAAGGGCAGCGTGGCAACAGCCTCCACCTGACACCCTAATTAAGCTCCTCCATAGGTAAGCGGCCTCATCGATCCTATGCTCGTAATAGGGCCAGAAAGAGCCACCAAGTCGTGGCCAAGATCAAGTCATCCAGATGCATAGGTGATCAACCCAAAGTTATTTAGCATTAGAACTAATCCACCTTGACATGGTTCAATGAGTACGGATTGCCCCTTGATTAATTAAATCACGATCTATAGAGAGCCTCACGTTGCATCCTACCGCGCGTGGACAAAGCAATCCCATGCATAGCATGATCTCGCGTCCACGGTTTAATCCACCGCGAGCGCGTGCAGTATATATATATATATATATATATATATATATATATATACTTTGAGTCGCTGGCATTTAATCACGCCGAAGCACAAAGCAATCGATCGCAACAAGAACCGATCCAAGCGTCTTAAACGGCTCCGAGTCGGTTAACATGGTTCGGAAGAAGGAAGAGCCATTGTGTACAAGCTTGACATGTGTGCGTACCAGGGATAAGTGGAATAAGGCATTACATAAATCATGGCAGGTATAATATCATGATGTCAACTGTCTCTAGCGTTGCCACCTAGGATCTTTTGTGAAGCGAAGGAGGAGAGAGGAGTTGTACAAAGAATTGATCCATCTCTCAAGCAAGAGATAGTATGGTCACAAGAACATCCATGGTATAGATAGAGAACTAAAAATTGTATTGTAGTGGAGGTTGTCTCTAACACAAGAGGATTGTGTAAGGAGTGTTAGGAATATTATGTGTATATTCAAGAGGGCCCAATGGGCAATATATATAGAGATGTACAAAGGGGGTTTCTATATACATATAAGGAAATACAGAAAGAGTCCTATTCTAACACCCCCCTTCAAACTCATGATGGATCATACACACTGAGTTTGGAGAGAAATTACAAATGTTGTGCCCTAGTCTGTGGCTTCGTGAAGAAGTCAGCAACCTGTAACTCCGATGGCACAAACTGTGAAGCAAGTACTCCCTCCTGCACCTGTGAGCGAGTATATGAAGCATTCACACCAATGTGCTTGGTGAGCTCATACTTCATTGGGTCCCGAGCAATACTGATAGTACCTGTACTGTCAGACAAAAGAGTCGTAGGTCCCATCACAGGCACTCCCAAGATCTGAAAGTAGCCACCTCAACCAAGTAACCTCTGCTGTCACTACTGCCATAGCTCTCAACTCACTCGTGACTAACAGAAATCGCAACCGCTTCTTAGTCTTCCAGGCAACCAGGGATGAGCCAAGAAAAACACAGTAAGCACAAAGAGAACGACGATAAGAAGGATCACTAGCCCAGGTCGCATCGGAGTATGCCTAAAGCTGTAGTGAGGTGGAGCTAGGGAAAAACAAACGATGAGAGATGGTCCCACGCAAGTAGCGAAGAACATGAAGAAGGTGACTGTAGTGAAGATGGATAGGACGAGCCATGAACTGACTCAAGATATGAACAGTATAAGCAATATTAGGACGAGTGCTCACAAGGTACACCAAACTCCCAACAAGATGACGATATCGAGTAGCATCCTCAAGAAGATCACCATCAGGCACGGTCGAGGGATAGCTCTATCGAGTCTCGGCAAGTCGAAAGTGTCACCAAACCAGACCGGTCAAGAAGATCCTGGACATACTTCTGCTGGGAGAGGTAGTAGCCCTCAGGCATCGAAGAGACCTCAATCCCAAGGAAGTATGTAAGAGAACCAAGATCAGACATCAAAACTGCTCACTGAGGTGCTTCTTCACATATGTGATGAAGGAGGAATCATCACCAATGATGAGCATATCATCAACATATAGAAGAAGCAGTGTCCTACCCCGAGATGAGACATGGACAAAAAGAGCAGGATCATGGGAACTGACAGTGAAACCGACATCAGTAATCACTGAGGTAAAACGCGCAAACCAGGCACGAGGAGCCTGTTTGAGGCCATAAAGAGCACGACGAATACGACAAACCTGCCCATCAGGAACAAAATACCCAGGTGGTGGCTGCATGTAGACCTCCTCATGCAAAACACCATTAAGAAAGGCATTCTTAACATCAAGCTGAGAGATAGACCACCGGCGAACAGAAGCAACCGCAACAAGAGCGCGAACAGTGGTCATATGGGCAACAGGGGCAAAAGTCTCATCGTAGTCACGACCGTATTCCTACTAAAAGCCGCGAGTCACAAGACGATCCTTGTAGCGCTCGATAGTACCATCAGACCGGGTCTCAATCTTGTACACCCACTTGCACGTGATTGGACGAGCATGCACAGGGGTCAGTACAATATCCCAAGTCTCTATACACCGAAGAGCATCAAGCTCCTCTGCCATAGCGAGCTGCTACTCAGAATGAGGAGCAGTCTCACGATAAGAACTAGGCTCAGTGACAGAGAGAGCATGAGCTATCGGAGCAAATCCAAGACGATCAGGAGGTCGAAGGGATGTCCGGTCACGAAGGACGTAAGGAGGAGCATCAACAGGAGTACCAGATGTGGGTGTCGGCAAGATACCAGGAGAGGAAACTGGTGAAGGACAAGGATGCCGGGAGAAGTGAATACCAGATAAACCATATGTGGATGCATTTCGAATTTAAAGCAGTTTATAAAACGGTATAACAATAATACATAATAACATCAGGGGTTTCTCAACAAAACACAATTACCAACTTAACATCTCAAAAACTCTACTTATGCCTCTGTATTGGAATCACCCATTAACACAGCTTCATTAACCGGAAGCACGACGTATTTGAATACCTTTAGATATACACTCTGCAGAGTTGCCCAACTTTACCCACAAGATATCTCATACTCGTATTGTCATGCAATATACACACAACATGTTAGCGTGCGACTAAGTTGAGATAACAAAACCTTTTCACTGCTCAACCCTTTTTAGTCTCTACCCGGTAGGTTCTACTCCATACAACCCTCGGGAGACCACCGGCCCATTGTGGAATTCGCAATCCGAGGTTGACGGACCATACTGCATAGAGATCGAGTGTCCCTAAAGGCCCACTCTGCCCCGCCCCAATTCCTTCTATTCTAACATACAAGAGCAGTTGACACCCTGTAGATATTCAAATGGAAGAGCAGTGTACTAAGCTAGGGAGTAATGATCACACTTGTGGTTGAGCGGTTTTTTTGTGTCTGTTACTGTAGCACAAGGTTCTTGTCCTTACCTGTCATCCAGTGAGGCGATGGCCCAACACCAACTCATGGCTGTCCACCTCCAGATCTCACTGATGACTCACTTTTAATACAAGTCTATTGGGTTGTCCAACTTCCTGGACACAACCCTCAACTCACCACCAAAACCATTGGCGCACCGCCAATACTCTTTTTTGATTGATGAACACATTTGTGTGATAAAGCTAGATATATAGCTAATATTTTATGTGAACTTGTCAAGATGAATATGGCCTACAAGTGCTGGGTGGGTTTGTATGTAGGGTAATAGGATTCATCTAATTATCATGGCATTCAAAAGTATTATTTCAATATTTAAAGTAATTGGCACAATTACAATAATGAAAGTAATAATAAATATATGAAATGTGGGTTCAAAATGATCAAGGAATGCGACTTGCCTTCTTGCACTACGTCCTGTAGATACTGGTCTTGTCCGGCGTCTTCTGGAGTCTGGTCATCCAAATCGTGACCTAACGAGAAACAAAGCAATAAAACAAATCAAATAAAGATCCGGCTCAACAAGGAATGAGCTAGGAACAACATGCAAATAAATAAAACTGAAAAGAAACATAAAAGAAGGTGGCGGTGTGGGATGGTGGAGATTTATCTGGTGCTTGTTTGGACTGAATGGAGTTGAGATTTGGATCCAAGTACAACAAAAATATTGTAGATGGATAAAGAATTATACAAAAAGGAGGGTGCTGTGGGGTGGTAGAGGTGTATCTGGTATTTAAATGGACTGAACAGAGCTGGGAATTGAGTTCACGGGCTTGAAACGGTCGAAAAGGATACAAGATGTTAAATTAGGGTTTGGGCGAAAAATGCCAGGTAGTGAATAGTAGTATTTTACTATTCATCCACGAAATTAGATTAGTGAATAGTAACAAGAACTATTGTTTTCAGTTGATGAACAGTAAATTGAGTTTACTGTTACCGATAATGAACAGTAGAAACCATTTTCGGGTGATGAACGGTAAATGGATCTCATCACGAAGGAATGTTGTTCGGACCAAATTAGGCGAGCCATAAGGCCCAACTTGGCGACCTTGAGTCGCGCTTCATTTGGCCCGAGCCGTGGCGGCAGCGATTGCTTGGCGACAGCGATGGCGGCGGGGAGTGAGTGGTGCGAGGAGTACCACGGGTCAAGGTGAACCCATTTTGGGGATTTGGACGGGTGGTGGGAGTCTTGAAATGGGGTGGCGGCAGAATGGCGCCTCACGAGTGGAGGTGAATGGCGGCTGCACATGGGATTTGGGCCAAGGGAGGCGAGAAGCATCGAGGGGTGGAGAGGATCACAATGGTGGTGGTGTGGGTGCTTGAGGTGGAGTGAGTTGGTTTGGCGTGGCACTGTGAAGAAGGCGGGGAGAGCAGTCTGTGCCAAGCTTCAGCGGGGTTGGGGGTGGGGAAGGGGGGGAGAGCGAGCAATGAGGCGGTGCTTATCGTGACCTCAATTCGGAGCTTGGGTGGACGGAGGCGGCGACTGAGCGCTCAAGAAGAAGAAAGAAGGGCGGCGACTTCTTCAAAAATCGCCGGCTCTGGAGGGAAAGGAAGCAAATGGGAGGTGCGGAGGTGAGGGGTGAGGGATGATGCAGGCTCTGGGCGGCCTTTTATAGGGCGAGGAAGGCGGTGGCACCAGTAGGGCGGCGGCAACAGGGAGGCCGTGGGAGTATGGCACGGCGTGGGCATCGTCATGGGCGACCGCGCACGGACGGGTGAGCTGGCGGGGTGAGGTGGAGGCGGCGAAGGCGCTGGAGGTGCTGCGGTGGCGCGGGAGATGGTAGGTGACGGCAGCGGCGATGGCGGCGGTGACGTCTAGGGAATGACGCGAGGGCGTGACAGAGGAAGAAGAAAGAAAGGGAAGGCGCCCTAGGAAAAGCTGTTTCTGGCTGAGAGAAAACGGGAAGGTGGAAAAAGGAAAGTGGGTTTTGGGTGGACTTTCCAAAAAGGGAAAGAAAATCAAATTTGAACCAAAAACTTCCAAAATTTTGAAATTCCAAATTTTCGGGTTATTTCAATCTACCCCCCTTAAAAACAATCTCATCCCCGAGATTCACTCAAAGCTAGGGGACAGATTGGAAAACTACGCTGCATTTTCGATTCCTTTTTCCATGCTGTTTTTTCTGTTGCAAGATTTTGACACTGAATTGAAAAGGTAGCTTCTGGATCAATTAAGACTAATGCTAATGAAAGAAAAAAAATGTACCGGCAGTATTGTTTGTGGCTTCTGCAACTTCATTGGTATTGACATAATTGATTTTGCCCTGAGTTGGTCCTAGTTGCTGAAATTTTGGCTGCTCTCTAGGTCGTAGCATATCTCCTTTGTTGGCTTGTAGTGCTGGTGGTGTCCTGTTGATCTGCGATTGACTTTCCCTTGAGCTTTGGCTGCTTCTGCTGACATATGCTTCATTGGGCATTGAGACTTGAAATGACCTAGTTGTCCACAGTGATAACAGTTTATTGATTTTTGTGGACAATCCCTTTGATGGTGATTTCTTCCACATGTGTAACACTAAATGGTGGCTGATTGACTCAAGTTGTATTGAGGTGTTGGGACTGGATTGGTAGGTGGCCTTTGCTGAAGTTGTACTAGTGGTGATGTCATCATTCTTTTTCCTGGGTGCACTTGGTGAAGGTGTCATCTGCATCGCTCTTCTTTTTCTGATTTCTTGTAATTCTGTTCTGGCTTCTTCTGATATTAGCAGTTCATTCACCATAGCTGACATGTCTTTGAAATCCAGAGCTGAAATGTGAAATTTCAGTGACTTCTGCAAACCTTCAGATAATTTCTCCATCTTCTTTTCTTCAGTGTCAACATCATTTGGGGCATACTGTGCCAGATAGTTGAATTGATGCAGGTATTCTATCACAGTAAGTCCTCTTTGCCGGAGAGCAAGAAACTCTCGGCGTTTGGAGGCAAGCACGCCAGTGGGGACGTGTGCCTTATGAAATGCATTCTTGAATTCTTGCCATGGTATATCTCTTCCGGGGTGAAGTGCTTGGTGATTCATCCACCATGCTGCGGCTTGTCCTTGGAGTTGGTGGGAGGCAAAAAGAGTCTTCTCTTGATCAGTACATTGGATAGTGTCTAACTTTCTTTCCATATCTCGTATCCAATCATCTGCTGCTAGGGGTTCTGGTGCAACTGTAAAGGTTGGTGGTCTTGTTTTGTGGAAATTAGTCTATCTTGATCTTGCTGTGATTCCTCCATTTGTTGTTCCTGAATAGGGTTCTGATGGTACTGGTGATTTGGTTGCTATCTGCTCCAGGAGTCTGGTGTGTTGCTCCATTATTCTGGTTTGATTCTGCTCAGCTTGATACCTGTTCCTTTCCATCATGGCCAATACTTCTGCCATGGTTGGTTGATGTTCTGCTGAATCAGCCTCATGGTTGGTGTTGTTTTCGGACATCTTGGGAATGTAATTCTGCAGCGGTTTTGACCAAATACAGATAGGTGAGTAAGATCCAGATTTGGGTTAAGTGAAGAAAGATTAAGGTAAGTATTTAAGACGAAAAGAAGGAATTGAATTTTGACAAGGATGATATACAGGTACTGATAGAAAAACAAATTATGACTAAACAACATAGCTCAATTATTTATACGAGTTGTATACGTACTACTTAGAGAACATAATACAACTTGTGTTACAACCAAAAGATCGTTTAATTAGGGTTCAGTCTATTAACACTACTCTAGCGTACTCTGAACACTACTGCAACTTTTGACGAAAAGTTGAAATTAGGTGAGAAGAAGATAAATCTTTTATAAAAACAAATCGAGATTTTTAAATCTAAGTTTAAATGAGATAGCAATAGAAGGGAAAAGACAGCAATAATACTTATATTTTTGTTTTTAGAAATTCTTTTATAATTTTTCAAACTAAGATTTTTGAAGATCTTCATTTCCTAATTCCTAAAGCCAACTTAAGGTCCCAACCTACAGCCAAGCTAAGCTCTGATACCACTTTGTAACGCCCCCAAATTCGGAGGCCGTCAAACTCTTCACAACCGCCCAGGATGTGCGGTTGCGAAGTAAGCAGTGTCTCAAGCAAGCTTTCGATTACAACAAAAACCAACATTTTATTACACAAGGATAAGGCTTAGCAACCAGTTTTTACACTGACACGGGCATCCAAGCCCAAAGTTAATATAATACAAGACAAAAGAACTTCAAACCATAGGCACGTTTGAGTGCGGTCGAGACCTAATAACAGTAGTCGCTGCCATCTGCGGGTCCACCAAAATCCTGATCAACAAGATCCTCTGCATAATCTTGGGTTTCCTCTGTTGATGGTTTGCAAATTATGTAAGAATGAGTACTACTACCGTACTCAACAAGCCACATGGAAAAGCTAAGAAATTACATGCAAGGAGTTCAATGGATGGTTAGGGTTTACCTTAACAGGCATATGTGGATGCATTTCGAATTTAAAGCAGTTTATAAAATGGTATAACAATAATACATAATAACATCAGGGGTTTCTCAACAAAACACAATTACCAACTTAACATCTCAAAAACCCTACTTATGCCTCTGTATTGGAATCACCCATTAACACAGCTTCATTAACCGGAAGCACGGCGTATTCGAATACCTTTAGATATACACTCTGCAGAGTTGCCCAACTTTACTCACAAGATATCTCATACTCGTACTGTCATGCAATATACACGCAACATGTTGGCGTGCGACTGAGTTGAGATAACAAAGCCTTTTCACTGCTCAACCCTTTTTAGTCTCTACCCGGTAGGTTCTACTCCATACAACCCTCGGGAGACCACCGGCCCATTGTGGAATTCGCAATCCGAGGTTGATGGGACTATACCGTTGCGTAGATCAGAGAGTGTCCCTAAAGGCCCACTCCTGTCCTGCCCCAATTCCTTCTATTCTAACATACAAGAGCAGTTGACACCCTTTAGATATTCAAATGGAAGAGCAGTGTACTAAGTTAGGGAGTAATGACCACACTTGTGGTTGAGCGGTTTTCTGTGTCTGTTACTGTGGCACAAGGTTCTTGTCCTTACCTGTCATCCAGTGAGACGATGGCCCAACACCAACTCGTGGCTGTCCACCTCCAGATCTCACCGATGACTCACTTTTAACACAAGTCTATTGGGTTGTCCAACTTCTTGGACACAATCCTCAACTCACCACCAAAACCATTGGCGCACCGCCAATACTCTTTTTTGATTGATAAACACATTTGTGTGATAAAGCTAGATATATAGCTAATATTTTATGTGAACTTGTCAAGGTGAATATGGCCTACAAGTGCTGGGTTGGTTTGTATGTGGGGTAATAGGATTTATCTAATTATCATGGCATTCAAAAGTATTATTTCAATATTTAAAGTAATCGGCACAATTACAATAATGAAAGTAATAATAAATATATGAAATGTGGGTTCAAAATGATCAAGGAATGCGACTTTCCTTCTTGCACTACGTCCTGTAGATGCTGGTCTTGTCCAACGTCTTCTGGAGTCTGGTAATCCAAATCGTGACCTAACGAGAAACAAAGCAATAAAACAAATCAAACAAAGATCCGGCTCGACAAGGAATGAGCTGGGAACAACATGCAAATAAATAAAAACTGAAAAGAAACATAAAGGAAGGTGGCGGTGTGGGATGGTGGAGATTTATCTGGTGCTTGTTTGAACTGAATGGTGTTGAGATTTGGATCCAAGTACAACAAAAATATTGTAGATGGATAAAGAATTATACAAAAAGGAGGGTGTTGTGGGGTGGTAGAGGTGTATCTGGTATTTAAATGGACTGAACAGAGCTGGGAATTGAGTTCACAGGCCTGAAACGGTCGAAAAGGATACAAGATGTTAAATTAGGGTTTGGGCGAAAAATGCCGGGTAGTGAATAGTAGTATTTTACTATTCATCCACGAATACTGGATTTGTGAATAGTAACAAGAACTATTGTTTTCAGTTGATGAACAGTAAATTGAGTTTACTGTTACCGATAATGAACAGTAGAAACCATTTTCGGGTGATGAACGGTAAATGGATCTACTGTGCAGTGAACAGTGTTCGGACCAAATTGGTTGAACAGTATTGGGCTAAGCCCATTCTTCAGAGCGCCCACTGGCCCGTGAGGCGAGCCATAAGGCTCAAAGATTGGGCGACCTTGAGTCAAGGCCATCAGCTGCCGAGCCCGGCGGGAGTGAGTGGTGCGAGGAGCACCACGGGGTCAAGGTGAACCCATTTTGGGGATTTGGACGGGTGGCGGAGGTGCGAAAATGGGGTGGTGGCGGTAATGGCGCACGACAGGAGTGGAGGGTGAAGGCGGCGGCGCTACAGTGGGATTCCAGCCAAGGGGAGGGGCGGAGAAGCATCAGGGGGTGGAGAGGATCACAATGGTGGTGGTGTGGGTGCTTGAGGTGGAGTGAGTTGGTTTGGCGGCGGTGGCCGTGAAGAAGGCGGTGGGGAGGAACGGTGCCGGCGAAGCTCCGGCGGGGTTGGGGGTGGGGAAGGTGGGGGAAGAGAGCGGAGCAGCGAGGCGGTGTGTATCGTGACCTCAATTCGGAGCTTGGGTGGACGGAGGCGGCGAATTGAGCGTCGGCTCGCCGAAGAAGAAGAAGCGGGCGGCGGCGACTTCTTCAAAAATCGTCGGCTCTGGAGGGGAAGGAAGCAAATGGGAGGTGCGGAGGTGAGGGGTGAGGGATGATGCAGGCTCTGGGCGGCCTTTTACAGGGCAAGGAAGGCAGTGGTGCCAGTAGGACGGCGGCAACAGGGAGGCGGTGGGAGCCGGGCACGGCGTGGGCATCGTCATGGGCGACCGCGCTCGAACGGGTGAGCTGGCGGGGTGAGGTGGAGGCGGCGAAGGCGGTAGAAGGTGCTGGAGGTGCTGCGGTGGCGCGGGAGGTGGCAGGTGACGGCAGCGACGATGGCGGTGGTGACGTCCAGGGAATGACGTGAGGGCGTGACAGAGGAAGAAGAAAGAAAGGGAAGGCACCCTGGGAAAAGCCGTTTTCGGCTGAGAGAAAACGGGAAGGTGGAAAAAGGAAAGCGGGTTTTGCGTGGACTTTCCAAAAAGGGAAAGAAAATCAAATTTGAACCAAAAACTTCCAAAATTTTGAAATTCCAAATTTTCGGGTTATTTCAATACCCTTTCTTCCTCGAGCCTTTTTCTTTTTTACTTTCTCCGAAAATATTTGATGAGGTTTACCTACAACAGTGGCTAAATCTCATCTATTTTGGACCGTCCAATTATTCAATCCATGGTTTTGTTCAACGGTAAATGATTCACGGTGATCATCATAGCCTGCTGATTTTTCTTAGCATGTAATGACCGCCTGCTTTCAATCATAAATCACCTTTTAGCTTTTGTGTTAATCTATTTTGGATTTATGACGCAAAAAGAGAGACTATCCATGGAACGGAAGGACGACTTGCAAAACGGAAGGATACTTCTCCATCCATATGTCATCAGACTAAGACGCTCATAGTACGCATGCACGAGGATTGCAATCAGAAATGACCAAATTCTACCATCTAAGCACATGTTTCCAAGGCCAAAGTTTCGCATACTATTAAAAGACATGCACTCACCAAATCACCATTTATCTATGTGTGTTCTAGCAGTTGGTAATGTCGTCTTTTATGGTCAGTTTTAGCGGACAAGGACAACCAACCTGGAACGGCGTACGGTTTTCTCCAGCTAGCGGTTGTTCAATACACATATCAAAATGTCTCTGATTTCACCTAACGCCTTTACAACCATAGTTCATTGCATTGCACCACACTTTCTGTAAATAGCTTGTAAAGGCGGTTAAAAAATTACTTGTAGCATTGAAAGAAATTAGAGTAGCAGGTTGATTAATAGCCTTTACTAGAAGAACTAACGTACTGGAGTTGCTTGTCGTCTGGGTCAAAGCAAAGGATAGGATAACACAACTTCATTAAAATGGCTTCCTTCTACGGAGCTATTGTTGGCTACTTTCTTGACATTGATTGATGAAATGAGAGAGAGAGAGAGAGAGAGAGAGAGAGAGAGAGAGAGAGAGAGCAGTGTGTCTATTGTCAAATCGGATTAGATGAGTAGCTCAGCTGCAAAGGTTAAAAGCATGGGCATGGAAATGATGTTCAGATGACAACAAAATGAGTATATAGCCACAGTGTGAGGGTTAATTGATCATCTGTGTGAAACGTATCTTGCAAGGCTATGTTTCTACGGATCCTTTCTCACAGTCTTCCAAGCTTCTTTACTTTTTTTTTTTGAAATGGGAACTACCCAGCTTTTATAAAAGCTAATAACAGAGAGTAACAAAAGGCTGGGATTACCAGCTTACAATCACGCGCCAAAGCAACCAAAAAGCGAAAAGAGACAGAGCGGTCGACCTCAAAGATAACAAAGAAGAGGAGTTCACAAAGACTTCGAGATTGAAATTGCGACTTACAAGCATGCAACCGATCACCAAAACAAACTAGCGAAGGAGAATCCACCAAAGCGGTCCTACTTTATCTGTAAAGGATCACATCGATTCTGTGAGACAATTGCTTATAAAGTCCAAAAGGGATTGAGGCAATCGGTCGAATTATGAAACTTGATCAGAAGCAGTCTTTTTATCCGGTTTTGCCACCATTGAAAGCATTGCGTCAAGCTTTCGGCGCTCCTTCCCTTGAGAAGAAGTCTCCACTTACGCAAACAAGAGATTGACTTGAAAACAACAGCAATCGGTTGTTTTGGAAGCGCTTCTCAATAGCCATTTTGTTTGCTGCGTTTTCCAAATCGTCCATGCAAAAGTCGCAAAACTGAAAAGAGAAACATTGTAACTGGTAACACCCCGTCCTAGCCAGAGAAGCTGGAAATCATCAAAGGAAGTAGGAATATTATCCCAATTCATACAACCCTTGATCCAAGACCACACAAAATTAGCCAAAACACAAGTGAAGAAAATATGGTTTGTATCCTCTGTCACCCCACAGAGAATGCAATTATCATTGCCCTTCCACCCTCTCCGCTTAAGGTTTGCAGCTGACTGGATCCTGTCACGTTCGAGTAACCAAATGAAAATTTTCACCTTCAAAGGTAGGTTACTATTCCACATCCATTGGGTAGTTTTAATGATTCTCCCCCCAAAAGACAAGTGGCGGTAAAGAGATTTGACAATGAAGATCCCCGATTTCTCCAATCCCCAAAGCACTTTGTCAGACTCTGCAACTAGGTTAACCCCCTGCAGCTCCTCCTTCAATAAGTCCCAAGAATCAATCTCGGCAAGGCCAAAAGTCCTGTTGAAATCAATATTCCATTCATTATTAACCATACACTCTGCCACTTTGATGTACGGTTTTGAGCGGTCTGAGCAGGTTTATCGTGAAGAAATTTTGAAGGACATTTGCGGCCCAAACATCATCCAAAAGCAGTGTTGGCCCCATCTCCAACTCTGTTTATAACTCCTTTCGAAACAAGTGGCGAACTGTGAAGAGCCTTCCAAAATTGAGAGCCTCTATTGATCCTCGCTATCGTTGAAACTTCCAATTGGGAAAGTATTTAGCTTTGACAATTTTGAACCAAATTTCATTAAGTAGCTCTGAAATTTTCCAGATCCATTTGCTTAATAAGCAATCATTCATTAACCTAGTATCCAAAACCCCTAGGCCACCAAAATCTTTTGGTCTGCAGACCGTATCCCACTTCACCATGTGGTATTTGAAATTATCACTCGCGCCTCTCCAAAAGAACCTAGCCCGAATAGAGTCCATTTTCTTGTGAGTCTCCTCGTTCAGTCTGTAGAACCCCATAGTGTAAATAGGAAGACTGCTAAGACAACTGTTCACTAGGATCAGTCTACCTCCTGAAGAGAGAAGGTTATTTCTCCAATTGTCCAATCTATTAGTCATTTTGCTAATAACCCTTTCCCCTGTTTTACTGTTAAGTTTCCTATCACTGATCTCAATCCCTAGATAGGTCAACGGGAGTTTACCCAGCTTACAGTTGAGCATGTGAGAAACATTAATGGCCTCCTCCCTGTCCACCCCGAGCACAAATACTTCGCTCTTATGATAGTTAATTTTCGACCGAGAGCCATTCAAGCAAATATAGAAGGAATTTAAGATGTAGAATATATCTCTCATCACGATCTATCATCGTAATGGTATCATCTGCGTCTTGTAGTATAGAACACCCGGGATCAAATGAGACACCAAACCTTTGATCAGCCCAGCGTCTTGAGCCTTTTCAATCAAAGGTCATTAGAGCGTCATTGCAAGATTAAAGAGTAACGGAGAGAGGGGATCTCCTTGTCTAAGACCCCTGTGGGTAGTAAAGTAGGGTCCAATTTCCCCATTCACATTGATGCTAACTTTGCCACCAACAACCGAGCTCATCACCCAATTAATCCACCGTTCTGGGAACCCTTTTCCTTTCATAGTTTTTTCCAAGAAACTCCAATGAATCTTGTCATAAGCCTTCTCAAAGTCGAGTTTCATAAGCACCCCTTTATTTTTAGAAGAGCGAATCTCATGTAGAATCTCATCCAAAGAAAGTACCCCATCTAAGATATTCCTCCCCTTAATGAAAGCCATTTGACATTCGCTAATGACAGAGTTGGCTATAACCCCTAGTCTGACAGCCAACAATTTGGTGATGATCTTGAAGCTGACATTTAGTAGACAAATGGGTCTAAATTGCTTTACAGTGTTGGCTGCTTTGGTTTTGGGTATCAAAACGATCACCCCGTAATTCAGTCTTTTAAGGTCTAACTTACCATCATAGAAGTCCCGAACAATCTCCATGAAGACATCTTTGAATATCCCCCAAAAAGTTTTGTAGAAGATAGGAGGGAACCCATCCGGACCTGGTGTTGAATCAACTGGGAGGTCTCTTATAGCCTCCCAGACTTCTTTTTCGGAGAACATAGTAGTCAAGTACTGGTTTTCCTCGTCTGATGTTTGCCTCTTCCCAGACCAAAAATTATCTACCAAAGAGACTTTCTTGTCAATTTCCACCCCAAACAGATCCTTGTAAAATATGTAAATGTGATCTTTTATAGCTGATTCTTCAGTGATACAGGTACCATCAATCTCCAGGCAGAGAATCAAATTTTTCCTTCTCCTGCCATTAGCGCAGCAGTGGAAATATTTAGTGTTGGAATCCCCTTGAAGTATCCACTTCTCATTCCCTCTCTGTTGCCAGTGTTTCTCCTCAATATCATAAATTTCTTCCAGAAAGCTCTCAGCTTTATATCTATCCATCCACTGATCTATGTCCAGCCCCTGCAGCTCCTCCATCTCATCCATATTTTTAATCTGCTCAATCAGTTTTTTCTTTCTAAAAGCAATGCCCCCCTTATTATTAGCACTCCAACCTCTAAGAAATTTCCTTAAATTAGCTAAGGTTCCTGTCCATTTGTCCAAAGAGTAAGCCCTGAATCGGCCACTTTCTTCTCATCTCACCCCATTTGCTAATAATAAGCTCTCGAAATGTTAAGTGATCAAGCCAGGCTTTCTCAAAATGAAATCTCCTGAAGATTCTTTTTTCCTTGTCCCCTAAGTTCAAAACAATGGGCCTATGATCTGATCCTACCCTAATTAAAGCTGTAGGCTGAGCATAGCGGATATTTCGCTTCCCAGTCAGAAGTGACAAAAATTCGGTCTAATTCCACCATAATAGGGCAGATCTGCTTATTCGTCCAAGTGTACTTCGGGCCACCCCTTTTAATCTCTCTAAGCCGGCTTACAGCAATAAAATCATTAAAATGATCCATCAGAAAAAGATTAGTTCGATCTGAGTTTTTGTCTTCCGCTTTACGAATCAAGTTAAAGTCGCCCCCCATAACCAGTGGAAAACTGGAATTCTCACATTTAGCATTCAGTTCCCCTAGAAAATCCAGAGACCATTTATGTTGAGCAGGGCCATAAACATTTATCAGCTCCCATCTGAAGTTGGTAACTCTGTGTCTCACTGTCATGCTAACAAAGAATCTGCCTTGATCGCTACTTTCAACTTCCAGTATCTCATTTTTCACCCCAATCAGTAAACCCCCTGAATGTCCTTGAGCCGGCACCCAATGCCAAAGGAAAGCAGCACCCCCTGAGAGCTCCCTCAGCTCCGAAACAGTAAAATTTTGCTTAAGTGTCTCTTGCACCCCAATGGCTTCGAAGTTCTCCTTGAAAATTAGCTCCTTGAGCTGTCTTCTCCTGGCTGGTTTACCCAGCCCTCTCACATTCCAAAAAAGGATCTTCATGATTACACTGATTTAAGGTTAGTACAGACCTGCTTCGGCTCATCAGTATTTCTGAGCACCCCTTTGCTGTCATCTTTATCTTGCACCACAATCTTCCCCTTGTCAAGGGTGGGTATAGGCCCACTAGAAACACCCCATCTGAGCTAATTTTGTTCTTCATTTCGATCGTTTGGAATCCAGATCGCCTTTGAAATCATTTGCCTAGCTTTTTCTCGAGCTGCATGATCGCAATAATCATGCGATGCTTCTTTTTCCGTGTCACCCAACTTTATCCCACAAGCGAAGCTACTTTTTCTAAATAAGGTACAGGAGTATTATTGAGAATAGTAAAAGAGTTGTTTGAAGACGTACCTTTCTTTGTCGTCTGTGTTGTGGATTGATTTTAATAGAGAGGCCTTTTTCTGGATAGGCATTCCTTGATCTTGAATCCTGGAGCTCTTCCTTGTAGCCATTATAGGGTCTTTGAAGCTAGTCTTCCCCCCTTTCTTCTTGTAAGAGATCCATTCCGCGTTTTTAGAACTCTCACCCCTTAAGCCACATAAGGTTTCATAGCTTCTCGGGGTACTATTGAACTGTACACTGACTTCCTCACTTCTCTCTTTGCCACTCCCCTTGTCAACCAGGTCCTCAATATTGGATCCCTGCATCAAGCTCAGCAGCTTAATCCTAGGAGCAGGAATTGTAGATTCTGCTTGGCTAGTCTTCTGGTATATCTCCTCAGGGTTTTGTGATTTAACAGGATAGGTAATGCAAGGCCCTAGAAGAGGCGGTAGCACAGACTCACTATCAGAAGAATGTATCACAATTGCATCAGTCAAGATGTTGGTGTCTTCGTCAACTGGTTGTAAGGACATCTCCCCTGTTACCAACCTCATTTCCGAATTCCCCTGTTCCTTTTTATCACCACAAGAAACAGGTATACAAGAAGAGATGGGCACAATTGCTAAGGCCTGGTTGAGAGATGAAACATCCTCTGAGGTCTCCCCAAAACCAGAAGAAACCTCTTCTTTTTGTTGTTTCCCATCTGATTTACCTTTGTCGTTTCCAGTTTTCTGTGCAGTAGGTTGGTGAGATTCACCTCCGAATTCTTCCACCAATTTTTCCCATGCCGAATTACGGCTACTATCTTCTGATTCCTTATCCTTCTCCTCATCATCGTCCTTTTTCTTATGGTCCCGCCTCTGATGAAAATGGTCATAAACTGGTGCTCCCTTCTTCTTATTACCATCCCCTTCAGATTCGAATTTAATTTCATAACCCATTGCTTTGATAAATATCTCCACAAAGCAATAGATATTCGATGGATCTCTGCTAAGAACTTTCACCCTCACCGGATCAGTTCTCGTCAAACTGAGTTCATCCACCTCAATAGGTTCTCCGATAGTGCTGGAAATTGCTTTAACAGCCTCCACTGTTCTGGCAAAAGATGGGATCCCTGAAACCTTGACCCAGGCCGTAGATAGGAAGGAGGAAGCCTCCGGATCCATATCAGACTTATCGATTTTAGCTTTAATAGCATGTAAAGCTAATTCCACACTTCTTGCTTTGGACCATGTGTTCAACATCTCCTTTGAAGGAAAGATAACCCCAAATTCATTCTCCGAAATTTTCTTTACCTTCCAATCCCAGTTGGCTTGTATAAGATGTTTCAATTCTGCCTCTATTTTGTCCACTGAAGCCACCCCTTCCAAAATGCGTAACACCCCTACCACCTCCTGTTGGTCAGACTGCTGAAGGCCTGTCAGGTGTAAGCTGTAAAAGCCTTGTCCGGGAATGCCAAACCCACAAAGTTTCAGTCCTTGGAAAACCCTGTCATCCGGACAGCCAGAAGCCGTATGCCCAATTTTTTTGCACTTGTAGCACTGAGGGGGATTGGTACATCTGGCTTGATGATGGCCTGACTGCAAACACCGGAAACAAGTCCCCCTGTCCTCAATTCTGAGAACCCCAGTATTAGGTCCTATATCTCCCCAGCCTTTTTTAGTATCATCTTCTTTGCCTGTGCCAACTTGAGGATCCCTAGGAGCCACTCTCGGTTTAGCACCCCAACCACCTGTTCCACCTGTGGTATCACTCGCTCCTGGTAGATCAGACCGAGGTCCACCCCCTTCTCTACTGGACAGCTCTTCGCGAAAATCAAAGTTCCTACCAAAACCCTGTTCATATTTATCTCTTCCAGAACCAGTTCCTCCTCTAGAATCACTTGCTCCTGGTAGATCAGACCTAGTACCACCCCCATCTCTGCTAGAGAACTCTTTGCGAAAATCAGGGTTTCTACCAAAACCCTGGTCATAATTACCTCTACCAGAACCCCCGAAGTGAGAATCAAATCGAGACCGAACCCCATCTGTAATACCCCCTTGCGTACTTGATCTGATACCTTGATGGCTCTCAAGGGGCCTTCTCTTCAACTCATGATCGCGACGAAGTTTCTCCCTCAGTTCATCTTCCCCCAGCATGTCATCTTCCTCCATCCACTCTTCGGGGAAGTTTCGCTTTCCACCAGGCCAGTTACGATCCTCCCCACCGAAGCGGCAGGGGTATCTCCCCCTTCCCCGGCCTCGATCCATCGAATCACCCCTCACAACTTCAGCAAAGGAACGAGAAAGGGGAGGAGGATCTCGATTTCTTCGAACAACCTTCGCCGTCACCCCCAATCGCCTCACCTCCCGAGAAGTAGCCTGAAACCCTAAAGCGCCGATGTAGGCGGATTTCGGGATCCACTGCCATGAGCTCGTGGGAATGCTACGCCAAGAATGAGAGTAGATGTCCTCAATGGTTGTTCCGTATCGATGGGCCGGCCCATCCCGATTCCGCCTCGCTCCGGCCAGCAAAGGCCCATCGATTCTTGCCGCGCCGCCTCGATCGTGCCTTCAAACGCCGTTGGACCTCCAGCAACCCCCGGCGATTTGGATCGAGCGGACTCCCGTCGCAACGCGTGTAGAACCTGGGCGTCGGAGCGCACGATCGTCCCTACACGTAGGCCACTTCGGGAAGCTTCCGTGGAAACTGCATCAATGCTTCTTTACTTCTTTGTGCATTATTAACTCTATATTTGCAAATGATAACTCTATTGCGTTGTGCAAAGTATTTCTGATGGCAAAGAATACCTAATCACAGCCAGGAAGACAACATGACAACATGTCGATTATTTCTTTCTCACTTTCATGATGTGTACCACTTGAGGGTGAATTGTTGGTGGCTTTCAAATGCATGGCCTGTTCCTGGCCTCTGACACTTCTCTAGGAGAGGGGAGAAAGTGAGAATGGCCTTATGACCAGATGTTAGTGGGCCCTTCACCCTTTCAATTGAAGTCTTGAATGGTCCCTGTTTACTAGCTATAGTACTATCCACTATGGCACTATCCACTAGTAAGGACAGCACTTACCTCCAAGAGTTAGTAGAATGTATTTATGAAGCAGTGTTGTATTGTCAAAGCCAGAAAATGACTAGAGTACTAGCTAGTATATGATCTTTCTGCTGAAAATGCTCAGCAACTATGGCATTTGTCTGGTACTAGTAGTAAACAACAAGGTAGATAGGGTTTAATTAGCTATCTACGCTAGGCACAAACCCCGAATTTGGACTACTGCAACTACGGCATTTGTTCACTGGAAGTGACCTGCATTTTCTTTGGTCATGGGATTAATCTGGACTCTGTATATTTCCCTCAAAAGAAAAAAAAAATGGACTCTATGCAATTTTAAATTCACTGAAACCAAACTATATATGAAAAAAATCTCAAAAGATTTTATAGAAACTTACACAATTATATGCCCTAATTAAATAAGGAGAGGCCTCCACAGAAACATTTCTGCCCAAAACATGGAGAGGATTCCACATCTCCACTTCTCAAGGCTTCAAGTGGCGTTGCGGAAGTTGTGCGCATCTGAAATCTCTCTATATAAAAGAGCGCAGAAAGGAGATGAGGAGAGGGTGGCCACATCGACAAGATTTTTATGGCCGTCAGATCTTCATTCCGCGCGTTTGTGTCCGTCGGATGGAGGATCTGCCCTTACTCGGCGCTCACTGCTCAGCTCGCCACGCGTGCTCCCATCGTGTCGGTCCTCCATCTTACAGAACACGCCTCTTCATCTTCCCCTCGCGTCCCACGCATCTTCAGTCCGCTTTTCCCATTCCCCTCCCTCGCCTCCCACGACGAGCGCCACCTCTCCTCTCCGCTCGGCCCTCTCCCTCCCCCTCCTCCATCTCAACGCCCATAGGGCCGCGTGCGCCGTCACCCAAGAGGAGGCCGTCGTCGGCGCCTAGGCGGCGGCCAAGGAGGAGGAGCCTAAGACCGAGGTGACGGCCGAGGAAGAGCCCAAGACCGAGGCCCCCACGCCGGAGGAGCCCAAGGCTGAGGCCCCAGCCCAGGAGGATCCCAAGACCGAGGAACCGGCCAAGGAGGAGCCCAAGACGGAGGCACCAGCAGAGGCTGCGGCCAAGGACTCCAAGGCTGAGGCAGCGGCGGCCGAGGAGGCCAAGCCAGCGGAGCCGGAGGAGAAGACCGTCGTGGTCGCCGAGGAGAAAGGTACCAAAACGGTGGAAGCCATCTGTAACACCCCAGCCCAACACTGAGCTTGGAATGCCACTAAACTACCTTTTCAACTAATATTCATTAACACACTATAGAATTTCGGCAACCAAAGCATTAATGAAAACCATCCATTGGTCACAATAGAACAGGAATAAAGACTTGTCAGGCATGAATAAATAAGTGAGGGAAACATAGCAAGATAATAAGTCTAAAATAGCACCAAATAGACTAATCCAAAACACTCATCTAAGATTATTCAATCTCTAACATGTTCTAAAAGTAATCCAGTGATAATGAATTAAATGGTTCTGATGGCAAATAATCATGTGTCTGAAGTATGAAACTATTCTATGTGCTCTAGACCCTCCCAATCGTGGCACCCTCAATGATCACCTAAAAACAACAAAAGAGCAAGGGTGAGTCCACGACTCAGCAAATATATCAATATACAACGAGCAATGATAAATCAACAGTATTCAATAACTTCATTATCATCACATGTCCTTCTATTAATATTCTCATGCCATTCTCTTCTCTTTGTTTTCACACACATTCATCTCATATCTCAATGCAACTCTATTCTACATGTCCACATGCACTTCTTTCGCGTATACTGGTATAGCATGAGTGAACGCTTGCGACAACGTTCACTCTCAAGCCCGCTCCTCCTCAAGGATCGAGGACCTCCTCCACTCCTGTGGAGTTGTGATCAATCATGATCATCTTCTCATATGCAAAGATGCTTATGAATGCAAAAATGCATAATTTCATCATATTCATCATATAAATTTCCCTCATGTTCAGCAACAAGATATAGTCATACCATTCCATTGCTTGCAATTAAATAAAAATAAAAGCACAACAATAATGGTAATGAACGATAAATAAATACAGTGATCAATCATTGATCGCTGTCTACCATGCACTTGCCTTTACTAGTTGCGACGCACGGTCTGGCTAGAGGATAGCAATAAGCACGACGTCTCTCCTACAATAAACACCCAAATTTCAGTACAAGCTACGACATCAGAAGAACAACAATTAATTGACATCGCTCCTACACGTCCCCCAAATCCGCAACGTTTCCCCAATATCGAACCATCACCCCTTGCTGTTCCAACAAAACATGCTAGCTCCTCTCTCTCCTTTAATATTCTAGAGAAACACATAAATACGAAGCATGCAGCACTAACTAGCTCATGACTCACCTTTACTATTTAAACATGCATGTATACAATTAGTATTATTTAATTAATCTCTCTCTCCCCTACTAATCCAAATTATTGAACCGCATACAAACAAAGCAATCTGCACTACTAATTGTTTTCTAGCACTAGCGACCAAAAGAAACTAACACTAATAACTACTAAAACCATGGATGCATGCAAATGAGGACAATACATCTCTCTCCTACAAACCCAATTAAAATAATCAAAGTAGATCTCAATTAAAATAATCATATACAACACTATTATATTAGTTAATTACTAATGGCATTGGAATGCATGCATGCACGCAAGGTGGACACTAATTAAAAAATACTAATGCATCCCTTACCTAATCCAATCAACAAAGCATCAACAAAGCAGTCGGTGCATGCATTTAATTAGCCACCGCAGCAAGGCTAAGCATGCATGTGGCAGTATCATGCAAAAGGATTTGAGCACCAGGCGGCAGGCTGATCAACCGAAGGCTTCACGTGTGCAGCGGCAAAAAGCGACATGCCGATCGACAGGAAGCTTCCGGGTGCTCACACGTCGACCGAACGGCAGCACACTCACGCGGCGGCAAGCACTGCAGGCAGGTGGTGACCACGCGGAGGCGGCAGGAGGACGACCCTGGCGATGGTGTTTTCTTCACTGGCGGCGCCCGGGGGAAACAAAAGAACTGCTAGGGTTTTTGGCATCCACTTTTCGATTTTTTTAAAAAATAATATTATTTTAAAACATAATTACAAAAATATATCGTCTCTCCAAAAAATTACAGAAATGTGTTCCTGTCGCCAGTTGAAATGGCGACAGGGACCTATCGCCATTTCAGCTGGCGGCAGAACCCTCTCCCCTCATCGCGGTCCACCCACCTATCGCCAATTGAAATGGCGATAGGTCCTGTCGCCATTTCAGCGGCGGCGAGTTCTGTCGCCATTTCAAGCTGGCGGCGTGAAGCCCATCCTATTGCCCTTCCTAGCTACGTTTGCCGCCTTTTGATTTTTATCGTTTTTAATGGTGCGAAATCTGTTAGACTCATAATAACATTTTTGATCGTTGTATGTTGTTCTAGTGCGATGAATTTACGAAGAATTTTACGAGAAAGATTGAGATATGAGCGATTCGTAAGTAGAAAGGTAAGTGATATTGCGATCGCCCGATGAATTAATACGCTTACTCACGTACATGAAGCGCATATTATGTAAGAAACAAATGTGAACTTGCCATTACTATGAAAACTACGATAATTACATAACATTGACCAAAACATCATAACACTTAATAGCACTTATATTACATAAGATTGACAAAACATCATAACACTTAATTAAAATGATAATTGAACATTGGCAATAACATGTTACTCTTGTCGTGCAATAACATAATTGAACATTGGTAATAACATTGGTCGCAGACCTCAACGTCCCCCCTGTGGATCGCTCTCGAGTTGGGTGACGGATGAGGTCCCCGCCGCGACGTCCGGAGTGGCGATGTCTCCTTCGTCTTGAGGATTTCTCGTGGGACATTTCTTGAAGGTGTGCCCAGACTCCTTGCAAATAGAGCACTTCTTCGTACGACGTCCGGTTTCTGCTTCATCCATGTCGTTCCTGATGCGCCGTACACTGTCGCCGTCCAACTTTTCCCTTGAGCCTATCAATGTCCGCAGCCCAGATTAGTTGCTCCCGGTCGGATGGCGATGAAATGGCCAACCTGGCGTAACCATATATCTCCGCGGTCGAGTTTGCATCACCGCCTCCTTGGTGAAATAGACAAAGAGGTACTGACCGGGATGCTGCGCCACCGTCGAACATGCGGCTATGACATGGGAGCATGGCCTATGCAGAAGAAGGGGCTTGTTGCAAGTGCATGTGCAACTAGTGCGGTGTAACGTGCACTCATGGGTAACCCTCTCACGGTTAGTCATGGCGTCCTTTATCCTGCACATCACCTCGGCGAAGCTCCCTTGTGCCCATCTTGAATGCGGTCGTCTCACCCTTCTTGCTCTTCTCCTCCATGTACTTGGTGATCATGGCGAGTCTGATGTCTGTCATTTGCCATGGCGGCGATGCGTTGTTGCTACATCAACAAAGTACTTCGTCGCATCATGCGAGTATTGCCTCCACAATACCCACCAAAGGGAGGCACCTTGCACCGCGCATAACCCAGTTGTACACCTCAGCTAGATTAGTTGTCATGACACCATATCGAGCGCCACCCCTGTCATGGAGCAGCGACCACTTCTCCTTAGGCTCGTGCTCAATCCAGTCCGAGAAGCATCTCACCTGCGCCCCCGTCCTCCTCGTCAATCCGGGAGCATCTGTGGGTATCTTTGGCAATGCGTCGGGGGCCTGCTCAGCGCTTGGGGCGACCCTTCTCGCTGCCTCCCTTCTGTGTGTGTTGGTCCGCTCATCTAGAATCTTCCAGAATGTTTGAACTTCCGCTGCCTTTGGTTACGATTGCCTGTACCGCTTGAACATGTTCATCAAGTCTTTGTTATGGGCGCTTATAAGTTTGCACCCAAGTGCCTCATGCACCACCGCTGCAGATCCGGCCATGGAAGTGGTACGTTCTCTCCTTATTGCGGTTGGGTTATTATGCGCAGCGATCTGCATGCCGATCATATATGAGGCACACGTTGGGGCGGTCTTACTGTAAATCCTCACGTTCTTCAGGAACCACAACTAGCTATCCGTGTTCTCACTTTCAACGAAAGCGAATGCCCGGAAGAACTTGATTGTTCCGTCTCGTCGCTATTGCGATCGATGTCGGCCCTTGTACCTCCCAAATCAAAAATATGCCATCGCACAAGATTGGATGGCGGCGAATCTTGTTGATACATGGACCAAGCGAAGAATACTACGCTGCAATACCCTCTTATCGGTCCACCGGGTGCGTGGCGTCTTCAATATCGATATGGGTGCGAGATTTACATCTTGTATGATTTCGAAGTTGCGCAGGAGGTTGTGGTAGGAATCCTCGAGCGTGCCCACCTTAATTCCAATGCCTTCGCTTTTGCCCTCCAAGCCTTTGCATAGCTGATTGTGTATTGGAACCTTGCCTCAATCGCCGAATGATGCATCGTGGCTCAAAATCTAGATTATCCACGATCTCACTTTGTACATAAGGTTGGCGATGAAGCGATGGCGAGTTCGGTGGGGCTGTCTTGACTTCGAAGCAGCGCATGTGTGAGGACCACTATAGAGCACTTCCGATGGGTGTCCCACTTTGGTGAAATCGTGCACTCGCCAAGGGCATCCTCTATGCCGCACTTCACATCGTAGAATCTTGGGGTCGACTTGACGACTCTGAATGTCTTGCTTGACAAACAAGGCCCGAATTTGACCGCGTCTGCACGGCCTCCTTGCATTTGTACATAGCTCCTAGTCGACCTCACTCTAGTCGTACTCCCACGGTACATAGGAGCCTTCGTTGACAGCAGATTGTCGAACGGTATGTGTTCGGTCGGATGGAACCTTTGCTTTCGTCAACTTCATCCTCGTCGTCGGAACCTTCATCTTGAGACAATGCCATGTAGTCTCGGTCTTGAGATCCATCCTTTGCACTACGGCTTCAACCTCCTCACCCTCGTCGGCAAGACCAAGTAGCTTGCATGGTCAGAGGAGCTACTTCCGCAGGTCTTCATCGGCAAACATCGGTAACTCAGGAGCTTGATAATTGTGTGCGTCATGGCTGTGGCTGCGATCCACGACTTCCTCTTGACCTCGACACCTCCTTCTTGTTCACCATGCGGGTGGAGGAGTGGGTTTGGCATATGCTTGGATGAGAAGGACCAATTTCCACCCTGCCTCCCTCGCGATGCGTACATATGACTGCCATGATTTTGGTCCCCAAAGCTGCACTAACTCCCAATATGTCGGTTGTGCTCTCCGTGGGGAAAGGCAACTCAATCTCAGATCGTACACATCACGGTCCACTTGGAATGTATGGAACAACCACGCATCACGGCGCCCCATATACTGTTGCTCTGGTCTTCACTAGTGCGGTTGCCGATTGAAAATAGCATAAATCAATCCCTCGGGACCCTCTAGAATAGTCCCTTGACCATAGTAAATTTTGAAATTGACGATGTCGGAGTCGGACATATTTGACGCACTGCACCATAAAGAACATTTCCATGATTAACCGCATATCTAAAACTATACTACCCACCGAAAAGTATTATGTAAAACTATATTGCATTACGTAACCGTACATCTAAAACTATGTAATCCATTCGGTTAAAAAAATTACCTGAGAGGTTGGCAATCCAACGGACAGCGCTTCGCTAGCTTCTCTCCTCACCTCTACTCTTCTGTCCTTCTCTTTTTTCTGAATCAGAATGAGTCCTAAGCTGAATTTTGGGTTTTTTTTTATAGGGATGGGCTTCCTGTCGCTAGTTGAAATGGCGACAGGAACTTGTCGCCAGTTGAAATGGCGGCGAGGACCTCTCGCCATTTCAATTGGCGATAGGTGGGTGAGACCGGCGGCGAGGGGAGAGGGTTCTGTCGCCGATTGAAATGGCGATAGGTCCTGTCGCCATTTCAATGGCGGACAGAACACATTCGTAATTTTTGGAGAGACGATATATTTTTGTAATTATGTTTTAAAATAATATTATTTTAAAAAAAATTCTCCACTTTTCTACGATCCTTTTAATCTGGTACGAATCAACTCTTCCCTAAAACTCTAAAAAAATTCGTTTTTATGTACCCCTTTCGTCTAATTACGCACGGGTCCCCAAGAAGGTTATTTTAGGGATATTACACCATCGAGAAGCCGTCGTCCCCGCCAAGCGTCCGAACTGCGGCGGCGGCACGAGGCAGAACCACCGGCGGCGGTCTTGATGGCCGAGTGAAGGAGGACTGATCTGGGCGCTGCATTGGTGGCGGCGACAAGCACGCTGAAGCAGTCTGCTCAAGTTCCTCGCGTGCGGAGTTCAAGGTGAAGGAGGCCATGGCGATGCTTAAGCGGCGGTCTTTGGGCGCAAGCGCCGGCATCGACACGCTCTGGCGCCGACCTCGGCTGCCAGAGATGGAGAATGTAGTGTTCTCACCGCGGCACCGACCGCGAGGGCCCCGTCTGCTAAAACATCTCGACGAGTTCGGGACAAGGAGCTCTCGAGAAGGCCTTGGCGATGAGAAGCGGGGCGCTTCCTCAAGTGGCGCATCCGGCTCCTCGAGCTCGGCATCCGCGGCGGCTCGACTTCGCGCCCAATGACATCTGCTCCATGGTGCAGTCACCGACCTCAGAACTCGCCACCCATGGTCGGCAAGCACCGGCCGTCTTGTCTTGTAATTTATTTCATTTCACCGAGATTTTGTTCTTACATTTTCACCTCAAGTCCTTAAACCTATGTTGAGTTTACTGATGAAATTGTGTATGATTACTGAACTCAATAGATGTATTTGCAAACAAATAGATATATCCATTCCTTACAATGATCCATGTAATTTTCTGCAGGACAAAGCTACTTAGACGCCATGTGGATGGAGGAGAGGAAGGAATCAATGGGGAGGGGGGGAGATCAGTTCCTGGTCGGCATGCGGGTCCTCGATGTCGACAATGACCCGGTGTGCCTCAAGGTTCTTGAGACCCTCCTTCGACCAAATGTAAACTATTTCTTCAACTATTAGCATCCTACCAGCTTCTGGATCTTTTGCCATATGCACAAGTTTATGAACGTTGTATTTATTTTTATATTCTTTAATAGGATGAATTGTGAAGGGAGTTATGTATGGATGAATATCTGCCTGCCGTTCTATTAATGGGTGGGGGTGAAGGGATGGGTCCTATTGAAGCCACTGCTAGAGCACTCGGTGATGTTCTATATGACGAAAGTCTTGGAGAACCCCTTGGTCAGATACTTGTAATTTGTGGACGTAATAAGAATCTGGCTAATTGATTGCACCCAATCAATTGGAAAGTTCCAGTTCAGGTACTTCCTCAAAGCTGGTTTTAACTTCCAAGCATTTGGAAATTGCAATTGAGCTGCTTTACCAGTTTCTTTTACTAAAATTTCCTACTGTATTGGCCGCTTACACCATGTCTTACACTCTCCAGGTTTCTTCTGTAATGCTCCTTTTCTCTTTAAAATCTTAGGTGAAGAGTTTTGTTACAAAGATGGAAGGAATGTATGGGTGCTTGTGATTGTATCATTACAAAGGTATATGCTGCATTACCTCCACTTTAGATCATGCAATTGGTTATGTGATATGATATTGTATGATTAGTGTTGATTTGATATTTGAAAATACATGATATATGGTGATTTAAAGGCAGGGCCTGGTACAATTGTAGATGCGGTGATCTGTGGTCTCCCCATTATTCTAAATGGTTATATTGCTGGGCAGGTATATTTCTTCAACCATTGAATGTTGGGACTACTTGATTCTATCAATTTGCTGAGAATTCTTGACGCCGATTTGTAATGTTGTTGGGTAGTGGGTACACCATTTCACTATGGTTGATATAAGCTGTCACTAAGATACCGCCATATCGAAGTATTGAACACTGAATATATCCCCTTGGTCGTTTAGATGAACCTACGTTGAACGTCTTGTAGTATTGGTCAATAAAAAACACTAAAATGGTTCTGTAAAATACCATACTGTCATAAATCGTACGCCACCTGGCCCAAGCTTAGCTCCAAATCATGGCCTATCTTTATTTTAATGGATCCTTACCCAAAATTGGCTTGTATACCTGACATTGTCATCTTGTTTGTACCACCCATTTGCTCTATGCTTGGGTTTCATACAGTTACTCTGACCATAGACAGTGCTTTAACTAATTCTGATTATGTTGTATCTTTTTATTATGAATTATGTAGGTGGAAATGAATCATTAAATTATTTTGTCATATATTGACAACTTAGGATGGCACTACATGCTGTCGATTTACACACTAATGATGCATTTTTCCATTTGAAGAGGTGTATCATGCGAAGAGAGGCGAATGCCCTAAAATTAAGACTGTGTCTTGAATATGAGCATTTATCTTAGGTTATGCATGATTTATTTATCTTTCTAAAATAATTTATTCACAAAACAGGAAGCTGGCAGTGACAATGACTTTGATTTTCCTGAGAGAGAAAAACACAAGAAATGCAAGTGATTATTGATATTCGGTTATGGTCTGTTGTCCAATATTTTTTCCCTTTTCTTTGAATTTTGCTTAACTTGTGGTTTGAAAGGAGCTATGAGCTTAGAAGTTACAAGAACCAGTCTACAACTACTAGATCGAGAGCTGGTGATAGCAATCATAAACATAAATTTTCTAAGGAAGTGTGTGAGGTGGAAAACCACTTCCACCCTGTGCCAAGGGAACAGCACAAAAAGGGCCCTGTGAAAGTCTGGGGGCAGCAGCAGAAAGGGATGTGTAGGCATGATTACACCGAAAACTTTTACAACACCAAAGGCTCATGCCCCCCCAACTCAACTGGATCCACATTTTAGAGCCAAAGAAACCATGAGACAATGCTTCAAAAATAAAACCCTGAGAGGAAGCATGATTTAAGAGGAATCAAATATATCCATAAGCATACTTAAACCATGAAACATCTTGGCAAAAGCTTGATTGGTGAAAGAAATGACTCTGGCTCATTACATTTTGTTAAAAGGCAACCCTAGGACTTATGTTCTCCAATAGGTGAAGTTTTTTATTGAAACCTCATCGCATAAACTTTTATACTGTAGGAGTCCAGTGTCCACTCTCATGTCTTTAAGCGATTAACCCGATACCTTACATTAGAGATATATGTATAGTTTTGTTATTCCCCATTGTTATGAGGGGTTTCTTTGCATATTCACCACATGTACTTTGTGTATATATACCGGCCCATTGGCCTCATATTGAATACAAGCGCTATTCATAACATGGTATCAGAGCGTACCTAGGGTTTCCCGTCGCTTTGTTTGTCACGCCGCCGCCTCTCGGATCCAATCTGGAGGTTGTTGCTCGTCGTCATACTTGACGACTCCACCGCTGCCATCGCTCGGGGCGGCTCCATCCGCCGCTCGGAGGTCCCGATCTCCCGCGCCGTTGCCGCCGAGGCAGGCCACGATCTTCGCGCGTCGCCACCGCTCGGAGGCCCGAACTCTGCTTGGCGCGAGCCGCTGCTCGGAGGCTCCACCCACCGCCGCTCTCCCGTGTGGGGAGGCCTCCCGTGCTGTCGCCGCCGCTTGGAGGCATCCGAGGTCGCCGCTCTCCCGAGGACTCCACCCCGCCGCTCTCTCGTGTGGGGAGGCATCCGCCGCCGCCGCCGCTCTCATGACTCTCCGAGGCCGGGAGGCATCCGCCGCCGCCGCTCTCCGCCGCTCTCCGAGGCCGCCGGAGGCATCCGCCGCCACCCTCTAGGCGCCGCGCCTCCGTGTGGGAACCTAAGTCCCTTGCGGGCTATTTGGAGCTGGTTAGGGTTAGGGCCCATCGAAGCCCACCGATAAAAATGGGAAAAAAAAACGTTGCTCTAACGCGCGCCGTCGGCGCCGCTGTTGAACCGTTCCTTTGGTCGCCCGTGCCGTCGGACCGCCTACCAATGGGTACTGTTTCTCTCCCTCGTTGCCCGGTGATCTTCGATGGTGTTAATTACACCGACTTCGTGTCTCACATGCGCATTCATATGCGTGGTCTTCGTCTCTGGGGTATCCTCTCTGGTGATGTCCACTGCCCGCCTTGCCCTACTCCACCGACGGAGCCTCGCTGTTCTGGCTGCCTGACGGCCAAACAAAGCTTCTTTGTTGAGGCCGCTCACCTTGCTGATGATGAGGCTGCCTCTACCTACCAAGAGGCTCTGGATTTCTACAAGGATCGAGTGGCCATCTATACTCGATGAGTGCGACAGCGGCCTTTCGGCCGGGCTCTCTTTGTCCTCATGCCGATGTCGGCCTCGGTTCTCTTACGAGGTTGTAGGACTCTCCTCGGCTTTCGGATGTGGACTCACCTTCGTCGGCCTCTGAGCCCTCTGGTGATGCCTTGTACTGTCTGTGGTCCACCAGAACACTCTCTTGACAGGTGATGCTCTTGTTGGCGCTTTTTACACTCGAGCTCTGTTTGTCTGGCGTCGAGTTGGACTCTCTCCGCTTCTCTTGGGTGTCGCTCTTGTCCGTCTTTGCCCTAGCCGCACGTGTTGACTGAGTTTTGGCGGGTCTCTGAGTTCCTTACTACGCCGCCCCTGAGTTCGGCGTGGCGTGCCCGGCTCCTTGCACGCCACCCTCGTGTCACTCTCTGGAGGCTCTTCTTGAGATCTGGCGTGGAGGAGACTACTTTGAGTGGTCTTTGATGCGATGCCACTCCCCTCTGTGCTCATTGCTCGTCCACTCGCATACATCGCTCGCTCCACGCTTGAAAGACTTGCCTCCTCCGTGGCGCCACAGGCGGTGGTGGCCGCCCTCCATCTGGAGGTGGTGTCCTCATTGCTTCCTTTGCGACAAGGTGGCCACATTGAGTCGATGCTATAAGAAGAAGCGGCATCTTTCACGCCGTTCTTCTACTAGCACCGACATCGGTGCTTCTACATCGGCGTGCGCCGACTACTTCGCCAGTTTCTCTCCTTGGCGAGATAGCAGACTTGGCGCTTGCTGCCGCTTGAGTTCTCCTCGGCAGTTCTGCGAGGTTCGCTCTCGACTCTTGAGCGAGAAACCACCCTCTACGATCGGTACCTCCCCATGGATTCTTGATTCTAGAGCATCTTTTCATATGACTTCTGATGTTTCCACTCTGTCCTTCATTACACCTCTTGATTCTCCTATTAGTGTTCTCACTGCCGATGGTACCTCTCTTTACTCTCTCAGTGAGGATCTCTTAGCAACTCATCCTTTCATGTTCCATACATTTGCTCATGTTCCTCGCCTTACCATCGACTTCTTTTCTGCTTTGGGCGGACATCTTGATCTTGGTTGTCGGGTCATTCTCGACTCGACTCTTGTTGTGTTGGGACCGCCACACGGGAGCTCTTGTTGGTTCGGCCCTCGGCGCCTTGACTCTGGCGCCTCTGGGAGCTTGGCGGCTTCATCTTCCTTCCGTTGCCACCGTCGCTGCCAGTCTCTCCGCCTCTACCACTCCGTCTACCGGCTCTTTCCAGCGAATGGCATCACCGTCTTGGCCATATGTGTGGCTCTCGTCTGTCGTCTTTAGTTCGTCGTGGTCTTAAGGGTGCATCTCAGAGGCGTGTCTTTAGATTGTCGAGTACGTAAGTTAGGCAAAGCAGCTTGACTTCCTTGTCCTCATAGTGAGTCGATATCTCGGCGTCCTTTTGATCTTGTTCATTCAGATGTTTGGGGTCGGCTCCTTCGTTTGAAAGGGGGTCATCGATATTATATCATTTTTATAGATGATTTCTCTCGCCACACTTGGATATATTTCATGTCTTCTCGTAGTGAGGTCTTGGCTATCTATAAACAGTTTACTACTATGGTTCGCTTTACAGTTCTCCCTCCTATTCGTGTTTTTCGTCTTGACTCTGTTTGGCGAGTACCTCTCTCATCACTGCGCAGCGGCTTCCTTTGGCGAGGGCACTCTCGCTTAGTTCTCTTGTCACGGTGCTCATGCTCGAGAATGGTGTTCTTTGGCGCAAGCATCGTCACCTCTTGAGTCGGCTCGTGCACTTATGATTGCCGCCTCTATTCCACCTCATTTTTGGGCGAAATTTGTTTCCACTTGCCACCTATCTCGTCAACATCCGGCCTTCTTACGCTCTTGTATGCAATCCCTTTGAGCATCTCTATGGTCTCCTTCGACGACTACTCGCCCTTAAATGCATTTGGGCTGCGTTTGCTACGTTCTTCTCGCCCTCGAGCGTACCAAACCGACTTCGATCTGTTGAGTGTGTTTTCTAGGATCTGATGCGAGCACAAGGGCTATCGGTCTTTGGGATCTGTTGGTCGACGGATCACGGATTTCTCGGGATGTGACTTTCGGCGAGTCTCGTCCTTTCTATCCACGTCTGTCTCTCCTTCGGCTTCCTCTGTGGAGTCTCTGTCCTTTTGACCTTTCGGATACACCTATATCTGTTTTGCCCTTGCCCACCCGCCCCATCGAGTCTCCACATATTCCCCTTTGTGGCCTCTCATGGGTTATGCCGCTTGCCGTCTCCTGCGGCTCCTCGGGCTCCCCACAACACTCGTCTACACTCGTCGACCTCGTATTGAGGATCTTCTAGATGAGTCATCCTCTTCTGATGATCCATCTTCCCCTGATGGGTCATCTTCTCCTCGCTACGCTCTCCGCGATCGCGATCGCTTGACCCCTGCCGTTTGCCTTTCTTTGGCCTTGACTACTTGTGAACTTGTCTCTTCTGGGATGTTGTTACTCACCCAGTGGCGGCATGCCATGGCAAGAGATTGCTGCCCTTAGCGTCTTGGTACTTGGGATCTTGTTCCTTTCCATCTCACTCTCGTCCCATCACGTGTAAGTGGGTCTATAAGATTAAGACTTCGCTCGATGGCTCTCTTGGCGCTATAAAGCGCGTCTTGTTGCCGTGGCTTCGGCGAGAGCATGGTCGTGACTACGACGAGACTTTTGCTCCGTGGCTCACATGACCCTTTGTCGCGCTCTTCTTTCGGTGGCGTCATTGTTGCCATCGGCAGTGCATTCCTGACTTGATGTCAAGAATGCCTTTCTTAATGGCGAGTTGCGTGAGGAGGTCTACATGCATCCGCCACGGGTATTACATTCACGAGGGCATGGTGCATCGTCTTCGTCGCTCTCTCTATGGCCTTAAGCAAACCCCTCGTGCTTGGTTTGGCGCTTCTCCTCTGTGGTCCTTCTTCTTTGGCTTTTCGCGAGTGATCATGATCCTGCGCTCTTTGTCACACTTCGCCGTCTCGTGGTCGGACTCTTCTTCTTACGTATGTTGATGATATGATCATTCTTGGAGATGATTCTGAGTACATTGCCTTTGTCAAGGCTCATCTTAGTGGCGATTCCTTATGTCGGATCTTGGTCCTCTTCGTTACTTCCTTGGGATTGAGGTTACTTCCACTCGGATGGTTTCTTTATGTCCCAAGAGAAGTATATTCAGATCTTCTTGATCGCGCCTCTCTCCTCGATCGGCGTCTTGTTGAGACTCCCATGGAGCTCAATGTTCACCTCCGACCCTCGATGGCGAGCCTCTTTCGATCCGACTACTTCTCGTCATCTTGTTGGGAGTCTGGTCTACCTTCTTTGTTACTCATCCGGATATCACTTATCCGGTTCACATTACGAGTCGATTCGTTTACGCTCCCACTCGGGTTCACTCTGACCACCTTCTTGAGTTCTGCGATACCTTCGTGGGACTATCTCTCGCCGTCTCTTCTTTCCACGCTCCGGCTCGTTCTGACTTCAGCTTATTCGGATGCTACTTGGGCGGCGATCCCTCGATCGTCGGTCTATCTCTGCCCTCTTGTGTTTTTCTTGGTGGTTCTCTCATTGCACGGAAGGCGAAGAAGCAGATTGCAGTGTCCGTTCGAGTCAGAGGCGGAGTTGCGAGCTATGGCTCTCTTGGCAGAGATTACCAGCTACGGTGGTTACTTGAGGATTTTGGTGTTTGTCACTACAGCTCCTCTCTTGTCGACAAAGATCAGTGCTATCAGTGTTCAGTGATCACGTGAAGCATGAGCTCACCAAGCATATTGGTGTTGATGCTTCCTTCATGAGGTCTTGTGTGTATGATCGGTGATTGCTCTTGATATGTGCCTTGAGCTTCAGATAGCGGATTTCTTCACGAAGGCCCGGACTCGAGCACAAAGACGGCTTCTACCTCTCCAAACTTCGGTGTTGTTGATCCACCATGAGTTTGAGGGGTGTTAGAGATATATGTATAGTTTGTTATTCCCCATTGTTATGAGGGGTTTCTTTGCATATTCACCACATGTACTTTGTGTATATATACCGGCCCATTGGCCTCATATTGAATACAAGCGCTATTCATAACACCTTCATCTTCTACAAACACATTGTGGTTCACGAAAAAAGATTGACAAAAGTGTTAAATCATGCACCCAATATATAAGGACTGAAAGCAAATACACGTTTTCTTGTGTCAGCAAAAGCATAGAGTCATAATGTTAAATCATGCACCCAATATGAGCAGGCCTTTATGATTTTTTGTACAAGAGGTTCACTTTCCTCTTGCATTGCGAAGGCGCACTCTAAACAAATCCGACCATTGATGAGGATGTAATTCAAAGATCATTGGGCCATCTTACGAGATCTCCAACTTTAGTTTCCTTAACTAATCTTAAATGATAAAGAGAAATAGTGACCCAAAAACATGTGTTTCCTATAATGTGCTCCCAAAGAATACAAATACTAGGAGGCTCACGGAAAACTATTATGTCTTGTTGCACTCTAGGCTCACGGGAAAAGCTGTTATGTCTTGTTGCACTCTTTCTAGCTAATCTTGAAGTGTCCACCACCATCATGGTATGTAGTGCTCACTTGCACCTCCTTGTATTTTAATAGCCAAGAATTACATTTCAGTTGGGCTTGAGCTAACTTTAAAGACCTGCATTACGAACTCGATTGATCTTAGTACTTCAGAGCTTGAATTGAAAAGTGTGATGGGTAATGAGATGGGAAACAACAACATCACAGGACAAGGTATGCATTTTGCTAAATACTATCTGAAATCTAGGAATGAGTCTAAATATTTCGTGATTAGCTTATTTTGCAATGCTCAGTATCAGAAGAGACGGCTAAGGGTTTTGACAAAACCATCATCGACCGTTTGGATGGTTCACCTAGGATCAACAACACAAACGGTGAGAAAGTATGGTTGGTAGTCTACAAAATTCAAGTTAAAATCCAGTGCAATTTAATTTGGAATTGAATCACCACTATAAATCTATGATCACTCATTTGTCTTCAGTTTATGTTAGATAAGGAGAAGGATGGCACTGAGGATGTAGACATGTCAAAGTCCTTAAAGGGCCCCGTCATCTCCAATGGTGGAGATGAGAAAATGGCCTTAGATCAAAAGAATTCATCCACTAAGAATGAAGACTCTATGCATTGCCTTTGATTTTCCTGAGAGAGAAAAACAGAAGAAATGTAAGTGATTATTGATATTCGGTTATGGCCTGTTGTCCAATATTTTTTCCCTTTTCTTTGAATTTTGCTTAACTTGTGGTCCAGTGATTACATTAGTGCTTACTACCTTATACGATGATTTTGTATTCTGCTATGCATCGCTACTATCTCTTTGATGCTACTATTTACCTATAGGCACACCATTCAAAAACCATCTGTTCAGAGAATTTAAAGTTAGTTAGACACCCGAGTGTACAGAAGAAATAGTAAAACATCATTGTATAATGCATTGCATGTTATATACATAATGTTTCTAAGGTTGGCAGAACACATACATATTTGTGGATCTTACAATCTGATATTGATAGGGATTTCTACAATCTGAAGAAGTCCGTATATTTGGGTATGCAAGAACAGATCTTTCTGATGATGGATTAAGTGAACACATTCGTGGCATATTTGTGGATCTTACCATCTGATATTGATAGGGATTTCTACAATCTTAAGAAGTCTGTATATTTGGGTATGCAAGAACAGATCTTTCTGATGATGGATTAAGAGAACACATTCGTGGGTAAGATCCATATTCCTTGAACTAATATATCATGTATAAATAATTCAGTATGGTTTGTATGATGAAGTCCTTCCTGTTTCCTCCATTTTTAGTATGCTGCAATTCTTCATTCCATCATTTTTTTCCCTGTGAATATCATGCTTTTATGGTTGCAGATACCTCAAAGGAGCTTCAGATTAACATCTTTAACATTTTTTTGAATTAGTAAGTTTCAAATATTATGCATAGCTCCTGATTTGTTCAATGATGAACGCTTTCACGTTTTTTAAATTAGTAAGTTTCTAATATTATGCATACTCCTGATATGTTCGACTTTGTGACCATGCTGGATTTTCTTACAGATTAAATATGTTAGTGGTTCCTATGATAGTGGGGAAGGATTTGAATTGTTAAACAAGGCAATTTCAGAGCATGAAACAGCAATGAACAACCAACTGGGAAACTCCCGTGGAGTATTTTATTTGGCATGGCCTCCATCAGTCTATTCCTCAGTGTGCAAAATGATAAGATTGTATTGCATGAATCCTTGTATTGCATGATGTCTTCTATATAGACCTGTTACCTTTACAAAGTAACCGTGATCTTTACAAAGTTGTTTTTTTCCTACATTTACATTCAGCATTGCCTATTTCAGAATCGTAACATTACCTAATTCAAAGATGAAATAATGTTTGTCCAGTGTCCAGCATATTCATCTACATACTCCACACTGTCTGCTTTACAATCTATTAGATGCTTGTAATTTGTCTAGGCCTATCAAAGGTATCTACTGCTGTCTGCTATATAAACCCGTTATCTTTACAAAGCACCTGTTAGCTTTACAAAGTTGTGTTTTCCTGCAGTTACATTCAGCATTGCCTATTCCAGGATCACACCACTACCTAATTCAAAAACGAAATAATGTGTATTTAGTATCCACCATATTTGTCTGCATACTCCACACTATCTGCTTGACAATGTATTACATGTTTAGAATTTGTTTAGGCCTATCAAAAATCTTTGCTTACACAATTTTCACTTCACAGACCAGAACAACAAACAACTGAGGACATATCAACTTGTTTTGATGTCGCACAGAAGGCTTCAGGCAGTGAAATCAAAAAATAGATTCTGGTATAGTACGCTAACTAATATATCCAGCAAATCACAACGATTGCTCCTACTAAAAAAATTTGTTTCTTCATACCACTTTGCACCCGATTTACCTATGTTCCTTTTTTTTGCAGCCACGTCTGCCAAGTATGAACTGATCGCGAATTGTGTATTTTGCTTATCCACAACACGTCTATCCTATGATCGATGCGCCGGTTTTTGTAACCTATCGAATATATGTTGTCTTTTCCATCAGTTCTATGTCCTCTTTGTATAGTGATGCAGCGCTACAAACACATCTTTTGGAACCTCCTGTAAGATATATTTAAACGCACTGTCTTTTGGAACCTCCTGTAAGTTATATACAAACGCACTGTCTTTTGGAACCTGCTGTAAGCTATATGCAAACAGCACAATGTAGAGCATCGCCTCTAAACTTTGATAATGTTCTTACTGAGGTAACACACTTTCTATTATGTTGTATACAATATGAAATATTCATTCCTTTGCTACCACTAATTGCCTTTAGACAGATCTGTTCTATTAGAAAGATTTTGCTATTGTATTTCAGGATGCTTAGAAAATGGCACAAAATTCACGGTTACATGCAGCCAACCATCATTTAGAGAGAGAGAGAGAGAGCAAAGAGAGCGCTGTACAAGCTAGAAAAAATCACTGCACGCCTCGCTAACACCGCGCCTTTGCGCCCGGGTTTCTAGTTCTACATCACTTCCATTCATGGCCACACACACGAGGCACTTGCATGCATGCATCACCCAACTGGGGCTGAACTGGATTGCTTCAGTCCATGGAATTCAGCAACTGTAGAGGTAGGGTTGGTGCTGAGGAGGCCATGCAGCGGAGCATGTGGCACTGACTGTGGGCCCCGGTACTGAAACAAACTACATGTACACACAGCTGGTGAGGTGATGGGAGCAGGAATGAATGAATGGATGATGGGAGTAACAGACCAGCAGTGCATCCATTCAGCAAATTGAGTCATGGGCTGATGGGTCTCCCTGACCTGTGATGACACACATTGACTGCATTTTTGCATCAGCAATGATTGTGTTCACGGCTCTTTCTCCCGCTGCTGCTTAAGGATCAAAATATCGTCGGTGTATATCTTGAGGAACAGAAAAATCTTAATGGATGTAGATCTGGAGGAACAGAAAAAAAAAACTTGCTCTGCAAAGCTCTGCTAAAAAAGCAAAATGCACTAGGCAACCACCGCTTTTATTGAATATATCCTTCTGCATTATTTAAACACTGGATTCAACAGCTTGTCTGCACTCAGGAATGGCTCATATCAGATTGTATGACCTATATGTCCTTGCTTTTCTCATTGTTATCCCATTACATTCTTTTACTTGGTAAGGGTATTTGTGGTATTCCACTCTAGTCTAGAGTTTACTTTTGTGTGTCTTTGTACTATATATTGCCCCTTTGGCTATTGCAATACAATGAACAATTCATATTTGCAGTTCCCCTTTCTATCTAACATGGTATCAGAGCACTAGGTTCTCTCCTAGCCTCCACTGCCTCTGCCCCTGGGAGGAGCAATCTCCACTCCTGGAGGCGGTCTCCTTCTAGTAGTAGTTTTCTTCTTCTCAATAGAAGCAGCAGCAGCAACAACATAACCACTGTCTCCTACTTTGGCAAGATCACGTGCTTGTTGTAGAGATCCATTTGCCATGGGCACACCAGACCACCGCCGTCGGATCTGGGCTCTCGACATGCCGCTCGCCTCCCGGCGCGCCCGCCGCCAGCCACATGCTCAGCCCCTCCATCTCCACCGAAGAAGGTCGTCGCCGCTCCAGATTACTGCCGCTCGGGTCCGGCGCTGCCTCCCTCCTCTGTTTCGGCCATCCCCCTCGACGCCACCGCTCGGATCCGATGGCGTCTCGACATGCCAGAGCCGCCGGCCGGCAGGCCAGTCGTCGTCGCCTTCGGTGGAGAGAGAGAGAGGAAGATAGAGGAATAAAAAAAGACATGGGAGCAGAGAGAAGTTTATAATCAGATTTGGCTGGAGTTACTCCGGCTTCACTGGCTTCGAATTCTCTACCGACTCCAGCTTCGGCTGATCTGGCTCCAGCTTCTCTTCTAGTACAGGCTGGCTTTGGCTTCTATTTCGGCTTCTCTGGCTCCGGCTTCTTGCAGCATCTTCCGCTGTTAAAAAGTGTTGTTGCTAGTATCTGCTGCTAATTTAAGTCCTTTTTTTCCCTTCGAATTCATCCAAGTTCGTAACACTCTATCTTTGAGTTCATCTAAGCCGTATGAGTCCACAAATTTCCTTGTCAATTAGCTGATTACTTTGCTAGCCACGGTTCGTCCTCTTGGATCGAGTGTGGCCCTCTTCTTTCCCTTCTGCATGGCAGCAGTTGCCGCTTTTCTCTCTGAGCCGATGCAGATCGTAGAAGTCGTTATGATGTTGCAGCCTCTTTTTGAGTCGCCGCCCCAAGCTTCTTTCGCACCGTGCCTCCACTGCGCTTCTTGTACACTGCATCACCACCGTTTTAGGCTTCGATCTATGTCACCATGCTTCTATCCATTCACCTTTGGTTTCATTTGACATATCTCTCTATTCCTATCAGTTCCATCATCTTTTTCGTCGTGTTGTCGCGGTTGACTTTATTCCCGATTGCATCTACGTTCTCAGCCCCTGCACCTTGTGCTTTATGGGTTGTCACACGACCCTGGATGAGAGATCTTTTGATACTTAACATATTTTTCTAAGAGTTGCATGCTACGACGACATTATCAAGACTTGAACTTCAGATTTTCCCTATTGTAGTGTCAACCCTTTCAAATGCAATACTATTACATATACCTTGCATTTGAGGAAGGTGTTAAGGGTATTTGTGATATTCCACTCTAGTCCACGGTTTACTCTTGTGTGTATCCTTATACTATATATTACCCCTTGGGCTATTGCAATATAATGAACTATTCACATTTGCACTCTTCCTCTCCGTCTAACATTACTAACCATAGTTTTCATGTTTTCAGATGTTCGCTTATACCCTCTTCTGGTGCTTTGAGTTAATTCCTCTACTCCTCGGTCCTCTCATGGTTTCTGAAACTAGAATCGAGAATCCAATTCATTCCTCTACTTTCCAGTCCTCCTAAGCATCTACAACAATCCACATCACTTGTTACTAAAGGGTTGCAACATCAACATTTAGATGATGTAATGTTGATGTGGAGGAGAGAAGGTGAGATTATTTCTAGATGAAGAAACCAGCAAATTGTTAATACCAAGACACAAGAAATAACAAAATACTCTATTGAAGACTTACTTGTTACCTAAAAACGCATTTTGTGGACCCCACTGTTTTCAAGCAAAATATCCACTAGATCTCTTGTGTAGCCCGACTTCATTATTGATATGATAATGAGTCAAAACTTGTAGGCCACAAAGTTATACTTCATTATTGATCATCAAGAATCATGCACACTTGCAACAATTAAAGTTTTAGACACAAGCTCAAGAAACAATCCATTAGAAGACTTATTTTTTTATTAGATTAAGTACTATCTCTTCTCTTAGTAACAAATTAAGAAATAAACTATTGTAGATACTCTTATTTCACCTGAACTGTTTTGAGTTCAGGACAACCAAGTTATTATTCATGAGCATTTACATTTCCAGATGAGCAGCCGTCGACTGCTACTGCATGAAAGTAAGTCAATGATCACTACTACAGAACCAACAGAATCATTCTATTCTCTTTGCCTAGGTACACATACACAGTTATAGACTAGACAATATTTGGTATGCATCTAAATACTAAATTTCCACTGTCTGAAACATCTAAATCTGTAAGGCACCAAATTCTGCACCTGAATGACGCATCACAGCGGCGTAACAGGGAGAAGAGGGAGGCGTCACCTTAGGTGAGCTCGAAGACGGAGATGGGGTTCCATGAAGAGCTCGACCTTCGGCTCCCGTTCCGTCCGAGCCTCGCCGAACGACTCCCTTCAGCCTCTTCAACCGCCGAGGTGGGGCTCGGCTCGAGTGCCAAGCCCTCGACGATTCCCCTCACCGACATGTCGCCGAGGTGGGGTGTTGCCCACGCAGTATCCATTATCCAACCGCCGGCGCGCTCGCAGCAACTTCTATTTTCACGCCTTCGCCCCCTCACCAGTCGCCACCGCTCGCCGGAGCTCCGCTCCGTCGGCCTCCATCTGTTACTCACTGTTAAGATATTGTTGTTGACAGATTTATGCCCGGGCCGTGTGTGCAATCTGAACCGAATTAAACGGGTAGACTTCTGTAGACATTCGAAGAGAAATCTTCCAATTTGTATACAAGCATGGTCACCAAGAATAACTGCACAATTTACTGCTTCCGTAGTAAAATCTGAAAAATGAAATCTGAAGAAGACTAAACTGGTTACCACTTGTACTGGATTGGAGTGGTGAGAGAGATAGAAAGGCTGATCCTAGAATGTGACAAGACTAGAAAGAAAGCCCCACATTCTCCTAGAAAGATCCGTCTCCATCCAAGTTACTGTCTATATCACCAGCTTCCTTGAGACTGCTGAGGTAAGCTAAATCAGAATTGGCGTCAGGAAGCTCTGGTGAGAACCTCCCAACATCGTTTTGATTTAAAGTGCCTACTTCAGATACAATGATTTCTTCTTTCTCATTTCTAATCGATCTCACCCAGGACACAGCGAGAAGAGCTAAGGCCTGGAAGAAGCAGATAGGCAGCAGCAGCCATGAGTATCCAAAGGAAGGCAGGGAGCAGAAGGTTCTTCTCTATGCCTGCAGGAACTGTGACCATCAGGTTCTCAAAATTAATATATCTCCTTCGATTATTTATGCAAAGATTTGGAATTACCTTTCAAAATTTTGTCAGGAGTTTATAGCTTTAGTGCTACTGAGTGTAAGGGCAACCGCGTGTTTCAATCCAAATCAAGTACAATCATGTGTAATGGATTGAAATGAAAAAAACAGTCAAGTAGTTCTGAACTAGAGTTGAGAGACCAAAAAAAAGAAAAAGAAAAAGAAAGAAACATTCAGTCAAGTAGTTCTGCTCATATGCTATCAGTGTAGTACGCAAAGAAAATTCTAACTTTCAGTGTTTACTGTTAGTCTATTTTGAAACAAAATCAACAACGTTATGAATCACTGTATCACACAGAGCACACCAGTAGTTAGATCATACTATAGAATGTGCTTATTTAGTTGATTGTGGTTCATATTCGAGCTAAAAGTTACAATTTAGGATGTCAAGTGCCACAGTGTCTGAAATATTTACCTTCAGAAAGAAAATGACCGAAGCTTGGATGGCAGCAGCTCTAAAATTCAAAGCTTAGGTTGTCAAGTGTCGTCAGTGTCATAATAAAAAATCATACATGCATCCTGCACAGTTTCCTCTATTTGCTCTAAGGCATTTTCAATATATCTCATTCTTGCTTAATATAAATATAGTTGCTTACCTTGCAAGTGCCTGAACTGCAGGAGGTAACCGACAACAACTGCGTCTACCGGAACGTGGTGCACCACACCGCCGGAGAGTTCACCCAGGTGCTCCAGGACGTCGCCGGCGACCCGACCTTGCCTCGCACCAAGTCCGTCCGTTGCTCCGCCTGAAGCCACGGCGAAACCGTCTTCTTCCAGGTACACTCAGAGTACTTTAGCTCATTCAGAGTTCAGTCTTAGCAGCTACTGAAAGTCTGAAACTAATAATATTTGTTCTTGCAGGCCACAGCGACGGGCGAGGAAGGCATGACGCTGTTCTTCGTGTGCTGCAACCCGAGCTGCGGTCACAGATGGAAGGAGTGACGTATATACAATGTTGCTGGTTGCTACAAGCAAAAGTTTGCTTAGATAATTGATGCGTCACTACTACAAAAAAGCTAATATTGGACGCCTCATCACAGATAGTTACCTAAAACCGTCTGTATTACATGCAATCACAGACGGTTTTGGTTTTGCTACTGTCTGTATTACTAGCTGCGCTAAAAACCGTATGCGAAGGGGTAATATTACAGACAGTTTATGTTAAAAACCGTCTGTGAACAAGAACCATCTGTGATATTACTAAGTATCACAGACAGTTTCAACAAACAACCGTATATGATACTTCACAGATGGTTTTAATAATGAACCGTCTGTGATATGAGATCATATCACGGACGATTCTATTGTGGAACCGTCTGTGATAAGTATCATTGACGGTTCCATAATAGAACCGACTATGATAAGTCTCTTTATTAGTAGGAGTCCGCTAGGGTTTGCGCTCTAGCTCGTCACTCCCCTCACACCTGAGTGACTCCGTCACCGACACCACCATGCATTCTTCCGTGCCGACGGCCAGCGGCCACGATTCCATTGAACAAGACACTCGTGCGATAAGAGTGTCTTTTTGGTCACCACAGTTAATAACAACTCTGATGACAAGGCCTTCTTCCCTCTTCCTCATCCCCGACTACCTCTCCACCGGCGATGTCGAGGTAAGACAGATCTATCACCTATTGGTTTGTGCTGTTGGTATTCATGTGAACCGAGCTCCTCCTGCCTCTCACCGCCAGCTTCCGCACCTCCAGATCAAGCTCCCTCCTCCCTGCGCTATCGGAAGCTCCCAGTCCTCTCTCGCTGCGCTGCCGGCTCCAGCTCCTCCTCCCTCTCGTCGCCTGCTCGCTGCGCCACCTCGGACCTCCCTCACGCCTCCAACCTCTTCGGCTCTAGCTCCCACTAACGCGTAAGTTCTATTCTTGTCTTCTTGATGTTGTCTGGTTGTTGGTTGATGCTGATGGTGATGGCAGAGAAGTACTGTAAATGTGTAATAAATACATGTAGAGAGAAGTAGAGAAATCATACATATAAATGAATGCAATAATCATGCAGATGCTTGTTGGCTAGTGGCACCTTGCTAGCTGTGGAACCGCTCAATGATGTTAATAGTCTTATGCTGAAATTGAATTGATAATTAGTTCATATTAATAGTCCCCTTGCTATGTGATATAAACTGAGGACTATTGGTGTATGTGCATTCTATGCATCTTGCTTAGTTCATGCTGTGGGTTCAGATTGACAAAAATGAAATGAGATGGTGGATTTGGTTAATGCTCTCTGATGGATACTGAGGGTTATTGATGCCGGTTCTACCTTTGTCCTTGGTTGGCTTACATTGGATATGGTTCGGATGGGGCTTGGCTGCAATTAACTTTTCAAATTTGTAAAGGTTAGGCTTGGTGTGTGTGTATTGTATTCAAAAACAAGACCCAATGAGTCAAAAACTACTACAACACCTCTTCACCTATTTCTCGCCATTTATTTCACCTTTGTTTGTGTAAGTGTGTTCATGCTGGTCAAGTTCTCCTACCTTGCGTCCCAGGTACGTCCTACCATTCCATTTATAATCTCTTCTCTATAAAGTCTCTAAGCAGTGGCTGCTTGTGCCATTAAAACCGGCATCATATATATATATATATATATATGTTGGACCGGAAAGGCGACTAGAGGGGGGGTTGAATAGGAGCATGCTCACTTTTTCACAAAGGTCAGATTCAACTCCAATCTCACTCCAGTAGCTATAGAAGCTATGAAGATCAATCTACAAGTACAGCGGAAGACTTTTATTGAATCTAAACCAAAATCCCTAAAGCAAAAGATCAAACGAGGTTCAAACCCTAAAGGGCGGTCAGACCGGAGGGCGGTCTGACCGGTGTTATAACTTCGGTCTGACCAATTTCGTCGTAATGTAAGAAAAAATTTCAAAACTCAAACATCAAAACGATCTAACTTTTGATTCGTGAGGGCAAACTCTATGAAACTTGACACACACCTTCTCAAAGATATTTGGAACCTATTCCAATCGGAGATCGTGAAGATCCAAGCTAAAGTTCCTGTCTTTTTCAGTTTGAACGAAGGTGGTTCAAAAACCGAGTCAAAACGAAAATATGATCTAAAGACTTGCTCGTGGGTGATTGATGATTAAGATGATTCTAGATGGGTTCCCACATGTCACAACAAGTTAGATCAAGGCAAGAAACTAAGAAAAAACTCGCGGATCAAAGAAAGACCACAAATCACCAAATAGAGAGAAAGAAAGCAAATAGACTTATCTTTGAGGGAACTTTCTTTGGATTGATTTGATATAGTATTGGTTTACAGCCACTCCATCAATGGAGGACAAAAACTCAATACATGAGCACGAAATCAAATCCAACTCTCTAGAACCCTAACCTCCACTAATCCTCTTCCTAAGCAAACTAGGGTTTCAAACACAATGAAAGGGTTTTTGGGGGTGCAGCCACCTCCCTCCTCTATTTATAGTGGAGGCTTAGACCTTCTAGAAGATTGAACCCTAATGGGCTCCCGTTAAGGCCCAAAACAAACGGGACACATACGCACGTCTTTTAAAGCGTCGTCTTCATCTCTTGACCTAATCCTCTTCACCTTGCGCCATCTTGCGCCGTGAGTTGGCAAAAGGTTACCAAGACGGTATTTGGTGAAATTACCAAAATACCCCTTCTCGATCTTTTTGCAAAGACCGAGTCCCAACTGCGTGAAGCACCTCCCATGCTTCGTCACGTGTAGGTTGATCCAGCAGCTCTCATCATGTTGGCAAGTCTCTCCCATCCGGCTCCCACCGAAATCACCATGGCACTTGCACCGACCCCCGCGTCGCTTGATCCAACCCGTTGCACCGAACTGCCCGTTCGATCACCTTTGTCCCTCTTGCGCCATGCTTGACTCCATTGACCTCACCCGGCATCCCCGATCGTTCTAGCGACAGGACCCTGTCGCCATTTCAATTGGCGATAGGGACATTTGCCTGTTTTTTTTACTGTCTATTTCCAACCACATATTTTCTAGATAAATCATAATAATATTAGAAAACATTCAGCACAACGTAATCACATTTTTTGTCGACAAATCACAATGATATTACAAAACATTCAGCGCAACGTCCTCACATATTTTGTCAATAAATCACACTGATATTATATACCATTCAGCACAACGTCATGACTTGGTTTTTTGACAAATCAAAGTGATATTATAAAGCATTGGGCACCACATATTTCAACAAGACGAATATTTCCTGTGGTCGCGACCTCAACGTCTGCCATGTCGAATACCTCGAGTGAGGGGGTCGAATGAGGTTCCCGCTGCGACGTCTAGACTGCCGATGTCCCCTTCGTCCTGTGGATTTCTCGTAGGGCATTTCTTGAAGGTGTGCCAAGACTTCCTGGAAATGGAACACTTCTTCGTACGATGCCTGGCTTCTACTTCGTCCATGTCATTCCTGATACGTTGTACCTATCGCCAGCCAAGTTTTTCCTTCAGCCTATCAATGTCTGCGGCCCAGATAAGTTCCTCCCAGGTCAGATGGCTGGTGAAATGACTAACCATGCCGTAACCATACAACTCTGCACTCTAGGTTTGCAACACTTCCTCCTTGTTGAAATAATCAGAGAGGTACCGGTCAGGATGTTGCGCCACCATCGAACATGCGGGTATGACATGTGAGCAGGGCCTATGTAGAAGAAGAGGCTTGTTGTAAGTGCATACACAACTAGCATGCCATAGCATGCATTCGTGGGTGATCCTCTCGTGGTTCGTCCCGTGACGTCCTTTATCCCTATACAATATCTCGAAGCGAAGCTCTCTTGTGCCCATCTTGAATGCTCAGTGCATCTCACACTTTTTGCTCTTCTCCTCCATTTACTTGGTCGTCATGGCGGAGTACAATATTCTGTCATTTGTCATGGCGAGTGACACATTGTTGCTTCTGTCAACAAAGTAATTTGTGGTACCGCGAATAATTGCCTCCACAATACCAACCAAAGGGAGGCATCTTGTGCCCCGCATGATCTAATTATATACCTCGACTAGATTGGTTGTCATGACACCATATCGAGCACCACCCCTGTCATTTAACAGCGACCACTTCTCCCGAGGCTCATGCTCAATCCAGTCCGAGAAGCATTTCACTTGCGCCCCCGTCTTCCTCGCTACACTAGTACCATCTATGGGTAGTTGTGGCAATGCTTCAAGGCCTTAGTTAGCGCTTGTAGCGGCCTTTTTTGTTGCTTCCCTTCTGTACGTTTGGGTCCGCTCATCTAGAATCTTCCAGAGTATGTCAAACTTTCACTGTTGGTTCTGGTTGCACAACCGCTTGAATAGGTTCATCAAGTCCTTGTTGTGGAAGTGCTTGTAAAAGTTTGCACCGATGTATCTCATGCACCACTTGCTCTACAGATCCAGACATGGAAGTGGTTCGTTCTCTCCTTTTTGTAGCTGAGTTATTGTACTCTGCAGGCCCACATATCGATCATGTATGGCGCATACGTTAGGGTGGCCCTATACAACAGAAATCCTCAAATTCCTCAGGAACCACAACCAACTGTTCGTGTTCTCGCTTTCAACGAATGCGAATGCCACTGGAAGAACTTGATTGTTCTTGTCTGTCACTATTGTAGTCAGTATCTGGCCCTTGTACTTTCCAGTCAGGATTGTGCCATCTACACATAAGATTGGACGGCAGTGCCGGAATGCATTGATGCATGGACCAAATGCGAAGAATGCTCGCTTTAGTACCCTCTTATCGCCCCACTTCGGATACATGGAATCTTGAATATCGACATGAGTGCCGGGATTCCTGTCTTGTATGACTCGGAGTTGGTCGGGGAGGTTGTGATAAGAGTCCTCAAATTTACCAAACCTTGATTCTAATGCTTTCTGTTTTGCCCTCCACGCCTTGGCATAGCTAATTGTATAATGGAACCTGGCCTCAATCGTCCGAATGATGGATCGTGGTTCAAAATCTATATTATCCACGATTTCACCGTACATGATGTTCGTGATGAAGCTTGATGACAGGTTATTGTGAGACTGCACTGACTCAGCGACGACACATGTGTGAGGGACCACTATAGAGCATTTCCAGTAGGTGTCCCACTTAGGCTGAAATGTGTGCACTTGCCAAGGGCATTCCTCTATGTCTCACTTCACGTCGTAGCATCTTGGGTTAGACTTGATGACTGTGAATGTACACCGCACCGACAAGACCCAAAATTTGACCGTCTCCTGCACAGTCTCCTTGCATTTGTACATAGATCCTTGCCTGATCTCGCTCTAGTCGTACTCCCAAGGCACACGGGAGCTTTCGTTAAGGACAAAGTTGTCGAACTGGTATGTGTTCTACTAGGATGGAACCGCCTGCTATTCCACAGCATCCTTGTTGTCGGATCCTTCATCTTCTAATAATGCCATGTATTTCTGGTCTTCGAGATCCATCCTTTCGACTAGGGCTTCCAGCTCCTCACCCACATCAGCAAGCCCATTAGCTTGCCTGACTGAAGTAGCTCCTTCCACAGGGTCTTCATCGATAGGATCAGCAACTCCTAGACCTTCGACCATTGTGTGTGATGCGCTGTGATTGGAGTCCCCGATTTCTTCTTCGGCATCACTACGATCTTCTTGTTCAGCCGCCGATGCAGGAGTGGGCTTGGCAAATGCCTGATCCGGAAGGACCAAATCCCACCATTTCTCTCTCACCCTGCGTACATATGACTATCATAGCCTTGTTCCCTTGAGCTACACTAACTCTCAATATGTGCCCTGTGGTGCTCGGTTGACAAGGCAACTCAATCTTATTAGGAAAAAATCGGTTGATAGCATGGTCCAAATCGAATTTGTAGAACAACCACAACATCACAGCGCCCCATGTACGTTGCTCTAGTCTTGTTAGGGTCACGATCGCCGATTGGAAATGACGCAAATCAATCCCTTTGGGACCCTCAAGAATAGTCCCATGATCGTAGTAAAATTTGAAATTGGTGGCGTCCAACATATTTGACGTACTGCACCGTAAACAAGATTTTCAAGATTAATCACATATCTAAAAACTAAACTACTCACTGAAAAGGATTATGTACAACATACTACACTACGTAACCGTACATCTAAAACTATGTAATCTATTCGGTTAAAAAAATTACCTAAATGGTGGACGACCGGACGGGCAGCGCTTCGCTAGCTTCTCTCCCCCTCTCTGCTCCTCTCCCTTCCTACCCCTTTTTCTCTTTTTTTTTTTTGAATAAAAGTGAGTTATACGAGAATTTTGGGGTCTTTTATAGGGTAGATTGTGCCGTCATTTGGAATGGCGACAGAGACTTGCGGGATCCCTGTCATCATTTCAACTGTCGTCAGTTGAAGTGACGATAGGTCCCTGTCGCCATTTCAACTGGTGACATGGATCTCTCTGCACTGTTCAAGTCAATGTTGCCATTTCAACTGGTGGCATGGACTTAGAGAATTAGTTTATAACCGGAATCTTGTGAAACTATCTGAGGGATAACAGCTCCATGTATTGCCAAGAAGCGATAGAACCAAGCTGTTTTCGTGACAAAGTTGGGCTCGCTAACTTGAAATAAAATCTTGTTTTCTATATGACGGTAACATTTTGCAATGAAACGAGCTGAGCATAAGCATCCCTGTCTCTGTTCGTCTCCGTTGATCACAGACGGAAACAACGCTCAAAGAAAAAAAAAGGACTACTATTCTTTGTCGTGTCAGCGAAACCGACTATGGGGAATTGACAACCAAGCCAGGCTTCGCCATTCGTGCATGGGCCGGGGTTTACTGACAAGTCAACCTTCTTATCTCCGCACTTGGTTTATCCGCCCTGAATAGAGGATTTAGCGACTAGTCTTTGTTTAGGTTCCCAACCATTCTCTCGCTTTTGCTCGCTCCGATGTATGATATGTCATTGTTGGCTCTGCTAAGCTCCACGGCATATTGGTCATAATAGATCAAGAAATAGTTGAAATTTGTTCCCTTTCTTCATTCGGTTTATCAACAGATGCCCATTTTGCTTGCAAGTGATGCGGCAATGGAAGGTTCATGCCAATAGCTTCTGTGTTCATTCTGTTGGTCCGTGATTGAATCGATCCTTTGGAGACGGAAACAATTCGTGTTAACACATACCGCTCTCCTTCTGCAAAGACTCCGATCGATTGCTTATCAATTGACCCGTTTTGGTATATTTCCTCAATGTTCGTATCTCTTAACTAGTTGTAGACTTGTAGCCGTTGATTGTACTAGCTTTCTTTTAACCAAAGATGCACTTGACCTTTTGTTTTTCCCCGTTTTTGCGGTGTAGTTTGCCTCATCTTCTGTTTTCTATTACGTGCGTTAGTTAATCCAAGCGGTTACATTTCGTCTCCCTTGGCCTCAGTCCGTCGAGATCTTAAAGTAGTGATGGGTTGATCATCGGTGCAGACTGCTTTTCTAATATGATTACTGTTGATTCTTATTACCGACCGATTTTTCCTTGCAGGAAGATAGGTTTGTAAGGTATGACTTCTAATTGTACTTCAGATCTTGCAGCTTTGTTTCGATAATGTTACTAAAATTAAATATGTTATCACAACTTACACACTGGTTTGTAAGAAATTACAGTTAGCGACCAAGATGGATCAGAGAGAAGAGCCATAGTTAGACGATTCATCCATATGAAATTGATCGAATGTAATTAATTGAAGGAATACTATTCGAGGTTATGTATGTAGCTAAACCAAACCAAATAATCCATGTTATCATGCAGTTCTTGTTTTCTTAGAGCCGTTGTAGTTCTAGCCGTTGATTGAAATAGCTTTCTGTTAGACCGAATTAACGACTAGAAGGGGTGAATAGGAGCATCTATCTTTTTCACCACCTGCGGTACTCAACTTCTTTTTCACTCCAATAACTATGAAAGCTGTTGTAGGGGCGGACCACTAGCCCCCAACGACCTGACAAAGACAACAAGGAGGCCACCTGAGGGCCGCGGGGCGAAGGTGCGACCAGCCCCGGGCGCCACAAGCATGCCTTCGGGAAGGGCCTGAAGGGCGTGCGAAGACCACCAAAGGACCTATGGAGCCCAAGAGCCAAAGGGCACCAGATAGGCCTTTGAGGATGGCTCGAGGGACACGCGAAGGCTGCCAAAAGGCCCCTGAAGGTACCACGTGTACCTTCAGGGAGGGGTCGAAGGGTGCAGGAAGGCTCCAAACAACACATATCCAGGAGCGAGGAAGCCCCTAGGACCCCCGCCGGGGGCCACCTTGGGACCGCCAAAGGGTGCCTAGGGCCCCTCGGCCCAGGGACACCCCGCACGGTGCGGAGGGGGGGGAGTACTGGTGGACCACGCGTATCGGCCGGATGGACCAGGGCCAGGAGGGTCCACCATGGACCGAACCCCTACGGGGGTGGGATATTTTTCAGGGTAGAACTGTAATCTCGTGTAACCTGGTTGGAAGGCTATAAATAGCCATCTCCCCCATGTATTGAAGGTGATTAGTACACACTAACTTCTCTCTTGACATCGGTCCCTTCTTCGAGGATCCCCTGGTCCTTCCCGAGGCGATCGGGGTCCCCTTTTCCTTTTTGTCTGGTCTTGTTGCTACGACAGTTAGCGCCATCCGTGGGGTGTAGCAAGAGAGTCACGAAGCAGTCCCAAAGCACCGGCATGGCTCCTCGGAGGAAGGGCACACCCAAGGTCTCCGCGCCCAAGCAATTCTGCCGCCAAAGTACCCCGAGGCCAAGCAGAGCAGATCTCCGCCAAGAAGAAGAACCACCGTGTTGTGAAGGAGGAAGCCAACAACTCCACACACGGAGACATTGTCGGGAGTGACACCCGGCCCACCAAGGCGTCCCTCCTAGAGAACCACCAGGCGGGCCCACCGCCACCCGTTGCCACGGGCGTAACCCGGGAAGCATACAAAGCACTCCAAAAGGAGTTGGCAAAGCTCCGCTAGGAGATGCTGAGTCTCCAGCAACCAACAATAGCGACCCCTGCAGCCCCGCCCCAACTCGCGATCATCGCACAAGAACGGGCCGCCGAATTGGGGGGGGCTGGCACTGCCAATGCCTTCGGGACCCTTGCTCTTGGGGGACCCAAACTCCCAGTTGAGCGTAGGGCTAGAGGCGGCCCATTGGCCTGCGGGCTTCAAGATGCCGGACATCAAGCCATACCGTGGAAGCACGAACCCCTTGGAATTCCTCCGGTATACTAAATCGCCATTGAGTCCGATTCTTTTGTGAATCTAGCTCGATTAAGAAGAGGTGCATTTCCTTTGTTGCTTTCCATTCAGCTTAATTTGTTATCATGCATGGTGCGTTGCTACTATCATGTATGTTGCATTACATTTGCAATGTTGTTTTCCTCATAAGCGCCAAGTGTTGATCAACTTGTTCTCTGTTTTTTTTGGCTGCTTCTTGTTGTTGTTTATGGATTGAGCCACCCTTCTGATTCTGATCCATCTTTTTTTCCCTTGCAGAAGAGTGATTGAGGTTCTGTCATGGCAATGAAATCAACTTAATCATCACTAATCAGTTTTCATTACATGGAAAGTGTTTGACATGATTAATCTTCATAATTCATATCCGGTGGTGGTGTGTTGATCGCCAGAGGTCGGGTCTTCGTTATTCTTCTTTGGATGATTTGGTATCCTCGTTGGAAGAGACGTCTTTCAAGGTAAGACTTGTGCGATCAGCTAGATCTTGAATCCGTTTCAATTCTTGCGTTTAGCTTCCATTCATGAAAGAAAGAAAGAAAATTCTATCTAGCAACGTGAAAGATTAGTTGGTGAGGGGGCTATGGAGGGGAGCAGCAGCTGTAGCTAAACAAGTTTCTTATATATAGACTGGAACCAATTTTTTTATTATTAATTAACCCTTTTATAATTTTTATTTTAAAGTTAACCCCCGGCGCACTTTATTTCTAATTTGACACTTTTGGTTACGCCACCACCCGTAACGTGTCAAAACAACGCTGTCATGTCATAGGATAAGTCCGCTAAATGGCACTTTTGGTCACGCCACTGGTGGTGACGTGACCAAACAACACTGTCATGCCACACCACCCATGCCGTACAAGAGCTTGCCCTAGTGTGACAGCGTTATTTTGTCACACCACGAGTGGTGGCGTGACCAAAGAGGTCAGAATTGAAAATAAAATGCGCCGGGGATTAACTTTAAAATAAAATTTAAAAAAGGATTAATTAATAAAAAAAGTTCACTGGAACCCAATCCCATCAATTATCAAATTGAGTAAAGCAAGATCAATAAGCATGTTGATTATTTTTCAATAAAGAAAAAAATGATTATGTACATGGTGGAAATGAGCCGAGCTGTGATCTTCTTTCCACCCTACTGGCAATTGTAGTAGTGTCTTTATGAGTTAAATGTGGACAAGAACTCATGGAAGGATGCTCCTAACTTTACTGAATATAGTTTGGGTGTTTGTTTTGTTTGCCTTCATAGTGCATTGGATGGATTTTCTTTTCATCGTTTTGTTATTATTTTTTATCCCTTTTGTTTGCTATTCTCAATTAACCATGCAGTCGGTGGTTCGAGATTACATACTGTAGTAGTTTACCGTTTCTTCAGGGACCCCCTGAAGGGATGTAGTAGTTTCGGTATAAGTACAGAGTAGGAGCTGTAGTGTTTTATATCTTGCCAATGTGTACAGAGTAAACTTTGCACAACTTTCAGATCAAGTTCATAAGCATTGTGGATTGACAGCATGCAAGTTGGTCAATAAGTTTCTCTATTAAGTGGCCTCGTATTGCTGGTACATCTCCTTCAAGGATTCATCTGATGGCAACCATATTAGTTTCTTTTGTTGGGTCATGCATCCAAAAGATTCAAGAGATCGCTACGGAGGAGGCAATACTAATACTGGGAGTCAAAGAAGATCTTACAGATCTACAGCGAAGAATGAAGCAAATACAATGTTTTATTAGTGATGCTGAGCTGTAGGACCGGAAAGGCGACTAGAGGGGGGGTGAATAGACGCTTTCTCTAAATTTCACCTCAATCGAACTCAACACTACTTTCACTCCAATAGCTATAAAAGCTATGAAGATCTGTATACAGGCACAGCGGATCCTGTGTTGAATCCGATCACACCCCAAAGCAAAAGACCAAAAACATCTCACAACCGCACGGTCGCGCTCTCTGGCAGAAACTGCAGCTAAAATAACAAATCTGAAGACTATAGCACACTGCTAGCAAATCACCTTACTAGCAATTAACAGAGCAAGTCTCAGGGGCAATCAACATCACACAGCGCCGAGTGCAACAACAAAGAAGACAGCAACAGGAACCGCTGACAATAAAAGCCGAGCGTGCAGATCGAGAGATAAAAACCAACACGGACTAAAACTTGGAATCAAATGACTACAACCATGACAAGCAATTGGATCACAAATCGATGAGACGCTGCTCCTACAGCCGCTGCAAGCCTATGAGCCGCCGGCCCCTACCCTCAGCCGAATAAAAACTTGAACAGGGAATAGCTGGCAATCAACTAAAAGACCGAAACTTTAGTCTCATCAAGAAAACAGCCAAGGCAATAAACAACTCGAAACTTAAAGCAAAGATTTGGTTTCTGGAGTACACGCTGCACGCTGCTCTCTCTGATATTCAACCGACACACAAGCAAAAATGACGAGCACTGCAAGCCGCCTCTCAGACTCAAAACAGAAAGAGATCAGGCGCATCAATTCAGGAAGAAATCGGTCACAGGGAACCAGCAATTAAGACCAAGATCTGAAACAGACAAACAAAGACCGAATAACACAACTGGCAAATCGATTCAGTCAACAAGTCACCGCCAGCTTCTTTTTATAAATTTTCAGATCGGACAAAGCCACCATTCGCTGCTAGATGTTGTCTACAGGGAGCAATCAATTCACACTATGTAGAGCAATAAAAATTCCAGAACATCAAAACTTCACTCGCACCAATAGCAATACAATAATCCAAAAAGGCAAACTACTGGGAATTAAAAAACAGAGCTTCCGTCACACACCAAGCTGCCAAGCCAGTAAACAATTCACACTCAAAGCAACATCAATGCATTCAGATCAAACAGAGAGGACCAACAGCAATTAAATCACAAGATCATGAAAACATGGCCGCCAGAGTCTCCTTACACGCAAGAGAAAAAGGCAATTATCAACTGCAGCTGCCAAGGACGCTATCAAAGGCCGCCGCCATCTATCTTTTTCTGGAGGATAGCTTCAGGCACCCAACAGGAACGGCAAGAACCAAAACTCAGAGATTCACTCGTATATAGATGGCAGCACACACACACACACAAGAGCCGATCTGAATAAACGCAAGAAGAGACTGCAACCAAACTCAAAGACTCTGTCGCAGCCTTGAAAAACAAATCAAAACCAAGCACCATCTCATATTGATCTAGAGGAAGAGAGATACATGATTGATATAAGAGGAATGATTAGAAGCTTTCATCTCATCCTCTCCCACTCTCAAACCTCAAGAACACACTCAGCCATCTTGAGAAAAGCAAGGGGACAAGCAGGGAACAACCCTCAACAACTAAAGCCTAAAGCCAAAACAAACTCTAAAGCCTCTTTTGACTAAAGGAAACCCTAGAAATTCTTGAAGTGTTCAGCTTGGGCAGCAGCCCCTCCATCCTATTTATAGCCCACGGCTAACGGGTCTCCACCCCGTTACGCCCGCTAAATCCAACGGAGCCCGCTCCCGCTTGTGCAGCCTTGCGAAATTCCCGTTTCGCCCCTCCTGCACTTTCCGGGAAGCTTCCGCGCTCCTTGTCTCGCACGCCTCGCAACCACCTCGAGTCCACGTCGTCTTCGACACATCCCGACCGTTCGACCTCGGCGCCACCGCACCTAGTCCGTCCACCGTGTCTCGCCACGACTCCACCCGATGTCCTGCAGTTACACAGACAAGAAACACATCAAATAGCACCGCTCGATACATGAAAGCGTAAAAACCATCAACTTACCATTGATGAAGTCCAAACCTGTCGAATCAAAGAATATGCATCCTAATCTCATACGACCAAGTTTGACCAAGTCCGACAGAGCCCGATTGCACCATGCAACGACTCGACTCCGAACCACTCAACCCAAACTCGACTATCCTAAACTTTGTCAATTACTCATTACTCACATACGGGACGACCTCCACATGGTCTCTCATGAGCAGAGGAGTGTCCAAGAGTCGGCTGTTAAGAATTGGCTTGATGAGTTGAGAGATGCCATGTATGAAGCTGATGATATTGTCGACTCGGCCAGGTCTAAAGGAAGCAAGCTACTAGCAGATCACCCTTCTACATCATCAAGAAAATCAACTGCATGCAGTGGCCGTTCACTCTTGTCTTGCTTTCCTAATGTCCGGACACGGCGTGAGATTGCCGTTCAGATTAGAAGCCTCAACAAAAGAATAGAGAAGATTTCGAAGGATAACATTTTCTTAACACTTCAGAACACAAAACCAACTGGACAAGTTTCTGTACCAGATCGGAGAAAAACATCCCACCTTGTCGAACCAAACCTTGTGGGAAAGGACATCATATATGCTACCACAAAACTGGTGGGGTTGGTGCTACAACACAAGGAAAAGAAGGCTTACAAGATTGGCATTGTTGGAACAGGAGGAGTTGGCAAGACAACACTAGCTCAGAAAATATACAATGATCAGAGAATAAAAGGAAACTTCAGCAAACACGCCTGGATTTGTGTTTCCAAAGATTACTCGGAAGTTTCTCTTCTAAAAGAAGTCCTTCGAAATGTCGGAGTATACCACGAGCAAGGTGAAACTGTTGGAGAGCTCCAAAGCAAGCTTGAAGCAGCCATTAGAGGGGAGAAATTATTTCTTGTGTTGGATGATGTGTGGCAGCCTGATGTATGGACCAATTTGCTAAGAATTCCATTACATGCTGCAGCTACAGACATGATTGTTGTAACAACTCGACATGATACTGTTGCACAAGCAATCGGAGTGGAAGATGTACATCGAGTTGAACTGTTGTCTGAAGACGTAGGATGGGAGCTACTATGGAAGAGTATGAACATTACTGACGAGAAAGAAGTGCACAATCTGCAGGACATGGGGATGGAGATTGTTCGAAAATGTGGTGGCCTTCCTCTTGCAATCAGGGCTATTGCTAGTGTTTTGGCAACCAAGGAGAAAACCGAGAATCAATGGAGAAAGATTCTAAGCAGCAATGCTTGGTCTGTGAGTAATCTTCCTGTTGAACTAACGGGTGCTCTGTACTTGAGTTATGATGAGCTACCACAAAATTTGAAGCAATGTTTCCTTTATTGCGCTCTGTATCCAGAAGACTCCACCATGCATCGCAATGATCTCATCAGGTTTTGGGTTGCTGAAGGGTTTATAGAAGAGCAAGAGGACCAACTTCTAGAAGAAACAGCAGAACAGTACTACTATGAGTTGATCTATCGGAACCTCCTCCTACCTGATCCTGGGTATTTTGACAAAGACAGGTGCAAAATGCATGATCTCTTAAGGCAGCTTGCTTGTTATTTGTCAAGAGAAGAGTGTTTCCTTGGTGACCCACAATCATTGGAGGGTAAAAGCATGTCTAAACTACGACGTGTTACAGTTGTAACGGACAAGGATACACTTGTTTTACCTAGTCTGGACAAGCAGCAATTCAGAGTAAGAACCTTGATGCTTCGCTGTGGCAAGTCAATAATTTTCAACAGATTTGTATATCTCCATGTTTTGGATTTATCTGACTCGTGTGTACAAAGCGTTCCAGACTATATTGGAAATCTGATCCATCTCCGCTTACTTGATCTTGGTCGTACCGATATTACTTGCCTTCCGGAGTCCATCCGTTCTCTTGTAAACCTTCAGATACTGAACTTGCAGAAGTGTAAAGCTTTGCACGGTTTTCCTTCGGCAATCACGAAATTGTGCAATTTAAGGGGCCTTGGGCTTGAAGATACACCAATAAATCAGGTTCCAAAAGGGATAGGCAAATTGAAATTCCTCAATGATTTAGAAGGATTTCCGGTTGGTGGTGGAAGTGATAATGCTAAAACACAAGATGGATGGATGTTGGAAGAGTTGGGGCATCTATCAAAGCTAAGGCGGCTTGATATGATTAAATTGGAAAGAGCAACTCCTTGTAGTACAGATTCATTGCTAAGAGACAAAAGGCATCTCAAAGTTTTATTTCTGTGCTGCACTGAACGTACGGATGAGCCGTATTATTCAGAAGAAAATGTGTGCAACATTGAGAAGATCTTTGAGCAGCTAAGCCCTCCACACAACCTGGAAGATCTAGCTATTGTGGGATTCTTTGGACGGAGGTATCCCACCTGGCTAGGCACTACCTATTTGTCTTCAGTAAAATACTTGAATTTCATAGACTGCAAGTCCTGTGTGTACCTTCCACCAATTGGGCAGCTACCCAACTTGAAATATCTGAAAATTGGCAGAGCAACCGCTGTTACCAAGATTGGACCCGAATTTATTGGTAATCTCGGATCGACAGAGGCAGCTGCTTTCCCCAAGCTTGAATGGTTGATCATAAAAGATATGCCCAACTGGGAGGAGTGGTCTTTTGTTGAAGAAGACGACGAAGTTGCATCTCCAAGGTTGCAGCTGCTGCCTCGTTTGAAGACGTTGCATTTTGAGGGCTGCCCCAAGCTGAGAGCTCTCCCACGACAGCTCGGAAAGGAGGCCACCAGCTTGAGAGAGCTCATCATAAGAGAAGCAAGCTGCTTGAAGGTGGTGGAGGACCTCCCGCTCCTCTCCGAGACTCTTTTAATCAAGGGATGTGAAGGCCTGGAGAGGGTCTCGAATCTCCCACAAGTGAGAGATCTGCATGTAAGTCGTTGTCCAAATTTAAGGCGTGTCGAGGGGTTGGGCGGTCTGCAGCAGGTGTGGCGTGCCTTAGATGGAAACGTACATCCAGGCTCAGGGTAAAACAGCAGTGCCAACAGCTTCTTGGCGAGGACTTAGATGTCTACACGTGGCGTCGAAGCCGAGAGACATCCAATTAGATGGAAACGGAGACACAAGGTACAGACTGACATTAATAGGACACTTAGTTTTGTCTTATCTGAATTACTAGCATCCGATGACCTTCTTAGGTTGAACATAGACTATTGAATTAGTCTATTTATATATAGCCATGCTTATTTTATGTGTAATTTTATTTTGTAGCTTGTTGACCTTGAAGACTCGTGGGCTTCAGTTGTCCTTTGTATTATTTTATCATTTTTAACCATAATTATTGGTACATGCAAGAAAAAAAATACAAAAAAGTTGAAAACATCAAAATCACAAAAAAGAGATAAATTTTCAAAAACTCAAAAAAGAAAAAGAAAAGGGAGGAAAACTAAAACAAGAGAGCTTCTCTTAATTCTGTGTACGTCGTATTTGGTGAATTTTTATGGTAGTTTGTGTGGGATTTCGCGTATTCTATTTCCCTTTTTTGGGTAGATGTTTTCCTTTTCCTTTTTTTCTTCTTAATATTCTGTTTGTAGGTGGGTGGGTGGGTAACTCCGCCTATGTCATCTTAGGCGTACCACTTAATGGCATAGCCGGTCCCAAGCCTAGAAAAAGGAGGAGGGAATACTTTGTATACATCATTTTCATGTAAAAAATTTGTAGACATGTATAGTGAAATGATGCTTTGCTGCCAGATATTTTGTTCATAGTTTTCCTAGAAATTACTGCATTTTTCGTTTACTTAGCTGTATTGTTTTGTGATGGAATGGCACTTGGTACAGAATCTGACCAAAATACTTTTTTGAGAGGCACATTCACTGGGTTGCTGTCTTATAGAAAATTTTGATGTCTCTAAACTAGTTTAGGCGGACCTCATTTAGAATCCCTTTTTACAGCAAAATTGATTGAAGTGAACACACACACACACACACACACATCAGTTCATTTCTCATCGCTCCATTCATCTTGCTGAGAGTTGGGACAGACAAGCAGGCAAAGGCAATAATGAGCAGCAGCTCAATTAGGAGTTCAGTCAACAAAGAAATAATGAGGATCTGGAAAAGAAAAGAAAAGAACGTCATTACTTGTTAGAAGAAAGAAGTATACTTAACCCAGGTGCATGACAGCATGAGCCTGTCTGTAACTCTGAAGGTGCGTGGAAGCAATATATGCCAGTTTCAATGAATTACAAAGAGAACTGGGAAAGAGATCAATTGAGCAAACAACAGATTAGACGCTTGAAATTTGAGAGTGATTATCCATTGTCACGAAACATCACCATCACGCAACAGTCTCTTAGTGCATTCTTATATACATAACAAAAGCATATCAGCAGTGAGCAGTAAATCTGAATTAGATGGTACCATGGAAGAAGTAAAAATATTCGAAGATCTCCACAAGTATATCAAGAAGATATAAACATAACAAAATTAAGGTTCATCACAGGCACCGTTAATAGCACTGGAAAGACAAATTCAGCAATGGTTAGGCTTATTTTCATGACGTATCTCCACTGCGATCACCTTTTCTATTCTTTTTCTTCTTCGAACATATCAATCAATCTATTATCTTAATAATCGAATGCAACCAAGTAAAAAGAAGCGACCACCTTCGCTGTCAAGGGATAGAAATTACCACGTTAATCAATGAAAAAAGAGAAAATCTACACCATTGATTGTGGTGGGTCCATTGTAATAATATTAGTTTAGCAGATTTGCAAAATCCTTGCAGAACAACTAACAATGCAATCCTTGAGTCCGATTGTTTTGTGAATCTAGCTTGATTAAACAAAAGGAGTGGAGTGCAGCTAGATTGATGGATGGAGTACTCCATCCGTCTCCACGCATAGCTAATCACATTCAGAGTGAAAAGATGGGATTTTGTTTTGTTTTGAATGAAACTAGCTAGAAACTCGGCTGGCGATCGCGTGTTGTGTTTATTGGGTGCATTGACACTTTCGGTGGCTAGGATAATCCATCTGGACGCCTCACGACGCGATGATTAGTACTGAACAGTTTAGTCAGTGACGCATGGCTGTCCATCGTAATTCTCACAACTGGAGGCAGAGCAAATTGGTGATGCATGTGTTGCGGTACGTTGCTGCGTTCAGCTTCCCTAGGAGCATGTCGTTGCATTTGGCTGCACCTATGTACACCGATCGGAAGTAGCAGATGGAGTGCAAGTTGTTTTACTAGACATGCTGTTGACTATCAACAAAACACCATGATCATGACAGTACAGACTACAGAGTGCCCCGGGCATACTTTTTTCTTTGACAAATTAGTCTAAATTTATGGGTAAGGGCAAGGAACTAGTACCTTGGCACCCAAATTAGTTCTGGCTCAAAAATGTAGATTTAGGCAGCAAGATTTAATATGCTAAACTGCAAGCATGGCATTAACAAAAATGTAGAAATGTGGTTTGGAACTAAATGATCATGATAATAGAGATTTTAATATGTTGACAGCATGGTAGAGGAAGTAGAGTAACCGAGGGAGAGCAGAGGAGAGTAGAATGAGTAGTGTAGCAGAGGGAAGAAGATGGAATAGGAGAGTAGGAGGGCTCACCATCAGAGTGGGAACCGGAGCCGCGACGCCGCCGGTTCACGGCAGCACGGTCGCGCACGCGCACCCGAGCGCCAGCGCGCGCCCAGCAGCACGGGCGGCGAGGCCACGGGCCAACACACCATGGGACCCAACCCGGGGCGGATAAGAACCACACGCGGGGGACGCAGGGGCGGGATGGAGGCTGAGGAGAGGACAGGAGAGCTCGCGTGCGGCGCGGCAGCCGGCGACGAGGAGGCGAAATCGAGAGGGAGAAATTGGGAGGAATAGCATCAGGAAAGAACGGGGAGTAGCCTAGTGGTGGACGGCTGTGAGATCCGCCGTCGTCGGTGTCGGATTTGGTTGGCGGCGGCGCAGTCGTAGTGAGAGCAGGGAAATGGGGGAGAGGATGCAGAATTGCAGAGTACCGGGAAATGGGCTACCTCCTGGTCAACAGGCCGAGTGAGTCGAGCCCAAGAATTTGTACAAATAGAGCTGTAGGACGAAGCCAACCGAACTAGATCAATTAAACCCTTTCTAATTTTTTTAAGAAATTAGCTAAGACGATTTAAGGCATTCACTAGTCCAACAACACATTATATTTGACTGTAGGCCTGATCACTCTGTCACTTAAATATTTGCACACTGCACAAAGTTGAATTTTAACTCGATTAAATCCAAATATACATGTCGAAACTGCAGAACCTAGCCGGAACTAGTGTGGGATGGAGCCAACCGTAACTTCTCGGTTTTTTTTTGTGGCTTGTGAAACAGCAAGAGTAAGAATGAGTCTCACTGTTTTCTTCTTGTTCTTGTTGTTTTTGGATTGAGCCACCCTTCTGATTCTGATCCATCTTTTTTTTCCTTGCGGCGGAATGATTGCTGTTCTGTCATGGCGATAAACTCATCTTAATCATAACTGATCAGTTTTCATTACATGAAAAGTGTTTGACGTGATTAATCTTCATAATTCATATCTGGTGGTGGTGTGTTGATCAGCAGAGGCTGGCTGTTGCTGCTGGATGATTTGATATCCTCGTTCGAAGAGACGTCTTTCAAGGTAAGACTTGTGCGATTGGGAGTCTTGAAACCGTTTCAATTCTTGTGCTTAGCTTCCATTCATGAAAAAAAGAAATCTATCTATCAACGTGAAAGATTAGCTGGTGAGGGGGGCAGGGAGGGGAGCAGAAGTTGTAGCTCAACAAGTTTTTTATATGAATATGCCACTAAATAACTACATGATTCACAATATGTCACTCATTGTGTGGTTGACATGTGGGTTCAGGGTTCACATGTCAGTGAGACACCAGCGACATATTATGAAGATTTGAAGTTATTCAATGGTATATAACGACTTGCCCTTCTTATATATAGACTGGAACCCAATCCCATCAGTTATCAAATTGAGTAAAGCAAGATCAATAAGCATGTTATTTATTTTTCAATAAGGAAAAAAATGTTCCCTATTATTAGAACGGGAAGGTTAGCAGGTACATGGTGGAAATGAGCCGAGCTGTTATCTTCTTTCCGAATTTTACCTTTTTTTCTTGGAATTCGTATACAAACCCAATTGCTGTTTTTTTTTATTTTTATTCCGAATTACAGTTATTTAAGGATTTTACCTTGGAATTTGTGTACAAATAAAATTGCTAATTTTATTTTACTGTTTATTCCGAATTTCAGTTACTTTTTGGTTGGATTTTGTATACAAATCTAATTGCTATTTTTTGTTTAATTTTTATTTCAAATTATAATTATATAGATATTTTACTTAGGATTCATATAGAAATAAAATTGCTATTTTTTAATTCCTGTTTTATTGTACTTGACACGGACTTGTAGCACCCCGCCTCGACCGTATACTTGTGGCGGGTGTTAGTATCTCAACAATGGAATTGTACAACCCCCGTAAGTTGTTGAGCGGTAGGTGGTATACCCATATATGCAACACTAGGTGGCATAGTTGAAACGCAAATTGCAATGTATGTATACAAAGGGTGATTGACAATAGATTAGATAGGAAATTAGAAACTGATACCAAATGTTACATTACCAGAAACAGGTTATTTCCCGAGTGCCCTAAACACTCGGGAAAGTCACCAAAACACTCGGGAAAAACGTTCCCGAAGGTCGGCCGTGGGGAAACACCACTCGGGAAAGTTTAGTCAGGGAAAAAATGGTTTCCCGAGTGTTCCCGAGATTTACACTCGGGAAAAGAGATTTTCCCTAGTGTACGACTAAACACTCGGGAAACATAAAACCCCCGGGAGAAAAAATGTCTCGACGGCTTAGGCCACCGTAACGGAAATGTTTACCGAGTGTTAACACTCGGGAAATAAAGAAAATTGGCACTCGGGAAAAAACTTTCCCGATGAGCCCCGAAAGTTCCCCGAGTGTCAACACTCGGGAATATATTTTTTTTTGTCCCGAGTGCATTGCAAACAACCACACTCGGGAAAGCTTTCTTTCCTCCCCGGTGAGTGCAAATTTTTTCCCGAGTGTTTGTCAAACAAGGCACTCTGGATCGACTCAACAGGTATGCTCCAATTTAATTTTGCATTTAATTTCGCACAATTTTGCAATCAAATAAACCAAAATTCCATAGCAAGAAAAAAAGCACAGATCATTACATATATAGATTGAACAACATTGACATAATTCCCAAACTCACAATATATATATATATATATATATATATATATATATATATATATATTGTTGATGGTGTAAAACCAAACACAAGTGAGAGGGCGGGCGTCGGCAGTGCTCTGGCCGTCGTCATGAGTGGGCGTGACACGGAGGTTTATCTGAGTTCGGGGTCCGAGAGGACCGCCTACTCTGTCGGTGGCTTGCGAGTGAGGTTCCTCAGGAGGCTCACCTAGTGACTTGCTTGTATGTATTGCTCAAGAGACCTCCCCCCTCATGAGAGGGATACACGGGGTATTTATAGGCTCCCCAGCCTGTACAAATGACCAAAATGCCCCTTGGGGGAAAGGCTAGCCTATAATTACAAATGAGGGGTATTACAGTCTTTCAGGAGTATAGCAGCATTTCTTGGATCTGTATGTACGTACACTGCAGGGCGGGCCCTAGATCTAGGAGCGATGAAATATTTCTCCAACAGTAGCCCCCCTGCCCCTTGGCGTTTCGAAGAAAATGCCATAGGGGTAGTTTTGAATTGTGCCTTTCATGCGAGAGTCCATACTCGGATTTGTACGGTGGTCGACTTTTCAGAAGAGCTCTGATGCATTTGATAGAGCGTGTGCGTAGACCACTGCAACAGAACTCCAACGGGACGCAGGGAAACACTTGGTGTATGTGACCGTTTCTTTCCCTACATAGCTGTCCTTGTACTTGGATACAGATACACACAGACATACCATATCAACTGAATTATCACCTTTTTCTTTTTGCCACTTGTAGCTGTCATATGTCTCCTTAATGGTGTGCCACTTGCAGTGACATCACAGATTACACAGAGTTGCGGTACCTAGCAATAATGCTCTCTCCCTGCAAGGGAGGGATCTGGACGAGACCTACTTAAAGGTGCTTCTTGGAAATAGTGGTCGAACCAGTGGTACCAATACATCGAGTTTAGTCACTGATTCACTACTATCTTCGCTCGTTTTAAACTTGTCTCCATCTGAAGCAAAAGATACAACAAAATCTTCTGCTCCTGCTTTTATTTTTTCTTTCTTGCAGTGCACTTTTGCTTTTCTCTATATGAACTTGCGGCTAGGTGTCCTTATGTACAGCAATAATGGTGCTATTTGAATCCCTAGGGCCAGGCTGCGGGGCCATCCACCGTGGGAATCCGAGACAAGCTATCAACTTTCTTGCTTTCTTAGCTGTTGACCGGATACGCATCTTCCCCATTCGGCTGAAGCACTGGCCTCCTTCTTCACTTCCCATCTTTCCCTCTCTCTTCCATTATTCCCTTTCTCTTGGGCGCCCACATGGGGATTCCAGACCCAAAGCCGGCGCTTCTCCCATCGCGCCCCTTCTCCTGTTGGCTCTAGGCGCCGCCGCCACCTCCGAGAAGAGGAGCAGGCGTTGTTGTCGCCGGCGGCTCCCGGGAAGAGGAGGCGGGCGGTGCTGTCGCCGGCGGCTCCCGGAAGAGGAGGGAGGCGGTCTTGTCGCCGCAACTCCGGGGAAGAGGAGGCGGGCGGTCTTTATCGCCGGCAGCGTCCGAAGAGAAGAAAGCGGCGGTGCTCGAGCCAAGGCGTCCTCGTGCGAGTCCACCGATGGAGCGCCCCCGAGCAGCTCCTCCGACCTCCTTTCGTCCGAAGCCTCGGTGGCGGCCTACTGAATCGGGCGTCGTCACGCGGGCGCTCGACTTGGGCGTCGTCCGCACGGGAACTCGCTCGAGCGCGTCATGGCATTGGTGCGGTTGGGGCCTCGGATGGTCGCCGACCGGTTGGCCGCCAACCGAAAGAACCGCAGCGCCACCACTCAGGTGCCTTCGCAGCGCCACTTTTTGTCGCCTTTGGTTTTTTCCCTTTCACCATTTCTTTAGCTTGTCTTTGGCGAGGCGGCGAGGCTTATGGCCGACGGCGGCCGCTTTCGATAGAAACCTTGTGTCGCGGGCGCCCCCGGAGATCTTTATGCTGCCCCCTTCGACAATGGCAACACGGCACAGACGTCACCGACACAGCGTCTGTGCCAAATTGCAAAGTTGCCACAGATGCGCCATGGCAAGACAGGCGAGCTCACGACTCGGAGAACGGCGCGGTGCACACGGCGAGGAAGGGGGCCACCTAGATCCGCCGCCTACTCATGGCTCGGGTTTGGAGGGAGATCCAGAGGGACTACGCCGACGGGCCCAGCTCGGCCACCTCTTGATCCACCATGGATGCATCACGAATTCCTGGTTGCTTGATTCTATGGTTGTAATTTTGGGATTTTTCTGGTTTGATTTGGCTCGGTTTGCTTGCCTGGGTGTTGGAGCGAGCGAGGCAACTGGGGAGTGGGAAGGCAAGGGATGTTGCTCGGGAGGCATCGGCCTCCAGCGCGGCATGGCCTCGGCGGGGCGACGATGGGCATTAGGCCGTCCCCTGCCCGTTTCGGCGTTGCACGCCGCCTGTTCGATGAAATGCCTCTGTCTTAGTTGCTGTAGATTTTTTGTGTGTATGAACAGTGATTGTGGATGTGCTTTGCCCGTGTATACGTGCAGTTTGCTTGTTTGTGGTGAACAATAAGGCGAGGGTTTCGCGAAGGTCTCGGGCGCGAGGGTTTCGCGATGGCCTCGGGGGCGAGGGTTCGCGAAGGCCTCGGGCGCGAGGATTCGCGAAGGCCTCGGGGGCGAGGGTTTGCGAAGGCCTCGATCGCGAGGGTTTGGCGGAGGCCTCGGGGACGAGGGTTCGCGAAGGCCTCGGGCGCGAGGGTTTCGCGAAGGTCTCGGGCGCGAGGGTTTCGCGAAGGCCTCAGGGGCGAGGGTTCGCGAAGGGCATGCCTGATGCGAGCGTGAGGGCACGTGATGGCGCGCGAGGCACGTGGGGTGTGTGGTTGTACACAGCGTGCATGATGTCCTTCATGTCGAATCTATTAGCAACATGTTACATTCCATATAACCTATACGTCAACCGGTGTTCCTTTGCCAAACACTTATCGATTTTTTGCATTGTTGTCATCGCAGGTTCCTCTCGCTTTGTCGCCGCGGCTAAGGACTACAGTCTCAATCGCCGGGGAAACGGAGACAAGGATCGGGCCAAGGCAGCCGTGACGGATACGCCATGCGATGATCTTGACGAGGACGTCGAGATCCTCGACGACGTCCTCGGCAAGGATGCCTGAGAAGCGTGACTATTCTACATTCTCCAAGAAAAAAGGTGGGTTTGGTTTGGCTAGTTTTTTTTTTTACTTGTGGCTTGACTCTTGATTTGTGAATCTGAATCATCTTGTTTAACTTTGTGCAGTGCGCCCTGCTATGAGGGCGGTTGAGGAGGCCGACTGGATTCTCGGGGAGATGACCGTAACTGAGTATGAGGCTCTTGAAGAGGTCAGCATCTTTGATGGTCGGGGGTGGAACAGCGTTGCTAATAGCTTGAAGTTGGTGATGCCTCCCCGGGGCAAGCTTGTCCCTGATCCGACGAAGAGGAAGAAGGCCAAGGTGTCGGATCCCGAGGGCATTGCCAGGGGCCCCTCTCGAAAGGGTCAGTTGACAACGAAACCTTCTGTTGTGGGCGCAAGGCCTCCTCTGACAGGTAGTGACCATCCTCGTGCTCCTGGAACCGCACGACCTCCCTCGGGGCATCCTACACATCCTCCTGCCTTCGGTCATGCTTCGTGTAGGGAGAGGATTCAGGATCCCAAGGCACTTCAGACGTCGTCTTTGCAGAAGAGGAAGAGAGAGCTCGCTAGTGGTGATCACTCTCATGTTCAGGCCATTGAGCCTGAGCGCGGGGTTGCTGAGGAGCATCCTCAGAGTCGTGGGACTTCTCAGGCCACATCCTCTTCTTCGGGCTCTAGCTCCCCGTCTTCCACCGGCTCCAGCTCTGTCGGGTCCCTTGGACGCAAGGTGGAGGAGCGGATGGAGGAGGGAGAGTTGGGCTCGACTCCTCGCGGTGGTTCGGAGGCACCCGTTATTCAGTATCATGACGCCTTCGACTCTCTCTTTGGCGCCAATGAAGGTCAGACACATTTTTATTTTTGTTTACCTTTTGTTCATTTGTTGGTCATTGCCCATTAATGCTTTCCATTTGTCAGAAGTCGCTGAGGTAGGAGAACAAGCTGGAGATGCGGGGGATGTGATGCCCAAGGCTCGGAGCCCAAGAGGAGAGAAGGCCCTTCCTAGCCTCGAGATCCAGGCGCACGAGGATCGTGATGAGGCCGCGAGCCATTCCTCCAGTGTATTGCCCTCTTACGTTGTCCCACTTATTGATGATGATGACGCGGCAGCACAGATCCGTCGTCTCACCGAGGGGTGTGTCAACAAGTACATGGCTCGCTTTCGTGATACGTGAGACGTTGGAGAGTTCTCCCAGCTTCTCAAGGACCGGCTGGGTACTGCCGTAAACCTCTACTTCCAGGTACCCTTGTGGTTATTGCCTTCCTCTACTCAATACTCGCTTTACAATCATCTTCTAACGCTTGGCATCTTGCATGTTCCTTGTAGGCCACTTCCATCTCTAACATCATTAGGGATGAAGCCCCCCGAATCATAGAGGAGATGTTTCAGAGGCGATGGCGACGCTTCGTGGCGTGCCCACCGTCCGATGATGAAAAGTGGTATCCGCAGAGGAGAAGCTAAAGGTCGCAGAGGATAAATCATGGATTGTCAAGACAAGCCAAGGCTACTTGAGGAGAAGTTGAAGGTTTTGAGGAGAAGGCTAAGGTCATTCGTCATGTGAATGTGAGCTTGGAGGAGGATGTGACTAAGTCCTGGCGTGGTGAACTACTTCTTGAACTCAGTGAGATCACCCTAGCCAGAGGTCCTTGGAGAGCTTGAGAGCGAAGGTTGCCCAGTCCCCATCGGGGTGACACGGCGAGGTGTGGGTTCCCCTCTGGCGGGCTGGCCCATCCGATCTCCCAGTCGCAGAGGACCGAGTCGGCCCTTCGCCACAGCGATTCAGCGGTAGGGCCCTTGCTATCTCCCACCATTGCGACGATTCAGGCAAGGAGGCGGTGCGCGAGGGCCTACGTGGCTCCTTCACCCCAGAGGTGAAGAAGGCGTCCCCAGGGGAGCGAGCTATGCTGAGACCCCTTGCGGCAGAGTTCGTGAAGAGCGTTGCTTCGTCCTTGGCATCGAGGGCTCATGCGCCTGCCCCTGCAGACGGGGAGCGTGACGCCCCAGCTAGCGTATGACTTCTGCCGACATGTTCTCGTTTGTATAAACTGTGATATCATGCAGGGCTGCTTAGCGTTCTCTTTTTTGTAGCTCATATGGTAGAGTGCTCGCTTTTTTGTAGATGAGTTAGGCCTGATGGCTTATGTAGCCTCCCATGCAAGAGCATGGTTACATTTGCATTTCTCTCTATTATGAAAATGACATGATGCTGTTATACTCCATTCAGGGCACGTTTAAGAAGGTGATTGGCATCAAATATAAGCGGTCTTTGGAGGCCGAAGGCGCTCGCCGATCGAACCCAAACCTTATGAGGATAGCCCGCAAAGGGCGGGCGGTTTAGCCTTGGGTATGATCGTTGCGAGGCGCTTCGATCCCCAGATAGGCTCCCTTTCCGTTCCAGCCTTAGCTAGGCGAGGCAACTGGGAGTTTTAAACACTTTCTAAAAGGTGTGGGTGCCTTTCTTGTGAGGCCTTTGGTATGCCAGATGTAATAAGGGAAACGCGCTTGGGCCCACTGAGAGGGTATGCCTCTCAGGACCTGTAAATGTTGCTAGCTTGTATTATTGTTTTGCTCGTAGATATATGCTCCTGGGGGATGTGAGTGTCTTAGGCACGGCTGGCCTTTGCTTGCGTTGGAGCAAGGCGAGGAGTGACCCGGAGGCCGTTTGGCGTATAGCCTGGAGGCTGAAGGGGGACTAATCCTTAGCACATCCATAGACTCGGGCGCTAGGCCCAAGCCATCGCTTGCGCCCTGGGTCCAGCAGGACGCAAGCCGCCATAGCAGAGGCGGCGGACGCCCAAGCTGCCTAGGTCTTAGTTAGGGGAGACCACAGGGGTCGTGCGCCCTACACCTCACGGGGGTGACACCCTTCGCAGCAAGGAAAGGGTCAAGCAAGACTTATGAGATTACTGGGTAAGGACAGTTCCTTAACAGCAGCGTGTTAGGAGCAAGTCCTTACAGTTGGTTGTGAGCGTGCTGGTTAGATGATCTCCTAAAATGGTACATTTGCAACCTCCTGATAACATTGTGTTGGAGGGTGGCCTTCCAACAGCAACGTGTTAGAAGGCAAAATTTTCAATCGCCGACGAGCATGTATTTGGGAACATGCACACAAAACAGGCATGCCCCCTTAACAGCAGTGTGTTAAGGAACTACCCCGAAATCGTGGCCTGCCCCTTAACAGCAACGTGTTAAGGGACTACCACGAAATCGTGGCACGCCCCTTAACAGCAGCGTGTTAAGGGACTACCACGAAATCGTGGCATAATTGCATACATAGAGGGTTCGTGCTAGAACCTCATGTCTTCATTTCATTGAGCAACATGATGTTTACACTTTGATAGGTGCCACGGAGGGCATACAAGAGGGTTTTAAGCGTAAAACTTGCGGAGCTTATCCGTGTTCCATGCATGCTTCAGCTGATTGTCTTCCAGGGTAGCAAGTCGGTAAGCACTTGATCCTAGGACTGAGGAGACGCGGTAGGGCCCTTCCCACTTGGGGTGAAGTTTCCCTTGAGCCGTCGGGTCGGTGACCCTTTTGAGGACAAGATCGCCAAGAAGAAAAGCACGCTCCTTCACCCTGCTGTTGTAGAATCGGGCGGCCTCCTGCTTGTAAGCGGCATGCTTGAGGAGGGCCTGGTCGCGGATCTCTTCAACGAAGTCCACCTCAATCCTGTGGTTGTCCTCATTTTGGGTGAAGCTAACAGGTGATGGCCTTGAGAGCATTTCCACTCGGAGGGAGCGGTGGTGGATTTCAGCAGGGAGGATAGCTTCTGCCTCGTACACGAGCGAGAATGGAGTTCTCCCAGTGGCACGACTAGGAGTTGTGCGTAATCCCCATAGGACGCTGAGGAGCTCCTCCGCCCATGTTCCTCGCTTGAGGGCACTTGCCTCGAGACGACGTCGTATGCCTTGCAGAATTAGCCCATTAGCTCTTTCCACGGCCAGCTGGTTTTTGGGTGAGCCACCGATCTGAAGAAAAGGGTGGTCCCAATGGAGTCGCAGAATCCTCAAGGAGGAGGCATCAAACCGAGTGCCGTTGTTCTCTGTGAGCTCCTTGGGAACCCCGGCTTACACACAACATTCTTCCAAAAGAACTTCAGACGGAACGAGATGTGATGGAGGCCAAGGGTTCCGCCTCCACCCACTTGGTGAAGTAATCCACCGATACCACCACATGCTTAGCCCCCCTTGCCGGTGGGAATGGCCCGAAAGGTGTCCATTCCCCATCTGTAAACGCCAAGTGATCCAGATGGTGCAAAGAGGGCTAGCAGAGCGTTGTGGTTGGTCGCCATCCTTGGCACCCCTTGCATGTCTTGAGGACGCCGAGGGCATCTTGCACCATCGTGGGCCAATAGAAGCCTTGACGGAGGGCTTTGGCTGCGGTTGCCCTTGGCGCAATGTGGGAGCCGCAGAGGCCCTCATGCACGTCAAGGAGAAGAGAAATGCCTTCTTCTCTTGTGACACACTTGAGAAGGCGGATGCTCGCGCTTGTAGAGCTTTCCTTCAATGATCACATAAGCCTTGGCTTTGGAGTGTAGCCTAGAGGCCATTATCAGATCCTCGGGCTCCTCTTCTCCTCAGATGCACTTGATGATGGGAGTCATCCAGAGGGAGGAAGGAGTGAAGTCTCGTTGACCTCTGGGGGTAGCTTGGGATCAGGCACTTCTTCTACTGATGACGTTTTTAACACTTCAAAGAAGACTTCAGGAGGAAGGGTTCTCAGGAACTCGGCAGACGAGCCAAAGGCTCGCCTTGTGATTATCTCCACGGGATCCGACGAGCTTCAAGTCCGGCAAAGTGGCATTCCATCTTCGTCATTTTGTCCAAATATTTAGCCATTTTTGATCGAGGCATTGATATGTTTTATCCATCCGATTGACCACCAACCGAATCCCCTAAGATGAGAAGGTGTCGGACACCCATGGCCTTAGCAAGGCGAGACCCAAGAGTAATGCTTCATACTCGGCCACATTGTTGGTGGGGTTGAAGGATAAGGGCCCGATACTCAAGTGCATTCCTTAGGGCTTATTAAGGCGACACTGCACCCTCTCTGCCGGACGCTTGGACCCATCAAGTATAACGTCCAATGCTTGCTAGGGGTGTTCGAGGTGTTCTTTGGTGCTTCATGGTCGATCGGGATGCGATCCATTCGACCACCTAAATCGGCAAGGATTTGAGATTTGATAGAAGTCCTTCCCACCACCGAGAGAAAAAGGTGCTAGCTCGTGGCCCATTTTGCTATCCTTCTGTGGCCTCCTTGTTTCCCATCACCTCATTGAGGGATAGCTTGTTGAACAAATGATAGAATGTCCCGTAAAGTAGTGACGAAGCTTCCTTGAGGCCATGAGTAGAGCATAGCATATTTTCTCTATTTCTGTGTACCTTGTCTTTGCGCCTGCCAGGGCTTCGCTGACATAATATACTGGGTGTTGAATTCCTTCTTTCTCCTTGACTAGGACGGCGCTCACTGCGACAGGGGTTGCAGCGAGGTATAGGAGTAGCACATCTCCTGGTCTTGGACTTGTGAGGAGTGGAGGGGCTGCCAAGTAGGCTTTTAGGTTCTCGAAGGCCTTCTGGGCTTCATTGGTCCATAGGAAGCCTTCAAGCCTACGGAGAATCTTGAAGAAGGGAGGCCCTTTTCCGCTTTAACGTGACAGAACGTCCGAAGGCTGCCATGCGCCCATGAGGCGCTGGACGTCTTTGGTGGAGCGGGTGGTTCCATGTCAAGGATTGCTTGAATTTTTTCAGATTGGCTTCGATCCCATTGTGAGACCCAGAACCCTAGGAGCTTTCCTCCTTTACCCCGGCGATTTTTCGGGTTTAGTTTGACGCCGAACTTGCGAAGATTGGCGAATGTCTCTTGGAGGTCTTCAATATGCATTTAAGCTTGAATGCTTTTTACGACAAAGATCATCGACATAAACCTCCACATTGCGACCTAGCCGGTCCTTGAGGATGAGACAGACGAGACGTTGGAAAGTGGCTCCAAGATTCTTCAACCCAAAGGGCATGCGCAAGTAGCGTAAAGCGCCCTGAGGGGTGATGAAGCTTGTTTTTCCTCGTCTTCTTTCGCCATGTGGACCTGACGATACCCTGAGTATGCATCTAAAAAACTCATCAACTCACACCCAGCGGTGGAGTCAACGAGTTGGTCGATACGCGGGAGTGGGTAATGGTCCTTCGGACATGCTTTGTTGAGGTCGGTGAAGTCAATGCACATGCGCCACTTGCTGCTAGACTTTCTTACCAAAACGGGATTAGCTAGCCATTCAGGATGCCAAACCTCCTGAATGAGGCCGGCCCTTGAGAGCTTGTCAATTTCATCTTTAATTGCTTGACACCGCTCTGAAGAGAGCTTCCGAAGCTTTTGCTTTATTGGTGGGCATCCAGGTCTCACCGCGAGGTGATGCTGGATCACCTCCCGAGGGATGCCGGCCATGTCTGACGGTGTCCAAGCGAACACGTCAGCACTAGATTTTAAGAATTTCATGAGCTCTTTCTCCACTTCTCTTGGGAGATCGACCCCGACTCTAAGGGACCGCGGGTCGTCTTGGCCGAAGAGTCGTACTTTGCGAAGGTCCCCCTCAGAGCGAGGCTTCAGATAGCATCTCCCTGGGGGGGACACGTCCTTGGCGTTCCCCGATGAGAGAAGTGAACGCGCTCCTTCGTGTGGCTTCTTAGTCTCGAGGAAGTTGATGTCGCCGGGAGTCGATTCTTGGCCTGTGGTATAGACGGCGAAGCTAAATCTTGATCGCCTCACGGAGATGACCCCGCGAGGGCCTGGTATCTTTAAGCACAAGTAGTTTTGATGGACCGCCGCGCAGAAGCGGTTGAGAGTTGCCCTTCCCATGATAGCATTAAATGGGGACTCGATGTCAACGACATCGAACCTGACGGCTTCCGTGCGGTGATTTTCCTGTGTTCCAAATGTCATGAGGAGCTCGATCCTCCCAAGGGGTTGAATGGATTTTCCTGGTATGAAACCAGTGAGAGGCCGATCGGATGGCAGCAGGATGCCGTGATGATATCCTCCCCGTGGCTCCCACAGTTCCTTGAGCGTACGCAGGTAGAGTATATCTGCAGAGCTTCCTCCGTCGACAAGGATGCGGGAGACCTCGCAGTTGGATATTATGGCGGTTAGCAAGAGGGCATCATCATGAGGGAACCTTAAGCCTTTTGCATCCTCGGCTATGAAGCTAAGGGGGATGCTTGCCCACTTGGGAGGGACGCTTTGAGGAGCCACCCCTACGACATTGACCTCCCGGGCGTACTCCTTTCGCTGGCGCTTTGACACATGCCCGGAGGCCGAGCCCCCTATTATGACGTTTACTTGTCTTTGCGGTGCTTGGAAAGGGAGTTCCTGCTCGGCATCTTGCAGGTGCTGCCCGGGGGGTAGATCACCCAGGGCCTGTGCTGGGGGTGGTGGAATTGCCTAAAGAGGCATCGCCTCTGCAGCCGTGGGACGTGGTGGCGACCTATGGCGCGGCTCGGGGCCGCGTTTGAGAAGCTTCGCTATCTCAGCGGCATACTGGCGGCACTCATTTGTATCATGCCCATGCATCTTGTGGTAGGCACACCAGCGTCCGTCTCCTTGATTTGGGTCACCTCTTTTTTCATTGCGGCCTTCGCCAGGGCGCCCCTTCCAGTGGGCTTTAGGCCCCGATTCCTTCTTGGGTCCTCTAGTGGAGTTGCCCCCATGCTCCTGCGGAGGTGTGTCGGTCACGACGAGGACTTTGGAGTCGCGTCTGCCACCGGATTGCTCCCTCCGGTCCTTGCCCCCCTTTCCAGAGGAGCCTTTTGACCTCCTCCCTGGGGAGGTGCTTTCATCTTGCGGGCGAAGTCCCTTCTTGGCCAGGTCATCTTCCTCTCCCCGGGCGTATTTTTCCACGACCTCGAAGAGCTCATGGGTCGTCCTCGGGGGATCTCTCCCAAGCACGCGGTTCAGTTCTCCCGGGAGCAGCCCCTCCTTGCAAGCGTTGATGACCGTTGAGTCTGGGGCATCTGCGACTTGGCTTCTCACTTTGGAAAAGCGCTTAAGAAATTCTCTTATGGATTCACCCTTTTGTTGCTTGATAGTGAAGAGCTGGTTGGGGAGCATAGGGCGCTTATAGCTTCCTTGCGCTGAACTCTTCCCTCTGCTGGTTCCAAGAATAGATGGAGCCTTTCTTTTGGTTGAAGAACCAGGAACGTGCCGTTCCAGAAAGGAACAGTGGGAGGCAGTTGCACATCTCTACTTCTCCACCTCCCCCAGCCCGAATCGCCGTGGAGTATACTTCCAAGAATTGTATGGGGTCAGAGTCCCCATCGTAAGGCCCGAGGTTAGGCTGACGGAACTTCGGTCGGAAAGGAGTTTTGTAGATGTCTCTTGTGAGAGGATTCCCAGTCTTCGGGATGCCCCTGTCCCTTCGAGCGCGTGGTGATGGTGATTGCGCTGTGCGACGACGGCGGTGGCGGGGCTCTCCTGAGCTAGAAGAGCTAGATGCCCGCCGGTGGCGGCGAAAAGGCGAGCGTTAGCGAGTTGGGCGCCCTGACCGACTTGTGCCTTGATCCGTTTGGGAGATTAGTGATTCAAAGATCCATTTCTTCGTGGCGGTGGTGACGCGCTCCCAGCCGGATCCGACGGTGGCACGGGACACGCCTAGTGCCCGCAGAGTACATGCTCTTCTGACCGCCCTAGCCACAGCCTCCTTGATGTGAATCCTTACGGCCTGACGAGTGCACTTGGGCCATGACGTGTGGAAAGGTCCTTCCACTTCAAGGTCTTTGGAGGGGCACCGGGAGCAACCTTTGGCCCCACGGGCTCCCTAGTCGCCCCCGGCCATGTAGCACCTTGAGGATGGAGCTCAACACTTACTAGGGGGAGTTGACTCACCATCTCCGGGTGCTGGCGTGTTGCCCAGGCGGAGGAGCTTGGAGGAGGTCATGAGCGCCTGTTCCAGGGGGTATGAACTCAGGCCTTGGAGGCTGGGGCGACGGGATGAATTGCAATGGAAAAGGCTGAGCTCCTTCCCATCCAGAGTTTGGCGGGTGCATTGGCCAGTAAGGAGCCCCGCTCATCACCGCCACGTGGGCGAGTGGAGGGAGGTTGTAAGGATGCCCCCCCGGCCCTCCTCCAAGGAAAAATCATGGGCGGGTCGGGCCACTTGAACTCAAGGCGGTCTTTGGGAGCGGGAGACGTCTTGAGGGCAGCTGGGAGTGCGAGCACGTGGCCATCATGTAGTCCACCACCGCCTTGCGGTTGCCTCCACCATTGCTTTGCAATTTGCGCGTCGAGCCCCCAGAGCGGTGGATGGCCCCGAGCTTCAAAGAACATTTGGACCTCTTGCCTTGGGCCGACATCGCGTCGGTTGGTGCAATGGAGATGGGGGCGCTGGCGGCAGGGAATGCGCAGGACGTTATGCATCCCGGATGAATAGCTCCGATCTTGAAGATAACCCATGCCTTGGGCTTCTTCGGGAACGGATCGGCCGTCGTCATGAGCTCCCTATGCTCAAGTGAGAGGAGGCCTCGCGGACTTGGAGTACTTCTTGGTAGGAGCCATAGCCTTCGCTGATCACCACGCCCCCACTGGCCGGCGCCAATGTTGATGGTGTAAACCAAACACAAGTGAGAGGGCGGACGTCGGCCGTGCTACGGGCCGTCGTCCGCGAGAGTGGGCGTGACACGGAGGTTTATACAGGTTCGGGGGTCCGAGAGGACCGCCCTACTCCTGTCGGTGGCCTGCGGGGGCTGAGGGTTCCTCCCAGAGGCTCACCTAGTGACTTGCTTGTATGTATTGCTCAAGAGACCTCCCCCCTCATGAGAGGGATACACGGGGTATTTATAGGCTCCCCAGCCTGTACAAATGACCAAAATGCCCCTTGGGGGAAAGGCTAGCCTATAATTACAAATGAGGGGTATTACAGTCTTTCAGGAGTATAGCAGCATTTCTTGGATCTGTATGTACATACACTGCAGGGCGGGCCCTAGATCTAGGAGCGATGAAATATTTCTCCAACATAGATCGAACATCCACAACATTCGAGTTCAAATTCGATACATATAACATTTCCAAGTAGTAATTTCATTACATATATAACCATTTTCTTCGGAAAACAGGATGTTATATTCACTGAAGAGGTGGGTATAGTAGTTGATATCTTATTCATCAAAAGCAAGCCCCAGCTTCACATTTATTTCTTCCAAAGCTTCCCTCCCCCTTTCAATGACTGGAACAACACTGACTGAAATGATGATAAACACAATCATGAACCAAAGTAGCAAAGTCACCAAGTTGGCTTAATTTCATCAAGTGGGTCACTGCCAGCTACTATTAGTACTTAAAATAAGAGTAATGTGTAAAATGTACCAACGTTAGATCCATTCAGTGATACAAAATTGAATAAAATGCATAGTGTTACAAGGAGACTATATTTACAGTCTCAAGATGGCCCTAACAATTGTTCAAAAATATAGCTTATGATGTTTTAAGTGCAATTGCTTCAAGTGAGTCCACTCCTCCACAACCTCTTTCCAGAACTTGGCAACTTAGGTTTAGGTAACAACTTGTCAGCTAGAATCTCAGATCAATGACTCAAATTATACCACAAAATAGCATGTCATAATGGTAAGGCAAATCTATTTCAGAATTCTATGCTTGAACAGAAAATTGTGCAATGCCGACAAATAAAGGAAATCATTTAAAAGTCATTATGATAAGATGGATTCTATGAAAAACAAATGCATTTGAAGATACTAAAACACTAACATCAGTTGCGCCAAGACAGTACCTGATCTCCTTAGGACGAAGAAGAAAAGAGCAACGCGCCATGCTTAACTTTACAGAATACTCATTCCATTCGGCTGTGTCAAGAATATCCACAGGACTGGAGAAAGATTCTAATGTACGTGATGTCCTGGTGCTTTAGAATCTATATTACCGTCGGTGTATTCTTATCATCGCAGATCGTGATAATTGCAAGATATTCACGTAGTTCTTTATTTCTGGTTCTATGCTCAAGGCAAACTTTGAATTGCTCTGCAGAGAGGTCCTTCAAGCATTAAATAACAGATCAATGCAGGAAATATTTGGACTTGAAAAGAAAGATTATTCACCAGAGTATATTCATGTCCATAGTACACTTTCGTCTCGTCCGGCAAAGCTACAATTTTCTGGAGTGAAGAGTACATCTGCAGAAAGATCAGGAAAAAAAAGGGGTCATACGTAGGTCCCAATATTATATACAAATAACTCTATTTTGTAACCTTCTATCAAAAGGAAGATCAACAAGCAATTGACAACCAACAAAACTACCAGAAGACCATAACCTTTCAACTTCTCTATTGAATAATTGATTCCAGTGACAAGGTGTTAGCAGTGGCATCGTATCATTAAACAAACCAAGGAAACACCATAAAATAAATAATCCATCATATCGCATACAAATTAAGGTAACAAATTAGCCATCACATATAGGATGGAATCATAGAAAAAAGGGTAAACAAGAATATCAAGTTCATATATAATCCATTTCAGAGTTGACATAATTCTAGCACCTGATAGTCTAGTTCAAATACACGTAATATTCAAGACACTACCTGTGTTGTATGTTATAAAACATACCTCCAATGGGATGGCTCATATGTGTGAAAGAAGACATGCGTTCAGTTTAAATCAACGCTTTTTTCCACCCACGAAGCCCAAGTCTCCAATATACTAAAGGTATGTACATAAATTTACTATATGAAACCACATCAATGTGTAACAATTAATAAGCCAGCCAGCTACAAAAATGGTTTACGAAATTCTTTTCAAGCTAAATTAAATAATATTTCAAGAATATTATAACTTAAGTTACCTCATATGTCGATGGTTTGAGTTGAAACTTTGTAGGAAGATCAGATCTAAATACACCAGTTTCAAAACACTCAACATGACCACCAATGTAGGTTTCACTTTCTAATAGATGGTTATTGTAGAACTTCTCCAGATCAGCTTGGTGCTTGTTAGGACAAATAATATTAGCCTTAAATGCCTAGACATTAGAAGTAACTGAATTCAGCAGGCATGAGAAAAAAAAATCAGAGGTAGTTGAAAAGGCAGTACTCTTCGTGGTGGGGACTAGGGATTTAAATCTCAAAGTGCTTGGCCTGGGTTCAAATCCTGGGCCAAGGCAATGGTAAAAAATACTCGTTCAAAAAAAAGTTGAAAAAGTGGTATGTATTCACAACTATACATCTTGTTAAACTGACAAGCTTTATGTGCCATATAGGCACGCATGCTTGTCCACCGCCACACTTCAAGTAAAAAATAACAAGAAAGCTCATGAAACATAGCATAGAACTTCTGCAAGGAGGGTAAGCATGCCATCAAGATGTACATAGCACAAATTTGCCATCACGAAAGCATTTCATAGAAACAGAAAGGGCTAGTTTGGCACAATTTGACAACTCAATTATACTTTTAAGTTTCATAAGAAAACTCTGAATCTGGATACAAGTATTAGTTCAAAACAACTATAGCATAGAAAACATGACAGGAAAGTTTATTCAACACACCTGGACCATATATTAGTAGCATTTCACATAGTGTCCCACTTCCTTTCCGCAATACCTCATCAGGTGACATAGGTATTATGGTTGCAAGGGAAAAGATAAATGGGTGGACATAACCCATATGATACTGAACAAAATATGTACAAGTTGCTCATTCCTCATTTGCAACATTCTTAACTCTAAAATACTACAACAATTTGGAGGATTTAATACAATACCAAAATTTGGATAGGCAAATGTATAAATGAGAGGTCAACACCTAAAAATGCTCGATAACCGATCTATATGTATGGTCAATTGTCGAGCAGGTACTTGTTGAAGAACGTTAACACCTTGCTGGATTATGTCCTATTTTTTTAATAAAATAAATTAGCATGGATACATCAACATACCCCAAGTGACTATCAAAGATTGCTACTCACCTGCAAGGGATTAATTACTGGCATGCAGATTAACTCCAGTGCTCTTTTAGCACGGTCTGGTGGAAGCATCGTAATAACCACACTGATTTGAGTATGTCAACGTGCAAGAGCATGTAAGGTAAAATGTTGAATACAACCAAAAAAGTAGTAATAATTGCTTAAGTGAAATGGCGAGAATTAGGGAACCTTAAAGCTTCAACCAAATGCAATGAGTCCTATGAAGAAACTTTATAACCACCAACTCCACTTATTGCAATATGATAGATATGGAAAAGGCCATCCAATGACCCTGAGAACTTTCTCCTGCAGTCTTATAACATAAAAAAAAGATAAATTAACTATATTGTCGATTGTTTGTGATAATAACACAAATCTATGGCAAAATTCAAACAAGCAAGGAAATACAAACAAATGCTTATGATAAATTAACTATTCAACATTGCAGTACATCACAACTCCATATATTAACTAAATAGCACAACTATCAGGAATGGCAAAGCCACGATAATTATTTAACTGTCATGCAGTAGCTCAACAATGTCAAAGCTAGAAAAATATATATGAGCACAAAGAAGAAAGACGTTGTTAAGCAGATCTGGATACTGATGTGATACCTTCACATATATGCCCGCACGCCGGAGTAGCAGGTTCAAGAGTAGGTAAGATCGATCCGGACCTTGCGGAGGTGGAGGTGGCGGCCGGTGGGCATGCATGGGCGACTGACCAGTCCTCGGCGCTGGCCGAGAGGCACGGGCGTGTACTCCTTTTTCTCTGGCATTGTCGACGTGTGGACCTTCCAAAGCTTTAGGAGCTTCTCGCAAGTGAAGTGGGTGGGTGGGAGGAGGAAAGCAAAGGCATTTATTTGGCGGTGCGTGAGCCGAAGCTGAACCGGGCGGGCAGAGATGGGCGGCGCCATGGAGGGCCGAGGAGCGGTCATGGGAGGAGCACAGGCGGGCGCAGGAGCATGAGGTGAGCGACGGGCCGGGAGCACAAGGCGGAGCGACCAGCCACGCCAGGGAAACAGAGGGAGAACAAGGGTGCAAGGCGGGTGGTAGCAAGGCATGGGTTGGGAGGTGGCACCTTGGAGTAGGGGCTAGAAATCCAGAATACAACTTCCGTACGTATACAACAAGAGCATACGTATGCAGCAAGGGAAGGCAACAGAAAAAAAAGGAAGAGATGTACAACTCTATCTATTACTTTAACAGCTCGAAGCAACCCATCTTCATGCATAGTACACTGCTTTTGTAAGATGATTATCATTGATTCTTATTTCCAAGCATTCTTTCTTGCTGGAAGATAGGGTTGTAAGGCAAAATCTTTAATTGTAATTTTGATATCGCATCTTTGTTTCCATGATTTACTAAATGAATATGTTATCACGGCTTATAGGCTGGCTTGTGATAAATTACAGTTACTGATCCAGAAGATGGATCAGATAGAGAAGAGCCATAGCTAGACAATTCTTCTATATGTAATTGATTAAATGTTTTGATACCCATCTAATCCAATAAGCCACGTTAGCTTGTTAAACTAAAATAAATGTTAATTTGCAAAAACAAAAATAAAGGGGCAAAAATGCAAACTTAGGAGTAGATAACCTCAATACCTCATCCTACAACTGAATTTGTCGAACACCATCATGGATCTATTTTGTTGTTCCTTTTTGACCTAGTTGATTGGAAAAGCTTCAATCTTGATACACGGTGTATTAGCTGCATTATGCATGATCCACACGGAACACGTTTCCAGTGTTGTCTAACTTTACAACTAGGTCCCCAATGTTCTGGACATCTACCAACATACATGCTGTGCAAAAGCTTGGAGCTCCATAGCTTCAGTATGTAAAGTTATTCAAAAGGGTTAAGTACATTGTTAGTCCCTCAACTATATCCGTTGATTAATTTTGGTCCCTCAACCGAAATACCGGATATCTTACACCTCAAACTTTACATACCGGGCAAAGCGTGTCCCTCCGTGCATTCTCAGGCGGTTTGGGCCGACGTGGCAGCCACGCTGGCACTGAGTTGGCCCTACGACCGGACCACGCAGCGACCCGACTTGGTCCGGTCATATTGTCGCACTCGGTCGCCCTATCTCCCTCTCGCTCACTCTCGCTCTCGCTCTCTCTCGGCGGCGACTAGGGTTTGGTGGCCGGCGGCGACTAGGGTTCGTAGTTTGGTGGCCGGCGGCGACCCAAGCCGACTGTCCTCCTCGACGAGCAAGTTCACTAAGTCGCCTGCCGAGCTCCCTCAGCAGATTTCCCCTCGCCGAGGTGCGCCATGGCCTGCTTTAGGGAGCTCGAGTTCGTTGGCCCTGGTGGAAGCTCAAGGTCGTGGCATGTCTTGCACCTCCGTCGGACAGTTTATGGGTCTTCCACATCGCCGATTCCGCATGAGAGAGACAACCTGGAGTACGCTCGATGGTCTGCTACACTCGCGGGAGAAGGCTGGTCGGTGGATCTCGTGGAGCGACTCTAACCCGGCACGGAGGTACATGACATGCATGCGAGCTCGGGTAAGTATTCTTCGCCAATTTGCTGTTTTTTGTTTGTTTGTGGAGGCTTTGCTTATTTGTGAATCTTAATTGAAGGATGGAGGCTGCAAGTTTTGGGCATGGTACGACGATGAACCAACCCCCTTCTTGAGGCAGGTAGTACTGGACTTGCGCGACACTGTTAGGGCGTTGAGGTAGGAGAACCATGAGCTTAGGGCGTTAAGGAACCAGAACAATGAACAAGATTTGAGTGTGGCCGAGTCTAGGCATGGAGAGCGTGATGTAGCAGTTGTTGGACTCACTGGTAGGGTAGCACAGCTGGAGAAAGAGAGGAGACTTTTTTTTTGTCTTGCTTGTTGTTTTTGTGATGATGCTAGTTAGAGTTCTGATTAGGGAATGTAATTGAACCTGTGCCGCAATGTACTATGTAATTGAACCTGTGTTGCTCTGAATTTATCCAATTCAGTTGGTGCTCTCTTATACTGCTGCTTCTCTGATTTGGTTTAAGCAAATTGTAGTGCTATGACAAATCAGTAAGTGAGTAAACTCCATCTCATGTGCTGTCATGTACTGCTATGTTGTTTTGAATGAGTGATGCATCTGGTGTTGCTCTGCTATGTAAACTCCATCAGCAAATATTAGTGCTTCTCTGATTTGAATGAGTGATGCATCTGGTGTTGCTCTGAAATTGTCCAGTGATGCTTCTGTTTGTTCTGAATCAGTGATGATTTTGGTTGAAAAAGGACATGGAAAGGTACCATGATTGTCTTGATTTGATCCTAGTTGAAAATGATCACTGATACATACGGTGCTGCTGCCACCACTGCTTCCTGTAATTTTGTACACCATGCAATGGTTGGAAGTGCATGTATAGGGAGAGAGATGCAGACTTTTATTTCACACAAGTTCGGTAGCATGCATATCTTATTGTATCCATCTATACATCAACACTAATAGAACCAAGGATCATGTTTAAGCAAACACCATGACTGACAATTAACATGGACCCAACAAGACTATCTTGCAAGCAGATTGGTTCTCACAAATAAACAAAGATATCAATTGGTTCTCACAAATAAACAAAGATATTGATTAGTTCTCGAAATAAACACCATAACATGCAGCCCACAAGGCACAAGTTGAAAAGATTAGACAACACCGATCGTCTCACAAGGCACAAGTTCAAAAGATTACATAACACTAATCGATTTGTCGACCCACAAGACACAAGTTCAAAAGATTACATAACACTAACAAAGATAACTGCATCATTCGCACAAGTTCAAAAGATTACATAACACTAACATCACTCATTAGTTGGCATACCCAAAAGCTTTGCAAGCTTTGAACTATAACTTTGCTTCTTCTTGGTTGGAGTCAGTTTTTTCCTTTTTTGAGAGGCTAGTTCTTGGGCTGCAGCTTGACCAGAAGCAGAACCCAAAGTCACCTGGATGTTCACACTTGATTTTGCACTCGCAGACGCCACACTTGCCTCCAAGTTCATAGTGCCAGAACCACCATGTTGTGTAGTGACTTTAGCAAGAGCAGAGGTTTTGATGATCCTCTGAGTTGGCATACCAGTCAGAAAGGTAACCACCATGCTCGGCTAGAGGTTTGTAGTTTGCAAGTGCAAAGAATATAAATGAAGATATGGACATTTTGGGATGCACCTACATTCGAATAGTTGTGCTGTCCTCTCTCGAGTACAATACTCCCACCCCAAAGGCAACTCTTTTTTGATGAAGGTGGTGTGTTCTTTGAATTAGACCTGGTCTTTCTCTTGGTCATGTTAGAACACTCTGTTGTGATGGAGGAATGACAACCGCAATGTCGAGGCGATAAACTATGTAATTTTGTACCAACTTAGGAAATGCATGAAATGAATGAATTTATTACCAGGGGAACAGGATCAGTTGGTGCAGAATTGCCAACACTTGCACAATGACCTTGTTGATCCCGGTTGGCTCGATGTTTCTTTGTGATTGGCCATGTCTCCTCTCACAGCCTAGACTGTTATGGCTAATTCCTTGCAAAGCTCGCACCTAATGATTGTGCCAATCTTGGACATTCTTGTTCCTTTAGGCTTCTCATCTTGCTCTCTCTTCCTTTCTTTCTTTGGCCTCCTGCATTTTCTCCAACTTTGGTTGCCTTGGTCTTGGTCTCTCCGATGTGGGCCAACAAGTCATGCCCTCAACAGTCGCAAGCAAGGCTCATAAGTCTTCTTGTACTCTGCAATGGAGTAACATGGTGCTATGTAATCATCTAGGAACTGCTCCTCCAATTGATGCATGCAATGGCATGTGGGCAAGGCAAACCCATAGCGGTTGCCAATATCTGCATGAACAAGTTCTCGCTATCCAAGTTCACCGAGAACCTATGATCTCTATGTGTGACCTCAAAACCATTCTCGACCATTGTACACAAAGATGACGTAAAACCCACTCATTGATGTAGACCTTCATTTTCTTCATAATATTGGGGCACGTCACACCTGTCCACTTCTCTGCCTTGCTTTTGTTGGTATGGATTCTAACCATCACTTTCCTTCTGATCCACTCAAACATGCTGATGATAGGGAGGTACCTTGACTCAACTATGGCATGATTGAATGATTCACACATATTATTGTCCACAGATTCACAGCATGATCCCAACTTGAACCATGCCCTGCTCCAATGTTGTGGATCTGTCCTCATGAGTGCATCAGCACCTTCAGGGGTTTCCTTTGCAAGCCTTGCCCTATGGTAGTTGAATAGATTGACAAATGGAGATTTGGCACACAACCAGAACTTCTTCTGCCAAGCCTTGTTCTTGTAAGTCTTCCTGAAGTTGGTATAGATGTGTCTTGCACACATCCTACGCCACTTTGGGTACCCAATACTCAACAAAGATTTAGTAGCCCCGCAACAAACAAGCGAAGTTAAGTAATTGGATATGACAAATTGGATGAATAAACACTAATGTGACTTACTTTACATTGATCCGAGATGATTACCCATCCTTCACCATCTCCAATTTCTATATCTTTGAAGAAAATCCACGTAACCGGTCCCATGACTCATTAGTTTCCTTCTCTACCACGGCCCATGCTATGGGTACATCCGATTGTTTGCATCTCTTCCCATTGCACAAATTAGCTCCCCATTGGTTGGACCTTTGAAGAAACAACCATCTAAACCTATCACTTTCCTACACGCAGCTAAGAAACCTCTTTGCAAGCATCCAAACAAATGTACATTCTCCTAAAAACAACTCTGTGGCATCCGGATGCGCTTAACCACTCTACTGTTATTCGGATTGCTCCTAAGAAGCTCCTTTGGTAGTCAAAGACCCTACCATACTCTCCCTTCTTGGAGTCTAATATCTTTCGCATTACAAGGGACTTAGCTCTTTTGCACTTAGCTATGCTCACATCTGCATGCATTTGTTCTGTCTTGTTTGCTTCAAGTGCTCAAGCTTCGAGTTGGGTTTCCCATTATGGCACTCTCAAACTTTTCATTTATTCTCTGGAAGTGACAAGTTTGTTGTCCCTTCTTGGAGGGCATGTGTGCTCGCCCTGAAACTAGTCACTTGCCATCCTTACGTCTCCTTTGTTATTTGACAACAAGATAAACCAAGGACATTTGGCCCACTCACATTTAGCCCTAACCCTTTTGTTGTCATTCTTACAAAAATTAATAACATGACTCCTAGCTACTCCATACTGCCTAACAGCTTGAATGAAGTCTCCCTTGCAGCTAAAACCCATGCCCAAGCTAAATGTAGGGAGACTTGCTTTCGGGTCATACCTAGGGTACTTGGGTTTCTTCCTCAGGAGCTCACCATCACTGCCACCTTCCTCATAGCTGTCCTCTTCCTCACTCTCAGAAAAGTAAGAAGTGTCACTGTCATCGTCTCCTCCTTGTCCCCTTGACTCATCAATGGCTACCAAATGCCCAGCCTTGTACCTCTTTCTATTCTGAGTAGCTTCATCATCATCCTCGTCGGTCTCAGCATCTATAGGGAGGTAGTCACTGCAAGTCTTGTAGTCAGCCTTTGCCTTCCCCTTCATATCAGACACTGTACTGTAGAACTTCCGCTTGCAAGCAATATCCTTCGCAATATCACCTGGTGACATCTTAATCACCTCCACCTCCTTGGAAGCATCTAATGCCTCATCATCATCTGTGTGTAGCCAAGCTTCACTCTCGTCTTCCCAATCACTGAGTTCATCTCCTTTGTCACCCATACCATCACCATCACCATCCGAGCCAACATCATCATCAACTCCACGCCTCAACAAATATATCCACAACACCCCATCGCTGATCTGATCGACCATGGTCCGGCAATCCTCATCATTTGTTAGCACCATCAATCCATTCTTTAATGCTTTTCAGAAGCGCCGAAGGCATGAGTACCAACTCCACATCCTCACAATGGTCCTTCAAATGGCCTTGGACCTCTGGCAGCGACAACTTATCCCAATCTATGTAAGACATGCCCTCTCCTCCTCCGCAATAATGCAATCTCTTCCCATCATCAAAGAAATCCCCACTGAAATGGAACCTAACAGCTAGCTTGTCCAACTTATCCATTGCTAAATCAGAGTAATTGCAAGAAATCACCACTGTGATATACCTACATGCAAAATAACACCAACCATTACCCTAAGAAAAACACAAATCAAGTAGCTCCACCAAACAACCGGAGTAATTGCGCCAGATGTAGGATTGAAGAACTCACCTTACCGCTATTCTTGTTCACCGCCGATCCTATCCATTTGGGATCTGGGATTTCTTGTTGTCATGACTAAGGGTCGGTGTGACCTCAATGACGGGAATCTGCACGGGAGCTTGACGTGAGGATCGCGGCGTGAGAGCGAGGCGAAGGCGAGGAGCTTGGGTCACGGGAAATCTGCGCGCGGGGAGCTCGGCAGGCGACTTAGTGAACTTGCTCGTCGAGGAGGACAGCCGGCTTGGGTCGCCGCCGGCCACCAAACTACGAACCCTAGTCGCCGCCGGCCACCAAACCCTAGTCGCCGCCGAGAGAGGCGAGCGAGAGTGAGCGAGAGGAGATAGGGCGGCCGAAAGCGATAATATGACCGGACCGAGTCTGTCGCTGCGTGTCCGGCCAGGGCCAACTTAGCGCCAGCGTGGTTGCCACGTCGGCCCAAACCGCCTGAGAACGCACGGAGGGACACGCTTTGCCCAGTATGTAAAGTTTGAGGTGTAAGATATCCGGTATTTCGGTTGAGGGACCAAAATTAATCAACGGGTATAGTTGAGGGACCAACAATGTAAATGGCAAATTGTAGGATTGGTTAAGGCAGCCAGAGGGGGTCAATGACTCTCACAACTTTTCTCCCTAGGTATTCATCAATCTTTTCACTCCAGCAGCTATGAGCAGCTGTGAAGATTGAGATTGAATTTGCTAGCACCGAGAAACAACACCTATAAGCAAGAACTAGACAATCACTGTCAGCCTGGCCACCAATTCCCAAAGTGGTTCGCTGGTTGACCGGTTTGACCGGCAACTACCAATTGGTCTGGCCGGTGGGCGATCTGACCCGCAGGCCTCGGCGGTCTGACCGCTCTCCCGTAGACAATATGAAAACAACACGATTTCTAAATAGGGATTTCACCTAACTTTTGATCTACTCATTCAAATCACACCAAATTTGAAACACATCTACCCTAGAATGTTGGGAACCTATTCCAACCAACAATTTCAAGAATTGTTGTCAAGGTTGCCACCTTTATACATCATAGGGAAGAGTGCTCAAGAACCGGCCAGCGGCGCATGGATGTAGAGGGCGACTTCCCTGGCTAGCGGCCACCCATTCCAGGCTCTCCTTCGGCTCCTCCCCATGGCCCAAGACCACGATCTCCTCCTCGGCTGCTGCATCCTCACAACGGTACTTGGAGGGTGGTGGAGGCGCAGTGGTGGGGAATGGCAGCCGAGACGGCGGTGGTACGACTATGGGAGGGTTGACATCAGCGTCCGTAGGTAAGAAATTTTTGCATCGGAGTATATGGATTTGTGGAATTGTGTGCAGTATTTTGAATTTTCGATGACTAGTTCACTAGTAGCAAGGAACTGCATGTGCTAATCATTTCAAAAATCAAAATGTCTTCGTAAACATTTTTTATTCTTTGTCGTGTTAGCGAAACCGACTCTGCGGAATTGACAACCAAGCCAGGCTTCGCCATTCGTGCATGGGCTGGGGTTTACTGACAAGTCAACCTTCTTATCTCTTCGCATTTGGTTTATCTGCCCCAGAATAGAGGATTTAGCAGCTAGTGCTGTTTAGGTTCCCAACCATTCCTCTGCTTTTTTTCTATGCTCCAGTGTATGATATGCTGCTGTTGGCTCTGGTAAGCTCCACGGCATATTGGCATCAATAGATCAAGAAATAGTTGAAAGCTAACACTTGCAAATCATGTGTGCATCTGCCACCAATTGGGCAGCTACCCAACCAGAAATATCTGAGAATTTGAGGGAACAACTGCAGTTACCAAGATTGGAACCAAATTTGTTGGCTGCGGGGTGGGTAATCCAATTGCAGGTTGGTAATGTTGAAGACTGCAACAACCGCACTTGCAAACAGCCGGCTGCAATATCTACTTGTTAATTCATAGTTCACAGTTCACACAAAACAAAACAAAAAGGAAAAGAAAAGTTTAAAAGGAAAACGGCTAAAAAAAATAGAAAATGCTTTAATAACTCTGTAGCATTTAGTGGTTTTATTGTTATTCTCTAGAGCTATTATGGTGCCATTTTCTATGCTGTTTTTTTTTGTTAATTGTTTGAACATGTCTTTCTTGGCGGCATATCTAGTGCACAAGAGCTATTTGGTGCACATATGAAAAAACTTTTGTTTGGGTATCAAATTAGCACAAAAAATTCTGAAAAAAATTCTAGATGTAGTTTATGGTGTTATGTCTCACCCTTTAAAATTTGAAGTTCAAACTCAAAGTATGTTAGAAGATACAAAAAAGAGAAATTCTGACATATGATAGATCAAATGGTGCTGAAAAAAAAACAGGGAAATGTTACTATTCATAGTAAACTTCTCTTTTTTGTATCTTCTAACATACTTTGAGTTTGAACTTCAAATTTTAAAGGGTGAGACATAACACCATAAACTACATCTAGAATTTTTTTCAGAATTTTTTGTGCTAATTTGATACCCAAACAAAAGTTTTTTCATATGTGCACCAATAGAGCTATGTGCACCTGATACGTTCCCTTAGTTATATGGGATGGTACACGAATGTGTTTGATTACTTTTATGAGATTGTACACGAATGATACGAGATTATGTTTGGTTGAGAGAATGAGATTGGTTCAGTAACCTCCTCCTACATTGGTGAGATTACTTCCATGGTATTTTTCTTTTCTTTTCTTTCTTTTTATTTTTTCATTTTATTTTTTCTCCATTTTCCCATTTCTTCCTTTGTTTTCTAACCTAACTATTAATGATCCTTTTCTAATTAATCTATAATTTCATAACTTAATCTCTAGTTAAGTTCTCTATTTTAATTTAAAAGTTAATAATATACTACTTGCTCTTTTTTAACTTAATGCAATTTTTAGTGACAGTGTGACCCACTTATATTGAAATATTTGAGTAAGTAAACACTAACCATTTCTAAATATACAACTTATAGTTAAATCTATTCTTTAAGTTTAAATGCTAATAAACTCATTAATATCTAACGCAAGTGGTGAGCGCACACGACGCGAGCGGATGAGTCCGTCCTGTACCGCGTGGTTCGCCCAATTTCATCGAGCAGAATGGTTCAACATCACACGAAAATATTCCTAAAATATATACCACCTCATCCGGAACCAGTTTGTTCAATACACTCAACCAAATAAACAAATAAAGACACATCCGAAACTATCTAATACATGTATAACTTGGTGCTTCCAACCATACGCACCATAAGTCACCACTGGCAGCTCGATCAGACAAGGACGGCCTCGTCCTCTTGGTCTCGCATCCACAAATATCGCATCTGAGGCATTTTAAACTCTTCATCATAAGCTTCAGCTGATGACTTGCTTCTGCCTTCTCCAGCTTTACATCCCTGAGGCCTGAGCTAAGGTATGCTGCTGGCTGTGGTAAGCTCCAGGGCGTCCGTTAATCAAGAAATAGTTTAGATTTCTTCCTCTCTGTTTTTTTTAATTCATGCCTGATTTGAACACGCTGATTGTGAAGAGGTAGCAGAAGTTACATGGTTGGTGGTGCTCGTTTCTGTTTGACTACTGATTCGTGACCAGTGGCTCAATTGGCCCGTATTCAGGTACTCTCCAGTCTCCAATACTGATAGCTATGCCTATACTTCTGTTGAGCTATTGATATGATTGAACTAGCATCTGTCTTTTAACGAGCATGCACTTCACCTTTTCTTTTCTTTGTCCCTTTTGCATGTGTAGCAGCGTGATCTGAGGTTTTCTCTTGGTGATTCACTGATAATCTTCTGTTATCTATTCAATACGTTAGTTTCTCCAAGCAGTTACGTTTCGTCTACCTTGGGCTCACTCTGTCGAGACCTTAAAGTACTGATGGGTTGATTTTTTTTTTTTTTTAGATAATGAAAGAGAAACCTCTCCCAGCCTCTGCATCAAACTGATGGGTTGATAATTGGCGCAAACTGCTTCTGCAAGATTATTATTATTGAATCTTATTATCTACCAATTTTTTGTTGCTGGAAGATTGGTTTGTAAGGTAAGAATGGCAATTTTACTTCAAATCTTGCATCCCTGTTTCCATGATATTACTACAATGAAATATGTAATCACGACTTCTACGCTAGCATATAAGAAATTACGGTTAGTAATATAGAATATGGATCAGAGAAAGAAGAGTAATAGCTGGATGATTCATCTATATGAATTGAATTGGTCAAATATAACTAAAGGAATACTATTCGAGGTTCTGTACGTCCTATGTAGCCAAAACCAAACCGAATAATCAATGTTAACTTGCAAAACTAAGTAAATAACAATTCTAACTAGGTAATAGGTCCTGATCCATGTGTACAGGCATTGTGCGTTTGTGCATGATTAACTGAAGCTCATAGCTGCTCTCGTACTAAAAAACATTTTAGTGCCCAAATTACCGTTTATGCCACATTAAGAATTAACATTCATTGCACATTCATGGACAGCCTGCAAGCTTGGCAATTTTGGCGGGTCTCCTTCATTGTCTGATGGCAGTCATACTAGATTCTTTAGTTGGATCATGTGTCAAGAGGCTGCAAGCAATCATTACAGAGGAGGCGATACTCATTCTAGGAGTAAAAGATGACCTCACCGAACTGCAGCGAACAATGAACCAAATAAAAAGCCTTCTTATTGATGCTGATAAAAGGAGGATAGAAGAGCATGCCGTGAACTACTGGCTTGGTGAGTTAAGAGATGCTATGGATGATGCTGATGATATTATTGACTTGGCAAGCTATGAAGGAAGCAATCTGCTAGAAGCCCAGCCTTCATCTTCATCATCAAGAAAGTCGATTGCATGTGCTTTCTTATCATTTTTATCTTACCTTCCTAATGTTCCAAGACGTCATGAGATTGCTATTCGAATCATTGACTTGAACACTAAACTTGAGAAGATTTCAAGGCAGGGTGATCAATTTTTAAAGCTTCAGAGTATCCAGTCTAAAGCAGAAGTTCCAGCACCAAAGCGGATGAAAACTTGCTCCCTCGTGGAGCCTAATCTTGTGGGGAAGGAAACTAAACTTGCTTGCACAACATTGGTGGAACTGGTGCTTGCAGATAAGGAAAAGAAGGCCTACAAGCTTGGTATTGTTGGAACAGGAGGGGTTGGGAAGACAACTCTAGCTCAAAAAATATATAATGACCACAGAATAAAAGGAACCTTTAGCAATCAAGCGTGGATTTTTGTTTCTCAGGAGTACTCTGAAGTTGACCTTTTGAAAGAAATTCTTCGATATTTTGGGGTACATCAAGAGCAAGGCGAAACTGTGGGGGAGCTCCAAAGCAAGCTTGCTGCAACCGTTGAAGAGATGAGTTTCTTTCTCGTGTTGGATGATATTTGGCAGCCTGAGGTGTGGACCAATCTACTGAGAATTCCATTAGATGTTGCACCTAATGGAATAATTGTATTAACTACTCGACTTGATACAGTTGCACGTGCAATTGGGGTGGATTATGTGCATCGAGTTGAATTGATGTCATCAGAAGTAGGATGGGAGCTGCTTTGGATGACTATGAACATTAATGAAGAGAAAGAAGTGGAAAATCTTAGGGATATAGGGATGGAGATTGTTCGTAAATGTGGTGGACTTCCTCTCGCAATCAGGGTTACTGCTAGGGTTCTAGCAACTAAAGAGAAGACTGAGAGCCAATGGAGAAAAGTTATAAACAAAAGTGCTTGGTCTATGAGCAAGCTTCATCCTGAGCTGAGCGGAACTTTGTATTTGAGTTATGATGAGCTACCATGGTATTTGAAGCAATGTTTCCTCTATTGGGCCTTATTTCCAGAAAATTGCATGATGAATCGTGATGATCTCATCAGGCTTTGGGTCGCTGAAGGTTTCGTGGAGGAACAAGAAGAACAACTTGTAGAAGATACAGCTGAAGACTATTACTACGAGTTGATAAATAGAAATATCCTTCAACCACATCCTGGATATTTTGACCATGAGTACTGCCAAATGCACGATCTTTTAAGGCAGCTTGCTCAACATTTATCAGGAGAGGAATGTTTTTGTGGAGACTCAAAATCACTGGAGACTAAAAGTCTTTCGAAACTACGACGTGTTTCAATTGCTGCTGACAAGGATTCTGTAATGCTCCGCAATGTGGACAATGAGCAGATCAGAGCAAGGACTTTGATTATTCAATATGGCAAACAACCCAGTGTTGAAAAGACAATTCCCAGAATACAACCAAGTGTTGAAAATACAATTTTCAAAACACTTACACGCATTCGAGTTTTGGATCTGACTGATTCAATTATACAAAGTGTTCCAGATTGTATTAGAAGTATGATCCATCTACGATCACTTAATCTTGATGGAACCGACATATCCTACCTGCCAGAGTCCCTTGGTTTACTTAAAAACCTTCAGATACTGAACTTGGGGAGGTGTAATGCTTTGCAGAGTCTTCCTTTGGCAATCACCAAATTGCGCAGTTTAAGGCGCCTTGGTCTTCGTGGTACACCAATAAATGAGGTCCCAAAGGGGATAGGTAGATTGGAATTCCTCAATGATTTAGAAGGATTTGCAATTGGTGGTGGCAGTAATGACAGTACTAGAATGCAAGATGGATGGAACTTGGATGAGTTGGCTCCTCTTTTGCAATTGAGACATCTTCATATGATCAAATTGGAAAGAGCAACTCCTTGTAGTATAGATCCATTGCTAACAGACAAGAAGCATCTCAAACTTATGCATCTAGAGTGCTCTGAACGTACGGATGAGTCGTATTATTCAGATGAAGATGTTTGCAACATTGAGAAGATCTTTGAGCAGCTAAGCCCTCCACACAACCTGGAAGATCTAGGTATTGTGGGATTCTTTGGACGAAGGTATCCCACCTGGCTTGGTACTACCCATTTGTCTTCAGTGAAATCCTTGAAGCTCATAGACTGCAAGTCATGTGTGTGTCTTCCACCAATTGGGCAGCTACCCAACTTGAAATATCTTAAAATTAAGGGAGCAACCGCGGTTACCAAGATTGGACCCAAATTTGTTGGCTGCACGGGGTGTAATCTCGGATCCACAGAGGCAGTTGCTTTTCCCAATGAGAGACCATGTGGAGGTCGTCCCGTGTGTGTGATGAGTAATTGACATAGGTTTAGGAAGTCGAGTTTGGTTTGTGTGGTCGGATCATGTCGTTTGCGCGGTGCATTCGATTCGAATGGTTTGGGCTCTGAATATTTTGTCTGATGCTATTGTATGGTTACAATATGTCGAGCGGTGCTATTTGATGTGTTTCTTGTCTGTGTGACTGCAGGACATCGGGTGGAGTCGTGGCGAGACACGGTGGACCGGACTAGGTGCAGGTGGCACTGAGGTCAGAACGGTCGGGATGTGTCAAGACGACGTGGACTCGAGGTGGTTGCGAGGCGCGAGACGAGGGCGTGGAAGCTTCCTGAAGGTGCGGTGGGGCTAAACGAATTTCGCAAGGTCGCACAAGCGGAGCGGCTCCGTTGGTTTTAGCGGGCGAACGGGTGGAGACCCGTTAGCCATGGGCTATAAATAGGATGGAGGGCTGCTGCCCAAACTGAACACCACAAGGGATTTTAGGGTTTCCTTTAGTCAAAATAGGCTTTAGAGAGTTTGTTTTGCTTTAGGCTTTAGTGGTTGAGGGTTGTTCCCTGCTTGTCCCCTTCCTTTTCTTCAAGATGGCTGAATGTTCTTGAGGTTTGAGAGTGGGAGAGGATGAGATGAAAGTTTCTAATCATTCCTCTTGTATCAATCATGTATTTCTCTGTTTTTCGCTCTTGATTCAATGAATGGAAATCTGAAGTTCTTTGCTGCTGCTTTAAGTTTTCAATCTTTGTGTTGGTGATTCGGTCTTTGTGGCAGCCAAATCGGTAGATCCTGTGCTGCCTTGAGAAATCCGAAATCTGGCCGATCGTTTTCTGATTTCCTCTTGCGTGTCTGCTCTGATCTTTTCTTTGATCGGCAGCAGTTTCTTTGATCGGTTTGATGTTGTGTGTGCAGCCCTGCAAAATCAGTCCTATCCCGCTCTGATCTTTTCCTTGACTCGGTGCTGTGCGTGTGCATGCTGTTAGTTGAGGATTTGATCGAGGTGCTGCCCAAGAAACTAGCAGTCCCATGCGGTGCCCTGTCCTCCAGGGGAGCGCCCGAGAAACACTGAAGTTTTGTTTCTTGCGGCTAGGTGCGGGAGTACTAATCTCATTCTGCTTCTTGATGTTAAAGATCTAGTACTGATCTAATCCAGATCTGGTGGTTGGCTGTTCAGCTTCGTTTCTTGTGGAGTGTGCGGCGCGTTTGTAGTTTGTGCGTGCGGTCGCCTGTTGCTGCCTGAGAAACAGAAGATTGGCAGAGGCAGCTTACTGCTTTGTTCATCAATTCTCAGATTTGAATATGGATTATTTTATTGCTTCTTGCATGCAATGAGAATGCTTCTGACTGAATTCTTTATTGCTTTGATGAAGTGAGTGATGGATTTGTTTATTAGTCAGTTTTCCATCTCATGCGTGTGAGTTGTTTGATCCGAACTGAGCAGCTCTAGAAAAATCTGCAGTGTGGCAGCGGCTTGTCCCTTTGGCTTGTGTAAAATCCAATTCACTGCTTTGAGTGTGTTTGGTTTCTTTATATTCACTGGAGCTGTTCCTTCCTGGGTATGTTAAACTGATTTGATTTTGCCTGAAGTTTGTGCGTGTCCCATCGGCTCCTTGTGGTATTGATGCCCCTGTTGAGCTACTGCAAAATCCTGTGCTTGACTGCTCTGTTTATTAGCTTGGGGCTGCTACAACTTGGTGATTAGTTTATTTTCGGGTTGCTACAGTACGTTTTTTTCTTTTTGCTGATTTTCAACCATTTTGCATGCAGATTAAACAGCGGTATTTTCAGTTGAATTTTTTACTGGCTGGTCTCTGATTTATGCTGAATTTTTCAGTGTCACATGCGTTCCAGGTTTCAGCAGAATTAACTCTCTGTGAATTACTTTGTTTTGCTTCTTCTTTAAAAAAAGGTGTACGTTTTCTCGGGGGCGATTTTTAAGAGAGCGACATTCACCCCCCCTCTGTCGCCATTTCGGTCCTACAATTGGTATCAGAGCCGGTTAGCTCTTTTCAATAGATCTTAACCGGTCTCAAGAGCCATGGCGATGGACAAGTACTCGACCAAGCCGTCCGTTTTCGATGGCATCGATTACCCCTTCTGGAAGAGCCGAATGGAGACATACATCCAGGCCCAGGGGTATGCCATCTGGCGGAAGGTCAAGGTACGATTCATTGTTTCGCCGATGAGAACATCAATGCCGGAACATGGCCGATGTTGAGGCGAATGCAAAGGCAAGGAACATCATCATCCGTGGTTTGAGTCAGAGCGAGTTTGACAATATCTCTCTGTCGTCCGCTTACGACATCCGGGTGACCTCGACGATACCATGAGGGCACCACCCAGATCAAGACGGTTCGACAGACCGGTTCAAACGAGAATACAACAAATTTGAGATGCTTGCTGGTGAGTCCCTAGATGAGTGCTTCATGCGTTTTCACAAGATCTTGAGCAACCTCCGAGCGGTCGGTCTCACATACCCGACTCGGACAACGCTCGTCGATATACTACGGACTCGATCTGCTGGCGTGTGGGAGATGAAAGTGACCACCATCAAAGACACGACAGACCTCTCGACCTTGACTCTTGATGCGGCAGTACTCACGCCTCAAGACTCACGAGATTGACGTTGTCTCGAGGTCGAAGTCACATCGATGGCCTTGGTCACCGATCCCGATTCAACTTCCGTCTCTCTTCCGAGTCCTCTTGCAATTTCTCCTTTGTTTGCTCTCGTGACATAAGCGATGATCGTTAGAGCGACTTATGGATGAGCGACTTGCCCTCCTTGCTCAAGATTCTCCCACGCTTACAAAGGAGGAGGGACAAAAGAGAGGAGGACCTGTGATTTGCTTCGAGTGTGGTGGCCCCAACCACATTCGGGCAAACTACCCCAAGCTGGAGAAGGGCAAGAACGACTACGGCGGTTCGGGCAAGAACGACTACACCGACAAGAACCGCAACAAGAAGCCTCCAGCTCAGACGCCCAGCAAGAAGAAGTTTCGCAACTTTGGCAAAGCCAAGAAGCTCTTCCACCGCGTCCTCACTGCTGACGACCTCGACCTCAGCGAGGTGGAAGGATGGAGCGACGATGACGGACGGGTGACCAAGAGCCCAAGGATGGCGGCGACGACTTCTCCCAAGATGTGCTTCATGGCCCTCGAGGGCGAACTCAATGACAATGAAATGTACTCGACTTCGGACGAGGTAGATCCCACCTCACGAACAGCTCAATCATGCTTTTCTTAAGCTAGGAGGTTTCCATGCTAAAGCTAAGGCTAGGTGTCTTTGAGTTAGAGAAGGAAATAGATAGACTGTCACTAGAGATTATTGCTCTTACATCCGCCTTCTAGTGATGATTGTGAAACATGCTCGCTTTGTTTGGTTGATATGGAGAAGTTAAGGACCTCACATGATAGTGTGTCCTCCAAACTTGATAGTGTTAAGGTGAAGAATGTTAGTCTCGCTTGTCGAGTTAGAGTTGAGTAGGATGGTCGTTACCCTACTTATTACCGATGAGACTACTTCTCCCACCTCATGTGAGGGTAAGGACATTGTCGCTAGAGGATCTTATGCCATGCTCCTTGATCCGCCTGAGTCTTGTGAAAATTGCAATAACTTGAAGATGAACTTAAACGAAAGCAGATCATAAAATTTTTGAACTACAAACTTCTTTACTTGAGCCGAGTGATTCATGCTTGAACTGTCCTAAGTTAACTGCTGAACTTGAAGCTGTCTCCAAACAGTTTCAAGATATGATTGATCATGAAAGGAAGTTGGCTAAGTTTGCTTCTAAGGACCTGTTAGCTCACCATGCATTAAGTGTAACAAACTAAAATCGACTTGATTGCTTTGGATGAGAAATGTGTGAAGCTAACTAAGGACCTTCTAGAGAAGCCACATTGTGCTTGCAATATGATTGTGGAGAAGGGGAGAAGCCCGTGGTAAGGATGAGACGCTTAGCAACGTGAACCAACTGGCTAGCAAGATGGGATCGCCCTTCAGAGTCGGTGTGCTTGCACAAGCCATTCTTCCCTCTCTTCTTTGGTTCTTCTTTTGCTCCCTTACCTTCTCATTGTCTCTTCTTCCCCCGCTCTTCTTGCACCTCTCTCTTTCGGAGTGTCAAGACCTTATGAACACTCTCGAGAGATTTGTAGGAGGCAAGAAGAAGCTCAATCTTATTCTAGACCAATCTAAGATCTGCAGATTTAATCGTGGTCTAGGATATGACTTCTTTGAGGGCATGAGGAAGCATCCACCGCCGTGCTCGCACCCATAGCACGTGTGTGATCGAGATCGAGCCTGTGACCGAGAAAGTCCATTTCAAGTCGGCGGGCTATGTCCAAGGGATTTCGACAAGAAGGTAATTTCACATGCTGCTTTTACCTCTCGAAGGTGAAGTATCACCGCACCTTCGCCGAAGGATGGACACACATCGATCGATGCTTGGTGCACCAAGATCGCGACGTAGAGACCATGTTGAGTCTCTTAGGCGCATTCTGTGGTCGGCCCTGGACCTTGAGTGCACCTAAGACCAACACGAGGTCTAGGCTTGTTTCTTCGATGGGTTTGTGCAAAGATCGAGGACTTGGTTTTCCGAAGTTTTCGGTTTTCGTCCTCATCTCGCTTTCGATCGTGACTTCCGCCGTCCCGAGGGTAGATCTCGTTTTCCCCATCGAGATAGCTACCATGGCGTGTTCAAGATGTTGTGTGCTCGACTCGCTCCTTCAGAGCGATCGGACCCAAAGAACTTCTGTCTACTCTTAGACCTTCGCTTTGAGTTACAGAGAGCGAGGGTAGATAGAGGTCATCGTGCTTGACTACTTCATCCGCTCGACGTGTTATTCAAGATTGGGTGCCAAAATCATTGTTGATTTATCCCAAGATCGAGACTTTACTCTGCTTGACTCAGTTCACGGGTAGGGAAGGAGAAGGTTTGGCTTGTAGACTCGGTTGTTCTCATCATATGACCGGAGACTCCCGTTGGTTCTCCTCCCTAGCCCGCGCTCCAGGTGATGAGACGATCACCTTCGGAGACGCTTCGTCTGGGCGCGTCATCGCCAAAGGTACTGTGCGTATTAATACTTCTTTTATTCTTAAGGATGTTGCCTTGGTTAGTAAGCTGCAGTATAATTTGCTTTCCGTTTCTCAGCTTACCGATGACGGTTTCGAGGTGAGCTTTAAGAAAAACAATTGCAAAATTCTTGATTCTTCTGTAGTCCGGTTTATGGATTTCTCGTTATGGGAGGATCTTTCGTCTGAGTTCTCTCGAGTCTTCCGCGATCCTCTCGGTGTTTAGTTGCTTACGAGTCCCGCGATCTCTCTTTCTCGCATAGGAGACTTGGTCATATTGATTTGACCATTTGACCCGAGTTAGCGACCATGATCTCATTCGTGGTCCGCGAAACTCAAGATGGTCAAAGATCTTGTTTGCACTCCATGCAAGACGCAAGAAGATGGTTGCCGCTTCTCATCCTCCGGTCACAATTACTATGACCGATGCACGGACATTGCCCACATGGACACGCTTGGACCGGCTCGAAATCTTGATCGGCAGGAGGGAAGTGGTATGTTCTTGTTGTGGTCGATGACTTCTCGAGGTACTCTTGGTGTTTTTCTTAGCCTCGAAGGACGAGACATTTACTCATTTCCGAGGTCTTTTAGTAGGCTTTCTGTTGAGCTCCGGGTGCCTTACTTAACGATCCATGATGACAATGGCACGGAGTTCAAGAATTCCTACTTTGAGAGTTTCTGCGATGAGGCAGTGTAGAGCACCGGTTCTCTTCTCCATACGTCCCTCAAAGAAATGGCGTTGTGGAGAGGAAGAACCGCACCTTGGTCGAGATGGCGGGACGATACTTGATGAGTACTCTACACCGAGGAAGTTTTGGGTGAAGCCATTGCATTGCGTGCCATGTTTGAATCGAGTTTTCTTCGCACTCTTGCATCAAGACTTATGAGTCGAGATACTGCTAAAGCCAGCGTCTCTCATTTTCGTGTGTTTGGTTGCAAGTGCTTTATTTTGAAGTCCGGGAACCTAGATAAGTTCGAGTCACATTCTCGTGGCGGTATCTTTCTAGGCTACTCGACTTCTTGGGCTTATAGGGTGCTGAGGCGCGAGTCTAGCAAAATGGTAGAGACTCGCGAGGTGACTTTTGACGAGGCCACCCGAGGACTAGGCCAGATATCTCGTGTTCTTTAGAGCAATCCGAGACTATCTTTGTGGATGATGAGGACGAGGGAGACGATGGTTGTTTACGATCCTGCTCCTCTTCCTCCCTTGAGATGCCTTCTTCCACGGCACCTCAAGGTGATCACCCTTGCCTTCCGCTTCCTCCGGAGCTAGTGGCTCTGTCCCGCCTCGCTTGCACACGAGGTAGAGGCCACTTCTTCTTCTCATCCAGACCTCCCGACATATCCGTAAAAGGCATCCTTGAGAGCAGATGATTGGAGACCTTTTCGAACGTGTCACACGCTCTAAGTCTGGCTTTTCTCATTTCTGTCTCCATTCTGCCTTTGTTGCCTCATTTGAGCCCAAGAATGTTTGTCACGCCCTTTCTGATGAGTCTTGGGTCAATGCCATACATGAGGAATTAGAGAACTTTGAGAGAAACAAGGTCTGGTCACTTGTTGAGCCCCCACGAGGCCACAATATCATTGGAACCAAGTGGGTGTTCAAGAACAAGCAGAATGAGGATGGGGTAGTCATCCGAAACAAGGCGAGATTGGTAGCTCAGGGGTTTTCCCAGGTTGAGGGTCTAGACTTTGAGGAGACCTTTGCCCTCAGAGCTCGACTTGAAGCCATTAGAATCTCGCTTGCCTTTTGACTTCTAAGGGTTTCAAGCTTTACCAGATGGACGTGAAGAGTGCCTTCCTCAATGGCCTTATTGAGGAGGAAGTCTACGTCCGACTGACCTCCGTGTTTCGAGAACCCCAAATACCCAAACCATGTCTTCAAGCTTTCAAAGCGTTGTATGGACTTAAGCAGCTCCCCGAGCTTGGTATGAGAGGCTTAAGTCCTACTTGTTGAGTCATGGGTTTGAAATGGGTAAAGTTGACAAGACCTTGTTTATCCAGTAGGCTTGGTAGTGACTTTCTCGTCGTCCAAATCTATGTCGATGACATCATCTTTGGCAGCTCTTCTCATGCTCTGGTTTCACAGTTCTCGGATGTCATGAGCACCGAGTTTGAGATGAGCATGATGGGTGAGTTGACATTCTTTCTTGGCTTCCAAATCAAGCAGACTCGGGAGGGTACTTTTCTTCATCAGGGCAAGTACACTCGTGATCTCCTGAGACGCTTCGACATGAGTGATGGTAAGCCTGTGTCGACTCCCATGGCTTCTACAGCCTATCTTGATCCAGATGAGGATGGCGAGCCAGTTGATCAAAAGGAGTTTCGCAGCATGATTGGCTCCCTCTTGTACCTCACTGCCTCGAGACCAGACATACATTTTTCTGTGTGTTTGTGCGCTCGATTTGAGCTTCTCCTCGCTTTCACCGCCAAGCGGTGAAGCGCATCTTCGTACTGCGAGCTACCATTGACTATGGTATCCGGTACTCTTCCTCATCTGTCTTTCCTTAAGAGCCTTCTCGGATGCAGACTTATTTGGTCAGAGGATAGATAGGAAGAGCACTTCCGGCACCTGCCAATTTCTTGGCACTTCTCTTGTTTCCTGGTCTTCGAGGAAGCAGTCCGGTGTTGCACAGTCCACCGCAGAGGCCGAGTACGTTGCTGCAGCCAGTTGCTGTAGCCAAGTGCTCTGGATGACTTCGACCCTGCGGGACTTTGGGTTAGTTATCGACAGTGTTCCACTCTTTTGTGATAACACTTCTGCGATTAACATTGCCAAGAACCCAGTCAAAGATTCCGGACCAAGCACATCGATATCCGCTTCCACTTCCTTAGAGACCATGTAGAGAAGGGCGATATAGTGCTCGGGGCCAGGAGAGTAACCACCAGTTGGTGACATTTTCACCAAGCCATTGGATAGTTCGAGGTTTTCACTCATGGGAGAGCTTGGGGTGGTTTGTCCTTATGGACTGTAGTGAGGGGGAGCTTTGGGTTTTACTGCTTTACTATCTTATTTATGCTCTAGCTCCTTACTATTGCATTGCATTTTGGGTGCATTTGGGATTAGTCCTCCTAGCATAGATTAGAGTGCTTCTTTTGTCTAGTTGTTTAGATTTCTGCTCTTATCTTGTGATTCTAGGATCTTGCTTATTAGTCATTACTTATCTCACTAGGTTGAGCTCACTCACTTCTTGTAGGTTCTAGCGAGGGTTGGGCCACCCTGCAGACAGGCAGTGCGTGTTTGCTCCTAGGTGTGTTAAGTGGGTAGTTGATAGTCCTAGAGTCATATGGGGTAGATGAGAGTCAGTCTGAGCCATAGTATTCTCTATATCTTATCTATGCTTTAAGGATCACTTTGCTTTATGTTTTCTTTGCCGACTTCTCGATTTTTTGTTTTGGTTCAAGGGAGTTCATTTGGGAGCTTCTGGAGCTTAATATTGACATAACTCAACTTGAACTAAAAGTTGCATCTATTGTTGAGGGGGAGCTGGATCTTCTGCATTTCTAGCATTCTGCATTGTCATATAACTACATTGAGCCTTGATTATTATCCTGCTATGACATGTTTACAATGCTTTACACCTTGCCATGACTTGTGCTTATTTGCTAGATTTATCATGACTTCATATGTGTAGCCTAGCTTTTGCCATGATAAGTTAATTAAAATTGCTCAACTTAAACTAAAACTTGTCATGTTAGCACTCGAGATTAGTCTTTCTTGAGCTATCCTTTTATGATTCATGCCATGTCAAATAATTTGGGTAGAGCGATGAATCTATATTGAGCCTTAGATTGAGCTGTTTTAGTCTCTTGATGATGCATGAGTTAGTACAACTTGTTAAAAGGCAAAAAGATCTCTTTTGTGCGAAAAACTGATCTCACCAATTCTCTCCTATGAGACGGCTTGCCATTGCACTTGGCATGAACTTAGGGGGAGTTTTGGGTGACCTAGACTATCTTCTTAAGCTTCTCGCTTGGAGTAGTCGCATAAGGCTTGAGACCTAGCACATGATAAAACAAAAATCTGGTTGGAAACCACCATGAATTTCAAAAGAAAATATGTTTTATGTGTTCAATGTGCTTAAAGCTACAAAAAGTATCAAGTACTTTAACCAATGTTTCATTCTTGAGCATAGCACTCTATTTGGTCTCAATTTAAGCTTCTTAGTTACGCTTAGCTTATTGACATGGCCTGCATCATCCTTGGATATCTCTAGCTAGACTTTGCTCATTGATGACTTGACTTGCTCACATAATGTACCTCATTTTCAGATTGTCATCTATGTGTTCTAGCTAGCTTATACATATCTTGTCATGATCTAGCTAGCCTTTTTATTGAGTTATGGCTTGGTGTATTACATTATGGTCATATTGGATAATTCTCATGGCTCTAACTGCTAAGAATAATCAAACTTCAGCCATTTCATCCATTGACATGTCATATTCTCTCTTGAGCATTCTTGATGTGTTTATTGCCAAAAGGGGAGAATAGAGAAGAAAAGCTAGTTGGGATCATTTTAGAGCTTTGGAGAACAATTTGCTCTTTTAGTTGTTGCTCTAGTGTTCCTTCTGTCGACATGGTCATTAGTTTCACTCTTCTTCTTTGGACCATGTTGGTTTCTTCAAACTCAAACTCATCTTTGCGCTTTATCAGAGTTTGTCAATATACTCATCAAGGGGGAGATTGAGAGACCATGTGGAGGTCGTCCCGTGTGTGTGATGAGTAATTGACATAGGTTTAGGAAGTCGAGTTTGGTTTGTGTGGTCGGACCATGTCGTTTGCGCGGTGCATTCGATTCGAATGGTTTGGGCTCTGAATATTTTGTCTGATGCTATTGTATGGTTACAATATGTCGAGCGGTGCTATTTGATGTGTTTCTTGTCTATGTGACTGCAGGACATCGGGTGGAGTCGTGGCGAGACACGGTGGACCGGACTAGGTGCAGGTGGCACTGAGGTCAGAACGGTCGGGATGTGTCGAAGACGACGTGGACTCGAGGTGGTTGCGAGGCGTGCGAGACGAGGAGCGCGGAAGCTTCGGAAGGTGCGGGGAGGGCTAAACGGAATTTCGCAAGGCTGCACAAGCGGGAGCGGGCTCCGTTGGTTTTAGCGGGCGTAACGGGGTGGAGACCCGTTAGCCGTGGGCTATAAATAGGATGGAGGGGCTGCTGCCCAAGCTGAACACCACAAGGGATTTTAGGGTTTCCTTTAGTCAAAATAGGCTTAGAGAGTTTGTTTTGCTTTAGGCTTTAGTGGTTGAGGGCTGTTCCCTGCTTGTCCCCTTCCTTTTTTTCAAGATGGCTGAATGTTCTTGAGGTTTGAGAGTAGGAGAGGATGAGATGAAAGTTTCTAATCATTCCTCTTGTATCAATCATGTATCTCTCTGTTTTTCGCTCTTGATCCAATGAATGGAAATCTGAAGTTCTTTGCTGCTGCTTTAAGTTTTCAATCTTTGTGTTGGTGATTCGGTCTTTGTGGCAGCCAAATCGGTAGATCCTGTGCTGCCTTGAGAAATCCGAAATCTGGCCGATCGTTTTCTGATTTCCTCTTGCGTGTCTGCTCTGATCTTTTCTTTGATCGGCAGCAGTTTCTTTGATCGGTTTGATGTTGTGTGTGCAGCCCTGCAAAATCAGTCCTATCCCGCTCTGATCTTTTCCTTGACTCGGTGCTGTGCGTGTGCATGCTGTTAGTTGAGGATTTGATCGAGGTGCTGCCCAAGAAACTAGCAGTCCCATGCGGTGCCCTGTCCTCCAGGGGAGCGCCCGAGAAACACTGAAGTTTTGTTTCTTGCGGCTAGGTGCGGAGTACTAATCTCATTCTGCTTCTTGATGTTAAAGATCTAGTACTGATCTAATCCAGATCTGGTGGTTGGCTGTTCAGCTTCGTTTCTTGTGGAGTGTGCGGCGCGTTTGTAGTTTGTGCGTGCGGTCGCCTGTTGCTGCCTGAGAAACAGAAGATTGGCAGAGGCAGCTTACTGCTTTGTTCATCAATTCTCAGATTTGAATATGGATTATTTTATTGCTTCTTGCATGCAATGAGAATGCTTCTGACTGAATTCTTTATTGCTTTGATGAAGTGAGTGATGGATTTGTTTATTAGTCAGTTTTCCATCTCATGCGTGTGAGTTGTTTGATCCGAACTGAGCAGCTCTAGAAAAATCTGCAGTGTGGCAGCGGCTTGTCCCTTTGGCTTGTGTAAAATCCAATTCACTGCTTTGAGTGTGTTTGGTTTCTTTATATTCACTGGAGCTGTTCCTTCCTGGGTATGTTAAACTGATTTGATTTTGCCTGAAGTTTGTGCGTGTCCCATCGGCTCCTTGTGGTATTGATGCCCCTGTTGAGCTACTGCAAAATCCTGTGCTTGACTGCTCTGTTTATTAGCTTGGGGCTGCTACAACTTGGTGATTAGTTTATTTTCGGGTTGCTACAGTACGTTTTTTTTTTCTTTTTGCTGATTTTCAACCATTTTGCATGCAGATTAAACAGCGGTATTTTCAGTTGAATTTTTTACTGGCTGGTCTCTGATTTATGCTGAATTTTTCAGTGTCACATGCGTTCCAGGTTTCAGCAGAATTAACTCTCTGTGAATTACTTTGTTTTGCTTCTTCTTAAAAAAAAAAAGGTGTACGTTTTCTCGGAGGCGATTTTTAAGAGAGCGACATTCACCCTCCCTCTGTCGCCATTTCGGTCCTACACCCAAGCTTGAAATGTTGGTCATAGAAGATATGCCCAACTGGGAGGAGTGGTCCTTTGTTGAAGAACAAGAAGAAGTTGCAACTCCAAGGTTGCAGCTGCTGCCTTGTTTGAATGAGTTGCATCTTGAGGGCTGCCCCAAGCTGAGAGCTCTCCCACGACAGCTCGGAAAGGAGGTCACCAGCTTGAGAAAGCTCCAATTAAGAGCAGGCTGCTTGAAGGTGGTGGAGGACCTCCCGCTCCTCTCTGAGGTCCTTGTAATCGCGGGATGTGAAGGCCTGGAGAGGGTCTCGAGCCTTCCTCCAGACTTAAGGTGTGTCGAGGGGTTGGGCAATCTGCAGCAGGATCTCCCTCACCAAGTTTGTCTGGTTGGATCCATACTAGATTCTCTGGTTAGATCATGTGTCAAGAAGCTGCAAGCAATCATTACAAAGGAGGCGATACTCATTCTAGGTGTAGAAGATGACCTCACCGAACTGCAGCGAACAATGAACCACATAAAAAGCCTTCTTATTGATGCTGAGAAAAGGAGGATGGAAGAGCGTACCGTGGACGACTGGCTTGGTGAGTTCAGAGATGCTATGTATGATGCTGATGATATTATTGACTCGGCAAGCTATGAAGGAAGCAATCTGCTAGAAGGCCAGCCTTCATCTTCATCATCAAGAAAGTCGATTGCATGTGCTTCCTTATCATTTTTCTCTTGCCTTCGTAATGTTCCAAGACGTCATCAGATTGCTATTCGAATCATGGACTTGAACACTAAACTTGAGAAGATTTCAAGGCAGGGTGATCAATTTTTAAAGCTTCAGAGTATCCAGTCTAAAGCAGAAGTTCCAGCACCAAAGCAGATGAAAACTTGCTCCCTCGTGGAGGCTAATCTTGTGGGGAAGGAAACTTTACTTGCTTGCACAAGATTGGTGGAACTGGTGCTTATACATAAGGAAAAGAAGGCCTACAAGCTTGGTATTGTTGGAACAGGAGGGGTCGGGAAGACAACTCTAGCTCAAAAAGTATATAATGACCACAGAATAAAAGGAACCTTTAGCAAACAAGCGTGGATTTGTGTTTCTCAGGAGTACTCTGAAGTTGACCTTTTGAAAGAAATTCTTCGATATTTTGGGGTACATCAAGAGCAAGGCGAAACTGTGGGGGAGCTCAAAAGCATGCTTGCTGCAACCGTTGAAGAGATGAGTTTCTTTCTCGTGTTGGATGATATTTGGCGGCCTGAGGTGTGGACCAATCTACTGAGAACTCCATTACATGCTGCAGCTAATGGAATAATTGTATTAACTACTCGACATGATACAGTTGCACATGCAATTGGGGTGGATTATGTCCATCGAGTTGAATTGATGTCATCAGAAGTAGGATGGGAGCTGCTTTGGAAGACTATGAACATTAATGAAGAGAAAGAAGTGGAAAATCTTAGGGATACAGGGATGGAAATTGTTCGTAAATGTGGTGGACTTCCTCTCGCAATCAGGGTTACTGCTAGTGTTCTAGCAACTAAAGAGAAGACTGAGAGCCAATGGAGACAAGTTATAAACAAAAGTGCTTGGTCTATGAGCAAGCTTCCTCCTGAGCTGAGAGGAGCTTTGTATTTGAGTTATGATGAGCTACCATGGTATTTGAAGCAATGTTTCCTCTATTGGGCCTTATTTCCAGAAGATCGCAAGATGAAGCGTGATCATCTCATCAGGTTTTGGGTCGCTGAAGGTTTTGTGGAGGAGCAAGAAGAACAACTTCTAGAAGATACAGCTGAAGACTATTACTACGAGTTGATAAATAGAAATATCCTTCAATCAGCTCCTGGATATTTTGACCATCAGTGGTGCCAAATGCACGATCTTTTAAGGCAGCTTGCTCAACATTTATCAGGAGAGGAATGTTTTTGTGGACACTCAGAATCATTGGAAACTATAGGTCTTTCGAAACTACCACGTGTTTCAATTGCTGCTGACAAGGATTATGTAATGCTCCGCAATGTGGAAAATGAGCAGATCAGAGCAAGGACTTTGATTATTCATTGTGGCAAACAACCCAGTGTTGAAAAGACAATTTCCAGAATACAACCAAGTGTTGAAAATACAATTTTCAAAGTACTTACACGCATTCGAGTTTTGGATCTGACTGATTCAATTATACAAAGCGTTCCAGATTGTATTGGAAGTTTGATCCATCTACGATCACTTGATCTTGATGGAACCGACATATCCTACCTGTTATGAATAGCGCTTGTATTCAATATGAGGCCAATGAGCCGGTATATATACACAAAGTACAGGTGGTGAATATGCAAAGAACCCCTCATAACAATGGGGAATAACAAACTATACATATGTCTCTAACACCCCCCCTTAAACTCATGGTGGATCAACAACACTGAGTTTGGAGAGGTAGAAGCCGTGCTGTGCTCGAGTCTGGGCCTTCGTGAAGAAATCCGCTATCTGAAGCTCCGAAGGCACATACTGAAGAGCAATCACCGATCATGCACACAAGACCTCATGAAGGAAGCATCAACACCAATATGCTTGGTGAGCTCATGCTTCACGGGATCACGAACATCTTGATAGCACTTTGATCTTGTCGACAAGAGAGGAGTCGGTGTAGTGACAGAAACACCAAAATCCTCAAGTAACCACCGTAGCCAAGTAATCTCATTTGTCCAAGAGAGCCATAGCTCGCAACTCACCTCTGACTCGAGCGGACACTGCGGTCTGTTTCTTCGTCTTCCGTGCAATGAGAGAACCACCAAGAAAAACACAAGAAGCAGAGATAGACCGACGATCGAGGGATCGCTGCCCAAGTAGCATCCGAATAAGCTCAAGTCAGAACGAATCGGAGCGTGGAAAGAAGAGACGGCGAGAGATAGTCCCACGAAGGTATCGCAGAACTCGAAGAAGGTGGTCAGAGTGGACTGAGTGGGAGCGAAACGAATCGACTCGTAATGTGAATCGGATAAGTGATATCCGGACGAGTAATGACAAGGTAGACAAGACTCCCAACAAGATGACGATAGCGAAGTCGGATCGTAAAGAGGCTCGCCATCGAGGGTCGGAGGTGAACATTGAGCTCCATGGGAGTCTCAACAAGTTGATCGATCGATGAGAGAGGCGCGATCAAGAAGATCCTGAATATACTTCTCTTGGGACATAAAGAAACCATCTGGAGTGGAAGTAACCTCAATCCCAAGGAAGTAACGAAGAGGACCAAGATCCGACATAAGGAACTGCTCACTAAGACGAGCCTTGACAAAGGCAATGTACTCAGAATCATCTCCGGTAATGATCATATCATCAACATACAGAAGAAGAAGAGTCCGACCACGAGACGAAGTGTGGACAAAGAGCGCAGGATCATGATCACTCGCTGAAAAGCCAGCAGCAGTGACCACAGAGGAGAAGCGCTCAAACCAAGCACGAGGGGCTTGCTTAAGGCCATAGAGAGAGCGACGAAGGCGACAGACCATGCCCTCAGGAACAGAATACCCAGGTGGCGGATGCATGTAGACCTCCTCACGCAACTCGCCATTAAGAAAGGCATTCTTGACATCAAGCTGAGAAACAGACCAGTGGCGAACAGACGCCACCGAAAGAAGAGTGCGGACAGTGGTCATGTGGGCCACAGGAGCAAAAGTCTCGTCGTAGTCACGACCATGCTCCTGCTGGAAGCCACGAGCAACAAGACGCGCCTTATAGCGCTCAAGAGAGCCATCAGAGCGAGTCTTAATCTTATAGACCCACTTACATGTGATGGGACGAGAGTGAGATGGAAAAGGAACAAGATCCCAAGTACCAGTACGCTCGAGGGCAGCAATCTCCTCGGCCATGGCATGCTGCCACTCAGGATGAGTAACAGCATCCCGGTAGGAGGCAGGCTCACGAGTAGCTGCGCCAGCAAAGGCAAAACGGGCAGGGGGCCGAATCGACTGGCGATCGCGGAGAGCGTAGCGAGGAGAAGACGGCCCATCAGGGGAAGATGAAGCATCAGAAGAAGATGAATCATCAGTAGAAGAGGGCTCATCTGGAAGATCCTCAATACGAGGTCGACGAGTGTAGACGAGTGTAGTGGGGGGAGCCTGAGGAGCCGCAGGAGACGAAGCAGGCGGCGACAATGGCGGAGAGGCCACAGGGGAAATATGTGGAGACTCAGTGGGACGGGTGGACGAGGGCAAGACAGAGATAGGTGTATCTGGAAAGGTCAAAAAAGACAGAGACTCCACAGAGGAAGCCGAAGGAGAGACAGGACGTGGGTAGAAGGGACGAGACTCGTCGAAAGTCACATCCCGAGAAATCCGCATCCGTCGACCAACAGGATCCCAGCACCGATAGCCCTTGTGCTCGGCACTGTATCCCAGAAAGACACACTCAACAGGTCGAAAGCGATCGGTTTGGTGCGTTCTCGAGGGCGAGGAGAACGAGCAAACGCAAGCAAATGCACGAAGGCGAGTAGTCGAAGGAGACTACAGAGACGCTCAACAGAATTGCATACAAGAGCGTAAGAATTTGGATGTTGACGAGATAGGTGGCAGTGGAAACAGCCTCGGCCCAAAAGTGAGGTGGAATAGAGGCGGCAATCATCAGGGCACGAGCCGACTCAAGAAGGTGACGATGCTTGCGCTCAGCAACACCATTCTGAGCATGAGCACCAGGACAAGAGAACTGAGCGAGAGTGCCCTGCTCAGCAAGGAAGCTGCGCAGGTGATGAGAGAGGTACTCGCCAGGTGAGTCAGACGAAAGACACGAATAGGAGTGGAGAACTGTGTGCGAACCATAGTGGCAAACTGTTTATAGATAGACAAGGCCTCACTACGAGAAGACATGAAATATATCCAAGTGTGGCGAGAGAAATCATCTATAAATATGATATAGTATCGATGACCTCCTTTCGAAACAAAGGGAGCCGGACCCCAAACATCAGAATGAACAAGATCAAAAGGACGCTGAGACACTGACTCACTATGAGGATAAGGAAGCTGAATCTGTTTGCCTAACTTACAGCCCTGACAATCTAAAGATACGTCTCCTGAGACAGATCCCAGAAGACCACGACGAACTAAAGACGACAGACGAGATCCACACAGATGGCCAAGACGGTGATGCCACTGCTGGAAAGAGCCGGTAGACGGAGTGGTAGAAGCGGAGAGACTGGCAGCGACGGTGGCAGCGGAAGGAAGGTGAAGCCAGTAAAGCTCCCAAAGACGCTGTGAGTCAAGGCGCCGAGGGCCAGAACCAACCAGAGCTCCGTGTGGCGGTCTGAACACTGAGAGTCGAGTCGAGAATGACTCGACAACCAAGATCGATGTCGCTTGTGAGAAAAGAAGCTGCATGGTAAGGCGAGGAACATGAGCAACAGAGGGAACATGAAAAGATGAGTTGCTAAGAGGTCCTCGACCAGAGACAGAAAGAGAGGTCCCATCGCCAGAAGAAGAACAACGACAGGAGAATCAAGGGGTATAATGAAGGAATGAGTAGAAGAATCAGAGTCATGTGAAAAGATGCTCCGAATCAAGAATCCACGGGAGGTCTTTGCCGGACTGTGGAGGTGGTGGTTTCGCGATGCAGAAGAGTCGTGAGCGTAACCGCGAGAACTGTCGAAGGAGAACTGAAGTAGCAGCAGCGTCGAAGTCCGCTATCTCGCTTTCGATGAGAGAGCTCTTTGAAGGAGTCGATCGAGACGTCAATGTAGGAACCGCAGAACTGCCGAGGAGAACCCGGCGGCAAGCAAGCGTCGAAGTCCGCTATCTCTCGCCGATGAGAAAAAGCTGCTGAAGGAGTCAATGCGACGTCGATGTAGAAGTACCGATCTGCGGTGCTAGTAGAAGAACGGCGTGAAAGATGCCGCCGCTTCTTGTAGCTGGGACTCAATGTGGCCGACCTTGTCGCGATAGGAAGCGATGAGGACGGCCACCGCCAGATGGAGGGCGACCACCACCACCGTGGCGTCATTTGGAGGGCGTAGTGTCTGTCAAGCGTGGAGTGAGTAGCACCACGCAGCCATCGGTGGTTACTCCAGAGGGCAGCCGACGGCGACAAAACAACAACGGTCTAACGGTATTGTTATACCAGACTGCAGTTAGATCGGCGTTTTTTGATTTTTTTGATTTTTTTGATTTTTTTAATAACCCGACTGGGTTACTTGGGCCGTCTAAACAAATCAAAAGGCCCAAACCGCACGTTCCTCCCAAGAGCTTAGGGTTCCCACGGGAGAGTGGCGGATGGAGACCTCCGTCTTGGCAAGAAGGCGGAGAGCGGACCTCCGGCGGCGGCGGCGGCGCAGCGGGGATCGCCAGGGATGAGGCGCCGCAGCAGCTCGGAAGGACGCCATGTGAGGCCAGCAGGCGGAGGAGAGGCAGCGTTGGCGCCCGGGAGGTCGGGGTGGCCTGAGGCTTAGCCGTGGTCAGGGGTGGCCCATGAGGAGGACGTCAGTGGAGACCTCCGTCTTGGGCTGTGGTCCGGGAGATGGAGGCCGAGGCGGCGCGAGAAGCTAAGGCGGCGCCGGATCTGTGGCGCCGCGGGTTTGGGAAGCGGCGGCAACGGCCGATGAGGACGGAGCGAGGCGCGCGGGAGAGGCGCGGATCTGGCCGTCTGTGGCGAATCCGGGTGGCAATGGCCGGTGGCAGGGGAGGCGGTTACCGGTGGAGGAGGAGACGGCCGGATGGCGTGTGGCGAGTGGCGTCGAGGCAAAGAATGGAGGAGACGGCCGGCGGTGGTGACCGGGTGGCGAGGCATGATGGAAGCGACGGACACAGGAGGGGGCGGCAGCGTCGGCAGTAAAAGCGTGGCAGCAAAGGTGAGACCCTAACCCTAACCTCAACGTGGCTCTGATACCATGTTATGAATAGCGCTTGTATTCAATATGAGGCCAATGGGCCGGTATATATACACAAAGTACAGGTGGTGAATATGCAAAGAACCCCTCATAACAATGGGGAATAACAAACTATACATATGTCTCTAACACTACCTTCCAGAGTCCCTTGGTTCACTTAAAAACCTTCAGATACTGAACTTGGGGAGGTGTAATGCTTTGCAGAGTCTTCCTTTGGCAATCACCAAATTGTGCAGTTTAAGGCGCCTTGGTCTCCGTGGTACAACAATAAATGAGGTCCCAAAGGGGATAGGTAGATTGGAATTCCTCAATGATTTAGAAGGATTTGCAATTGGTGGTGGCAGTAATGGCAGTACTAGAATGCAAGATGGATGGAACTTGGATGAGTTGGCTCCTCTTTTGCAATTGAGACATCTTCATATGATCAAATTGGAAAGAGCAACTCCTTGTAGTATAGATCCATTGCTAATAGACAAGAAGCATCTCAAACTTATGCATCTAGAGTGCTCTGAACGTACGGATGAGTCGTATTATTCAGAAGAAGATGTTTGCAACATTGAGAAGATCTTTGATCTGCTAAGGCCTCCACCCAACCTGGAAGATCTAGGTATTGTGGGATTCTTTGGACGGAGGTATCCCACCTGGCTTGGTACTACCCATTTGTCTTCAGTGAAATCCTTGAAGCTCATAGACTGCAAGTCATGTGTGTGTCTTCCACCAATTGGGCAGCTACCCAACTTGAAATATCTTAAAATTAAGGGAGCAACCGCGGTTACCACGATTGGACCCGTATTTGTTGGCTGCAGGGTGGGTAATCTCGGATCCACAGAGGCAGTTGCTTTCCCCAAGCTTGAAATGTTGGTCATAGAAGATATGCCCAACTGGGAGGAGTGGTCCTTTGTTGAAGAACAACAAGAAGTTGCATCTCCAAGGTTGCAGCTGCTGCCTTGTTTGAATGAGTTGCATCTTGAGAGCTGCCCCAAGCTGAGAGCTCTCCCACGACAGCTCGGAAAGGAGGTCACCAGCTTGAGAAAGCTCCAATTAAGAGGAGCAAGCTGCTTGAAGGTGGTGGAGGGCCACCCGCTCCTCTCTGAGGTCCTTGTAATCGCGGGATGTGAAGGCCTGGAGAGGGTCTTGAACCTTCCTCCAGAGTTAAGGTGTGTCGAGGGGTTGGGCAATCTGCAGCAGGATCTCCCTCACCAAGTTTCTCTGGTTAGATCATGTGTCAAGAAGCTGCAAGCAATCATTACGAAGGAGGCGATACTCAATATAGGTGTTGAGAAAAGGACGACCGAACTGCAGCGAACAATGAACCACATAAAAAGCCTTCTTATTGATGCTGAGAAAAGGAGGACAGAAGAGCAAGCCGTGAACGACTGGCTTGGTGAGTTAAGAGTTGCTATGTATGATGCTGATGATATTATTGACTCAGTAAGCTATGAAGGAAGCAATCTGCTAGAAGGCCAGCCTTCATCTTCATCATCAAGAAAGTCGATTGCATGTGCTCGCTTATCATTTTTCTCTTGCCTTCGTAATGTTCCAAGACGTCATGAGATTGCTATTCGAATCATGGACTTCAACACTAAACTTGAGAGGATTTCAAGGCGGGGTGATCAAGTTTTAAAGCTTCAGAGTATCCAGTCTAAAGCAGAAGTTCCAGCACCAAAGCAGATGAAAACTTTCTCCTTCGTGGAGCCTAATCTTGTGGGGAAGGAAATTGTACTTGCTTGCACAAGATTGGTGGAACTGGTGCTTGCACATAAGGAAAAGAAGGCCTACAAGCTTGGTATTGTTGGAACAGGAGGGGTTGGGAAGACAACTCTAGCTCAAAAAATATATAATGACCACAGAATAAAAGGAACCTTTAGCAAACAAGCGTGGATTTGCGTTTCTCAGGAGTACTCTGAAGTTGACCTTTTGAAAGAAATTCTTCGATATTTTGGGGTACGTCAAGAGCAAGGCGAAACTGTGGAGGAGCTCCAAAGCAAGCTTGCTGCAACCGTTGAAGAGATGAGTTTCTTTCTCGTGTTGGATGATATTTGGCAGCCTGGGGTGTGGACCAATCTACTGAGAACTCCATTACATGCTGCATCTAATGGAATAATTGTATTAACTACTCGACATGATACAGTTGCACATGCAATTGGGGTGGATCATGTCCATCGAGTTGAATTGATGTCATCAGAAGTAGGATGGGAGCTGCTTTGGAAGACTCTGAACATTAATGAAGAGAAAGAAGTGGAAAATCTTAGGGATATAGGGATGGAGATTGTTCGTAAATGTGGTGGACTTCCTCTCGCAATCAGGGTTATTGCTAGGGTTCTAGCAACTAAAGAGAAGACTGAGAGCCAATGGAGGAAAGTTATAAACAAAAGTGCTTGGTCTATGAGCAAGCTTCCTCCTGAGCTGAGCGGAACTTTGTATTTGAGTTATGATGAGTTACCATGGTATTTGAAGCAATGTTTCCTCTATTGGGCCTTATTTCCAGAAAATTGCATGATGAATCGTGATGATCTCATCAGGCTTTGGGTCGCTGAAGGTTTCGTGGAGGAACAAGAAGAACAACTTGTAGAAGATACAGCTGAAGACTATTACTACGAGTTGATAAATAGAAATATCCTTCAACCAGCTCCTGGATATTTTGACCATCAGTGGTGCCAAATGCAGGATCTCTTAAGGCAGCTTGCTTGTCATTTATCAAGAGAAGAATGTTATATCGGAGATCCAGAAGCATTAGGGGGTAAAAGTATGTATAAACTGCGACGTATTTCAGTTGTCACTGAGAAGGATACGTTAGTGCTCCCTAGCACGGACAAGGAACTTAAAGTGAGAACGCTTTATGGGAGGTCACTGGGAGTTGATCATTTAGTTTTCAAGAAACTTCCGCTTCTTCGTGTTTTGGATCTGACTGGTTCATTTATACAAAGCATTCCAGGTTGTATTGGAAGTTTGATCCATCTACGATTACTTGATCTTGATGGGACCGACATATCTTGTCTTCCAGAGTCCATTGGTTCACTTAAAAACCTTCAGATACTAAACTTGCGGAGGTGCGAAGCTTTGCACAGTCTTCCTTCGGCAATCACCAAATTGTGCAATTTAAGGCGTCTTGGGCTTCACGATACACCAATAAATCAGGTTCCAAAAGGGATAGGCAAATTGAAATTCCTCAATGATTTAGATGGATTTCCAGTTGGTGGTGGAAGTGATAATGCTAAAACACAAGATGGATGGATGTTGGAAGAGTTGGGGCATCTATCACAGCTAAGACGGCTTGATATGATTAAATTGGAAAGAGCAACTCCTTGTAGTACAGATTCATTGCTAAGAGACAAAAGGCATCTCAAATATTTATATCTATTGTGCACTAAACGTACGGAAGAGCCGTATTATTCAGAAGAAGATGTTTGCAACATTGAGAAGATCTTTGAGCAGCTAAGCCCTCCACACAACCTTGAAGATCTAGTTATTGGGAGTTTTTTTGGTCGGAGGTATCCCACCTGGCTTGGTACTACCCATTTGTCTTCAGTGAAATACTTGGTCCTCATAGACTGCAAGTCCTGTGTGTACCTTCCACCAATTGGGCAGCTACCCAACTTGAAATATCTGAAAATTGACGGAGCAACCGCAGTTACCAAGACTGGGCCTGAATTTTTTGGCTGCAGGGTGGATAATCTCGGATCCACAGAGGCAGTTGCTTTCCCCAAGCTTGAAACGTTGGTCATAGAAGACATGCCCAAGTGGGAGGAGTGGTCCTTTGTTGAAGAACAACAAGAAGAAGTTGGAATTTTTTTTTAAATAATATATTTTTAAAAGAAAATTACAAAAATATATCATCGCCTCAAAAAATTACAGAATTATGTTCCTGTCGCCAGTTGAAATGGCGATAGGAACCTATCGCCATTTCAAATGGCGATAGGTGCCCTGACCGCCGCTGTCGCCAGTCCATGTACTTATCGCCATTTGAAATGGCGATAGGAAGGTGAACAGTTTTTCCTATCGCCATTTGAAATGGCGATAGGACCTATCGCCATTTCAAATGGCGACAGTATGCCATGTATAAAACCCGAAAAATTTCTTCCAAACCTCATTTGAATTCCAGAAAAAAAACAGAATCGAGAGGGAGAGGAAGAGAAAGAAAGGTAGCTCTGCTCGTTAAATCATGAGGAGATAGTTTGAGAGAGCAGTGCCATCTTGTAGACCGGCTATCTTGCAGGTATATTTTTCTTGCAATGTTGTATATTATGTCAAATTATGTAGAGTAACGACATAGAATTAAGTAGAGTAACGACATAGAATTAAGTAGAATAGCGACATAGAATCAAGTAGAATAGCGAGTAGAATTAAGTAGAATAGCGACATAGAATCAAGTAGAATAGATAATTGTGGCGAAATTATGTATTGACATAGAGCGACTAGAATGAGGTAGAACATCGACATAGAATCAAGTAGAATAACGACTAGAATGAAGTAGAATAGCGACATATAATCAGGTAGAATAGCAACATAGAATTAAGTATAATATCCAGTAGAATTAAGTACAATAGCGACATAGAATGAAGTAGAATAGAAGTTATGTAGAATAGCGACATAAAATGAAGTCAAATAGCGACGTAGTGTAGTTCGTCGTATATTATTTGAGATGTGTATAGTGTAGTTTATCGTACATGTTTCGTACTTTTTACAATGTATGCACTTAATTTGTAGATATGGCGGACGGAGGTCAGTATGAGTTGCTTGACCCGGTGATTGACGCACATCACCGTAGCCGTCTTAGTACCGTGCTCCCCCAGCATGGTGAGGCACCGATTGAGCTTGGCGCGTTTCGGTTGCGCACGCCTATGAGGGCATGGAGGCTGCACGCAGACTGGATTCCGAGGTACGTATAGTTTTAATAAACTTAATCGCGGTATGACTACTTTGCGTGCCTTGGGTCGAGGCTTGGAGTCACGCGCTCGACGATATCATCCAGTGTGGGGAGGATCCGTACGACATCGAGACGTACGGGGATTACATGGATTGGTACTCTAGTCGGACGAGGCTTCGCTGCGTCCGGGTCGTGGTCGACCCATCACGACACGAGGCTGCAACGTCCGACACGTACCCTACCCAGCCGGACTCTGCTTTCCATCTCTCGGTACGTATTGTCCTTAATTAATATCTATCTTGCCAGATTTCTGTTTCCAACTTGTTCATTACTTGTGCGAGCAGATCTACACCGGAGATTCTCGAGTAGCAACCACCCTGCGCAGCAGAGGACGCAGGGGACACGAGAGGGCTTGTGCGGCGCATCATCGACGCAATGAGAGGCGAGGCATCCGGATTGCGACTTTGTCGACGCCGAGGACTCGGTGGACCGACGATCGGGAGGGCGAGGTCACCTCGGGGCGAGGTGTCACCACGGACGAGGACGAGGTGGTTCACGTCCACGGCTCTGCCGGACGTGGCGGGCGTGTCATCGTGGCACCATGGTGGGTCTGCCGAGGGCTCATCGGGGCACGCATTCGTGCCACCAGGTATGACCACCTTGCTTGCTTGCAGAACATAATACTTCTTTCTTTCGAACCCCGGTAGTTACTAACGGTAATCTTCTCTATCAGGTCCTCAGCTCCACCATCACGTGGGGCAGGGTTACGCGGAGTCGTCGGTGCATGTCTCTGGGACAGCAGGTATGGCCGCCTTGGGATGATTACGTTTATTTTTCGTGTTTTTCGCATGATTACGTTTGTAACATACTACTTCACAGGAACGCCTTGGGAGGAAGGTTCATTTCCGGACGACGAGGCGAACCTATCGGTACCCTCGATTACTTCGATGACTGCGTGGCGCCTCGTTCAACTTAGAGGCTTCTCATTGCGCAAAGTGCTCCGCCACCGACCCAAAGCGACACAGAGGAGGAGGCCCCTCGCGACACCACCTCGGACTACTCGTCTCGGTCGGCCATCATCCCTTTGAGCCTCTCACATACTCGGACCGTCGCAGCAGAGGCCGAGGCGACACGGGAGTGTGCCCCAAGAGGGCCATGAAGAGATATTTGGTCCTTCAAATACAGTCATACCATGTAAATATTAATATGTGAACAACTCTTATTATGCTAGTCTCATGTTTCCAAACCTCTTTTTAGTAGCATGTTTGTTCGGAGGCATCATCGTAATATCACTTAGCTTCCTACTTACGAATAATTAATATCTCAAACGTCCTCGTAAAATTCTACAGAAATTCACTGCACTAGAACAATATACGATCATTATAAATTGTTATTGCGAGATTAATATATTTTGTACCGTTAAAAATTTATAAAAATCATAAGTATGTAAAGTGGACTTGCAAATTAGGGTTGGAGAGGAACCTGTCGCCATTTCAACTGGCGACAGGAACCTATCGCCAGTTGAAATGGCGACAGGAACCTATCGCCATTTGAAATGGCGATAGGTAGATGGACTGGCGACTGTGGCGGTCAGGGCACTTGTCGCCATTTGAAATGGCGATAGGTTCCTGTCGCCATTTCAACTGGCGACAGGAACACAATTCTGTAATTTTTTGGGGCGATGATATATTTTTGTAATTTTCTTTTAAAATAATATTATTTTAAAAAAAAAATTCGAAGAAGTTGCATATCCAAGGTTGCAGCAAGTGCCTCGTTTGAATAAGTTGCATCTTAAGGGCTGCCCCAAGCTGAGAGCTCTCCCACGACAGCTCGGAAAGGAGGCCACCAGCTTGAGAGATCTCAAATTAAGAAGAGCAAGCTGCTTGAAGGTGGTGGAGGACCTTCCGCTCCTCTCTGAGACGCTTTTAATCGAGGAATGTGAAGGCCTGGAGAGGGTCTCGAATCTCCCACAAGTGAGAGACTTGCGTGTAACTAGTTGTCCAAATTTAAGGCGTGTCGAGGGGTTGGGTAGTCTGCAGCAGGTGTGGCTGGGCGAGGATATGCAAGAGATCGCTTCGCTAATGCCTGTAGGAAAGAGACGCTTCCCATTTTAATTGGGGGAGATTTTAATATCATTAGGAATTCAAGTGAGAAAAATAATGATAATGTTGAATACAGGTGGCCTTTTTTGTTTAATGCTGTGATTAATAATTTGGATTTAAGAGAAGTAGTTTTGTCTGGTAGACAATTTACTTGGGCCAATTCGTTAGATAATCCAACTTTTGAGAAGTTGGATAGAGTTTTAATGAGTACAGATTGGGAACAGAAATTTCCTTTGGTCACAGTGTTGGCTCTTGAAAGGTCCTTATCTGATCACACGCCGTTGCTGTTAAGTACAAAAGAGTCTACCTTTAGAGGTAGTCAGCCTTTGTTTAAATTTGAATTAGGCTGGCTGAGTAGGGAGGGGTTTAGGGAGATGGTAACGGAGGTGTGGAGTGAGATAAATAATGGTCAGTCGGCGTTATATAACTGGCAGCGTAAGATCAGACTCCTTAGGCGTTATCTTCGGGGTTGGGCAAAAAGTACCAGTGGGGCATATAAAAAAGAAAAGTTAGAACTTAACTTGTTGATTGATAAGCTTGATAAAAAGGCTGAGTCTTTGAGGTTGTCCAATGATGAATTAAATCTTAAAAAAGCTGCTAATGAGAGGTTGGCTCTTATGTTAAGAGAAGAAGAAATTAAATGGTATCAAAGGGCCAAAGCAAAATTTCTCTTGGAGGGGGATAGGAATACACGCTTTTATCATTTGATTGCGAATGGGAAGCATAGAAAACAAAGAATTTTTCAGCTTGAACAAGAGGATAGTATTATTCGGGGAGATGTACAATTAAAGAAGTATATCACCAATTATTATAAAGTGTTGTTTGGGCCAGCCGAGGTAAATCATTTATCTATGATTGAGGCTTTTACAGTTGATATGGCTCAAGTTTCGGACGAGGAAAATATGTATCTTACTGAGCCTTTTGCTGAAAAGGAGGTGAAAGAAGCTATTTTTCAAATGGATCATAACAAAGCTTCGGGGCCAGATGGTTTTCCTGCAGAATTCTATCAGGTGTTTTGGGAAGTAATTAAAAATGACTTGATGGCCATGTTTTATGCTTTTCACAGTTGCACTTTATCTATTTTTAGCTTGAATTTTGGGATTATTACACTGCTACCCAAGAAAGCAGATGCTAAGCAAATTCAGCAATATAGACCTATTTGTATGCTTAATGTTTGTTTTAAAATTTTTACTAAAGTTGTCACAAATAGGCTTATGAGAGTAGCTCAAAAGGTTATTCTGCCATCCCAGTCGGCGTTCATGCATGGGAGATATATTCTGGATGGTGTAGTTATCCTACATGAAACCATCCATGAGCTGCATAAGCAGAATTTGGATGGAGTTGTTTTTAAGGTGGATTTTGAGAAAGCTTATGATAAAGTAAAATGGCCGTTTTTAATGCAAACTCTGAGGATGAAAGGCTTTTCCCCTAAGTGGTGTTCTTGGGTGGAAAGTTTGATCAAGGGAGGAGTGTTGGTATTAAGGTAAATGATGATCTTGGTGCTTTTTCCAAACGCATAAGGGTCTTGACGAGGTGATCCCTTGTCTCCGAGTTCTTTTTAATATTGTGGCGGATATGCTATCCATCTTTATTTCTAGAGCCAAAGCAATTGGTATGTTAACAGAGTAGTCCCTCACTTGATTGATGATGGGTTGTCAATCTTACAATCCGATGACACAATCCTTTTCTTGAATAATGATTTGGAGCAAGCTAAAATCTTAAGCTTATTTTATGTGTCTTTGAACATTTATCTGGTTTAAAGATTAATTTTCACAAGAGTGAGATTTTTGCTTTGGTCTTTGCCTAAAGAAGTCGAACCCAAGATATCTGTGATTATTTGGTTGTGAAGTGGGGTATTTCCATTTAGATACTTGGGTATTCCCATTCACTTGTGAAGTTAAGGAATAGTGATTGGAGAGGGTTGAAGAGCGAGTTGAGAAAAAGCTTAGCAGTTGGAAAGGAAAAAATTTGTCTGTTGGGGGTCGCTTGGTACTTATTAACTCAGTGCTAAGCAGTTTACCTATGTATATGTTTTCTTTTTTCGAGGTTCCTAGAGAGGTTCTCAAAAGACTTGATTTTTATCGATCTAGATTTTTACGGCGAGTGATAGCCATAAGCGTAAGTATAGGTTGGCTAAGTGGAGTGTAGTGTGTTCTCCTAAAGAGTGTGGTGGTCTAGGAGTTCAGAACCTAGATACCAAAAATAAAAGCTTGTTAGGCAAGTGGTTGTTTAAGCTGATTAATGAAGAAGGTGCGTGGCAATCTTTACTTACAAAGAAATATTTGGGTGAGAAGAGTCTTTCACAGGTGGTTAAGAAACCTGAGGCGTCCCAGTTTTGGTCGGGGCTTATGAAAATTAAAGATCATTTTATCAGCCTTGGTTCTTTCCAGATTAAAAACGGAAGGCACGTTAGGTTTTGGGAAGATATATGGGTGGGAAATTCAACTCTGCAAAGGCAATTTCCAATGCTTTACAATGTGGTTAGGAGGAGGGACGATTTAGTAGCTAATGTTTTGAGTTCGAACCCCTTAAATATTTCTTTTCGTAGACCTCTTGTGGGTAATAAGTTACTTGCTTGGAATGAGATGATTTTAAAAATCTCTAATGTTCATTTAGGTGTGCAGAGGGATGTTTTCAGATGGCATTTGAATAAGTCGGGACTTTTTTCGGTTCAGTCTTTTTATGCGGCGCTTATAGGATATGTTCAAACCCCTATTAAGAGTTGGTTTTGGTTCATTAAGATTCCTTTAAAAGTAAAGATTTTCATGTGGTACCTCAAAAGAGGGATTATTTTAACTAAAGACAACCTACTTAGAAGAAATTGGAGAGGAAGCACAAAATGTTGTTTCTGTATTAAAGAGGAAACAATTCAGCACCTTTTTTTTGAGTGCCCTTTTGCGCGAATGGCATGGTGGGTTGTGAAGTGTGCGTTCAATTTAGATCCTCCAACGAACATGGCTAACATGTTTGGGAATTGGTTAGATGGAATTCCTAAATTGCTAAAGTCACAACTCCTGGTAGGGGTTAGTGCCTTATGTTGGTCTATTTGGTTATGTCGAAATGAGGTTATTTTTAACAACAAAAAGTTAACTAATCCGTTGCGAGGTTATCTTATTGAGTGGATCTGGTGAATGCATGGGCGTACTACGTAAAAAAGAACCAGCGAGGAGACCATGATGGTGGGAAGCCAAAGGTTGGAGTTTGTGGCGAAGCAAATCCTCAATTTTCGTGGGTGGCAGCTTAGTCATAGGATTTGCTTTGGTTGAGGTTTTCCTAGGTTTTGCAGTGTTCAAGTGTCTTCCGGTTGTAAGGCTACAAGCCGTTTTTTCCCGGATTGTTTGTCATTTAACTTGTTTAAATAAATGGGGCTGTGTGCATCTTGGATGCAGAGGCCAGGAGAGAGTATTCTCTTCCATTATCTAAAAAATGGGTGCCTGGGCTTAAACAGCAGTGCCAACAGCTTCATGGTGAGGACCTAGATGTCTACACGTGGCGTTGAAGCCGAGAGACACCCAATTAGATGGAAACGAAGACACAAGGTACGGACAGACATTAATAGAACATTTAGTTTTGTCTAGCCTGAATTTTGCACTCTTGAAGCAATTATTACTAGCATCCGATGACCTTAGGTTGAACATAGACTATTGAATTAGTCTATTTATATATAGCCGTGCTTATTTTATATACAATTTTATTTTGTAGGTTGTTGACCTTGGAGACTCGTGCGTTTCAGCTGTCCTTTGTATTATTTTATCATTTTTTACCATAATTATTGGTACATGCAAGAAAAAATACAAAAAAAAGTTAAAAACATCAAAATAACAAAAAAGAGATAAATTTGCAAAAACTCAAAAAAAGAAAGAGGAAAACTAAAACAAGGGAGCTTCTCTTAATTCCGTGTACATTGTATTTGGCGAATTTTTATGGTAGTTTGTGTGTGATTTCGTGTATTCTATTTCTCTTTTTTGGGTAGATGTTTTCCTTTTCCTTTTTTTTCTTAATATTCTGTTTGTAGTGGGTGGGTGGGTAACTCCGCCTATGTCATATTAGGCGTACCACTTAATGGCATAGCCGGTTCCAAGCCCGGAAAAAGGAGGAGGGAATACTTTGTATACATTGTTTTCATGTAAAAATTTTGTGGACATGTATAGTGAAATGATGCTTTGCTGTCAGATATTGTTCATAGTTTTCCTGGAAATTACCGCATTTTTCATTTACTTAGCTGTATTGTTTTGTGATGGAATGGCACTTGGTACAGAATCTGACCAAAATACTTTTTTGAGAGGCACATTCACTAGGTTGTTGTCTTAAAGAAAATTTTGATGTCTCTAAACTAGTTTAGGTGGACCTCATTTAGAATCCCTTTTTACAGTAAAATTGATTGAAGTGAACACACACGCACACACACACACACATCAGTTCATTCTTCTCATCGCTCCATTCATCTTGATGAGAGTTGGGACAAAGAAGCAGACAAAGGCAATAATGATCAGCAACTCAATTAGGAGTTCAATCAACAAAGAAATAATGAGGATCTGGAAAAGAAAAGGAAAAAGAACGACATTACTTGTTAGAAGAAAGAAGTATACTCATCCCAGGGGCATGACAGCATGAGCCTGTCTGTAACTCTGAAGGTGCATGGAAGCAATATATGCCAGTTTCAATTAATTACAAAGAGAACCAGGAAAGAGATCAATTGAGCAAACAACAGATTAGACGCTTGAAATTTGAGAGTGATTATCCATTGTCATGAAACATCACCATCATGCAACAGTCTCTCAGTGCATTCTTATATACATAACAGAAGCATATCAGCAACACGATTTGTGTATGACAACCAAATAGTGAGCAGTACATTTGAATTAGATGGTACCATGAAAGAAGTAAAAAGTATTCAAAGATCTCCACAAGTATATCAAGAAGATATAAACATAACAAAATTAAGGTTCATCACAGGCACCGTTAATAGCATTGGAAAGACAAATTCAGCAATGGTTAGGCTTATTTTCATGTTGTATCTCCACTGCGATCACCTTTTCTATTCGTTTTCTTCTTTGAACATATCAATCAATCCATTATCTTATTAATCGAATGCAACAAAGTAAAAATAAGCAACCACATTCGCTCTCAAGGGGTAGAAATTACCATGTTACTTGATGAAAAAAGAGAAAATCTACGCCATTGATTGCGGTGGGTCCATCGTAATAATATTAGTTTAGCAGATTTCCAAAATCCTTGCAGAACAATTAACCATGCAATCCTGGAGTCCGATTGTTTTGTGAATCTAGCTTGATTAAAGAAAAGGAGTGGAGTGCAGCTAGATTGATGGATGGAGTACTCCATCAATCTCCACGCATAGCTAATCACATTCAGTGTGAAAAGATGGGATTTTATTTTGTTTTGAATGAAACTAGCTAGAAACTCGGTTGGCGATCGTGTGTTGTGTTTATTGGGCGAATTGACGCTTTCGGTGGCTGGGATAATCCATCCGGACACCTCACGATGTGATGATCTGTACTGCACAGTTTAGTCAGTGACGCATGGCTATCGATAGTAAATCTCATAGCTGGAGGCAGAGCAAATTGGTGATGCATGTCAACTTCGTCATCCACAAACTATGTACACCGATCGGAAGCAGCGGATGGAGTGCAAGTTGTTTTACTAGACATGCTGTTGACTATCAACAAAACACGATGATCATGGCAGTACAGAGTGCCTAAGGCATACTATGTAGGAACTACCACTAGATCCGAAACGTCCACGAGCTTGGATCCACAAATTAACCGTTGACACGCAACTTTAGGGTAATATTTTTTCTTTGATGAAACAGTCTAAATTTATGGTAAGGGCAAGGAACTAGTACCTTGGCACCCAAATTAGTTCTGGCTCAAAAATGTAGATTTAGGCAGCAAGATTTAATATGCTAAACTGCAAGCGTGGCATTAACAAAATATGTTCTCACCATATATATATTGTAGAAATGTGGTTTGGAGCTAAATGATCATGATAATAGAGATTTTAATATTTTGACAACATAATTAGTTATCATGCTAGACCAAGTCAGTGAAGGCGTTGGAGAAAACGTACTTGGTGATTGATTAGGAGCCATTGGCTTATATGGAGTACAGGGAGGTGTGATCGGTTGGAAACCAGATCAAGTACATGCCAAATACAGCTGCCCAACAGATGGCAAGGTAATCTCCTAAACATAGAAACTAACTCCTGTGATTGGCCGTAGTCTCCGGAGGGGTTGGTGGTGGCGTGCGGGACATGCACGTATCGTGCATGGTCCTATTTGGCTAACCCCCCCCCCCCACGCAGTTGGAACGGGAGCGGGGCGGACGTTCAAACTGGAACAAAATTCCCGGAAGACAGTCGTAGGGAGACCCTTGGTGAAGACATCGGCGTATTGCGAGCTTGTGGGCACATGGAGCATGCGCACCTCGCCGAGAGCAACACGCTCACGCACGAAGTGCAAATCGATCTCGACATGTTTCGTCCATTGATGTTGGACGGGGTTAGTTGAGAGATAAACTACACTAATGTTATCGCAAAAGACAACAGTGGCGTGCTAAAGAGGGCGATGTAGTTCGGCGAGTAGTTGACGAAGCCAGCAGGACTCGGCAACGGCGTTGGCAACAACACGATACTCTGCCTCGGTGCTGGAGCGAGAGACCATCTGTTGCCGCTTGGACGAACATGAAATAAGGTTATCACCGAGGAAAATTCCATATCCCGAAGTCAACTTGCGGGTGTCAGGACAACCGGCCCAGTCAGCGTCTGTGTAGGCGGTGAGCGAAGTTGGTGAAGTCCGATGTAGTTTTAAGCCGTGGTCGATGGTGCCCTTGAGGTAGCGAAGGATGCGTTTCAGAAGATTGGCATGAGGCTCGCGCGGGTCGTGCATGTGAAGGCATGCTTGCTGAACGGCGTACGCGATGTCCGGACGAGTGAACGTCAGGTACTGGAGGGCACCGGCGATGCTCCTGTAATCAGTGGCATTAGCCACTAGGTTGTCGGCCGCAGGGAGCTTGGTGCTGGTGTCGACTGGAGTATTACAGGGTTGTAGTTAGTCATGCCAGCACGAGCAAGGATGTCCTCGATGTACTGGCGTTGCGAGAGGAAGAAGTCGGAGGCGGTGCGCTGTACGTGGACACCGAGGAAGAAATGCAAGTTGCCGAGTTCCTTCAGTGAAAATTCGCAGTCAAGTGAACTAATCACCTGTCATAGGAGAGTCGGTGACGACGCAGTGAGCACAATGTCGTCGACGTACAGCAGGAGGTAGATGGTGTCATTGCCATGCCGGTAGATGAACAACGAAGGATCCGCCTTGGACGTCGTGAAGCCCAGCGAGGCAAGGTAGGTCGCAAAGCAACTGAACCAGGCCCGTGGAGCTTGCTTGAGGCCGTAGAGGGACCAGTTGAGGCGACAGACGTGCGTGCTGCGTGTCGTGTCGATAAAACCTAATGGTTGTTGACAGTAGACGGCCTCCGTGAGTGTGCCATTGAGGAAGGCGTTGTTGACGTCGAGTTGATGCACTGGCCAACTATTAGCCAGTGCGATGGTGAGGACGGTGCGTACGGTGGCCGGTTTGATAACCGGGTTGAATGTCTCACCGATGTCAACACCGGGGTGTTGAGAGAAGCCCCAGAGTACCCATCGCGCCTTGTATCGATCCAAGGAGCCATCGGGCTTCAACTTGTATCGAAAAATCCACTTTCCTGAAACAACATTAGTACCAGGAGGTTTTGGAACAAGTACCCATGTGTTGTTAGTTTGCAAGGCATCAAACTCACGCTGCATGGTGAGACACCAATTCTCGTCGTTAAGCGCGGCGCGGTAGGTGCGTGGAAGCGGTGAGGGGATGTCCACGTGGAGGTTTAGCCGGTCCATGGGAAGTTGAAAACCACGCTTACCACGTGTGGTCATCGTGTGATCATTGACCACCGGGGTGATGGCTTGAGCCGCAGGTGGTGGCGGTGCTATTGCGGCGTCTGGCAAAGTCGCGAGTCCGCTTGTGGTCTGCCGGTAGGTCGAGGCACCGGTCTGAGGTCTGCGCGGCTGCTTAGTAGCCACAGTGCGTAGCGAGGCTAAGCGACCTTCGAGAGCATAGCGCTAAGCCTTGATTGATTGCGTGCTTTCTCGCCGAGGAGCCGCAGTGCCAGTATGATGGCACGCAACTGCAGTGAGGCGCAGGTGTGATGTCCGAGTGGGACGAGGGCACCGATGCATGCTAGAGTGGCGCAGGCATGAGAGAGGATGCGGGTGCCCTGGGACGAGCGATAGGTGGTAAAGCGGCAATCGGTGCATGTGCGGCGTGTGACAGGAAATCGAAGTCCGCAGGGACCGGGGAATTAGGCTGCTCGGAAAAAGGGAATGAAAATTCGTCAAAAGTGACGCGACGGGATATGATGATGCAGTTTGTGGTGAGATCAAGGCAGTGATACCCCCTGTGGTTAGCCGGATATCCCAGAAAAATGCAAGCTGCAGAACGTGGTGCGAGCTTATGAGTGGCAGTGGCGGAGAGGTTAGGATAACACCTACAGCCGAAAACTCGGAGATGCGAGTAGTCGGGAGGAGTGCCAAAAAGAGTGGTGTGGAATACCAAAGTTGAGTGATTTTGTGGGGTGAAGATTAAGAAGATAAGTGGCGTCGTGAAGTGACTCGACCCAGTAGGAAGGTGGCATGCTGGCTTGGAACAGAAGGGAATGTAGGACGTCGTTGGTAGTACGGATGATGCGTTCCGCCTTACCGTTTTGTTGAGATGTGTGTGGGAATGACATGTGGAGTGCGATGCCATGGGAGAGAAGGTGCAGGTGCATGTCTTGATTATCGAATTCGCCACCATTGTCACATTGGATGCTACGCACAGTGGTGGAAAATTGAGTGCCTATATGAGCAAAGAAATTATGGAGTGTGTCGTACACATCAGACTTTAGGCAAAGTGGGAACATCCACAGATAGTGAGTGAAATCATCTAGGATGACTAGATAATACTTGTAGCCAGAGATGCTAGGGACGGGCGAGGTCCAGAGATCACAGTGTATCAACTCAAAAGCTTTATTAGTGCGAGTATTAGATGCATAAAATGGGAGATGTACATGGCGGCCTAATTGACACGCATGACACAAAGAGTCTACCGAGGCTTTAGTACATGAAATATGAGACGCACTGGCTAGATGCGATAAAGCTTGAAGACCAAGATGACCGAGTCGTCGATGCCACAAGGTGGAGGAAGGTGTGGTGACTACAAGAGCATGTGAGGTGGGCGGTGGCTAACGGAAAGGATAGAGGTCACCACGGCTATTGCACTTGATGATCACGTTCTTGGTTTGAAGATCCTTCACAGAAAGACCAAAAGGGTCAAACTCAACTGAGACATGTTCGTCGTATCAGCTCCCTTTTGCGCCACTTATCAACCCAAACAGAACCGACTCAAAATATTGCTAATTAGTTGGCCAGGTCCACCCCATAAATAGACTTGTGGTTGCACGGTATGGCTCAGATCAATGGCGCACAAAGTTAAGTCCTTAGAGACTACTCAAACGAAACATCCTCATCCCAAATGTGCTTCCTGCACCCCTTTACTACACGATCATTCGCCTGAGTATGAAATCATTTTCGGTTCAACCCGACCAAATGGCAGCCCATGCCATGGCACAACAACTTTTAATAACAGTGGCCGTGCCACAATTCCATATTTCATTAAGTCAAATTTATCGTCTTTATCATCATTGAATCAGGTGATCGAGAGACCATCGCATAACTAAAGTATGACTAAGCATAATACGCACCCATGTTAGTATTACAAAAATGTCAACTAAGATTACCCAACCTATGGTGTCCAAGGGTACATGTCAACATGACATTCACAATTATTCAAGGAGTCGTACTGTCAGGTAGGTATTTAACTATTCCCAAAACCATTTTTATACAACTAGCCATGCATGTTTATATCAAACAATATAATTTTGTAACTTGGGTACGACATGATCAAAGGTCTACGACTTGCCTTCGTTGAAGAGTTGAGATGCTTCGGTCGTCGGGTCTCAAAGAGTTCTTCGGAAACGCCGGAATCTATACGTGCAAAAAGATCCAAATAAATAAAACAATTTCAAATAAAATCCAAAAATTACTAAACTCAAACCAAAAGTAAGGCACTGAATTAAGATAAATTTAGAGATTTGAATCACTCGAATCGGAGCTCGAACGAAGGATAACGAGCCCTTGGAAGGAGGTTTCACTACAGGTGGTCAGAAGGAGGTTCGACTACCTGGTCGAAAGTGGTTTGACTGGTCGAAAGGAGTTTCAACTACCAGGTCAAAAGAGGTTTGACTGGTCAAAAGGAGGTTCGACTACCTGGTCGGAAGGAGGTTCGACTGGTCGAAAGGAGGTTCGACTACCTGGTCGAAAGTTGTGACCGGTGGCGACGAAGAGAGCGGCGGCGAGGCGGTCGAAGATGGCATGGGCGCTCCGATGAACTCCCGGCGAAGACAAGGGGAGCCTTGGGTAGAACCCGGTCTTGTGAAGACAATGTCGACGGAGAGGCTTTGACGACGGTGGCGCTAGAGGCGATGGCGTGAGCTCCAGCCGGCGGTGGCGAAACTCGAAGCATGGCGAAACGAGGACGAGAGAGAGAAGGGGAGAGTTGAGGGGAAAACAAGAGAAGGTCAAAGGGCTCCCCGGTGCTCCATTTAAAGAGAATGGGAGAGGACCGGGCGACAAGATGGAGCGGCGGGATTCGCGGCGGTGCGGTAGAGATAACGGCATTTAATGCACATGTCGCTGAGGAGACGACAGCATTTAATGCGCACGGCGCGGCGGAGACAACGATATTTAATGCGCACGACGCGGTGGAGACAGCGATATTTAATGCGCACGGTGCGGTGGAGACAACGGCATTTAATGTGCACGATGCTAATGAAAAAAAGGGAGGAAGAACGCGCCGAGGCGAGGGTGGTCGAAACCGAAAGGGTGGTTGAAACCGAGAGGGTGGTCGACACCGAGAGGGTGGTACGGCTCAACGTGCGGGGAAAGAAACGGGCCGACGGGAATTTGGAACAAACAGATAAATGGGATTTTAAATACCAAAGAACCCCAAAAAAAACTCAAAATAAACTAAATTTTGAATTAGTTGAAGTTTGATTAATTCATATCAAATTGCTTTTAATTTCAAAAATCTCCAAGTTAAGTTTTAGCAATTCAACAAAACCAAATGATTATTTTTATTTTGAAAATTTTCAAGAAGCCCTGAAAACTGGGATGTTACACGTATCTAGGTGATATGGAAAATGATATTTACACCATTGTCGATATCCATGTTGTTAGCAACCACAATCATTGGAGCTCATGATGGTCAATTGATTTGTGCCTTCGGCAATATATTAGTCGTCAGCATGCGGCAATACACATGGCAAACCGATGACCACCTAACGCGGCCACATATGTGCCATGTTGGATACGCACTGAAGCGTATCATACTCATCAGTCATGATACATGCATATTGGTAAATGCAGCCCACAACTGCATCACCACCGGATGCCATATCATTTCCTTGAAGCGAATATAACTCCCAAAATACAAGACGATGACCTATTCGATTTTTTATGATCTAGAATGGTCTAATTTTGGCCATATTTGTTTGGCATTATAAAAAAAATATCAGGCATATAGATTACCACCCACTTAATTAAATATTGTCCAGTTGAACAATAAATATTCCTATTGAATAATTACCCCAACTGGGTGGTAAAATCAGAAAGTAAGGAAATTTGAAGCCATGGTAAAATCAGAAAGTAAGAAAAATTTGAAGCCATGGTAAAATTCCACGTTACAGATGGTTTTTAATATAAACCGTCTATGATATACGGAGACATCACAGACGGTTTGAAAAATAGAACCATCTGTGATACATCACAGACGGTTCTTAACAAGAACCGTCTATGATGACTGAGATTATCACAGATGGTTCTATTTCCAAACCGTCTGTGATAGTTACATTGTGATAATTTCATCACAGACTGTTCCAAAAGAACCGTCTGTGATGAGGCGTCTTCTATAGCTTGTTTTGTAGTAGTGACATGATTATCTAAAGTGAAACGACGAACAGAAATGAGGTTCTTGATTAAGTTAGGCATAACAAGAACATTGTTTAACTGAAAACAATGGGATGGAGTGTGGAGAGATGTTGTGCCAGTGTGAGTGATTGGAATACGGGAACCATTACCGACAATAGCATACTGTGATGCAGCGGAAGAATTGCGAGAGGTGGAGGAAAGATTACCATGATCCGAGGTCATCTGAGCGGATGCCCCAGAGTCCATATACCAGTCAGAAGATGGTGTCGCCAGCGTCATGGTGTTGAATGCATGCATGAGCTGGTTTTGGTCCCATGAAACGATCAGCGTGTAGGAGGATGATGCAGGCGCGCCCATCCACTGGGCACCCGTTCCTAGTGGAGGTGCATATGTCGGCGCACCAGGCCACTGCACGCCTTGGCCCGGCATGGTGGGAACGGTGGCAGTGAAGGTGCCAGGAGGACGTAGGCCAAGCAGGCCCAGGTTGGACCGGGGCCCTTGTCTAGGCCACATTTGGATGGACCCGGCCCACGGGTTTTGGAGCAACGGCTAGGGAGCGGAGCCTTGGATGTTGTTGTTGGAGCCGCCGCCGCCTTTGGAGGAGCCTCCGCCGCCATTGCCACGACCGTTGTTGCGGCGGCGGTAGTTGTTGGAGTTGTTGCCATCGCGATTGGTGGAGCCGCTGTTGGAGGAAGATCCGCCGGTGGAGTTTTTGTTGGACTGGCTGGCCGAAGATGCGACGAGAGCTGACGAGTTGGAGGAGCCGCTCGATGCATCTGTCCCGGACATGAGTTCTCAAGGAGGAGAGCAGAACGGGTCTCCAAGAACGTCAGCATAGGACGCTGCATGGAGATCAATGTGCGCATGTGCGTGAAGCAGGGGCTCAGTCCGCTAGCTCCAAGTCATGGGTAGGTGGGAGGATCTTGCTGTGATGGTTTGCAGCGGAGGTCGTGGCCTTTGGATCTGAATCCAACGGCTACGACCTCAACAAGGTGGAAAGGAGGTCTGCTAAGCCAGGGATGTGGCTGGGTTCAACCCAAATTGGAAAATGGCTCAGCCCAAGGAACAGTGCATGGTTTTGAATTCAATTTTCAACAGCTGAGACTTTGCAGAATTATTTGAGATAGCAAATGAACTCCCAAAATTTATGAAATTTTAACTGGAGCTTCTTGACATTAGGATTAACCTTACATAAAATTTCCAGAGGTTTTGTGCAATCTTTGCATTTTTCTCGTGAAATTCATTAAGGCTGTTCAAGAGTTTGATTTACCTCCAAAATTATCAAGCAAGTTTTAAAACTTATGATATTTTGAGAGAGGTCCCACAGCATCTTTAGGACCAAGGAAAAATATTTCCAAAGGTTTGGCACAAGATTTGTGACAAATGGAAAAATGAGTTTGACTTTTGGCCAACAAGAGCTTTGTGTTTTTGGATTACACAACTCTTGGACAAGAATTTACATGTGAGTTCAGGGGTTTCAAGATGTGAGAAAAAGTTTTAATTTCTACACATTTAATTACATTTGAAACAAACCCTGATTATACATCTGGGATGTTACAAAATCTCCCCCGCTTACAGAAATCTCGTCCCGAGATTTTGGCTCACTCGGAAAAGAAAGAAGGGTAGTCCACACGCAGACGATCTTTCCTTTCCCAAGTAGCCTCATCCTCGAAATGGTTCGACCACTGAACTTTAAGGAACTTAATGGAATGATTCCTAGTTCTTCGTTCAGCCTCTTCGAGTATGCGAATAGGGTGCTCGCGATAGGTCAAATCTAGTTGGACATCGAGAGTTTCCAACGGAGCTTCCTCAGTTGGAACACGGAGGCACTTCTTCAACTGGGACACATGGAACACATCATGTACCCCCTCAAGTGCAGCAGACAACTCCAACTTATAGGCAACAGCTCCTTTCTTCTCGATAATGCGGTAGGGACCCACATATCGAGGAGCTAACTTGCCCTTGACGCCGAAACGTTGATGACCCTTCAAAGGAGAGACTTTGAGATAAACAAAGTCATTAGGCTCAAAACTCAACTCACGACGACGGCGATCCGCATAGCTCTTTTGCCTGGATTGAGCTGTGCGAAGACGCTCACGAATAAGCTTAACTTGACTCTCGGCCTCATTAATCGAGTCCGGACCAAAGAAAGGTCTCTCGCCGGTCTCAGACCAATACAACGGGGTTCTACACTTTCTCCCATATAAGGCCTCGAAAGGTGCCATGCCGAGACTGGCCTGGAAACTGTTGTTGTAAGAAAACTCGTCGAATGGTAAGCATTTCTCCCAATGCTTCCCATAGGAAAGAACACAAGCACGAAGCATGTCTTCCAAAACTTGGTTGACCCTCTCGGTCTGACCATCAGTTTGGGGATGATATGCTGAGCTGAAAGCAAGACGGGTTCCCATAGCCTCTTGCAATCTATGCCAAAAACGAGACGTGAAAAGGAATCCACGATCCAACACAATCGTCTTCGGCACACCGTGCAAACTCACGATGCGGGCAATGTAGAGCTCTGCCAAAAGACCTACCCGGAGGTCAGTCTTGACAGGAAGGAAATGTGCTACCTTAGTCAATCGATCGATGACGACCCAAATGGCATCATTCTTCTTCAGGGATGTGGGTAGACCGGTGATGAAATCCATACCGATCAAATCCCACTTCCACTCTGGCACTGGCAAAGGCTGAAGCAGACCGGCTGGTTGCTGATGTTCGGCCTTCACACGACAACATACATCGCACTTGGCAACGAACCTGGCAATCTCCCTCTTCATTCGGGTCCACCAAAATCTCTGACGGAGATCCTGATATATCTTCGTGGCCCCGGGATGAATGGACAAGGGAGAATCATGGGCTTCGCGGAGAATCAGGTCCCGCAAATCCATGTCCTTAGGAACCACCAGGCGTTGTCCGAACCTCACAACACCATGCTCATCCTCGGAGAAGCACTTGGCTATTCCGTTCTTGACATTCTGCCTGATTCGGGTCACTCCAGCATCCGATTGCTGAGCGGCCTTGATCCGATCTACCAAGGTTGGTTGCACAGCCAAGGTAGCGAGGAAACCATGCTCAACCAAACCCAAGTTGAGACGTTGAAACTCCTCAAGAAGGGTGGGCTGAAGCTCCTTGAGCGACAAGGCATTACAATGCGCTTTGTGACTAAGCGCATCGGCAACGACATTAGCCTTGCCCTGATGGTAGTGAATACCCACGTCATAGTCCTTGATCAATTCCAACCATCTCCTTTGCCCGAGGTTCAGATCCGGCTGGGTGAACAAATACTTCAAGCTTTTGTGATCCGAATACACTTCACAACGATTACCGATAAGGTAATGTTGCCAGATCTCAAGTGCATGAATCACAGCAGCTAGCTCCAAGTCATGGGTAGGATAGTTGAGTTCATGAGGTCTCAATTGCCTTGATGCATAGGCTACTACCTTGCCTTCTTGCATAAGGACACAACCGAGGCCTCGACGAGAAGCGTCGCAATAGATATCGAAGCTTCGATGGATATCGGGAAGAACGAGAACGGGAGCGGTGGTCAAACGCTTCTTGAGTACTTGGAAACTTTCCTCACACTCAGCGGACCACACAGACTTCTTGTCCTTCTTGAGCAACTCCGTCATCGGCTTCGCGATCTTAGAGAAGTTCTCGATGAAGCGACGATAATATCCCGCTAAACCGAGAAAACTCCGTACATCGGTTACCGAACGGGGCTGACTCCAGGAAAGCACATCACTAACCTTGCTAGGATCAACGGCTACGCCTCCTGCTGAAAGCACATGGCCCAAGAAGGCCACTTCCTTTAACCAGAAAGCGCACTTGTTGAACTTCGCATACAGCTGGTGCTCACGCAGCTTGCCCAACACAAGCTTCAGATGCTCGGCGTGTTCCTCATCGTTCTTGGAGTAGATAAGAATATCATCGATAAAGACCACGACAAACTTATCCAAATACTCCATGAACACCGAATTCATGAGGTTCATGAACAAGGCAGGAGCATTGGTCAAGCCGAACGACATGACGGTATACTCATACAAGCCATAACGAGTAGAGAAAGCCGTCTTGGGAATATCCTCAGGTCGGATACGAACTTGATGATATCCCACTCTCAAATCAATCTTGGAGAAAACACGAGCTCGGATAAGCGATCGAAGAGATCATCGATCGCAGGCGGGGATACTTGTTCTTCATCATCACTTCATTGCTTAACGGTAATCGATGCACATAAAAGTAATCCTTCTTCTTAACGAAGATAGCTGGACAACCCCACGGAGATGAGCTAGGGCGGATGAAACCCTTCTCTTGAAGCTCATTAAGTTGCTTCTTCAACTCAACCAACTCATTCGGTGGCATCCGATAAGGCCTCTTTGAAATCGGGGCGGTACCGGGAGCCAACTCGATGACGAACTCGAGATCACGAACAGGTGGCATCCCTGGAAGATCCTCGGGAAAGACATCCATGAAGTCACATACCGTTGGGACTTCACGAATATTTGGAGCTGGCTTCGCTTCAAGTCTGCGAAGAGATGAGGGCCGACTTTGGTAAAGCGATCCACGCCATGGGAGGACTTGTAAGATAGATGAGCTTCCGGGCGCAATCGATTTGCCCCATGTACTGAGACAACCAATCCATGCCCAGAATTACATCTAAGCTCGCAGCATTGAGGAGAATAAGATTTGCTGAGAATCTCACTCCCTCAATCTCGATAGGAACATCCCTGCACTCCAATTCAGCTCTCAACTCCGAACCGGGAGAGCGAATGAGCAACGGAACCAACAAAGGAGCAAACAGAAGATGAGTAACAGTAGCAAAAGACTGAGATATAAAAGAATGAGATGCTCCTGAATCAAACAAAACAGTAGCAGGATAGGAGTTTAACAAGAAGCGTACCTAACACGACGTCAGGTGCCTCCTGTGCCTCCTCAGCAGAGATGGCGTTGACGCGACCGCTGCCCACGCCTTGGGCTACGAGGACAATCTTCTGGTCCTGAGAAGATCCACCACCTTGCCCGCGTCCTCCATTAGGACGAGGGGCTGCTCCAGTCTTCTTAGGGCAATTATTTGCATAATGGCCCTTCTGACTGCAGGCGAAGCAAGTGACGTTGGCAGCTGGGTTGCGGGGGCCGCCGGACTGACTCGCAGGTGCATGTGGTAGGGCACGACTGCGAAGAACAAGGCAGTCTTGGCAGCCTCGGGGTCTTGAAGCTGAGCACGGACCCCGAGAGTGCCCGGCGAGAACGGAAGAGCCAGCCCTGGACGACTTGTAGGACTCCCACTTGCGCTTGCGGGAATCCATAAGCTCCCTACCAGAGTGCTCTGCGACGATGGCCTTGTCGACCAAGGTCTGAAAATCAGGGAAGTCGATGATGGATAGCTTGTCCTTAAGCTCCTCAGACAAGCCACCCCTGAACTTTGATTGCTTGGCCATATCAGTGGCCACATCCTCGGGAGCATAACGAGCTAGATGGTTGAACTCGTACACATACTCCACGACTGAGCTACGCCCTTTCTTGAGGGTGAGAAACTCCTGCTTCTTGATGTTCATCAAGCCGGCAGGGATATGAGATCGACGGAAGGCAGTACGAAACTCCTCCCAGGTGACGGTGTGGTCTGCGGGCTGCATGGCGAGAAAGCTCTCCCACCATGACAAAGCTGCACCTCCAGTGGTGCGATGCAACAGCGCCTTCTCGTGCTCGGCATCTGCGCGATGCCGAAGCTTCGCTCCACCAGACGGCCACTGTCAGACGAGCAGGTCCTCGACTGAAAAGGTGGAAATTTGAGTACAAAGAAACTCAGCGAGGCCCCCACGAGGCCGATGTCCACTCCCTTGCCCGGATCTGAAGCACGGTAAGGGCCGAGGTGTTTGCGACGATGACATCCAAGAGCACTCTCGCCATCATCCATTGCTACGCTCTATCTCAAGAAGAACCTCGGCCATGGTGGAGGAGGAGGAAGCTCCTCGTCCGGACCAACTGCCTGCCTTGGCCGCTCTGATCTGCCCGCCATCTGTTGAAGGGAAAGAGGTTAGCAACTAATACCCGAAAAACAAAGCCGAAAGAAGCGAAAAAGCTAACGACTAGGGGAATGGAGAATCACCCTAATCGAAGGCCAAAACATCAAGTAAGTGGACTTTAAAAGCTCATAAAAGACTCTAAAAACAGCAAGGAAACTTTAGGAAATAAGCTCAACTTCTCTATGCAATTATCTCGTATCGAATGAACGAGTAATTGGTTGAGAAGACAAAATTTCAGCAAGCTATTTTAGCTCTATTTCTACTCAAAAGCAAGGTTAAACCAGCGAATTAAGTGTTAGATACTTAGCTAACTAGTATCACATCTTACCCTTTTATTCCCACAAGTTTTAGTTGTATTAACCTCTTATTTTCTACCTTAATCACTAGCTTGAGCTTGCTGCCCAAAATGCTTGCTTGCTGTCCTAAAATTCCAGATTTGAATTCCAGCTCCAAATACTTCCATTCTTCACCAAAAGACAGCCAAGACTTCAAATTTAGAACTCTCATAAGTTCCCCAAAACCAGTGTTATCGTTTAATTGGGTTTATCTTTTGAGAGGAGGAGAGGAAAACAACTTTTAAAACTCAAATTAGAGTGAGATGAGAGGGGAAAGCTAAGATAGGTAAGGAGTAAAAGTAGAGACTTTACTTAAGCTTTCATAAACCATTTGACATTTTGAAGATAAGTTTTTCAAAATATCCTAAGGACGACCAAGCTAGGGTTTCTATGGTCAGTATGGCTCTGATACCAACTTTGTGAGGACCCCGGTTTATTAGGCTTGTAATACTTAGTCATCCATTGACCCTAGCATCACAAACATAATAATCCGTGTCTTCGAGATATGTATACTTCCCAGAATGCAGTATACACACCCCTTTACAAAATCATGCATCAATTCCATTCAAGACATAGAACCAAAGCACGAACTAGAATAAAAGACATACAATATATAGAATTATTACAAAAGGGGCCGACCGGCCAAACACAATAATAAAGATAACACAGCGGAAGCAAAAGCCATAAGATGGCGATAAACAAAAGAGAGCCACAAGGTTTGCCTTTAGCCCACAAGGCAACCAACCAAGACGCCTAGCTCGATTCCCAACCGCAGCACATCTCACAAAAGTAAAGCCCTTTGGGCCCAACCTCCTCTGCAACAAGGTCATTAAGCAAAGCAAATGAGTACAAAAATGTACTCGCAAGATGGCGACGTAGTATAATGTAACTATAGTTTAACTACATGCAAGCTTTATTTAAGTGGATGAGGCTTTGGACGTATTTTAGCATAAAGCAAGTTTTCATTTGTAATATTTAAATAGATTCCAAAGCAATTTTGCAATTCATTTTTAATTTGCAAGTAACAACGAGACAAGTAACATAATAACAATAGATAGATGACAACACAATCCTGGAAGTGACTAACCCAATAGCCACCACAATAGTATGAACATCCATTCATACCAACCCATCAAGTTTTAATTAAATGTTGTAGTCTAGTTCTTGCACGACCTTACCAAGCATGTCCATAACCTAGGACGAGGCTATTCAATAGTTTTAACCTGCGCAGGGTGTGCCAATGTACCCACACGTCAGACCGCCTTTTCGCCAAGCTATTTAGCACACTTCCTTTGGTATGCCGGCACGGCTAAGTCCTACGAGGCATTTCCAATGAGCGATGCTAATTAAGAGTCACGACAACCCTAAGGTAGGAGACACTGCCCAAACCTTAAGCAATCATGGTGCTCTTTCCCTTATAAAACAGTTTTACTCACCTGCGACCCCGAATTAACACCTCCCAAAGTACTTAGCCAAGAGGGGTTCCCAATACCCTCGTGTGGTTAGCACGCATAAGCGCTTGGCTTAGTGACACAAGTAACTTGGTCCTTGGGGACCTAGGCACCATTCCATTCACACCCAGCATATCACACCAACATCCATTGTGCCCAAGTCAATAATAGTTTTGTTTTTATTTTTATTTTTTTTGTTTACAAAGTTACAAAGCACAAGAGGGACATAATGGAATAATAATTTTAGTGTGATCAAGGTCATCGACATAAAGTCGACAACCGCCCATTTCTACCGTTATCTAAGCATTTCTAAGCATTATCAACATAAACTACTAAGTGATAAGAGTCCATCCATCGAACTCTATATCACAGCAAGATAATCCTAGGCTTAGTAGTAGAGAATGAACATTTTACCTACAGGAGATGCATCTATAGGCTCAACTAATCGATAATTTAACACAAAATAGCAATGCATACATATAAGTGAAACAAAGTGTTAAACTTTAAAGTAATGGGACATTAATGGGATATGATCAAACTGCTTGCCTTGCTGTGGTTGGTCACTATGCTGCAGAGATTCGCTCACGGGATCAACACACTCGTCGGCACCTAATCGAAAAGGCGAAAAGAATCGATAAGAACAACGAAAACCACAAAGACAGCACAGCAAAAAAAACTCCAAATACTCTGAAATTTCTACAGAAGCAAGAGGATGATTTTTAGGGAATTTAGCAACAAGAACCAATTGATTTGGATTCTCAATGCAAAAGATATGAGTAAAACAATTCTGCTCAGCCCTAAAAATACCAAACTGCTACTATTCACTAATTTAATTATTTGGAAACATTTTCTAGAGAGGTGGTGCAGCTGAGATTTTTACAGTAAAACAAGCACCTCATGAGATGAATAACACAATTGAGTTCACCTCATTTGGAGCTATTATGCATGTTTTATGATTTTTCAAAGATATGAAAGTGAGCACATCTAAAATGCACCCACAAAGGTTTTGAAAACAGTGACATGACTAAATCCTATTCTAACATTTAGTTTACTAACAGAGGAAGCCAACAAGGTTGGATTCACTCAAAAATAACCTACAGAGCAATACTTATGCATTTTACAAGTTAAATGAATTTTTAATGAAACATTTAAAGTTAGTTTTGAAATCTATTTGCAATCCATTTTCCTGGAACAGAACTGAGCTCACAACCATTTTTAGATTAGAGCTCAGCTCAAACCAGAGCTAACACAATTTGAATCACTACAATTGGATTTAAAAAGAAAAAGATATGCATTTTCAAAGTTTTTACCTTTTTCAGCTCATAAAATAACAGCTCTCTGGAATTTCCTAAAAACCAATAAGACAGCGGAGGACATGAGCCATAGATCTCGAATCTAACGGCTCAAGACCTCCCAGAGAACATCGCACACGCGCGCTCGCGAAGGTCCAGAGGTCATGGGCCGTTGATCTTGGATCCAACGGTCCATGTCCTCCCAGCAACGCGCACGCGCGAGCGAGAGGAGAGGTCGTGGCCGTTGATGCTGCATCCAACGGACCACAACGAAAGGGGGAGGACCGGGATGGCCCAGATTAACACGGGGAGGTCATGAGCGGCTGAGATGACCTCGGGGAGGTCCTACGCGGAGGAGGTCGAAAGGAGGAGGTCCTGGACGGTCAAGATCTCCCAGTGGGGAGGTCTTGAACGGCCTAGATCCAAAGCCACCACGAAAATGCGCACGCGCGCGCGTGCGGGCGAGGAGTAATGGCGCAGGACAACGAGGAAGTCCAGCGCGCTTAAGACAGCAGTAAATGCTCCCAATGATGGAGCATTTACTGCCCCAAATCTTTGTCCTAATGACACTCGCGGGATGAACTTTTCAGACAAAAACGTTCACCGCAAGGACATGGTCAATGCCGGCGATGCAGACCTCGCCGGCGACCACCAAGGGTACCAACGTGTGCGCAATAGTGTTGCACACACAATGGACCTCCTCTCAACGGTGGCGACGGCCTTGAACGCCAGCGAGCCGGAGAGGAGCACGATGGCCCAACACGGCCAAAATGACAAGCAGCAAAATTTGAGCTCCGCAGCGACATACAAGCATGGTGCCCAGCCTAAGGATTACTAGGGGGATTACCTGGAGGTCCAGAGGGTGCTGAGGAGGTCGTGGAAGAGGAAGGACCGGCACTGGGGAAGAAAGGTGCTCTACGGCCAATGCTCCAACTCCAAGCTCCACTTTGGCCACCTCTGAAAATGTCCCAACTAAACAAGTTAGGCCTTTTGTCACAGAGGTGAATGGCACAAATTGAAACACAGAGAAAGAGAGGAAAGCCACAGGAGCACTGCCACAGGGGAGCTCCAAACTCCAGCAATGGCGATAAGGAGGAGGTTAGTGGAGGAGAAGTTCGGCCAAGCACAGAGGCAAGGCAAAACTCAATGGTGTGCAAAAGAAGCCAAGGAAACAGTGGGGAGGTTTTATACCTAGGGCAAAAGAGGTCGTGAGCCAAGGGTTAAGCTCATGGTGAGCTTAGCCCATGGCGTGGTCCATGGCTTGGACAGGACAATGGAGGTGACAGAGGGGTAGGTTAGGGCATGGCCTAGGGGCAAAAAGGTGCTGACATGCATTTAATCTTTGGCTCGCACAGAGCCGTTGGGATGTGACAGCATACCGACCTTCTCCATCGCCATGGCGCCACGCCAAGCTAGGAGAAGAACAGGAGCTGCTCCCCACCGTTTGATGAAAACGATAGGGAGGTCCTGGCCCTAGATATTGAAACGGTAGGATTTAAAAAGAGAAAGGAGGAGGTCACAGCCCTCCGATTTGGACTGGGGAGGTCGTGACCTTTAGATCACCAGCGGGTGAGGCGCAAAGGAAAAGGGGACAGGAGGTCCAAGGCGTTGGATCTAAATCCAACGGTGTGGACCTGATGGGAGGACTTAACCGCGCACGACTTTGAGAAGTGAGGGGGAGGTCATGGCCTTTGGATTTAAATCCAAGGGCACACCACCAAAGGGGAGGTCCTAGGCGCTGCGCATAGCGCAAAGGAGGTCAGGACCGTTGGATTTTAATCCAATGGTGCTGATCAAGCGAGGAGGTCAAAGCTTGCCAGAAGCCAGAGAAGTCATGGCCTTTAGATTTAGATCTAAGGGCTCCCAGGAGTGGTCCGAACGGCCCACTCAATAGAGACCGCGCGATCTAAATCTAAAGGCTTAAAAGGGGTGGTCCGAACGGCCCACAGATCTCGCGCGTTGAAACGAGATCCAATGGCCAGGAGAGGACAAGGGAGGTCATGGCCGTGAGATTTACATCTAACGACTACGACCTCACGTGGGTGGGAGGTCTGATGCGCACAGAGCAAGGGGAGGTCGTGGCCGTGGATTTTAAATCCAACAGCGCACAACACAAGATGGGGGAGGTCTGGTGCGCTTGATATTGAGGGGAGGTCGTGGGCTGTTGGATCTGATCCAACGGCTACGACCTCAACAAGGTGGGAGGTCTGAGTGGTTTAACAGCGAGGGGAGGTCATGGCCATGGATCTTTGATCCAACGGCACAAGACCTCGATGGGGTGGAGGACTTGCGCGTTTGATAACAAAGGGAGGTCATGGCTGTTGGATTTGATCCAACGGCTATGACCTCAATGAGGTGGGAGGATCTTGCTGTGATGGTTTGCAGCGGAAGTCGTGGCCTTTGGATCTGAATCCAATGGCTACGACCTCAACAAGGTGGAAAGGAGGTCTGCTAAGCCAGGGATTTGGTTGGGTTCAACCCAAATTGGAAAATGGCTCAGCCCAAGGAACAGTGCATGGTTTTGAATTCAATTTTCAACAGCTGAGACTTTGCAGAATTATTTGAGATAGCAAATGAACTCCCAAAATTTATGAAATTTTAACTGGAGCTTGCTGACATTAGGATTAACCTTACATAAAATTTCCAGAGGTTTTTGTGCACTACATTTTTCTCAGGAAATTCATTAAGGCTGTTCAAGAGTTTGGTTTACCTCCAAAAATTATCAAGCAAGTTTTAAAACTTATGATATTTTTCAGAGAGGTCCCACAGCATCTTTAGGACCAAGGAAAAATATTTTCAAAGGTTTGGCACAAGATTTGTGACAAATGGAAAAATGAGTTTGACTTTTGGCCAACAAGAGCTTTGTGTTTTTGGATTACACAACTCTTGGACAAGAATTTACATGTGAGTTCAGGGGTTTCAAGATATGAGAAAAAGTTTTAATTTCTACACATTTAATTACATTTGAAACAAACCTTGATTATACATCTGGGATGTTACAATTGTCGTGGTAGAGGCCCTCGATGTGCGACCAAATGGTGTAGGCAGTGGCCGAGGTGTCCATCACCATGGCAAGGAGGATCGGGGTGACGGCGGCGTACAGCCATGAGCGGACGAGGGCATCGAGACAAAGCCACTGCACATCGGGGGAAGAGGAAGACTCGCGAATGTGGTTGTTGAGGGAGAATTTTTCCAGGGCGACCTCGAACAGGCCGCGCCATTGGCCGTAGTTGTTGGCCTGCATATCAAGAGTGATGGGGACGAGGAGCTTGACACTCGAGACGCCAACGGCCTGCGTCCAGAGCGCGACCTTGGTGTCGAGTTCGGCCTTGGCAAGAGTTACTACGCCGAGCTCGGCTGTGCATGATGGCTCTGGCGGTGGTGTCATCGATGGGACCCGTCATGGCTGGAGGAGAAGAGGAGGTTAGGGAAGGAGATCAGGATCGTATGCTAACTGATACCATGAAGGCGTTGGAGAAAACGCACTTGGCAATTGATTAGGAGCCATTGGCTTATATGGAGTACAAGGAGGTGTGATCAGTTGGAAACCAGATCAAGTACATGCCAAATACAACTGCCCAACAGATGGCAAGGTACTCTCCTAAACATAGAAACATGTGATTGGCCGTAGTCTCCGGAGGGGTTGGTGGTGGCGTGCAGGACATGCACGTATCGTGCATGGTCCTATTTGGCTAACAGTCAGTAGCATCGATCAATAGAAAATGGGATAGAAGAGCAACTAGGCTTAAAACATTCCACCACAGAGTTCAGTAGATAGCACGGCATGGTAGAGGAAGTAGAATGAGTAGAGTAGCAGAGGGAGGAAGATGGAACAGGAGAGTAGGAGGTCTCACCATTAGAATAGGAACCGCACCCGAGCGCCACCGTGCACCCAGTAGCACGGGCGGTGAGGCCGCGGGCCAACACACCATGGGACCCAATCCGGGGCGGAGAAGAACCACATGCGGGGGACACAGGGGCGGGATGGAGGTGGGGTAAAGGACAGGAGAGCTCGCCTGCGGCGCGGCAGCCGGCGACTCCACCGTGGGGTCAAGCGGCGACGAGGAGGCAAAATCGAGAGGGAGAAATTGGGAGGAAGAGCATCAAGAAGGAACGGGGAGTAGCCTAGTGGAGGACGACTGGGAGAGCCAGCGTCGCCGGTGTCGGATTTGGTTGGTGGCGCTGCAGTCGTAGTGAGAGCAGGGAAATGGGGAGAGGATGCAAAGTACAGGGAGTAGTGTGTGTGCGTGTATTAGAGGAGCAGTAGAAGAAGAGAATGGGTTGTGATGGGATCGAGCTATTGGTTGAAGAATTTTTTTAAATAATCTATTTTTTATTCGGAAATACAGAAATAATACCGCTTAATTTTTTTTTACAGAAATAATCTCGTGTCGCCGTACGGTTGGGCGAGTTGCGCAAGTCGCCCAACCGCAGTGCGACAATCCTTCAAGTCACCCAATGGGACGGCGAGTACACCTGGGTGGATCTAGTCGCCAAACGGATGTGCGACATTTGTTGGAATCGCTGATTTGTAGAGCGAATTTACTAAGTCGCGCATTTGGTGGGCGACTTAGTTCAAGTCGCCCAACCAGTGGGCGATTTAAGGTAGTAAACCTGAAATTATGTAAATCCAATTGGAACAATTGTGTTAAAATAGATATTACATTTTGTAGGTATTGTATTTAGCAAATCATATTATATGATGTTATTTTTTGTAACGATTAAAGTGTGGTGACAACATTGGTTGGTCTATTTGTTATTTTCGTAGAATATGAAGGGTACGAAATATGTCAGACTCGCAATAACATTTTGTGATCGTCGTATATTGTTGTTGTGCGTTAAATTTCTGTAGAATTTTGTGAGGACGATTGAGATAGTAATTAGTGGTAAGTAGATAGGTAAGTGATATTACGATGCGCCCGGGAGTCTCTCCTAGATGAAGTCGTCTGAACGTATATGCGTATATTGGCAGGTAGTCGATGAAGTACTTTATGAAGCTTATATAGAACATGGGGGATTCGATGGCGGTGCGAATGGTTCTTTCTGGGATTTCACTAGAAGAGGCATACTTGCAATATAGGCTTGCTTTGATGGCTTAGCGGAGACACGGAACGAGAAGTACATTAAAGTCCGCGGACAGAAGCACATTACACGTAGTGACATGGCATGATGGTTCGGCTAATTGCTTTAGTCATCCTCGCTACTACTACCCCGTGTGGTCTTGTCACTGCGCAAAGCTGCCCTGTGTGGTCTTGTCACTGCGCAAAGCTGGCCCGTGTGGTCTTGTCACTCTGTAAAGTCTCCTTTGGTCTTATCATTGCGCAAAGCTGCCCCGTGTGGTCTTGTCACCGCAGAAAGCTGTGTCCTTTGGTCTTATCCTTCGCACAAAAGTTCGCCCGTATGGTCTTGTCCCGCAATAAATCTCCTTTGGTCTTAGAAGCTGCGCAAAGTCGCCTGTGGTCTTGTCACTGCAGAAAGTTGCCTCGTCTGGTCTTGTCATCTGCAAGCTAATACATTACCCGCTTTGTTAGTCTCCCCCCGCGGGGCTATAAAATGCACGCCCCACGCTCGGAAGTTAGGACCAGTCGACCCTTGAAACAGTAGGAAGAAGAACCTTCTCCGTCTTACAGTAACATACGATGGCAGACGCCTAGGGACCAGTCCAACCGGGGTCACCGAAGCCAGACCTTGGCCTCGAAAGGAGGGAGGACTTCGGCCCTAACTTCCGGTTGATGCCGAAGAAGCGTGCTCAACCGGTATGGCCGAAATGAGGACACGGGGAGGACGCTATCGTGCAGGTCATAGACGGCCCTTTCGATGGTGGACGGTGTTTCTTCCGATGCCCATACTCTGGGGTAAATAGTTTTATTCATGTTACTGGTAATACATCCTCCATACTAACCGTCACTTGTAGCAGATGGCGAAATGCAACTTCACCCGCTGGATCGATCCTCCCCATGAACGACATGTTGTGAGGTACGTGGATGTATTGTGGAACCGAATATTTGATTTGGAGGCGCAAATTGACAATCCCAAGGAGCAAAATGATGACCTCCGCCAATAGATGCAGCGTGAGAGGGGCAATGAGGAGGTCGTGAACATAGGAAGTTCCTATGATCCCACATGCTGCTGTGCCAACCCTAGCTGCATATGTGCGTGCCACTACAACGACGGCCAGCCACGTCCGAGGCGCCCAACTGGAGAACACTCTATGTGGGTAGCGAGAGGCACCTTCTACAATTAGGCACGGTAGTGTCCTCTTCTACAATTAGGCACGGTAGTGTCCCCTTCTGTACACACTTATGTTCAATCTCCTAAAGCATGTAACGAAATGGTGGACGCGTTATTGCGGTTGCCTTTTATCGAGTTGACATGTTGTATTGATGTGTCGAGTGCTTTAAGTTATATGCATCGAAGAAATATGCATTGTATGAACGAGTACTGAAAACCAAGCTATTCCATACCTGATATTATTCACTAGAATTAAGATACAACATACTAGCAGTTCGGTAGTTGCTTACAAGAACCAAAGTACAATTACGATACAATTAGTTCGGTAGTTGCTTACAGGAACCAAAATCTTGGTGAACTACAAGTTACAACATACTAGCGCTTGTAATACAAGTTCCTACGTGTCAGCAGGTGCCTTGCAAGTTCTCCTGATGTGCCCTTCTTGGCGGCGGCACGAACGTCTACCCGCCGCTGCAGCTTCCCCTTCGTCCATATCGTTCCGAATTCGACGACTCTGTCGATGGCCCTTCCCCCCTCTCAACAGGTCTAGATCCAGAATCCAAGTCCTATTTGCAGTATCCAACGTGGAGAAGTTACCCACAACCCTAAAGCCTCTTAGCTCGCCGCACCACACCTGCTGCACCCTTTCCTTCATGAAGTACTCCGATACGAAGTTCGATGGGTCCATGCGGATGGTCCCACACGCGGCGAGGACATGAGAGCATGGCTTGTGAAGGAGCTTTAGCTTGTTGCATGTGCAGCTAGGTTCATTCACATGGTCTCCAAGGCATACCTCATGGGTAACAAGAGACCGAGCTGTCCCGAACCCAGCTCTGTCTCGGAGGATCACGTCGAATCGATGCTCCGTATTGCCCATTACGAAGACCGTGTGCGACTGAGCCTTCTCGGTCTTTGCCTGGATGTATGCTGTAATCTTTGAGCAATAGGGTGTCTGTGGGTTGGCTGCATGAAGTGCCGCATTTGCTTGTCTTTCTCTGAAATATCCAATTGTACCATGCAGAATGCCTTCGACGATGGCGCATAAGAGGCCGAGAAGCGAGGCCCCTAATAACCCTGGGCTTGTACACCTCTGCAAGGTTAGTGGTCATTATGCCATACCTTGTGCCGTCCGTGTCGGCGAGAAGGACCACTTCTCCAATGGCTCGGCCTCAATCCAATGAGAGAAACACCCGATGTCCCTTGAGGTCCTCCGCGTCAAATGGGGAGGTCGAGCTCCTTGATGGTGTAAGGCGCTTCGGTGTCTTGCCCAGGAATGAGGGGCGCTTGTTCCTCTCGGCGACATGCTTGCTTTGGTGTGCTCGTCAATATCTCGCCTAACGCATCAAATTTACGCCTGCTGGTTCTCGCATGGCAAGCCTCTTGAACAGCTTCATCAACGGTTGCTGCCTGAACTGTTTGAAGAAGTTGGCCCCAGATGGCGAATGCACCATCTGTTCCTCAGGTCTGCCCAAGGGAACGGTTCATTGGGGTCTTGTTGAAGTTGTCGGATGGCCTTCATCATCCTGGTGTGGCGGTCATGGATTATGCAGACATCAGGATGTGCCCCAACTACTCCCACCTTCAGATGACGAAGGAACCACAACCAGCTGTCGTAATTCTCACTTTCCACGAAAGCGATGGCTAAGGGCAGAATCTGATTGTTGCCATCAACGCCAATTGCTGTCAGTATCATGCCCTTGTATTTCCCAGTTAGAAATGTCCCGTCCACTGAGATCACGGGCAACATGTGTCTGAATGCATTGATGCAGGGACCGAATGCTAAGAAGGCCCTCTGCAATACCATAAAACCTAGCGGCGGTCTTTTGGTGGCGATCCTTCCAAACAATGTATGTGCGGGTTCTGCCTTTGCAAAGACTGGAGCATACGAGGAAGGTTGTCGAAGATGTCTCGAAGAACCGAACCTCCTTTCCAAAGCCTTCGCTTAGCACGCCATGCCTTCGCGTAGCTAATCTTATACTTGAATTTCGCCGATAGCCACCATGATGTGCTTGGCCTCCGGTCCGTCTTCTTCACTATCTCTCCGTACATGACATTGGCTATGAAGGTGGATGTCGTTGCGATGCTTGGCAAAAACACTACCGAAACAAGCGAGTGCGGCTCCACCTTCGAGACAATCGATGAGTCTCGTACTTGGGTCTCCTTGCGTGCACACGCCAAGGACACCACCGCTTTCGCATACCACGGTGTCTTGCTCTGGCTGGATTTGAGTACAAGCGGCCATTGCATGGACAAGGCCACGACTTAATGGCATCCTGCGGTGATCCCTTGTCGACCAAACATTGCACGGTCGAACCTCCGCCCCATTGTACTCCCACGGTGATTCGTGCTCATCGTGCGCAAGAAGACCCTCAACGTCCACCCTTTTCCATTCTGCGGGATGGGACCTTAAATCCTCCTCGGAAGAGTTATCACCATCCTCTTGTAAAGCTTCCTCCTCCTCCGAGTCAAGTCATCAATCTCCATCTGACGGACTATGCTGTGGACATGCTCCCCTGCATCTGCTCGGCCTTGGCTCGGCGTCTTGTTGCACGATATTCTACCTCCGCTTCCTCTTCTGCCTCAGCCTCCTCTTCTGCCTCAGCCTCCTCTTCTGCCTCTGCAACATTGGCCACCTTGTCCACCTCTCCCTGCTGAACGTCGACCACCTTGTCCTCTTGTGCGTCCACAACATCGGCCACCGCATGTTCGTCATGAACCACACGCACTGCATCCGAGCTGCTCCCACCAACCCGACGGGAGCCGTCGGAAGGGCCTGCGAGGAGTTCCTTCGGACATGGCTGCACAAGTAGCACACACTCGTAGCCACAGCGCCTACAGCCTTCCAGATATGCCTTCCATGCAACCGTACGCATCACTCTGCTCAACTCCCACCGAATGTGCGTGGGAGACCTACTCCAAACCCCTTGTATCACGACACTCCACACCTCAGGGTCCAATGAGAAGCTTCTAGTGAGCTAGTGTAGGACATCTCCGATTCGGGCATTCTCCAGATTCGGGTGTACCAAATCGACTTGCTGGAAATCACTTAGGTTAACACCGTACGGACCTTCACGAACCGTACCAACACCGTAATGCACTTTCAATCTTGTGGGCTCCGACATGACTACAAATATTACAAATGTTGCAACCGGTGAAGTGCGTACCACGCGCCCACCGGACCCTCCGGCTGCCCGGCAAAGAGAGCGAAGGCGCAGCGGGAACGTGGGCGTGCCCCTCCGAGCTTCTTGGCTGACCGGTCTGTCTGACGTGTCGTGCTCGACCTATGCATCGACGAGGCCACCTCCGGACCGACGAGCCCACCTCCGCACAAGCGAGGCCACCTCCTGTACCGTCCTGCACGACGTCAGGGCCACGCATCGCCTCGCCGCACTGTAGGTCCGATGAATAAACTGCACTAGCTCGTCGTGCGTGACCTCTGCACCAATGCCGATCCTGTGCAGGATCGACTGTCCGTCGCTGGCAACCCCGACGTTGATGTATGTCTGCAAGGAGTATGTCAAGTATCAAACCTATAATTGAATGTGATGACGAAGACATTTTCAAACACGAGGTGTGCGTTCGCGCTAAGTCACGAGAGGGTAGGAGTCGATCGATCTTTGGCACCTGAGCGGGGAGGATCGGCGACATGCACCACTGGTGCGTGTCTGCGAAGCGTACCATGAAGGTACTCGTCGTCAGACGACCGGGTCTGGGCCATCCTCCGCACCTTGATCCTCGTGGGCGTTTGCCCACTATGCCACCCACGGCTCCATCTTGCCCGGCCATTGCGTCCTGGTGCCACCCCTCCTACTATGCCTGCGAAACATACCATTGCAATTAGAAGGCACCGTTACAGAAATGTCAAAAACATATGTGAACATGTGTTGCATGTAACTCACGCGTGGGTCGACTCAGGCACCCTCGTCCCGATGGGAATTGGAACAACTTTGGCGGAGGCGGCGGCGCATCACCACATGCCGCTGCGTAGTCCTCGACAAACACGTCGAAGCGAGCTTCCTCTGCGTCGCTAGTACACGGTCGCGCCCGGCCTGGTGAAAACAGCCCGCGGAGCACGGGCCTCCGTCTCTGATCAATCGGCTCAGCGACGCGTCGTCGGCGGTGAGAGCGGTCCAATTGCTCCACAAAGTGCTCAGTCGCCGCGTGTGACTGCGATGTGCATCTCGGCTGCAAGCCAAAGCAATGGTTACAAAGGATTACATGTACGATGAAGAAAGAGATAGGGAAATATGTACCGTCTCACGGCACCAAAGGGATCTCGATCGGCGGTCCACCGCGTCCCCATGGTACATGTCCGCGCCAGACGGTCCGGAGTCTATCGGCATGGGCCGCCCGAGAGAAGCGCTCGAGCGACCACAAGTGCAGCGATGAGGGCGACTGTGAGGATAGATCGGCTTAGATCCTCTACAAAGACGCTCGCACATGCCGCGATACGTCGCGGCAAGTCTGGTGATCTGGCAATCGATCTCTACCTCCTCGCCGTCGGCGATGGCCCTCGCGTACCCCACGAGGCGGGCGTCGACGGAGTCACCGTGGCTGCGCTGTAAACATGCCCTCACGAAGAGCCACAACAGGTACGCCTCGAGGTGTCGCGACACCTGGTCGACGGTGGGCTGTGGGACCATCCGCTCGACCTACGCACAAACGAATAATTAGTAAGCCCGTCAATGAATCGCTAAACATGGAAAATAGGTACTATCGTGCGGAACTCGCGAAGCCACCGCAGGGCGGGCCATGCCATTGTTGCTCAGAAGTCGAAATCTGCAGCGCGAGCCTCGCCCCAAGAACCCCGAAACACGCTTAGCAGGTGTTGCGCCGATCAACGGCCCCGTCCGTGAATGCAGGGCTCCGCGATAGGCAAGCCGAGCGACATTGCGACATCTGCGAGTAGGGGCCATCTCCCGAAAGGAGGTGGAAGGTATCGTCTCGGGCGCCAACGGTCCCAGAAGCGGTCAGAGCGACCGGTCGAACGGGAATCGTCGTGACCGCTCCGGACCGGCCTGGACCTCCCCATTGTCGTCGACCAGACCGCCGTGCTCTTCGCTGGCCTCTACCATCCGTGCGAGAGGTAGAAGGCCGGAATGGCTCAGCCTACAAAGCACGAAGAAGTAAGTACATAGTGTGCATACGATACAAAAAAGTGACACAGTTTGCGGACAAACCTCTCTACCCAGCGTGGGTCTAGTCTCCAAGCCCGTCGGGGTGTCCGCGTACGAACCACCACCAACTCAGCCGCGTCGTCCAAACCAACCGGATCGGCACACGATGGCTCATGGCGTGGTCAAGACGTTGACCAACCGGTTCACATTTGAAATGCCAATCCGAACCACCAGGGTCTTGAGCCATACCTGCAAATTAAGAAATTAAAAGCATTTATATTACTTACGCATTTAAATTATATTCCAATGGGAAATAAATCATATTTGATATGTTCTTAGTGCCACCTAAACACTTTGCCCCAACACAATGACATAATTTTTCCTACGAAAGGCTATATTACGTTAACGCCTATACCGACTGCTATGTATTGCGAAATATTTCATACATCATCGTTAAGCTTTCGAGATAAAAACAAATTTTCATATGTTTGACAATCCTAAGTGTTTGGAACCATGTATCGTGTATTTAACATTGTATAAACTAGCATTTGTGAATGCACGAGTTATCGACATGTTTATCATCTCTAAATATTTGCTAACAATATGTCACTATACATAAAGTTGCCTACATGTTGGGTGGCAACATGTTGCGGTGTCACTACACATAAAATTGCCTACATGTTGCCTACAAATCATGTATTAGTATCCTCTTCGCCACGACGCCACTACATGTTGCATTAGTATCCTGTCCGCTAAACAATGTTTGCTAACAATATGTCACTACACATATTTGCTAACCTACCATGGTTTCAAAAATAAACTTCTACAAATTAATACTACAAACTTACCGTTCTAGTCGTCGCTGTGAAACGAAAAACCTCTTTTTCCTCCTCTTCTTCTCCCCCTCCTATTTTTTTCCTCTCCTTCTCCTTTTTTCTTCCGTCTCGTTTGTGGGCGAGGTGCGGCGATTCGCTCAGTCGAATGGCGACGCTTCGGCCGCGCGCGGTTTTTATAACTGCCCCAAGTCGCCATACGGTTGGGCGACTTGGATTGAGCTGCCAGCTATTCGCTCTCCGGTATGGCGATTCTCTTGAAGTCGCTATTCTATCAAGCGACGACGCCTCGAACCTTTAAATCGCCGTCCCATTGGGCGACTTGAAGGATTGTCGCACTGCGGTTGGGCTCGCGCAACTCGCCCAACCGTACGGCGACACGAGATTATTTCTGTAAAAAAAAATTAAGCGGTATTATTTCTGTATTTCCGAATAAAACATAGATTATTTAAAAAAAATTCGTCGGTTGAAACCAACCAAACTAGGTCAATTAAACCCTTTCTAAAAAAATTTAGTTTACGAAATTAACTAAGACGATTTAAGGCACTCACTAGTCCAACAACACATTATATTTGGCTGTAGGCCTGACCACCCTGTCATTTAAATATTTGCACATTGCACAAAGTATAATTTGAACTCGATTAAATCAAAAAAATTACATGTCAAAACTGCATGAGGTGGTCGGACTAGCTGTGGGATGAAGCCAACCGAACTAGGTCAATTTGGTCCAAGCAACTTCTCATTTTTTTTTGGCTTTTGATTTTCAATGTAGTCTTGAACAGAACTTTTTTTTTGTTAATTAACCCTTTTTAATTTTTATTTTAAAGTTAACCCCCGGCGAACTTTATTTCCAATTCTGACCCCTTTGGTCACGCCGTGGCGTGACAAAAAAATGCAGTCACGCTATAGGATAAGTCCGCTAAATAGTACTTTTGGTCACGCCACTGGTCGTGGCGTGGCCAAACAACACTATCACGCCACGGGTGGTGGTATGACAAGAGCTTCCCCCAGATACGAGCTAGCGTGACAGCGTTGTTTTGTCACGCCACGGGTGGTGGTGTGATCAAAGGGGTCAGAATTGGAAATAAAGTTCGCCGAGGTTAACTTTAAAATAAAATTAAAAAAAGGAATAATTAATAAAAAAAATTCTCTTGAACATGGTACAACCATTTTGCATTTTCTGATTAAAGTGTAGTAATTATGGTTGCAGTATTTATGGAATCTCGAGGTAATAGTGTCATTTAGTATACAAATTTTACGCAAGATTATCCCACTATTCACGTGATGCAAGAAGAGGAGGCTTGGAAAGAAAATGATCATTTCAACATTCCTTTGCTGTTACAGACTTACCTCCCTTCCAGCTGATTCACGAAGAGATCCTGTTAGGAGAGAACAATTCGTTAGTATCAACACGTACCTCTCTCCTTTTGCAGCACTCTGATCAGTGGCTAATCAATTGACTCGTATTCAGGTGCTTCCTCTGGTTCAAATTTTATTTTATTTTTATTCGGAACTTCATTTTTTGTATTTCGTATACAAATATAATAGCCAATTATTGTTTATTTTTTTTATTCTGAATTATAATTATTGAAATTTATATTGAAATCAAATTACTAATTTTTTTATTTTTTGTTGGATTTAGTATACAAATCTAATTTCCAATTTTTTACTTTTTATTCGAATTATAATTGTTTACGGATTTTACTTAGAAATTTGTATGTAAATCAAATTGATTATTTTATTTTATTTTATTTTTATTCCGAATTTCAGTTTTATTGTACATGGACTCTTTTACACAGGACGCGATTTCCGGTACCCACTACAGCACAATAATCCTGACGAGGATCTAATAATCCTCATTTAATTATTTATCTGTTATTCATATTATGGATAATAATGACGTCGTATGGTTCTTGAGTGTACCCCTTAATATTCATAAGGGAGAAGCTAGAGGTCGTAAATTCTTCTATGACTATCCCATAGTCGTAAGCCTTTCTACGACTATGCGCTGATCGTAAGCTTTCCTACTATCAGTCTGTGGTCGTAAGCTCTTCTACGACCACCACCTGGTCATAAGTTCTTCTACAACCAATCCCTAGTCGATAAGGCTCACAAACATGTGGGCCTAGTCGATTAGGGAATCTTCTGTACCATATCTAAGGATATGAGCAATCAATTACGCTGTTATTCTCCGGAATAATGGTATGAATTAACTCTCTGTCATGGTGATAACTGCCTAGCGACGTGGGAACGTTACTACTCCCACAATAGTCTCCAGTAATGCTCTGATACCAATTGTGGATATCATGGGGGATATGCTCACGTTCTTAGGATGATGATACAATTGGCAATGGCGTTGAAGGTTTGTCGAAACACGTATTTTCGGCGAAGTTCAAAGTCTATTGGGTCTCAGGCAGTCAGACCGGCCAACAAGTGGCGGTCAGACCGGCCTATGTGGTGGTCAGACCGGCCATGGCTTAGGTCAAGTGGCTGGCGGTCAGATCGGCCTTTGGGCAGCGGTCTGACCGGCCAAAATAGATTTTTGGATTTTAGAGCTGGGCCAAAAATAGAGGGTGTAGGCAAATAAGGGGATTCTTCTACACTTGGTCTCATAATTTTTGGAGTTTCGAGTCAAAAGTTCTATTCATTTGAAAATTCCAATAGGTTTCGGATTTCCAGGGAGGAATTTTGTCTAAGTTCTAGCTGGGCGGTCAGACCTGCCAGGGGGCGGTTAGATCGACCATGGGTGGCGGTCAGACCGATTTTGACTTGTTCATCGGCCAACTTGGTGGTGATGACTAATTGGTTGGGTCAAGTTCATGGGTTTTAGTGCATATGTGTTGCATGATGCGTGTTTTGACTAACGTGGGTCAAGTTGCGAAGAACTTATTCCCGAAAATGATTTCTTGGTCTATTGTTGTGCAGGTTGCTTGGAGGTCAATGACGGTCAACGGCGAGGATGATCGGGACTAGGCTTGGAGAGCTGAGGTCGAACGATCGAGATCTTTGGGTGAGTCAATGGTTTCAAGCATGGGCAAAAGGATAAGGATGGCGAGCAGGCGATTCGGTCTGACGAGTTGGATCAAGCGATGCGGGGCTCGGTGCAAGTGCCATGGTGGTTTCGGTGGGAGCCGGATGGGAGAGACTTGCCAACATGAAGAGAGCCGTTGATCAACCTACACGTGGTTAAGTATGGAGGTGCTTCACGAAGATTGGACTCGGTCTTTGGAAAAAGATCGAGAAGGGGTATTTTGGTAACTTCACCTAAATACCACCTTGGTGACCTTTTGCTAACCCGCGGCGCAAGACAACGCAAGGAGAAGCGGATTAGGTCAAGAGGAGATGAAGACGGCGCTTTAAAATATGTGCGTAAGTGAAACCCGTTTGTGTGTGGGCTTAACGGGCGTCCATTAGGGTTTACTCTTCTAGAAGCTAGCCTCCACTATAAATAGAGGAGAGTGCTAGCCAGCACCTCCTTAACCCTTCATTTGTGAAATCTTAAGTTGTGCTTAGGGAGAGGATAGTGGGAGGTTAGGGTTCTAGATAGTTGGATTTGATTTTGTACTCATGTATTGAGTCTTTGTCTTCCTAGATGGAATGGCTGTAAACCAACATCATATCAAATCAATCCAAGGAAAGATTTCACAAGATGAGTCTCTTTGTGTTCTTGCTCTCTATTTCGTGATTTTGGGTCTTTCTTTGATCCGCGAGTTTTCTTTTGGTTTCTTGCCTAGATCTAGCTTGTTGTGATATGTGGAAATACATCTAGGATCATCTTGATCATCAAACACTCACGAGAAAGTCTTTAGATCATCTTTAGGTTTTGACTCGGTTTTGGAGCAACCTTCGCTCAAACGGAAAAGGTAGGAACTTTGGCATGGATCTTCACGATCCTTGATTGGAATAGGTTCCGGATATCCTAGAGAAGGTGTGTATCAAGTTTGGTAAGGTTTGGAGTCACGAATCAAAAGATAGACCGATTTGTGTTTTGGTTTTCGGGTTTTTTTCCCTGTTCATCATGCTGCCGGTCAGACCGCCTCATAGCCGCCGGTCAGACCGCCCAGAACGGTCAGACCGCTGAGTGCACGCCGGTCAAACCGCCCAACTCAATTAGGGTTTGAGCTTTTGTGTTTTAGGTCTTTTGCTTTGGGGTTTTGATTGGATTCAATACAAGTCTTTCACTATGCTTGTATATTGATATGCATTGCTTCTAAAGCTACTGGAGTGAAATTGGTATTGAATTCAATCAAGGTGAAAAAGTGATCGTGCTCCTATTCACCCCCTCCCCCTCTAGTCGCCTTTTCGGTCCAACAAGTGGTATCAGAGCGAGGTTTGCTCTTTTGTGATCTTCACCAATCTTTGAGCATGGCGACTAGTAGAAGGTCTTGTGAGTCTTCTAGTTCATCTTCTTGTGACTCTTTGGCCAATGACCATGTGAGGCATGAAGATTTTCGGAGATGGTTTGTTAGAGATCAAATTTGTGGTATGTGTGGCGCTCGTGGCCACTTTACCCATATGTGCTCTAGTTTCAAACATGAGTTCTCCATGGAGCCCGAGGAGAAGGAACCCGAGGAGAAGGAGCCCATTGGCATTTGTGGAGTAGCGATCGAGGATGATCATGATAGAGAGCTTTTCGAGGATGATCATGATGAGTCATGCGAGGATGATCCCCTACTCAGGATAAATAAGGTGAGCAAAGAAAAACTTATTAATGGCTTGTTGTCATATGATCTTAAACCGCATGCTCTTAGGAAGAAAATGAAATTGCTAGAAAGAGAGAAGGATGATTTGTCTCATGAGCTCGCCAAATTGAAAACCTCCATGTATGCTTTTGATTCCTTGCTTATGGACATGGATAACTTGAATAACTCTCTTGCATGTCTAAAATCTGAAAATGAATTATTGAAATCAAATGCTTCTATGCCATGTGATTCTTATGTTGCCTTACATCATGAGCTTGATAATGCTAAGATAGAAATAGGCAATTTTAGATCTATGGCTAGAAATGATTGTGATTCTTGTGTAGGCATGCTTACTGAATTTGAGAAGTTGAAATTGACTAATTCCATTCACCTTGAGCAATTAGAGAATGTTAGGGCTGAAATTACTGAAATTGAAGCTAGCCCTTGTAGCATGTGCTTAGAGTATGAAAAATTGTTTAAGGATGGTTTAGCCTCTTACAAGAATTGTGCTAGCTTAGAAAATGAAATTGATGCTTTGAATTGCATGCTTAATACGAAAGCATCATTAATTTCGTGCACATCTTGCATTGCCTTGAAAAAGCAAGGTTGAGTCTTTGAAGAAATTGCGTGATGATATGAGCGTCAAGTCATGTGACTCTTGTATTTGCCTCCACTCCGAGATTGACGTTTTTAAGATTTCTCTTGCTTCTTTGCATTCGGAGTTGGAGTCTTCTTGTGCTAAACATGAATCATTTGATGTTGGCATTTGTGCTATTGCCTTGAGTAGCTCTTCCTTGGCAAGTGCGACTTTTTGTGACTCTTCTTGTGTTGTCCAAGGGATTTCTAAAGACAAGGGTGTTTCTTCCTCAAATGGTACTACATCTTCAAAAGAGAAGTATCATTGCACCTTTTGTAAGAAAGATGGACACATTATTGAGTTTTGCTTCCGCCGTGTCAAACACCGGCGTCAAATGTGCTGTCGAGCTTTTAGTGACACACATTTCTCATCCCATGGTATGTGTGAGCCTAGTGCCAACATGAGGGCGAGTTATGATGGTGGTTCTTCCAGCTTGTCCCAAAGAACTTCTTCTTTGAGTGACAATGGTGCTTCGTCTCCTAGTAGACCTTTACACCATTGCTCATTTTGTGAGAATGATGGGCGTCTTGTAGATTTCTATTTTCGGCGTGCAAAACACATGCGTCGAGCTCATGATTCCAAGTCTCCTAGTGGGCATAGTATTTCTCATGACATGCATACTAAACAGCCTAGCACGAGGACTCGCTCTGTTGATGACTTCTTTGACACCTTTCCTAGTGGTGTTGGACAGCATCGTGGACTCGGTTTCCATGGTTTTGGTTTTGGTCCACGAGCTGCCCCGAGGCAGGATTTCCGCCGTTTCCCAAGAGATGGACCTCGTTTTACTCATAGAGTTGTCCACTCGCGGTGTGCCTCCAAGGATGGTATTGAATCTTCTTGCATGGACCATCATTTGTATCATGCTAACTCACATAATGGTTCAATTGCTTCTAGTGGTTGTGTGTCTAAGGTTTGGATTCCTAAGTATTTGCTCTCTAACCCTTCGGGATCCAAGACTTGGACATCTTGCTTTTCTCATGTGTAGGTACCGGGGACGCGGGTTGGAGAACATGGACTTAAAAGGTTCTGGTCTTTTGCTTCATCACGTGATCGGGACACTTGATGGTTCTCCATCTCCATGATGGCCTCTAAGAGTCATGTGCTTTCATGATCGGCGTCTTCACCTGTTTTGTGAGCTATCTTACACCTTCATGTCTTTACCTTCATGATTATTCATTCTTGGCATGTTGTGCTATTCTTTGTGCTCACTTATATCATATCGACATGTGTTACTCTTATGATATCTTTCATCATGCCTTTGCTAGTACCTTGCTTATGTATTCATGGGCTGGATTGTTATTCAGTATTTCCATAGGTATGTAAGCTTGGTTTTGTCATCATGAGCTTGTGATGTTTTGTACATTTATTATCTTGCTCTTGTTGATTTTTACTTTATGTATCCACATGCTTACTTGATATCCATGTTAGCATACATTATCCATGATTTGTTCTATAACATAGTTTATGCTTACATGGTATTGTGCCTTATTGTTAATCGTGGATACATGAGCTTTGTCATAGCTTCACTAGCATGTTTTACCCTTGACTGGATGTATGTTGTGTGATATGCTATATGCTTGCTTGCTCCTATGCCTTATTATGGATTTTAAGGATATTTTGAGCTTTATCATATCTTGGATAGCATGTGTTGCAATTGATATGTCCATCTTCATGCTCATGCCTTGAATTGTTGATTATATGATTTTATGAGCTTTGGATCATCTACTGTTATTCTTGCTAGTCGTGTGTCTCGGTACTGCTTTCTAGATAATGTCTCACTAACCCAGTACCAAGGCATAGACTTCTTCTGTCTCTTTGGTGTAGTATTTTTAGTTGAGGAGAACATGTGGTTCATGACTTCATCACCTTTGGAGATGATACACAAGGGCGGATTGAAGGAACGAGATCGATCAGGGTGAACGACAAATTCATCCTGAAGGACGTCGTTCTTGTGAACAAGCTAAGGTACAACTTGCTTTCTGTCTCGCAGCTTCTTGATGATGGCTACGAGACTAGATTTAAGAAAAATGTTTGTCGTGTACTTGATTCAGCTGGTGACCTTGTTTTTGGGATCTCTAGAGTTGGTAGGATCTTTGGAGCTGATTTTTTGAATCTCTTGTTGGATCTCTCAAGTGTTTAATTGCATCTTCTTCTGAGTTCTGGCTTTGGCACCGTCGTTTGGGGCACATTGGTTTTGATCATCTGACACGAGTTAGCAGCCTTGATCTCATGAGAGGTCTATCCAAACTCAAAGCCGTCAAGGATGCTGTATGTGCGCCTTGTAGGCATGGCAAGCAAGTTGCCGCCTCACACCCTTCATTGACTATGGTCATGACTGACGGACCAGGACAGTTGCTTCACATGGATACTATTGGTCCTGCTAGAGTTCGGTCAGTCGATGGCAAATGGTATATTCTTGTCATAGTCGATGATTTTTCGAGATACTCTTGGGTGTTCTTTCTTGCTTCGAAGGATGAAGCTTTTGATCATTTTCATGATCATGTTTTTCGCTTGGCTTCTAAACTCCCTGGTGCCCTGAAAGCGATTCGTAGTGACAATGGCACAGAGTTCAAGAATGCCTCATTTGCCTCTTTTTGTGCTGAGCGCAGTATTGAGCATCAGTTCTCTTCTCCGCACGTCCCTCAACAGAATGGCGTTGTGGAAATGAAGAACAGAACCTTAGTCGAGATGGCTAGGATGATGCTAGATGAGTATAGCACTCCGACGAGGTTTTGGGCCGAAGCTATTGCTACAGCTTGCCATATTGCCAATCGTGTCTTCTTGAGACCTTCTTTGGGCAAGATTTCTTATGAGCTTCGGTTTGGTAGAAAACCCTTCGTTTCTCATTTTCGAGTTTTTGGAGCCAAGTGTTTCTTTCTCAAGACAGGAAACCTAAATAAATTTGAGTCAAGGATTTCTGATGGTTTGTTTCTAGGTTATCCTGCACATTCGATGGGTTTTCAGGTTTTTATTGTTGAGACTAACATTGTCTCAGGCACTTGTCACCTTTTAGGCACTTCTCTCGTCGCTTGGTCCTCTAGGAAGCAGTCCTCTGCTGCTCAATCCACTGCTGAAGCTGAATATGTAGCTGTCGCTAGTTGTTGTAGTCAGATTTTATGGATGGTGTCCACTCTTAAGGACTTTGGGTTAAATTTTGCTAGTGTTCCTCTTCTCTGTGATATCTCTTCTATCGTTAATATTGCTAAAAACCCTATGCAACATTCTAGGACCAAGCACATAGACATTCACTATCACTTCCTTAGAGACCATGTAGAGAAGGGTGATATTGTGCTAGAGTTTGTGGAGTCTAAGGCTCAGTTAGCTGATATCCTCACCAAGCCTTTAGACCCAACAAGGTTTGCCACCTTGAGAAGTGAGTTAGGGGTAATTTATCCATATGGGTTGGTTTGAGGGAGAGTTGGTTCTTTTCTGAACTTTCCTTGTTCATATGATCTTTCATTGATATTTTTCTGAACTTGCTGATCTTTTTGATCTTTTCAGGCTTTTTGAGTTTTTTTTCTTGCATCTCATTGTATCACATTGCATTCATATGAAAATCACAAAAAGATGCATTGTAATATAAGCTTTACTACTTGTCTTTTAAATTGATAAAGCTTTGCATATTACCCTCTTGAGCTTTACTATTTCAATTCTTGCTCAATATTGTGTCTAGTTCTTTGACTTGCTAGAATTATCATGCTTTCACATGTGTAGCTAAGTCTTTGCTAAATGAGCTAGAACTTTAAGACAACTTGAACCAAAAATTGTAATTTGTAGATGTTTTAGCTAGTTACGCAATTAGTGCTCCTTTTGTGACGTTGGCCCTGTCAAAATTGCTTTGTTAGCTCTTGAATCTAGAATTGATCATTACTTGAGTTTCTTGTTCTTCTTAGAATCTAAAACTGCTCTTAATGAAAAATCAAATTTCAAGATTGTCATGTGGTTAAATTGTGCCAAACTACTCTCACGAGACTGCATGTCAAAGAACTGAACTTGGAGATAGTTTGATGATCCAGACGATCTCATGGGGACTGTTTGTCAAAATTGACATGAACCTCAAGATTTGTCACCCTAGTTGAAGCTTAGGAAGAGTTTGTGGATGGCTCCTAGTCCAGGATCTTCTTCACTAAGATATATCTATAATCAACTTCTGGTCGAACCTTAGGAAGAGTTTGTAGATGGCTCCTAGTCCTGGATCTTCTTCACTAAGATAGACCTTTAGTCAACTTCAATATTCATTGCAAATGAAAAACTGTTGAAAAATTGGGCGTTTGAGCTAATTTGAGCAAAATGATTCAATTCAGGACCTTTTTGTCTCCTAAGTGGTTATTGTTAGCTTCCTGATCTCACATTGATATTCTGACATGGCCATTATCACTTTAGGATCCCTGTTGATGAACTCGCTAAATTTGAAGCTTTGCTTAAATTGTTAAAAATTCATTGCTTTATATTGAGCCTTCTAGCTTAGCTTTGATATATATGTCTTAACATGATCTTGCTAGCGCTTTCAGACTTGATATGTCTTGAGTAATATTAGAAATGCTAGCTTGTTCTTTTGGGTAATCTCCAAAGCTTCTTGTACTCAAAAATTAGAAAATACAAAAAATGAAGCCACTCAATTGCATTTCATGCATGCTCTTTCTTATGTTTTTCCTCATTCTTAAATTTGTTATCTCTGGACGAGAGGAAGGCGTGATTCCTTGATGACTCCATTGTCAAATGGGGAGAAGATGTAACAAAAATGTTAAAAGGGGAGTTATTTGGAGAAAAGGAGGAAAATGAAATTTTCTTAAAAAATGATGATCATAGTGAGGGGGAGCATTTATTTTGCATTATTTTGGTCGTATTGCCATTTCTGAACTTGAATTACAATTCTTGGAACCTCACAATGATCAAAGGTCAAATTGAACAATTGTTCTTTCATATGGACTTTAAGTGAGAATTTTGACTCCTTTATAGAAATTGAAGCTTTCTTGATTTCTTTGACTCGATCTCACTTGCCTATGCTATTCTGAAGCCAACTTGTTCATTTCCATTGCTTTCTCTTGCATTTGGACCAAGTTGTGCCTTTCCGCGAAAACGTCGAGTATTTCTATTTTCAAATCTCAAAACTTCATTTTTGGAAAATTGTCAATGTGTTCATCAAGGGGGGAGATTGTGGATATCATGGGGATATACTCACTATCTTAGGATGATGATACAATTGGCAATGGCATTGAAGGTTTGTCGAAACACGCATTTTCGGTGAAGTTCAAAGTCTGTCAGGTCTCAGGCGTCAGGCCGGCCAACAAGTGGCGGTCAGATCGGCCAAAATAGAATTTTGGATTTTGGAGCTGGGCCAAAAATAGAGGGTGTAGGCAAGTAAGGGGATTCTTCTACACTTGGTCTCATAATTTTTAGAGCTTCGAGTCAAAAGTTATATTCATTTGAAAATTCCAGTAGGTTTCGGATTTCCAGAGAGGAATTTTGGCTAAGTCCCAACTGGGCAGTCAGACCGGCCAACAGGGGGCGGTCAGACCGGCCATGGGTGGCGGTCAAACCGATTTTGACTTGTTCATCAGCCAACTCGGTGGCGATGATTAATTGGTTAGGTCAAGTTCATGGGTTTCGGTGCATATGTGTTGCATGGTGCGTGCTTTGACTAACGTGGGTCAAGTTGCGAAGAAACTTGTTCCCGGAAACTATTTCTTGGTCTATTGTTGTGCAGATTACTTAGAGGTCAATGACGGTCAACAGCGAGGATGATTAGGACTAGGCTTGGAGAGTTGAGGTCCAGAACGATCGAGGATGCCGGGTGAGGTCGATAGTTTCAAGCATGGCGCAAAAAGGACAAGGATGACCGAGCAGGCGATTCGATTGCAACGGAGTTGGATCAAGCGGTAGCGGTCGACAAGGCAAATGCCATGGTGGTTTCGGTGGGAGCCGGATGGGAGAGACTTGCCGACATGAAGAGAGTCGTTGATCAACCTACATGTGGCGAAGCATGGAGGTGCTTCACGAAGATTGGACTCGGTCTTTGGAAAAAGATCGAGAAGGGGTATTTTGGTAACTTCACCTAAATACCGCCTTGGTGACCTTTTGCTAACCCATGGCGCAAGAAGGCGCAAGGAGAAGCGGATTAGGTCAAGCGGAGATGAAAACGACGCTTTAAAATACGTGCGTGGGCTTAATGGGTGCCCATTAGGGTTTACTCTTCTAGAAGCTAACCTCCACTATAAATAGAGGAGGGTGCTAGCCAGCACCTCCTTAACCCTTCATTTGTGAAATTCTAAGTTGTGCTTAGGGAGAGGATAGTGGGAGGTTAGGGTTCTAGAGAGTTGGATTTGATCTTGTTCTCATGCGTTGAGTCTTTGTCCTCGTATATGGAGTGGTTGTAAAACAACATCATATCAAATCAATCCAAGGAAAGATTTCACAAGATGAGTCTCTTTGTGTTCTTGCTCTCTATTTCGTGATTTTGGGACTTTTTTTGATCCACGAGTTTTATTTTGGTTTCTTGCCTAGATCTAGCTTGCTGTGACATGTGGGAATACATCTAGGATTATCTTAATCATCAAACACCCACGAGCAAGTCTTTAGATCATCTTTAGGTTTTGACTCTGTTTTGGAGCAGCCTTCGCTCAAACAGAAAAAGGTAGGAACTTTGGCATAGATCTTCACGATCCTTGATTGGAATAGGTTCCTGATATCCTAGAGAAGGTGTGTATCAAGTTTGGTAAGGTTTGGAGTCACGAATCAAAAGATAGACCGATTTGTGTTTTGGTTTTCGGGTTGTTTTCCCTTTTCATCGTGCTGCTGGTCGGACCGCCTCATAGCCGCTGGTCAGACCGCCTAGAGCGGTCAGACCGCTGAGTGCACGCCGGTCAGACCACCCAACTCAATTAGGGTTTGAGTTTTTGTGTTTTAGGTCTTTTGCTTTGGTGTTTAGATTGGATTCAATACAAGTCTTTCGCTGTGCTTGTATATTGATCTTCATAGCTTCCAAAGCTACTGGAGTCAAATTGGTATTGAATTCAATCAAGGTGAAAAAGTGATCGTGCTCCTATTCACCCCTCCTCTAGTCGCCTTTTCGGTCCAACAATAAGGCTGACAGACATGTGGGTCTAGTCGATCAGGGAATCTTCTATACCATATCTAAGGATATGAGCAATCAATTACGCTGTTATTCTCCAGAATAATGGTATGAATTAACTCTCTGTCATGGTGATAACTGCCTAGCGACGTGGGAACGTTACTACTCCCACAATAGTCTCCGGTGACGGCTCCACTATCTGAAGCATTAAGGTGGCTTTTAGACTGGAGATACGGCGGTGCACTCCGAGTACTGTATAAAAGGCAGAATTATCAGGCCAATAGGGAGGGGGCAATCAAAAGCACAATCAGGAACACAAGGCGCAACACTATAGTCTTTCTCTTGATATTGTAATCTAGCATACTCAATACATACATACAGGAGTAGGGTTGTTATTCTCCCCTGAGAAGTCCCGAACCTGTATAAAAATCCCCGTGTCTCCCTCTCTGTGCGATTTGAGCCTAGAGGAACCCCCGAATCAAATAATCTTTACGTAAGCTCGATTCTAAAACACTAACAGTTTGCGCAGACCATGGGAATCTTCAGGTCATCAGCTTTCCTTCGCTTGTTCCAATTCTCATGCTCTCAAATCATTGTGAGGGGTCCCCCTCCAAATGTTCAAGTCCATCTGAGGCAGTCCGACCTGGCACGGCAAGTCTTGGAAGTCATAATTCCGAGGCTTCATCAGCATCTGGTGATCCTTTCTCTCCGGTTAGCCCAGCCAAGGATGCAATCAAACACACTTTTCCTGCGAGTTCGACCATCCCGACGCAGGGCTCACCTATGGACGGAGACGGCTATAACCCGGAATTCCCCTTCCTAGAGGGGTTTGCTCCAAGTCGCCAGATGGTGTCCTTCGACTACTCCTGAAGCGAGGAGGCCTCAAGCGCAAGTGGAGATCATCAACGGGAGGTCTTCATCCTTCCCTCAGGTAGCATTAACTCTCCTAGAGACAGGACTGAGGACGCTCCCCGAAGATCACACCCTACGACCGCTCGTGAAAATGACAAGGACACCTCCGGCGATGAACCGAGTCAATACTCTGATGAGCGTGCGAGAAATCCTCGAGATCATCGCACTTCATTGAGGCAAGCTCAAAGATCAGGTATGGACGATTCTGAAACAACCAGACGTAAACGAATTGCAGCTCAGAGAAATTTGCCTGGGCACACTCAATACCAGTCGAAAGAAGTTCAGGAACTCCAACATATCATTGATCTGCTCGAGAACCCATCTCGAGAACTTGCCCGAGCACCTGGCTACGACTTCTTCGTCGAATAGATCACACGAAGGTTACGAAGCATGATGAGCAAGCTCGAGCGCCCCCACCGATATCATTCTGGAAGTCGTAGCAGTACGACTCCATCAGCTTCCAATCGTTCGAATACCTCACCGCATGGAGATCGCCGCAAGTTGCATCATTCCCCAAACCGGAGAAGGGCTCCTCGAACACCTGATGATCAAAGCGCTCCCAGGAGAGGTGATCGTTCGTCACTCCGACCCAGAGGTCTACAACAGTAGATAAAATACGAAGAGTATTACCCTCGTAGGATCGAGACTCACCACAAGTCAGATTCACGCGCTGCCGGGCATCGTCGTGTACGATCACCTGGCAACATCAACCCCTCTTTTTTACAAAGGAGGCGTGACGATGTGATTACTAGATGTCGGGCTTTCTCGCCTGACCTCCGAGCAGTTCGCTGGCCGCCTCGGTTTCGACCAGTAAACATGGAGAAGTTCGATGGATCTCAAAACCCTATTGAATTCCTCCAGATCTACACAGCCGCTATCCGAGCAGCAAGAGGAGGAGAGCATGTGATGGTGAATTACCTTCCCACTGTGCTCGAGGAATCTGCTCGATTGTGGTTTTTAAATCATCTGCTCAAGTCAATTTATTCATGCCAGCATCTCTACGACCTCCTACTGGACAATTTCCTGGGCATTTACCATCGTTCTGGGAAGGAGGACGACTGTAACATCCCAAAGTGCTGTTATCAAAATAAAATTAATAAAGTTATTATTTTGTTGGTTTTTCTGAAATTTGAAAGAGTTTTATTACTTTATTTGAATTTCTAAAGTTTTAAAAGTCAAAAAGAAGTTTTATTCAAGTTTTTGAAGTTTAATTTGAGTTAAAGTTGAAAAATAAAAACTTAATTAATTTACGGAATTTTCTCGAATTTTAAAAGCTTTTCCTAATTATTTTAAAGCCAAAATAAATTATGTGCAAAAACTATTACCAATTATAAGTTGGAAATATTTTATCTAAGTTCAAAATAATTATAGGAATTTTTGTGAATTTTTCTAGAATTTTTGGACTCTATTTGCTATCTTCTAAAATTGTATTTATTTATTGCTTAAATCTGAATTTCGAATTAAAAAAATAAAAATATTGTATTCTTTTCACGCGCGTGAACGTGCGGTCACCCCTCCCGATTCTGCTCCAAGGCAGTGCACGCTTAATGTGCAAGATCTTAGTATGCATGGCTGCCAACTTGCCCTTTTATGTTTCAACCAACATGTACATTCCTTTTATCCCTTTCTTTCTCTCTCCTACCTTCTTCTTCCTCATGTGAGTTTTCTTATCTGTTGACATTTCCTACCAAGGGCAACCATGGCAGCGCCGCCCTTAGCCCGGCCACTGCCGACCGCCGCCCCTCGCCGCGGGTAGCGCTGCTCCTCCCCCACCTCCCCGCGCCACCACGCCGCACCTCCTCTTTCCCCCTTCCTGCCGCTCCCATTGATGCACATGAAGCTCCGAGCTCCATCAATGGCAGCCGACCACCTTTTCTCTTCTTTCTCCTCACTCAATGCGTTAAATTGGATTCCGTTTGAAGCCAAACGTGCGCATTAACATCACCCACGTTGCAACACCTTCAATTGGACGTTTCATCCAATACATGCAATTAATTTAATCGTTTCATTTCGTTCTTCAATTGCAACCAAAACTGTCGCCTTAACTCTCAAACCATTCCTGTCGATTCGGTTCACCTCCGCCCCTATAAAAGGGAGCACCGGGTGCGCATCCCTGCACTCATCCCATCCCCACCACTCACATCTCCTCTCTCGCTCCCACCTCGTCGGAATCGGCATTTCCTCGACGCCGGCCGAACTCCCTTCCGCCGCCTCTAGTGCCCTTGTCAGTGGAGCTCCTCCGTCTTCGACACCACTGCTAGCTTCACCTCGACGTGGTCTACGTCGTGCTCCCCTCGCCCTCGCCGGAGCATCGCCGGAGCACGGTCGCCACTGTGAGCCACGCCGCACCGACGTCGTTGTCCTCGCCTCCGGCCATCCTTACACGTTTCGCCACCACCGAGGTGAGCACCGGCATCAACGTTCTCCCCTATCTCCATTCCACACCACGCCGGCCGCCGGAACGCCGCCGTTCGCCGGCAACATCGCCCTCCAAACCATAGACCGAAGCTTCTCCCATTGCGAATTGTGTCGCCGTCGAGCTAGCTCCGGCCACATAGTCTCCACCCCTGGTTTCGCATCGTCGTGCTCTATGTGATGCTCTCCTCCCCTCGCCGTCGCCGGAGCACCGGCGGCACCATGTCCAAGCCGCCGGTTTGTTGATTGCTGCTCGACCGAACAAGGAAGATGAACAGTAAACTTTTATTTTGTCTATGCTTCATCCTTTGAACATAGAAATTTTTATTCCTTCCAAAAATTCATTCTCTCACATGCAAACTCCAAATCCGTCGATTCGTTCTCCTAAATTCATCTAAATTCATTCTCTACTTTCAGTATTTATTTTGTAATTTTTTGGATTTTATTTGAATTCGGATCGTTTACGGCGTATAGATTTCGACAACTTCGAAGAGTCAAATTGCGACGCCATTTGAGAACATCGATTAATCAAGCAAGGCAAGTTACATTCTTGATCATATTTGAATCCCAATATTTAAATTTATTTAAATTTTGTTTTTAAATTATGTATTACATGCTTATTTAAATTCAGTTATTTAAATACCTATTTTTAAATCTTTAGGTATTCCTATAATTCTTTGTATGGCCAATTTTGGTATTGAACTACATATCTTGACACCATAGATAAAACATGGTTAATACATTAGTATGAACTAGGATCATTTGAAAATGTTATGCCAAGACATGCTTGGACCAAAATGTTTCATTTGGGGAATTTAGCCAATGATTCAAATCTTGTTTAAAATTAAGCTTTGGTATTGTTTTACCATGGACTCTTGGAAATGATTTTGAAAACAAAATAAAATCAAAAGATGGATTAAACTTGGGCAAAATGGATGTTAAGCTGGTGTAGGTTTATGCACAGGATTGAATCTTTTTAATGATCAAGTCTAGGGTTCTGGTATGTTGCCAAAGTTGTTTAAGGATTGGCCTGAGAGCCGCTTTTGGTAAACTCCACCGTACTACCACATGTCCTGTATGGGCAGGATTAGGCCTAATAATTTGCAATACTCTACTGTTATTTGTGCTATGTTGATGTGTGAGTGTTGGTTAGATAGTTGTCGGGACCCAAAAATGCATCTCAGGAACCCTCTGTGTATTCTGAACTAGTCCCAGATCAGTAGCTAGCTCACACAGGAAACCGTGATGAAATGCCATCCATTTATTCGATTTAACTAAAAACATTTCAAAGTAAAAAATAATAATAATAACTGAACCTTATGGTCAACGTTTACTTAACTTGCCACGCAGGGCTAAAGAAACAAATAAACTCTTGCAGCGGGACGAAATTCTTGAAATGGCCAATCAACATGCCCACAGGCAATCGAGTGGAGAACGCATCCTAATCCACAAAACCTTCGTGGTCCTCCTGCTGAAAGAACTCCTGAGCAGCTTGGTAATCTTCAACAGCTGATTAACCAGAGGGCACAAGCCATGAGTACTTTTGAATGTACTCAGCAAACCGTAGGGAAATGTATGCAAATAGTATTCATGCATGGCTTGACAAGGTTAGCTGTATGGTTATTTTGCAGAAAGCAGTATTTACGATAAATACAATAAATAGATTGAAATGCGTAGTTGAAAACAATAATAAATAAGTAAACAATTTCTTTGAAACAACTAGTGAACTTCCCATTCACTTCCCAACCAAACCAAAGATAAGTGAACCCACTATTCACCGATCGACACAAACCACCACGTGAATTACCTGTTCACCAAACAAACATTATATTCATCAAGTGAACTTCCCATCCACACTCCGACACATTTTATAAAATACTCTATCTCCCGTGTGAAATCCCTGAGCACGTCCATAACCGCGGACACGGCTATTAGAATAGTTTTACACTCTGCAGAGGTTGTACAGCTTTACCCACAGGACATGAATTCTCTAGTTTGTTTGGCATCCGTCGATACCACTGCTCACTACCTTAGGTAAGCAGTCTAGAGCACGTGACAAGGCCTTTACAAAGTCCTGTTTTGACCCGATTACGCGCTCGCTAAGGATTAAGCTCTCTGGCCCCTCTTGCGCCAAAAACAACCCAAGCGAAATAAATCAAAACATCGCTAATTAGTTAGCCAGTCCGTCCCATACCAGACATGTGGTTTGTACGGTTAAGGCCCAGTTCAATGGCACACAAGATTAAGTCCTTGACCAGTTACTCAGGCGATCTTTCCACAACCCATATCGTGCTAAACCCACACCCACAATCCACCAACCTGCTCGCCCGAGCGAAAACCATTTTTATTTAACCAATACCAATGACACACCCTGTCATGGTACACAATTTTAACAACAGTGGCATACCACCACAATTTCATATTTCATTAAGTCAAGATTAATCATTATGACACATGTGATGATGAACCCATCGTAACTCAGCTTGACTAAGCATCTCTACGATACCCATGTTGGTGACATAAATATGTCCAACTAAAATTACCCAAGCTATGGTGACAAAGGATTCATGGCATTCAAGTAATCAAAGGAGGCATAATGACAATAGGTAATAACTAATCCTAAAACAATTTGTATAAAGATAGCATGCAATTATATAAAACAATATACTTTTGAAATCATAGGTTCAATATGATCAAAGGACTAAGGCTTGCCTTGGAATAAATCCTGAGATTGATCTTGATCTTGGTAAACTCCTCCTTGCTCAAAGCTTTCCGAAGTATCAACGTCTAATCGGAAACAAGCAAATAAACAAAATAAATAAATAACAGAGAGCAAACAAACTCCAAAAATTAAATAAAAATCTCAAATAAATATATCTTGAATTTATATGAATTTAGGAATTTGAATGGACTCAATCGGAGTTCGCATGCAAAAGATATGGGCTTTGGAAGATTGAAACCCTAAAGAATTAGAGAAAGGAACTGTTTATGATTTTCCCGAATTAATTTTCTATTGAAAATCCCAATTAATGCGCCAGCATGACGTCAGCGCATCAATTCAGAATTAAAAAGAAATTCGGAAAAACCCCACAGTGGCTGACATGCGGGCCCGAGGTCCATGGACCAGGTCCACGCGACTCGGCTCAGGTCTACGAGTTCACAGGTTCATGGCATAGTGGCTCTGACCAGTGGGGACCACATGGCAGAGAAAGGGCTCATGGTAGAACGGATGTACCCAGGTTTGGATCTAGGGCTGGGTTAGGCTGTGCCACATAGGATCTGACTCAGCATATGCCACGCAAGCGGACACGGGGCGCAAAAGCTGACGTGGCCGAAGATTTGGCAGTGACATAGGCTACCACCTCCACTGAACGTCGGCGAAGCTCCGGCTTGTACGGCAACCGCGCTACAGGGCTCGCTAGCGGTAGTGGAAAGGTGCGCTCGACTCAAGGTGCTATTGCGGACCTAGCGACACGGTTGGTTGCACCTGGTGCGACCAAAACAGCGGCGGCACCCAAGATTGGCGGTGGAGCGACACGGCCCAATACAAGAACGGCAAAACGAAGATCCTCGGGCAAAGAGGACGGCACCACTGCGAAGCTCCCGATGATGCGGTCCCGATGGCGAAGACGATGTGGGCAGAGAGGGACCAGCGGTGGAGAAATCCGGCGATGAAGGATGGCGGCGGCGCTCGGTTCTTCAACAAAATTCGACGCGATGGAGATGAGACCAACGAGGAGATATTAGGGCTTTGGGAGAGGAGGAACGGGCGAAGATCATGACGCGGTTGGGGTGTTTAAATAGTGTCGGATGAAGATGTCCGAGAGGAGCACGGCCGCGCCACACGTACTGCACATGGACACGGCACGGGAGCTTTCCAGGTTGAAGACGACGACCACTTCCTTGCGGGGCCACCGGTCGGTGAAAGCAAGAAAAAGGAAAGGCAAGGCTCGCATTGGGCTGCTCGCGCGTGCAAGGAAAGAAAAAGGCCGACTCGATTAGCTACGCACGAGAGGAAACAAAAGGCTGGTGCGGGCTAGACCTTGCGCGCAAGGAAACGGCAGTCCGACGCACGGAAAGAAATGGCAGGCTGGCTGGGCTTCGGTTGAATTCACGTGCGCGCGTCAAAGGAAGGAAGCGGCGGCCCAAGGCTACGGCTGATGGCTTCGCCCGTGTGCCAGGGAAAACGAGAAGGCTGAGCTTGGCCTTGTGCTACGGCCGAAAAGGAAATGGGCAGGCGCAACGCACAAGAAAAGGAAAATGGATGGTTGGCTTGGGCCGAGAAAATGGTTGGGCTAAGGAAGCACAGGCCGGATCAGGTTGAAGATTGAAATAGGAATGGGCCAAAAGGAAGAATTCGGCCCGAAAAGCAATTCTGAGATTTTATATACGTTTTCTTTTTAGAAAATAGCAGCAAATCCAAACACGACTTAGAAAATAGCAAATGAACTCAGAACAATTCTAGAAAATTCTAGAAAATATATCCAAGCTCATAGAATCCAAATAAAATAATTTTGTTAATAGTTGATGTTGACATTAATCACATTAAATTGTTTTTGAACTCTGAAAATTCCAATTAAGCTTTCAACTTTAGCAGGAAAATTCAAATGGTTATTTTTCTTTTAAAACTTCAAAACAAACCAAATTTTGGGATGTTACAATAGTCTTCCCACCTGGTGCAAGAAGGGGCTTCCGGAGGATGGATAGTCCAATGGAAGTGAAACCTCAGCGGGCACGAATACTTTAGAGTAGAGTATTGTAAAAGCCTCGTCACGTGCTCTAGACCGCTTACCTAAGGTAGTGAGCGGTGGCATAGAATTATGTCGGACAAACTAGAGAATTCGTGTCATGTGGGTAAAGTTGTACAACCTCTACAGAGTGTAAACCTATTCGAATAGCCATGTCCACGGTTATGGACATGTTTAGCATTTGCCACTCAAAGTTAGACTTTGGTTTGGATTCAAAATGGATTTGACATAAATGGTTTATCAAATTGGGAATTTGGGTGGTTAGCCTTGTGATAGGAGGGTATCCATCACCATATTTCACATGGAGGTTATCCAACTATAAAACTTGAGTTTATAAAATGAATTTTAGATATAGATTAACTGCTTTAGAACTTAGTATAAATATTTGAAAGAAACATGGCTTTATGCAAAATGAACCCTATAAGCCTTCTTTTGAAATATCCTTTATGCATGCATTGAATCTGTTACTTGACGGGTGTAACTTGCGAACACAGTAGTAGTGCTCATTCTTGCTTATTGCAAATAATCTCAGAGAAGGAGTACTTCGTGGACGAGGAGAACTTGGACGGCTAGGCTGCGCCCCCAGACGATTGCCTGTGGTGTATCGTTTGGCATACTACTATCTTTTGCTTTCCGCTGTAATTTTCTTTAGGCCAAGTGCCCTTTTGTAATAAATACTCTGATATTATCAATAAAATACGTGATGTGGACTTGTTACCATATTTGTGAACTTTGTACACTAGCTGTTCCTGGACTAGTGTTGTAAACACAGAGAATCTGGGATCCTTTAATCTCGGGTTCGACAACGACCTGCACAGGATGAGACAGAACGACCACAAGACACTGCGCCAGTTCATTTGACGCTTCAGTTAGGTTCGAAATTCCATTCCTGAGGTTTCTGATTCTTCTATCATCAGAGCTTTCAAGCAGGGAGTCCGTAGTAGAAGGATCACAGAGGATATCGCCTTAAATCCTCCTGCCACTGTCGCTGAACTCTTTGAGATGGCCGATCGATATGCTACTGCTGCTGAAGCGGTCGAGTGGAACAACACTATCGATCGAGATGATAAAGTTCCTCAAGAGATAGGCGAAAATGGTAAGAAGAAGGATAAGAAGGCCAAGAAATCCAAGAACAAGACAAAGGTCCAAAAGCTTCAAGCCAATAGTTCCAAGGAGGTCTTGGCCGTGAGTGATAAAAATCCTCAAGGCTCCAAGCCATACTCTGATCGAGGCAAAGGTAAGCGCCCCAAACGGAAGAACGACAAGCCTAGGTGGTGTTCTTTCCATAAAAAGGAAGGCCATGACCTTCGCAACTGCCGGGTTTTCCAACGAAAAATCGAGGACTACTACAACGGCAAAGGACCACTTCCTACCCTTGAAGAGGTAGGGCAAACCAGTGGTCGTACATAGTCGGACGACAACGAGGAGATGCCGTTTCAAGATCCTGAGCATACCATCGAGCACATCTTTGGGGGATCATCGGCATACGAGTCAAAGCGACAGCTCAAGGCTGTCGAATGAGAGGTAAACTCTATTAACCCTCCTCTTGTCAATAAACTGCCGAAGTGGTCGGAAGTCACCATCTTCTTCGAGAAGGTTGACTGTCTGATCCCTTCCACTCGACCAGGTCGCTTTCCGATTGTGGTCGAGCCCACCATCAACAATTGTCGACTAAATCGAGTGTTGATTGATGGTGGTAGCTCGTTAAACATCCTGTTTACGGGTACCCTGGACGAGATGCACGTACCCAGGGCTAAGGTAAGATCGGTACGATACTCTTTTCATGGTATTATACTGGGGTCTTCGGCCAATCCCATTGGCCAAGTTTCTCATCCTTTAACATTTAGTTCACCAAGTAATTTTAGGATGATGATACAATTGGCAATGGCATTGATGGTTTATCGAAACACTTGTTTTCGGCGAAGTTCAAATGCTGTCAGGCCTCAGGCGGTTAGACCGACCAAGGTGGCGGCCAGACCGGCCACCACTGGCAGTCAGACCGGCCAAGCCTCAGGTCAAGTGGCTGGTGGTCAGACCGGCCAATGGGCAGCGGTCTGACTGGCCATAAAGGACTTTCGAGTTTGGAGCCGGGCCAAAAAAAAGAGGGTGTAGGCAAGAGAGGGGGTTCTTCTACACTTGGTCTCATAATTTTTGGAGCTTCGAGTCAAAAGTTCTATTCATCTAAAATTTTCAGAAGGTTTCAGATTTTCAGGGGGGAAATTTTGGCTAAGTCCCTTACTGGGCGGTCAGACCAGCTTGGTGGTGGTCAGACCGGCCAGAGGGTGGTCAGACCGGCCAATGGGTGGCGGTCAGACTAGTTTTGACTTGTTTTGCCGGCCAGCTTGGTGGCGATGCGTGTTGGTTAGGTCAAGTTCATGGGTTTCAGTGCATATTTGTTGCATGATGCATGTTTTGACTAACGTGGGTCAAGTTGCGAAGAACTTGTTCCGGGAATCGATTTCTTCGTCTATTATTGTGCAGGACGCTTGGAGGTCAATGACGATTAACGGCGAGGATGATCGGGACTAGGCTTGGAGAGCTAAGGTTCAGAACGATCGAGGATGCTGGGTGAAGTCTATGGATTCAAGCATGGTGCAAAATAGACAAGGATGACCGAACAGGAAGTTCAGGGCGACGGGTTGCATCAAGCGGCGCGAGGGTCGGTGCAAGTGCCATGGTGGTTTCAGTGGGAGCCGGATGGGAGAGACTTGCCGACATGAAGAGAGCCGTTGATCAACCTACACGTAGCGAAGCATGGGATTGCTTCACGAAGATTGGACTCGGTCTTCGGAGAAGGATCGAGAAGGGGTATTTTGGTAACTTCACCTAAATACCGCCTTGGTGACCTTTTGTTAACCCGCGGCGCAAGACGGCGCAAGGAGAAGCGGTTTAGATCAAGAGGAGATGAAGACGACGCTTTAAAATGCGTGCGTAAGTGAAACCCATTTGTGTGTGGGCTTAACGGGTGCCCATTAGGGATATTCTTCTAAAAGCTAGCCTCCACTATAAATAGGGGAGGGTGCTGGGCCTGCACCCCCAACCCTCATATCTAAAACCCTAGTTTGTGTTTTTAGGGTTAGGAGAGAATAGTGGAGAGGTTAGGGTTCTAGGGAGTTGGATTGATTGTGTGCTCATGTGTTGAGCCTTTGTCCTCCTGGATGGAGTGGCTGTAAATCAACATCAATCTCAAATTAATCCAAACAAGATTCCTCAAGATGAGTCTCTTTTTGTTCTTGCTCTCTATTTTGTGATTTTGGGGCTTTCTTTGATTCGTTTGTTTTCTTTTGGTTTCTGGCCTAGATCTTGCTTGCTGTGACATGTTGGAATGCATTTAGGATCATCTTGATCATCTTCTTCCCACGAGCAAGTCTTTAGATTATATTTTGGTTTTAGCTCGGTTTTGGAGCAACCTTCACTCAACAGAAAAAGGTCAGAACTTTGGCAACGATCTTCATGATCGTTGATTGTAATAGGTTCCTGACATCCTAAACAAGGTATCTTTCATGTTTCGTGAAGTTTGGAGTTGTCGATCAAAAGTTAGACCAATTTGTGATTTTGAGTTCGGGCTGATTTTACTGTTCATTGGCCTAGAGGTCAGACCGCCCATGGTGAGAGGTCAGACCGCCCTTGGTGAGAGGTCTGACCACCCGACTCTAAGTTTTTGGTAAGGATTAAGTACACGTTTCGTCCCTCAAGTATACCCGATGATTAATGTTCGTCCCTCTACTTAAATACCAGATATAACTCGTCCTCAAAGTTTACATACCGGGCAAACCAAATCCCTCCGTGTGTTCGATGGTGGTTTGGGCCGATGTGGCATCCACGCTGGCGTTGACTCGGTCCTACGACCGGAACAGACTACGACTCGGTCCGGTCATATGCCCTCGCACCCGGTCGTCCTCGCACTCGGTCACTCTCGCTCTCTCTGTCGGCGGCGACCGAAGGCGATTAGGGTTCGTAATTTGGTGGCCGGTGGCAACCGAAGCTCCCTACCCCTAGCCGCCTCACTCTCACACCAGCTGTCCTCCCCGACGAGGAATCTGCAGAGTCCCCTCCCGAGCTCCCCGCGCGCAGATTGCCCCCTCGCTGGAGATTACGCCATGGCCAAATCCCCAGATCCCAGTGGATAGGTTGCGGTGGTGAATAAGAACAGGGCTAAAGGTGAGTTCTTCAATCCTAGATCTGGCATTATTTTGGTTTGTCTTGCACAATTACTCTGGGTGTTTGGTGGAGCTACTTCGATTAGTGTTGTTCTTAGGGTAGTGTAGTAATGCTTGGTGTTATTTTGCATGTAGGTATATCACAGTGGTGATTTCTTGCGATTACTCTGATTTACCAATGGATAACTTGGACAAGTTAGCTGTTAGGTTCCATTACAGTGGGGAGTTCTTTGATGATGGAAAGAGATTGCATTATTGCGGAGGAAGAGAGGGCATGTCTTACATAGATCGGGATAAGTTGTCGCAGCCGGAGGTCCAAGGACATTTGAAGGACCATTGTGAGGATGTGGAGTTGGTACTCATGCACTGGCTATTTCCTGGGAAAGCATTGAAGAATGGATTGAGGGTGCTAACAGATGATAAGGGCTGCCAGACCATGGCTGACTGTATCACTGATAGGGGTGTTGTGGATATATTTGTTGAGGCAGTGGGAGTTGATGATGATGTTGGCTCATATGGTGATCTTGTGGGTGACAAAGGAGATGAAGTTAGTGATTGGGAAGACGAGAGTGAAGCTTGGCTGCACACAGATGATGATGAGGCTGTGTTAGTAGATGCTTGCAAAGATGTGGAGGTGATTAAGATGTCACCAGCTGATATAAAAAAGGATATTGCCTGCAAGCAGAAGTTTTACAATACATTGCCTGATATGAAGGGGAAGGCAAAGGTTGGCACATTGCCTAAAGACTACAAGACTTGCAGTGACTACCTCCCTGGAGATGCTGGGACCTCAGAGGATGATGAGGAAGCTGCTCAGAACAGAAAGAGGTACAAGGCTAGGCATTTAGTGGCCATTGATGAGTCAAGGGGACAAGGAGGAGACGAGGATAGTGACACTTCTTACTTTTATGAGAGTGGGGAAGAGGACAGCTATGAGGAAGGAGGCAGTGATGGTGAGCTCCTGAGGAAGAAACCCAAGTACTCTATGTATGACCACAAAGCAAGTCTCCCTACATTTAGCTTGGGCATGGGTTCTAGCTGCAAGGGAGACTTCATTCAAGCTGTTAGGAAGTATGGAGTAGCTAGGAGACATGTTATTAAATTTTGCAAGAATGACAACAAAAGGGTTAGGGCTAAATGTGAGTGGGCCAAATGTCCTTAGTTTATCTTGTTATCAAATAACAACAGGACATAAGGATGGCTAGTGACTAGTTTCAAGGACGAGCATACATGCCCCCCAAGAAGGGACAACAAACTTGTCACTTCTAGGAGAATAGCTGAAAAGTTTGAGAGTGCCATAATGGGAAACCCAACCTGGAAGCTTGAGCACTTGAAGAAAACAGTACAAGAACAAATGCATGCAGATGTGAGCATAGCTAAGTGCAAAAGAGCTAAATCCCTTGTAATGCTGAAGGTGTTAGACTCCAAGAATGGAGAGTATGGTAGGGTCTTTGACTACCAAATAGAGCTTCTTAGGAGCAATCCAGGTAGCACAGTAGTGGTTAAGCTGCATCCAGATGCCACAGAAGCTGTTTATCATAGAATGTACATTTGTTTGGATGCTTGCAAAAGAGGTTTCTTAGCTGGGTGTAGGAAAGTGATAGGTTTAGATGGTTGTTTCTTCAAAGGTCCAACCAATGGGGAGCTAATTTGTGCAATGGGAAGAGATGCAAATAATCAGATGTACCCCATAGCATGGGCTGTGGTAGAGAAGGAAACTAATGAGTCATGGGACTAGTTCTGTGGGATTTTCTTCAAAGATATAGAAATTGGAGGTGGTGAAGGATGGGTAATCATCTTAGATTAATAGAAAGTAAGTCACATTAGTGTGCTAATGTTTAGTTTATTCATCCAATTTGTTACATCCAGTACTTAACTTCTATTTGTTTGTTGCTGGGCCTAATAAATGCTGTTGAGTATTGGGTACCCAAGGCTGAGCATAGGATGTGTGCAAGACACATCTATGCCAACTTCAGGAAGATTTACAAGGACAAAGCTTGGCAGAAGAAGTTCTAGTTGTGTGCCAAATCTCAATGTGTCAATCTTTTCAATTACCATTGGGCAAGCCTTGCAAAGGATACCCCCGAAGGTGCTAATGCAATCATGATGACAGATCCACAACATTGGAGTAGGGCATGGTTCAAGTTGGGATCATGCTGTGAATCTGTGAACAACAACATGTGTGAATCATTCAATCATGCCATAGCTGAGTCAAGGTACCTCCCTATCATCAGCATGTTTGAGTGGATCAAGAGGAAAGTGGTGGTTAGAATCCATACCAACAAAAGCAAGGCAGAGAAGTGGACAGGTGTGACATGCCCCAATATTCTGAACAAAATGAAGGTCTACATTAATGAGTCAGTTTTCTATCATGATGTGTACAATGGTCAGAATGGTTTTGAGGTCACACATAGAGATCATAGGTTCTCAGTGAACTTGGATAGCAGAACTTGTTCATGCAGATATTGGCAACTGTCTAGTTTGCCTTGCCCACATGCCATTGCATGCATCAATTGGAGGAGCAGTTCCCTTGATGATTATATAGCAGCATGTTACTCCATTGCAGAGTACAACAAGTTTTATGAGCATTGCTTGCAACCTGTTGAGGGCATGGCTTGTTGGCCCACATCAGAGAGACCAAGACCAAGGCAACCAAAGTTGGAGAAAATGCCTGGGAAGCCAAAGAAAGATAGGAAGAGAGAGCAAAATGAGAAGCCTAAAGGAACAAGAATGTCCAAGATTGGCACAATCATTAGGTGCAGGCTTTGCAAGGGAATTGGCCATAACAGGTCTAGCTATGAGAGGAGACATGGCCAATCACAGCAAACATCAGGGCCCAGCCAGGATCAACAAGGTCATTGTGCAAGTGTTGGCAATTCTGCACCAACTAATCCTACTCCCCTGGTAATAAATTCATTTATTTCACGCATTTCCTAAGTTCAACCAAGAAGAAGCAAAGTTATAGTTCAAAGCTTGCAAAGCTTTTGGGTATGCCAACTAATCATTGATGTTCTAATGGATTTGCCAGACTAGTGGCTTGTAATGTCCATCAGCATGGTGTTATGTAATTCCAAAGCTTGTGCCTTGTGGGCTGTTAGTTATTCTGTTTGTAGTAGTCAGTTATATCATCCCAACTATTCAGTCATTAGTGTTATGTAATCTTTTCAACTTGTGCCTTGTGGGCCAATAGTTATTCAGTTTGTTCTAATTGATATGCTGTTTATTTCTGAGAACCAATGTCTGCTGGTAGTTATTCAATTTGTTCTAATCGATATGCTGTTTATCTGTTCACCTTTTGTTCTTGCAATTGCAATTGCAAGGATGTGGTTGCCACTGGCTGCACTGCACTACATGCTATATTCATGAAAGTGTAATGCATGTATTTGAACACCTTTAGCAATTGACATCAATGCAATATTGTGTCCAATTTTGTAGTAGTGCTGATCCTTCTCATTTTTGCATGTCCTTGGGTTCAGGGTAGTAGCCATGATACCATGTTGCAATCATGTAATTCATGACTGGGTCCATGTTAATTGTCAAGTCATGGTGCTTGCTTATAATTGAAAACGTGATCCTTGTAATTTTGCCTTTTTTTTCCCTGTGTTCTACTATGTTCACCTCTATTAGTCCTTGTAGTGATCAGTATGTCACCTTTTTTCTTAGTTAGTAATGCTATATGTTGTCTATCACTTCATAGCATCAATCATTCCATGATATGCTAAACTGTGTAAGTTCTGTTAGTGTTGATGTATAGATGGATTGAAAACACGTTGTGTCCTTAGTAGTTTGTGTCAACATTAATCATCATTGCCAAAAATTGTGCTCTGAACATAATTTTTGTTGTTAATGAGGAAAATCACTGTAAATATCTTTCAGTTCCATATCTTCATTGGCCAAATGTGACAGACAAAATTTTTTTGCATGTCCTTTTTCAACCAGAAGCATCACTGATTCAGAACCAACAGAAGCATCACTACACATGAAATAGAGTTTACTCGCTTACTGATTTGTCAAAGCACTACAATTTGCTTAAACCAAATCAGAGAAGCAGCAGTATTAGAAAGCACCAACTGAACTGGACAAATTCAAAGCAACACAGGTTCAACATACAACATTCAGAGCAGCACAGGTAACATTCAGAGCAACAACTGAACTGCCTAAATTCAGAACCAACATTCATTCATTACATAGTAGATTGCGGCATAGGTTCAATTACATTCCCTAATCACAACTCTAACTAGCATCATTACAAAAACAACAAGCAACAAAAAAAAGTTTCCTCTCTTTCTCCAGCTGTGCTACCCTACCAGCGAGTCCAACAACTGCTACATCATGTTCTTCATGTCTGGACTCGGCCACACTCAAATCTTGTTCATTGCTCTGGTTCCTTAACGCCCTAAGCTCACAGTTCTCCTTTCCAACGCCCTAACAGTGTCGCGCAAGTCCAGTACTACCTGCCTCAAGAAGGGGGTTGGTTCATCGTTGTACCATGCCCAAAACTTGCAGCCTCCAGCCTTCAATTAAGATTCACAGATAAGCAGAGCCTCCACAATCCAAAATAACAGCAAATTCGCGAAGAATATTTACCCGAGCTCGCATGCATGTCATGTACCTCTGTACCGGGTTAGAGTCGCTCCACGATATCCACCAACCAGTCTTCTCCCCGCAGTGGCAACAGACCATCGGAGCGTACTCCAGTTGTCGCTCTCTGTACGGAATCGGAGATGTGGAAGCCCCATGAACTGTGCCGACGGAGGGTGCAGCACATGCCACCGAGCTTGAGCTTCCTCCAGTCGCCAACGACCTCGAGCACCCTAAGCTGGCCATGGTGCAGCCTCCAGCGAGGGGGAAATCTGTGCGCGGAGAGCTCGGGTGGGGACTCTGCAGATTCCTCATCGGGGAGGACAACCGGTGTGAGAGCAAGGCAGCCAGGGGCAGGGAGCTTCGGTCGCCGCCGGCCACTAAACTACGAACCCTAATCTCCTTCGGTCGCCACCGAGAGAGAGCGAGAGCGAGAGAGAGCGACCGAGTGCGAGGGCGACCGGCTGAGGGCATATGACCGAACCGAGTCGCAGTCTGGTCTGGTCGTAGGACCGAGTTAGCGCCTGCGTGGATGTCATGTCGGCCCAAACCGTCATCGAACGCACGGAGGGATTTGGTTTGCCCGGTATGTAAACTTTGAGGACGCGTTATATCTGGTATTTAAGTAGAGGGACGAACATTAATCATCGGGTATACTTGAGGGACGAAACGTGTACTTAATCCTTTTGGTGATTTAGGCCTATTTGCTTTGGGGTTTTGATTGGATTCAATACAAGTCTTCCGCTATGCTTGTATATTGATCTTCATAGCTTTCATAGCTATTGGAGTGAAAATCGTGTTGAATCCGATCAAGGAGAAAAAGAGATCATGCTCCTATTCACCCCCCCCCCCTCTAGTTGTCTTTTCGGTCCAATAGAATATCTCCTTTGATGTGGTCGATTTCGATACGGCATATAACGCCATACTCGGACGACCAGCTTTGACAAAATTATTAATGGCTACTCATTATGGGTATCAATGCCTTAAGATGCCAGGTCCCAAAGGAGTAATCACAATTCATTGTGATAAAAAGATGGCGCACACGTGTGACCGTCGATCCCTCGAGATGGTTGGTCAGATACCAGCTCGAGAAGAAAACAAAGGGCAGCTTTTGACTAAGCAGTCGAAGCCTAAAGCTGCACCTAAGCCGAACGACCATGTCAAAGAGGTTCCCCTAGATCCAGAGGAGCCCTCGAAGACTGTTTGCATCGGGGATACTTCCGACCCCAAATAGGAAGACGCCCTCATCGCTTTCCTCGGGGCAAACGCAGATGTCTTCGTGTGGCAAGCATCCGACATGCTCGGAGTCCCTAAGGAAGTGATCGAGCACAGGCTAGCTCTACAGCCTGACAAAGTACCTGCAAAATAAAAATTACAGCGATTTGCCCCTGATCGACGAGATGCTATAAGGTCAGAATTGGACAAGCTACTTAAAGCAGGCTTTATAAGAGAAGTCGACCACCCAGAGTGGTTGGCCAACCCTGTAATGGTTAGGAAGTCTAACGGCAAGTGGAGAATGTGTGTTGACTTCACTGATCTTAATAAAGCTTGTCCAAAAGATGATTTCCCTTTACCTCGTATCAATCAGTTGGTGGATTCTACTACAGGTTGCGAAACATTAAGTTTTCTAAATGCATATTCTGGCTACCATCAGATTAATATGTGTCTAGAAGATGAAGAAAAGACCGTGTTTATTACTCCATTTGGTACATTTTGTTATGTCAAAATGCCATTTGGTCTAAAAAAATGATGGCGCTTCTTTTCAACGCTTGATGCAATCGACTTTTTCACCTCAACTAAGCCGAAATTTGAGGAAATATAAATGCGGAAAGTAAAGACTAGAAATAACCACAAGGACACGATGATGTTTTTCCCGTGGTATCGAAGACTTGCCGGTCTTCACTAGTCCACGTTGAGGAAGCTCGACGTCTCAAGCCGGCTCCACGAGTTAAGCCTTCCCTCAAATCACTATGGTTGTTCTTTCTCCGCTCCGGAGATGGTGAACACCGAACCACTCACAAACTTGCACCGGGCCTCTTCACAATCTTCTTTGAAGAGATCACCGCGCTTCACCACCAACCGTCTAGGAGTGCGGCAACACTCCAAGAGTAATAGACCAAGGTCTTCGCTTGATCACACTTCAAGTGCAAATGGATCAACTAAGAGTATGAATGCACTTGAATATATCTCAACAACCTCACAATGAATGCACAAGAGTGTTTTGAGTGTTGAGTAGATGAAAAAGCTCTCAAAGCTCTATTGATATCAAATGGATACTCCAACAACCTGCCTTGAGCAGTAGGGGGGTATTTAAAGCCCCCACAAACAATTATGACCGTTGGGAACGAAACCAGAGAAGTCAGACGAAATCGAACGATCGCGAGCATAAGGCGATGACCGCACCTCTCGGTCGAAAGCACGATCAACGGCTAGAACAGTTACTATATAAAGAAAAACTAGCCATTGAACTCGATCGGAGCGAACCACCGCAGCAAACGCGATGCGTCCGATTTTCCCGATAAATACCGTTTCTCTACGAGCAGACGACCGTTTGTAGGGTTTCGTGATTTCGAGGATTTGCATAGGTTACGGAATTTCATCTTGCCATATAAAATCGGAATGACCGCGAAGTGCGATCGACCGTTCCCAAAAGCGGAGCGTCCGATTTCGAGATAAGTTTCGAGCGATTTTACTCGGTTACTTTTTATTGAGCGCCTCATAAAAATCGAACGGCCAAGAAAGCAATACGACCGTTAGTCACAGGCGGTACGACCGATTTTCATGAGAAAGTCTGAGGTAATTTACAACGCTTCTGGTTTTATTGAACCGCCAACTAAAATACGGAATGATCGCACTGTGGTACGACCGTTTAAGGACCCGGTCGTTCCGCTTCAACACTTAATTGGCAGTTCCCTTCAAAATACGGTACTACCGCCTAGTAGAGACCGGTCATACCGCACCAAGCGGTACGACCGCAAGTAGAACTGCGGTACTACCGATTTTGAACAGAAGACTTAGAATTTTTCAAATCATTTTCAAGTTAAAATACACATGCATGCATGATCCTAAATTGATCCATATTGCATCAGAACATGCTATCAAGCTACTAGCCATGATCCCTCTTAATAGTACGGCATTTATCCTATAATCCGGTCTTCCAACCAAACTCCCAAGACCGGTAAAATAGAAAAGGGACCTAGACTACTAGTACCTTGTCTTTAAGCCTTGTGGATCTTCATTTTCTCCTTTGGCATGCATCTTTGCGTCAATAAGTTCACCAATGGGACTTAACCTTGTAAATACTCAATAAACTTGTTAATCCCATATTCACATATTGTCATTAATTACCAAAACAATATTTAGGGGCCTAGATGCTTTTCACGACCTCCATTTCGTGTCCCGAACGGCCATTAAATCGCAGATCTTGGCAAACTTTGTCGTCAAATGGACAAATCCTGAACATGTTCAGGATCCCCAGTACGATACCCATGACCAGTGGACGATGTACTTTGATAAGTCACTTACTTTAAGTGGCTCGGGGGCTGGGGTGGTCTTGGAATCTCCTAACGAAGAGACCTTAAAGTTTGCCATTCAATTAAACTTTCAGGCCACTAACAACGTCGCGGAATACGAAGGTTTGCTGGCTGGCATATGAGCTGCGAAAGCGCTCATGATTCGACGACTACTCGTGAGAGGAGACTCTCAACTAGTCGTGAATCAACTCAGAAAAGAGTACCAGTGCTCTAATCCGACCATGTCTCGGTACTTATCGGAGGTTCGAAAGTTTGAAAAGCATTTTTTCGGTTTCAAGGTGCAATTTATCCCTCGAAACGATAATTTCCTCACAGACCAGCTTGCTTGACTAGCTTCTTTCCAATCACCAGTACCAAAAGGAGTCTTCTTGGAGCAACTCCAAAGGTTGTATCTGGTGGAGACACCAGAGACAACTCCTATTGAGGCAGCCTCTGTATAATACGAGGATACCTGGATGAATCCCATCTATACGTATCTTCATATGGGTACCATACCCGACGATGATCTCGAGGCAGATCACTTATCTCGAAAGGCCAAAAGCTATTCCTTGGTCGAATTAGTCCTCTATAAACCAGGCACATGTCTGCCTCGATGGTGGAAACCGACCAGTAGAGGCAAGTCGTGATACGACCATGAACACACGATCATGGAATAACGAACATGAACCCATCTTATGACCACCACGCATGGATGATCATATCGACCATGGCCAAAAATAATCTACGGCAAACAAAAAATAGAGATAGATCACATCTATGACTCGCACATATCACTACATGCATCTATTCCAAATCTAAAACTAGACGGGATGGCTCTGATACCACTGTTGGGTCACAGGTAGGCTATGATAGCACAAAACAAAAAAATTTCTACCGTGCAACCAAGGAACCTCCGCTAGTAATAGATCACGAGATTACCACTAGACGCGTCGATTCGTAGCAGAAGTAGAGTCGATGTAGCGAGTTGATGTAGTAGTGGTCGTACTCGCTGCGCATCTTCTCCTCCGAGTGGTTGTCATGAGTTGCGGATCGTCCTAATGCTGATGCTTCACAACAACATCTCTAAGGTATTCACACATACGGGGCAGCGACACCACGCATTGGCGCCGGTGGCATGGTTGAGGTAGGCGTGGCTATTAGGGTTTCGAGAAGTCTTCCAAAACTTACAACACCCCATGCCACTACCCCTCTATTTATAGGCATCCACGACGGGTCTCGAACTTGAGGCCCATTAGGAACTCATGGCCTACAAGGATTCGGATCACCATCCAAATCAAATCCTAGCCCTTTAAGTGTGTGACCCTATAGGTTCATGTGTAATCGGTTGCGACTCAGAAACTCTTTTCTGACCACGAGTCGTCAGCAGTACCTAGCAGTACATAACGATTCCCAAACACACATAGAATATATCGGACGAACCTTAATGCAATATGATCTACGACTAGGTCTTTATCACTTACGTCTAGCTTGTATCTAGTCACGACGATTCAGTAACTCCTTCACGACGATTAGTGATTACGTTAAACCGATCTCGACCGGCTCAAACCGATCTCGACGACATTCAGTATCTCCATCGACCGATCATCGACTAGGTTCAAGACGTCCTATTGTACCTCCTCGATGGGTTTCTCTAGGACCACTCCAGGACCACTCCAGGCAGAGGAGGTCCTAGAAAGCAGTTATCCCAACATGTGGAGAAAAGATATTAGCCGTACTATCTGGTCGAACTGAGTGACCTGTTTGTGTGTTATCCCTTTGCCTCACGACATCTGGTTGAACTCCAGGTGAGATTATTTGTCATTCATGGACTGTTCAATACTTTCTCGATCAAGTGTCGAATAACTTCATGTGGTCGACACTTCGACCACTAGTGGCATGGCCATGCACTTTCTTTATTCGACCACAACGAGGGGCCCAGAGACATCTCTTCTATTATGTTAGGAGGGGCAAATCCATATCGACCGATCACATCCCTCATACGTTTCATAGCATACCCAAAGCTACCTTTATAACTACCCGATTCTGAGTAGCGTTTGGCAACCCCTAAGAGTGCTATTACATATGTAGAAAACCATCTTGATCTCGTGTCTAAGGATTACACATCATCATTGCTTGAGACCAACTGATGACACACGAAATCATAACAATCTCAACAGTGTCTTAAGGTGGGTCTTATCCAACACTATGTTCTCTAACATGTGTACATATTATTGGTTTGATATCTCCATATCTATGACCTGTGAAACATAGTCATCAACCAATATATATGCTAGTCTATTCATATGTGTTCTCATATGTTTTCGACCAGTGAACGTTTAAAAATAATCATCGCAGAAATATAGAGTTTCACAATCAAGTCACATACTTGATAATAAATATTATCGATATTATTGTAGGAACATGATAACATATTATCCAATGTTACGAACATAATGAAATATAATCATCTCTATAATTGCCTCTAGGGCATATTTCCAACAAAGAATCCCATGAATGCCAAACAACATACAGGAGCACTGGGCTGCCCACTGTGACTCAAATTCTTCTGGAGTTTCTGAGGGATATACACATGAATTGACACGACTATAAAATATTTGGTTATCCCTCAAATCTGGCCTTATCTTAGTTAAAAGTTTGTTCAATATGTGCCACATACATAACCTATGCGTCCTAGTTGGGAAGACATGCTCAATTGCCTTCTTCATGTCCGCATCTTCGTTAGTTATTATAAGTCTAGGGACAACACCTCTCATACATCTTAAGAAAGTACGGAGCAGCCATTTGAACGTTTCAATTGTCTGAATGAGCAACAATGTACCCCAAATAGAACACATTCCCCATGGTTATTCACTCTCATGAATGGTGCAAATATCATCTCGTATTGGTTTGTATTATATGTCGTATCGAATGAGAGCAACTCACCAAAATGAACGTAATTCTTCCTAGAGGTTGCATCCACCCAAAACGCATGCACCAATCTACCCTTCTCGTCAATAACATAGTCAAAATAAAATGCAGCATTATTCTCGTTCTTTCTAGCTAGATTATCAAGAAACATCTGAGCATCTGATGACTTTATACTCTCTCTCAAAGTACGATGATAATTTTACTCTCTCTCAAAGTACGATGATAATTTTGCAAGTCCCTCCTTCTGTATCCTACATTCTGAAATCCACCCTCACTAACATGAAGGTATCTAAATGCCCCGGAAGTGCCAATGCTTGCCTGATGGCATGCGAACAGTGTAGTCTTAGCCTTCTCAGTTATTTGTCTATTAGACCGTATCAAGTGTTGTTTACTAGGTGAGACAAAACTATGGTTATGGACTTCGACGAATGTCTCTAATCTGAACTTATTGTCCTTAGTCCATTTGATACCAAACATGGCCTCATGACCGCACCTACTCAATTTAGACTCATATGTCCTCTTCACTTTGACATCCACCTTGTCCTTACCTCTTTCTTCCTTCCTCCCACGTCTGGCACAATAGTACTGCCTCCATTGCAATACCCCATTCGTAGTCGTCCGATGTCCGATACGAATGGAGAAGCCCGCAACATGTGTGTATGCTTTGTAAAACTCTAGGGCTACGTCCTCATATTCAAAAATCACCCCCTTCGCAGGTGTCAAAGAGTCAGTAACTATAGGTTTGGATGATGATCCCTGCAGTGGTAATGAAGATTTAGCCCTAGAATGATATTAATCATGCAAATTAAAAATTGAGCGTACACTCTCGCAGAATGGGATGCTAGCCGCCTTCCGAGGGGTTTTACAATCCGATATCGCAATGAGAGAGTGTGCATCGGCCATTTCGAGGGGTTTTGGACTAGGCAATGCTAGTGGCCGCACGGAGCTGCTCACATCTTCCATGTCGTCCATGCGGCTGCACATCAAAACAAAGCAATCCACCATCAGACATCCCCCCTCATATCAATTGTGAACTATCAGACAACACGATCCACAATCACACAACAGTTCATATCAGACAACACAATCCACAATAATACAACATTTCATATCAATTGTTCATATCCGAAAACATAATGAGACAATAGCTTACACAACGAGGCCAGTGGAGGGGGCGACTCGGGAGCAGATGCGAATGGGGCGAAGTCAGCGGCGCGGCGCACAGTAGGGCGCAACACGGGGGCGGTGGCACGACGCAGCGACGGTGGCATGAAGCAGGCCAGCTCGAGGGCTCGGACTTAGGGCGACTCGGGAGGACGGACGAATGGGGCAAAATCAGTCGGCGGTGCGGCGGAGGCAAGACGACAAAGGATTGCCATGACGCCGCAGAAGGGCGAGAACCCTACACCATGAGCTTGGGGTGAAATCCTCTTGGTGGAAGAAACGACATACTTGGCGCTCGTTTGGGTGAGTGAGGGGGAGGGGACGCGAATTTCGCGGTCGCTCGACCCGCGCGCGCGCTCGCCGTCCAATCCGCGATGGAGCGCTCGGATCTCATTTGTGCATATGTCCACACAAATAGTCATGTGCACGTGATACGTCCCCCCAAGGCGAAGATCAAGAGGGGAGACTGGGCCAAGAACAAGACCATTAAGGTCGTCCTGTGCGGCGAGACGATCGGGAGCGCGACCTACGCCAAGGACTAGCTTGTCGCCCGAAACCGGCCCGTCAAGGCGGCGCTGGACTAAGGAAAAAAATTTCGCCAAAATTTCGGCGGTTACCCCGATTTTCGAGCTTACCAGTAGGGCCCGGTAAAAATAGTGTCGAGCAAAACAATTTGGCCTGTTTCAAAAACACAGCCTGGCCCAACCGAGCGCAGCGTCCTCATTTACTCTTCTCTTGGTCGCCCTAACTCCGATTCTCTAATTCGCTCGTGCGGCGCGCTAAGGCGATTTTAGTGGAATATCCATCCTTCGGCGAGGACGCGAGGGGCGACTGGGCGAGAGCTCGAATTTTTTTTCTTTGATGAATCCGTCCAGAGTTGAGAGGGCTCTACTTTGGGCTCAGGTTTACTCACTCGTTCCGAGGCCAAGATTCAGCCGGAGCCGAGGTGCAAGAAGGAGCCGATGAAGGGGAAGGGCGGGGTGCTGGAGAGGAGGTCCTCCGCGAGATGGAGCCATGGAGGGTGCTGCTGCTCTGCGCATTCTGCTTCGGGCTCGGCATGCTCTTCACGGATCGGTGGGTCTCCCCTCTCTCTCTTTCCGCATGAGGCCTTGGATCTCGACGTGTGCTTCTTCCTGCTTTGGGTTTTCTTGGGGTGTTTCTTGCGCTAATGGCAGGCTGGCAGCTCGTGCGGGGTGAGGGTAAAAAGATGGGTCTTTGAGGTGAACAATAGATTTTTCTATGTTTTTTGACCTGCTGAGAAATGTTGCCGGAATTTCGGGTGTTCCAACTGGTCAGAATTTAAATTTCGAAGTTCGGTTTGAAATTTTCGGCCAAAAAAAACCGAAAAACCCGGTAACCGGGCCTACCTCTTAGTTTTTTTCGCAACCGGTAGCAAAAACCCTGCGCTGGACATGACCAAGGCGAGGAAGAGGATGGCAGAGGCTGCAGCGCATGAGCAGCGCCATAACGCTGCTGCTCAATAACCAAATTGATGGTCTGAAGACAATTAACGCTGAATCTTGTTTGACTAATTAGTTTCATTGTAAAGATGCTAACTGTGTTCGTTGCAATTATTCGTTCTTGAAGTTTAAAAAATATTTTCGGTCTTGTAATTAACTTTGCAACGATAAACTTCATTCATTCAGTACCAAATTCGTGTTAGTACTTAGCAATGAGGCCCGAGTTGTTACTTGTTAGTATATAGCTGCAGTTGTGAACTTCTACAAACGTTGTAGCAGCAACTCTCTGGCATGCCCTGCAATTCTGTACAGAAGAGTGTTCGTGAAAAATTCTGTACACAAGAGAGCTGAAATGCAAGTACTAGTCTAGTACGAAAGTACCAATGAACTATTACACCATCTACATGAAAGCACGTGCATGACACAAATGTCGGTATGGTGTACAGAAGACTAGTCTGTTCTCACAATCATACTAGTTCAGCACAATTACACAAAGCTGTTTTCACAATCATACTGGTAAGGTTGAGAACGACACGAAGACACAGAGTTCCATGTCTAAGAGGAAAAAAATACACATGGAATTTTACCGGAAAGGTGAGCTCACAGAAACCTGCAGAATCAGCACCCAATTTTTTTTTACCTGAACCACCAAAAAAATAATGATTAGATACTAGCACCATTTAGTTCCTCTTAGCATAAATCTAGGGCTTTTGGTCTAGTGGTATGATTCTCGCTTAGGGTGCGAGAGGTCCCGAGTTCAATTCTCGGAATGCACCTCTCTTCTCTTATTTTATTTTTACTTTTTGGCCTTTTTTTTTGCCGGTGCCGGTAGAAGGGAATTACGGGAGAAAGGTGGATATAAATCAAATCAAAGCTTATATGCGAATTCTAAATAAATTTTTATGTGAAATTTCATCTTCTCATCTAGATTAGTTGTCAACAGTAATGCATCACGAAGCAGCAAAAATGAAGAAATGGTGAAGGTTACGTTACAACTCACAAGCATATAATGATACAGTACATGTAGTTTCGAAGACTCTTCAAGATTAATTTCTGACCTAGAATTGCAGATCAGTAATCAAGGCGCTTCTTACAATCCCCAGAACGCATATACGGTCTCTGCCTCTGCCTCTCTCTCTCTCTCTCTCTACTCGATAGCGGCGTTGATAGCGAGGACGTTGCTGGAGAGCTGCGCCAGCGTCTTGTCGTGGTCGGCCATGAGCGGCTTGAGCCCTTCGCGGTCCAGGAACCCGTTCTCGCAGGTGTCCACGTCGGTGCGCGCCGTGTCCAGCATAGTGCTCGCTGTGCCCTTGTCCCCGCGCTTCAGCGCATCCACCGCCGTGTCGAAGTTGGTGTTCATGTCGTCGTACATCTCGAGGCAGTCGTTGATGGCGGCCTTGGACAGCTTGTCCGTGCCGGGGTCCATCATCATGTCCGTCGCCGCGTTCTTCGCCTCCACGATCTTGGCGCGGACGGCGTTCATCGCCAGCTTCAGAACGCCGACGCCGTCCAGCCGCGCCGGCGGCGCCTCGGGGAGCTTGGCGATCGATGACTCGCACAGGTCCGGGTAGTCCGTCTTGGTGCACAGGGTCTTGATCACCGGGCTCAGCATGCCCAGCACCGGCTTCGTGATCATGTCCGAGATCGACTGCACGGTGACCGTCGGCTTCTTCGGCGCGGCCTCGCCGTCGGATTTGTCCTCCTTTGGTTTGGCCACGGCGGCCGCAAGCTTCTGCTGCGGGGACTCTTCGTCGTCGGGTTTGTCCTCCTTGGACTTCTTCTTGGCGGATTTTTTCTCGGCGGAGTCGTCGTCCTCAGAGGCTTGGCTCTTGCTTTTGGATTTCTTCTCGGCGTCATCGTCGTCCTCGGAGGCCTCGCTCTTGCTTTTGGATTTCTTCTCCGCGTCATCGTCGTCCTCTGAGTCTTGGCTCTTGCTTTTAAATTTCTTCTCAGCGTCGGCGTCCTCGGAGGCCTCGCTCTTGCTTTTGGATTTCTTCTTGGCGTCATCGTCGTCCTCTGAGTCTTGACTCTTGCTTTTGGATTTCTTCTCGTCATCATCGTCCTCTGAGGCGTCGCTCTTGCTTTTGGATTTCTTCTCGTCGTCGTCGTCCTCTGAGGCGTCGCTCTTGCTTTTGGATTTCTTCTCGGCGGCATCGTCATCGGAGGCGTGTTTCTTGCTTTCGGATTTCTTCTCCGTGGCACTGGGAGCGGCGTCGGCGTCCTCGGAGTTCTTGTGCTTCTTGCTTTCGGATGTCTTCTCCGAGGCACCGTGGGCCTCAGCGCCGTCCTCCGATGTGTCCTTGTTGCTTTCGGACTTCTTCTCGTGGCGCGAGACGCATACCGCCGACGCGAGAGGCGCGATGGCGGCGACGGTGAGGAGGAGGAGGAGCGCGAGAGCGAGCTGGGTCCTCATTGTGATCCTTGGAGACATCCGGACCGGGAGGTGGCAGTGGCGATCAAAAGTTTGCAAGCGAGGCTGGAAGTGAGGAGGGGTATTTGAATGGGGAGGGAGAGAAGGGGATTGGCCGCATTTGGCGGGAAACGAGAGGTCGTGTTGGTCTTTGCCATTTTCCCGGGAAAGTAGGGGACAATGATAGCCGGTAAAACGCAACTAACCCCGTCCTGTAAAAATTATGCGTCTGCCGTGAAGATAGGAGCGGAAAGAGGAGAAGAAATGAAAACTCAGCTTGTCAGGAGGGATGAGGCTTCCCTGCTTCCTCATACTGTTCCTCTCCCTGTTCCGTCAAACGTGGCATGCATCCATTTTTCTTTTCTTTTTTTTTCCCCAAGGAAGCTTCTGGGCTTCTGGCTGCTGCCGCATGTCCATGATCGGAGTCGGGAGGAAACAGGAATGAACTCGTTGCCGACGGCCGGAGCAACGAAGCCACGGAGGTCAGATTTCCGATGGCAAGTAGCGCTGTTGTTCAGTCGCGCGGAGACAGCGAGGTCGCGGGTCGCGGCCGCCACGAACTCGACCATCGACAACTTAATTTAGTGACAGCGAGGAATCAGTGTTTGCAATTGGCAGCAGAACAACACAAACTTGGACGGGCCTTCGCCGGGACGGGAGTTGATGAGAGCAGAACCATCGACTGCTTCCGGCGAGCTCGCAGTCGAACGATGGCGTTCGCAACAGAGGAGAACAGAGAACTACCACAAGTTCTGCTGTCCGCGTTCAGCCATGCGCCCATGCGGAGTTCGAAGAACGTGAGTATGTGACTACCGTCGCCGGCGAGAGAGCGCCAGCGCGGGGGGGGGGGGATCACCGTGGCGAGGATATGAAAATTGGAGGCGTGAGCCAAGCACCAAGACGAAACAAGCGGAACAGATGCGTTCCACGTAGAGCGGTAGAGGGAACATGGCTACGGAAACAGGGAAGCCACATCCTGTCAGGAGACTCGGAATTTACCTCCTTTTTCTTTGCGAGACGAAGGAATTTCTTCTTTTACCACTGAGTTCTCTCATTGGCATATGGGTCCAGGCTCCACCTGTCACTCAGACAGCAAGTGGCAGAAAACCAGGTTCGTACAGCAAAATTGTTCTTTTTTTGTGGGTCTCTTTGGAATTTACTGGTGAACATTCAGGTATATGCATGTCTGACCCTCGTGGGTTCAGTAAAAATAAGCGCATACATTCATCTCAGAATACACGTGACACAAAATGTTTTGCCTTCAAAAATCTAACAAAATTTCCATTATATGGCGTAACAGTCTAACAGATAGTGCTTCGCTGCTAGCAGCAAATTTTGGCGGTGAAAGATACAACATGGTACATGATACAGACCACAGAAACTCTAGGTCTTCCTTCTCCTGCTCTACGACAACTGTAACTGTGGCAAGTGCTCGTCGGTACGCCGCCTGCATACCTTCATGAGTCCATTGCTGTCGCCTCAACACTGCGAGAAGCTTTGCTTCGCAGAATGCAACCGCAACAGCATCTTGCCCAGTACTGTAATAAGTGAAACAAATTGCGGTTCAGTGCTTATTAGACAGTATCGTGCTGACAAATATTGATGCGAAGGGAGGGGCAATGTACCTTCCAGACAAGAGAAATAAGAACTAACATGGGACTGAGGGAGCTGAAGTTCCCAGTCTTCTGCACATTCTTCCTCTGATCTGTTCAATACATGAAAGGGATAAGTTTGCTGGAACAGCCTTTTTTTTCCTATTTACCTCCTATAAAAGAATACAGTTGGTGTTTTCAAACAAATCTCAGTATCCAGCATGTGGAGTTAACAAATACCAGAATATTGTGAAGAAACTAGATAAAGCTATGGCTAAGCACAATCTACGACAGCACCAATGTAATAAAGCATACGTTACTTCAGTTATATGTGAACCAAAATCACAATGCCTACAAGATACTCTCTTGCCATCAGTAAAGCGACAAACACAACAGAGCTTTGACTTAATGAATAAAAATGTCAAATGAGATACTAACCTGGTTTTCCAAGCTGAAAGATCTGAAGGAAATGGGGCACAAAAAACAGCTCCCTATACAAAAGAACATTCCTTGAATGCTCGGATCAGAACCCTTACCAGGCATAATTCACTTACAGATCATGTCATCTTGACAGTGCCGCCAGAATTGGGTTGGCCAGTACCCGTTTCCATGTCAGACAAAGAACTCAAATACTTCATATCGAATTCTTTCACATATTGTCTCAACATTTTGATGATTCTTGGCACAAGTAGTTGGAAGGGTGCAAAAACATTTGTTGGCGATGATTTTGCATCTCTAGAGTTTGAATTTACTGGTGAACATTCAGGTAATACCGTAGAAGCACTCTTTAACTCATCTACTTCAAGACCTCTCACTAAGCCATCTCCTTTATGAAAACTAGCCATGATACAATGCCATCGAGGTGGTACAGGAACTCTTGGAGGTCTCATGGCAGCAGGGCACTCAGCTGCTTTATCAAAAGCAGCAGCCTCTTTGGCCATAAACGATGAATACGCTTTGCTGTCTGGATAATCATAAGGGAAGCATGGCATCTTGAAAAGCAAAAAGGAGGGGTCAGTGTATTAGTATTGAAGATATTTCCTACAATGAGCAACGAAAGCTGAATCACAGTGCTCAACCTTCAGTATCCTCCTTAAGGTAATAAATTCCACTGTATTTTAACTATATCATTTGTTTCACACTATTGAATGAATAACAGATGACAATGCTTAACATACTACTACACCAGGAAGTTAATTCATCAAAAACAATAACATTTGCGAGAACCCAAGGCTTGATCGTTTTAGCTTGTCCTCCTTGTATTACACATACTATACCTTTGATGCAACCCACCGTCTCTGTTAGCAATCGCGTGTGCAATACTAAAAGAGCCAAAAAAAAGAGGCTTTACCCAACTCAAAGGTAGAATAACGGACCGCCTGTACTTGCATTGAACATGAAACAGTAATATAGCTTCACATTAAGGTAAGATGATGATAGAATATAAATAGCACAGCCCTGTTAATTTAGGAATATTAGCACACCAATCATTAAACAAACAATTGTCAGTCACATTATATAGGAACACAAGAGAAACAAGAGATGCCATTTTCAGCCAAACTGAACAACCAATCCAGCAAAAGTCGTGATAATTGATATTGAATTATGTTTTTTCTAAGAAGCAAAAGCTAAAATCACTTAAAACCTGATATGGGCATGAGATAGGTTCAGGTGCTAATGTTAGGAGTGCTAGCTACCATAGAAGTCAACATTTTAGTCATGCTCTGGCAAACAGGAGAACGAATGCAACATCTTTAACGAAAAACATTGTATCTGTTATAGGCTAATTTTCGGACGGGGATTAGTGGTGGGTGAATGGGAGAGTAAGTGTATGGACCGGAACGGAGGGATAACAAGAGCGATCAGAGGGTGCGAGGCAGAGGAGGCGCCAGCTGAGGGTGCGACGCTTGCTCCTGGCGGCGGTCCGCTTGCCGATGCAGTAGTAGGAGCAGCAATGGGGCAAGGCCTAGACCAGCAGCGCTACCCATTGGCAGTGCATCTGGACAAGCAGCTCACTCGTTTGTACGACCGTATGGAGAGGCAGTGGTTGGAAGTACATGGTCATGTCAACAACAAGGCAGTGATCGATGCGGAGGCTACACGGCGCAAGGACTGAGCAGGAGCGAGTGAAGCCCACCACCCGCATGACGAGACTACCAAGAAGCTGTTGAGAAGCTATGATTTGAAGGCCGAGGAAGCGATGGGACTGCGGCTGGACCAGGAGCACCACCTCTCAGAGGTCAGAGCCTCCACAACTTCTAGCACTAGGCATCCTAGAGATCTATTGCCTACGCCGCCAATCGGCTTCCTCCTCCAGTATATAACTTGCGTGTGTTCTCCTACCTCTGCTCATGTCGTAATGGATGATTGATGCATCGTCGCCTTCTTTTGTGTGTTTGTGCTAGCGCAGCTTCTGTGCTCTCAAATCTCATCAATTGTCTAGTTCAAGCTTTGGAGTAGAATACAATTTGATGGGTGGTGAGTGCTTTAGTTAAGGTGGTTCTTAGCTAGAGTTGAGTGCAATTTGGGACTGCTGTTGTTAGTAATCCTCTTGTTATAGTAGATCTTATCATCTGCAGTTGTTTATTTGTGTAGAATAGTCTTTGAGAGGTTTGTGATATTCCTTGTTGTTGGTTATGTTCAATAATAAAACATTATCATTATTCCTTAGATATGTTGTTGTTTTATATGTTTATTATTAGTATCTCTTAAAAAATACTCTTAAGGTCAGTGAACTTAGCAATAATTATCTCTAACATAATCAAAATTCCTATCGGTGATTGAACTAGGAGAGTGCTATTCTCAACTACATGATCTTGCAACTCGGAAATTAGTACTAAATGAGAATGCAAACTTTGTATAACATTGTATTTTGTGTTGCCCTGCCTCCTACAATTAACAATTTAACATGACTGTACCGTAGATGCGTGATTCTATTACATTTGTTCGTATGCTTTAGCACTTGAAAGAACCATCGACTATAACCGGTATACAATTATATATATATATATATATATATATATATATATATATATATATATATATATATATATATATATAGCCGTTTTTCCGGGAGTATGTTCTTCAACTTCTAATATACCACTTAAACGCTTATATTATACTTATTTATCACTTTTAGTATACTTAAATGCCAATTATAATATACTCCAATGCGCTTGATTGAAAATTTTTCATTGAAGCCCTTTATTTTTGTTATATACCTTTTTTCATATATAAAAGACGATATACACAATTTTGCTATAAAAAGTGGATTTTAATGAAATTTTTCATGGAACTCACTTTGGGGTATCTTATAATCATTATTTGAGTATGCTCAAACAGATAAAGAGGTATGATCATATGAATTAAATGGTATATAAGAAGTAGGAGTACGTACTCCAGGAGTACCATACCATTTTCCTATACTTATACACACACACACACACTTATAGATATATGTTATTATATTAAATTCTAGAATGGTACACCGGTATGAGCCGGTACTGAAATGTATCATTCCAAGAGTCAAACCGGTATGACCTTCGGAATGGTATTGACAAGTATGGTTTCAGCACTAGAGAACTCACAGAAACTGGTAGTGAAGGGGAGAGAGAGAGAGCTATCTTTTGGTGAAGAGACAAACCAAGCCCATGAAAAAAGAAAATAAAAGACAACAAAAAAATATCATTGTATGCGTTGATGTCTATAATAAATAACTTTTTCATGCAAAAATGAAAGATCATGGAGCCTTATAAGGACAACTTAAAAGACAACACACTGTAGAAGTTATAAGTCTTGTCTTTAGATGACATAAAGAGGGTATTTAAACATCAATTATCTCTATCATTGTACATGTTCTTAGACGCAATAAGTGCTTAATTTTAGGTTGTAAAAACACTCTTGTGGGTGCTTCCACTTACATATATGAAAATCCGCACATACATACATGCATACGTACATACACGAAAACGCTATTGAACAACCGTGTGCACGGTCTCGACCGCAACAAACGCGGATCCGGATTCTCTGCTGTAATGCAGATGATTACTGTGTAAACAGTGATCTGAGAGTGAGTGAACAATACTTGGCATTTTGTGATCTGAGAGTGAGTGAACAATACTTGGCATTTTGTACGGTTGAAACCGAGAAATATGTACTGCAACAGTTTTATTGTAGCAACAACACTGTAGCAAATGATATGACCATTTACTTTCAATCCTTGTGCGAACCACTCCCTACCTAGGTAGAAAGCTTCAACCTTTTCGAGTTAAAATTTGTGGAAGATTTGAAAGTTCTGTTTGGTTTTGATTCCAATTTTCTCTGAATCTGAGAGTTGAAAGCACAATTTTGTGGGTGGGATGCTTGGATCCTTGAGTTGGAAGCACATTTTTCTAGTTGAAAGTGTCGATTTTTTATTTTTTTTTGCATTTCGAATGTTCAATTTGTGGTTGAAAGTTCGAACCGTGAGTTGAAAGTGATGGATTGAAAGCTTGATTCTGAAAGTGAAACCCACGAATTGAAAGTTTTAATTTGGAAGTTCATGATTCGAGGTGAAAGGGGTGACGATTTTTGTTTTGATTTTTCGTGTCTTTTTTGTTGATAGCGGCGGGCGGCGAGGCGCCGGAGCCGGGGAGGATGGCTTCAGGCGCGGCTCCCCCCACGGCGGCTGTGCGCGCGGCGCCCGTGCGCTGTTGTCGGAGCGCCACAGCGGCGGCACGTGCGGTGCAAGCTGTCGGAATTTGACCTGCGTTGTCGGAACGCGCACACTCGTATAACGCCGACGCGCGTGTGCGAATTAGCTGCACCTCGTACATACATAGCAAGTAAGACCGTGCAGAGATCGAGTACGTAGCTGCAGTGTTAATTCTGGAACTGTCAGCCCTTGACAGTACCGAAGGTCCTAAGCCTAATAAGCGACAATGAGTTGGGCAGAGTAAACACTATACATTTTCCCGGATCAGCGCCGAGCGGCGGCGTCGAGCTTTCGGATGAGGGCGGTGGACTTGCTCATGGCGGCGAGTCGCGCGTCCTCGGTGTCGACAAAGCTCAGTCCGTCCGAATGCAAAGAGGTCCTCATGTAGTTGAGCTTGAGCCGCTTCGGCATCTCAACGATGTGGATTGGCATCCTCGGCGAGACGAGCATAATGCCACGATATTCCGTAGATCAAATCGTCCAATCTGAAAAGAACGATTTAGATCAACCGCTACATTAATGCTATGGCGTTCGGTACGCTTGTCCTCAGGTTTGGCGACTGGTTGGCGTCAGACTGAAAGGCAGACCCGATCAAGATTAGTCTAGCCTTCGTGTACATACGTACATACGTGGTATGTTACGATCCCGATTGATAAACCACGTTGCACAACCGGATCAAGAACACATCGATCAAATACCAACACAATATACCAGTATTTGGGGATACAAGCTAAGAAGAGAAGCAATTAGACTGGGAATAGAGAGAAGAAGGGGAACTGGAAGCAGCAGAACTTAGGCTGGGGAAGGAGCTAGAGTTTGGAGGTGTAGCAGATCGGGAGGAGGAAGAAGATAGAGAGCCAGCGTTCTGTTCTTTCCTGACTCTTCCCTCGGTCTCACCTGCTCTTAGTAGTCTCAACAGGATCCACTCTTGCCTTATGGGCCCAGCTCTCGCAGCGACTAGTCCATGGCCCACGACAAAGCCCAAGCCAGCCGGTCTGTGACATTCCTCCCTCCTTGAAATTCGGCTTGACCACAAGCCGATACAAAAGAATAGTCACCATTGCCACCGGTATCCCAAGGTATCAGTAGAACATCCCTGCCCAGCCTGACTTGAACACAATCACCACCATGCTTCTGCTGCATTAGCATACGAAGATGAAGCAACTGCCCTTGGTCAGAAGCAATGAGCCCTTGTTGAACTCTCATTGGGACAGTCTGGAACCTATACTTGCTACAATTAGCCCCAAATTGCCAAAAAGGAACTACAGGAGTACTGACATCTGCTAAAACTGCATACATCTCTCCATCTGCCTTCAGATATGCAGTGTCCTCCGTTGCTTTCACGGCCTTAACTAGTTTAGTGGGAGCTTTTGTGTAGCTTACTACACTCTTCAAGATCTCACCATCATTTTCATGTCTCCATTGTTGAATTTCTGATCAAGAGTTCCTTGCATCTCTGCTAGTGATTGCAAAAGTCTAAACTTGGTGAGAAAAGAAGTGAATTCAAGTCTTTGGGTGCAACAAAGATACACTTGCTCAAGAAGAACTCCACCGACAAATTTTTAGGCATTTTGTCCCCTTCATGCCGAGTCTCAAAGGCTTTTAGTAGTTCATCAAAAGACATATTTACACTAGTTTCACAATCACGCTTATCAAGAAGTTGTGAGCTAGTTGATGTTGTTTCTTCGAGAATATCCAAACTTCGTCATGCTTGAGAGAGGTGGAGCGAAACTTCATCATGCTTGGCAAAAATCCCTTCTTTAGTTCAGTTGATTTGTCTGAATTTGATGCAAGGTCGTCTGAAGCACAATGTGCAACTGTCGTTGTCTCTTCAGGGTAATTTTGAGATAGAGATATAGTAAGACAAATTTCTCCGCAATCCTTGATCTTGGACTTTTTGCTTTTGGGCTGCAGGTTTCCAATGAAGTAGCCCCCTTTAGGAGGGATCCATTCAACTAGCCAGGAGGACTCGATCGGGATATATGTTAAACTTGTTGACAAAGATCATAAGAATACCCTCTGCTTTTGTATCGATATATCCCATTTAGCTTTCTTGTCAATCCAATAATACTCCCTAATATGAAAAGAGAACGCAATAAGCCTGCTATTTAGGGCACGGATCAAGTCAGTCAATCCATCCTCCGGGGTAAGCGTCTCCCGTGCACACAAGAGAGTTGAATAGAACAGTGCTTGAATTTCCAATGGATGTCCATGGATTCCCATTCGACGATCTATCATGCACGAGCCATCAATGACCAACAATGTGGGGAACATATCAAACCCATCAGCTAAACATAGCTTCAAGATCATCTTTATTCTAGTCTGGACATCAATTCTCTCCTGAACTGACAGATTCCCCGAACATTTTCCATATGCTCTCAGCAATATGATCCACCCTAACCCTGAATCAACTGGTGCCACACGGCCTATAGCAGCCTCCCCAAAATCAGGATCCAAGATTTCCTCAATTGCATCGTCATCACCATCAAGTGGAATAGCATGCACCTTGAAACCCGACTCAATGAGCAAGACATAAGCGTATTCATCAGGGTTAACACAACCACACAAGTCCACAGCCCTAAGTTCAGGACATCCTGATGCCAAGCTTGTCACTCCCTTGTCTGTGATACTATGTGACGACCCAGTCTTAGGGCACCCGAGAGATCCTCCAGGATCTCTAGAAACCAAAGAGACCTCCCAGGAGGTCCACAAAGGACCTCTCGGGCTGACCACCAAGACCTGCCAGGAGGTCCAGCAAGACCTCCTGGAGGTCCAGGAGATCACAACCCGAGAGAGGGTCTTAGAACCAGGGAGCACCCGAGAACCTTTCCACAACCAAACAGAGGAGAACGAGGAGGTCTGAGAGTGTTCCTAAGGCCTCCCACGAGCCTCCAGGGGAGGTCGGGGAGACCTGAAACCACCTCAGTACCTTCTACATACCCTCCTCGGTGAGGACATGGAGGTCCAAGCTTACTCCCAAGTTCCAGGAAACCCGAGCCACCCCAAGGATCATGGCCAGCTCTTCACAAAGATATACACAATGATGGTGACATCCAGAACACGCTTTTATTGAAACATAATATTTAACAGAGTTGATTACAGGGTGGCCTTGGGCTCAACACAAGCACATAAAAGCAAAAGAGATCAAAGAAAGCACAAAAGTCCATCAACACGCCACAGGCAGCTGACTGGAGGCATAACCTAATTGCTTTGGTCTTCATCACTGCCAATATCTTCTCCTAGCAAAGATTATAATGAGCAAGAGTGAGCACTACCACTGTGCTCGCAAGTTGCACCCGTGGGGTAACAATATGACATGCATATATGGAGATTCAAAGGATGGCATAATATGGTTATTTTGCACAAAGCCGCTTTTCTTTCCAATACCATTATTAATTTCCAAAGGTGTCTTTTAATAGATAGAACACTTTATATTAAAACAATTTTTCAGCTTGGATATCAATCATCATAAATTAGTGAAGGATACCCCCGACAAGAGGCTCCTCGCCCCAAACCCAAGGAATGACAATTCCAAAACAGATTTAGAAACCATTTCTAAACATTCCCAAAATCAATACCTAACTTCAGGTGGCCTTTGCCAGCACGTCCATGACCGTGGACACGGCTATTCGAATAGATTTAACTCTGCAGAGGTTGTGCACTTTACCCACACGACTTGAATACTCTAGTTTGTCCGGCATTCGTCAATACCATCTCTCACTACCAAAGGTAAGAGATCTAGAGTTCAAGACAAGGCCTTTACAATGCATTGCTCCACCACAGCTTTTCCTTGCTAAGGTTTCACCCCCCTTATGGACAAAGAATCCAAATGAAGCCCCTCTTGCACCAGTGGGAACAGTAGGTCATAAAGGACCATTAGTCATGCAAGACCTCCCACACTTCCAATGGAGCAGCATATGGTGGAGTTTTGCAAATTAATCAGCCAGATCCCACACCCCATTCTGGAGACATGTGGTTGCACAATTGTGGCATAGCCCATTATAGGCATGGCATTGGTCGCTCAAAGACCGGTCCTCATATGACTAGGGCAACATTCACTAACCCATGGACCCCCACCTTAGCCAGGTTAGAGTCCGTGCCTAAACATGGCACCAACCGAACAATCCAATTTGCCCCAGTCCAAACCCATGCTTATTTTCTTTGCTTTCCCAGCACCATTTTCATATCTCCATGACAACCCAATGCCATGGTGAAAACATTTAAAACATTATTTGGTTGTGTTGGTAAAGATTTCCCCAAATCAATAGTTTTGATCTAAGCATAACTGAGCATATGTTTTTCAAATATTCTTGACTCATACTACTGCATTAGCCAAGTTTGACCTAAAGGTGACAATATGTTCAGTCCAAGAGCAACAGAGGCCATACAAAGGAAATGGGGATAACTACAAAGTTAAAACTGGTATTGAACTAGCTTGATAAAAATGAGCATGCAATACACATTAAAACAGAACATAAATACTTTGAATTACTGGGTGCAATATGTTCAAAAGTGCAACTTGCCTTGCTCACTACTTTGAGATTCTTCTTCTTCGTAATCCTCGACTCTTGGGAACCTTCACAATCTACACACACACACACACACACACACACACACACACACACACATATATATATATATATATATATATATATATATATATATATATATATATATATATATATATATATATATGTATATAAGGCAAGTTCAAAGAAGATTCAAACAAAGATCCAATTAAGAACAATAAGAAGACCATAAAAATCTCAAAAGAACAACCAATACATATTCAACAGAGGAGATTTCAACTCCAGATTGGGTTTTTAGAGAGGAGGTTTAGGCTCACCAGATGAGGGTGGTCTTGGAACAAAAGACCCTAAGGGAGTGATATGAGTGATAGAATAAGGAGGTCCCGCAAGGCAGCCCTAGAGCAAAACCAAGGGGGGGGGTCCTTGTACAAAAAGCCATGGAAGTCCACAAAAGAAGGTCCTGTGAGGGGCACGACCAATTCAATACCGTGATCAACACAGCAGTGAGGCAAACTAGCAGAGGACTTACCAGGGACAAGGAGAAGCAACGGATGGAGAAGAGATCGTGAACTACACGAACGCCCCTGGAAGGCCACTGGACCCGAGCCGCAATGGTGAACGCAAAGCAGGCACAATGACCGGTTTCCTGGACTGCTAATAGTCAACAATAGGCGATAAAAACTAGACACTTACGTGCCAAAGATAAGTATAGAGGTTGGTGAACGCAAAGCAGGCACAATGACCGGTTTCCTGGACTGCTAATAGTCAACAATAGGCGATAAAAACTAGACACTTACGTGCCAAAGATAAGTATAGAGGTAAGTCAAAAGTTGGTGATTGTCAGGGCAGGTGTCACCACCACCCTGGGTGAAAGGTACATTAAAAGACACGTAAGCTGCTATGGGAAGGAACAAAGAAAAATATCCATGTACGGCTTAGTGACTCACCACAAAATAAGTACCACGTATGTGAACGTATTAGACGTGACAAGACCTACATTAAATGCCCTGTACATACGCATGAAGAAATGAAAACGCCTAAGGCCGCAAGTGGGGCTTGGCCAAATTAGCAACATCGGTCAACCATAGGGAGGTCTTACCCCGCAGAGGAGGTTCTCAGGAGGTCCGAGTGGTTTAGGAGGTCTTAAGCCCAAAGACAGGAGGTCTAAAGGCTTAGGAGGTCCAAACAGGGGGAGGTCCTGACGGTCAGGATCTCACCAAGGGAGGTCTGGCGAGGAGGTCTAAGCGGTTGGATCTCCGAGAGGAGGTCCAACAGCCAAGAGTCGCGCGAGGGGGAGGTCCTCAGAGAGAACAAACGCGCGGGGAGGTCTAAACCCTTAGATTAAAGGTGGGAGGAGGTCGAGACCGTCCGATCAAATACAAGGGAGGTCCACGCGGGGTGGTTCCGAGGACATTTCACTCAAGGGAGGTCTTCTCGGCCCAGAGCAAAAGTCAAGATGGGTCAAATGAACACAGGAGCATCTAGGGCACACAACAGGTCCATTGGAACGCATGGAGGTCCGAATGAAAAGAGGTCTGGGCGCTGTAAAGTGCCCAGGTGATAAAAGATCTAGGCTTAAGAGAAATCTGAACAGAAAAGAGGTTTGAATCTTAAGAGATTCAAACCAACAAAGAGGTCCAGATGACCAAGCTCAAAGAAAAGAAGGCCTGGTCTTGTGAATATTTCCTAGTGAGACAAGGTCTAAGCTTTAGAGGAGATCTAAACCTACACGACCCGAAGGAGATGGGTTGCAGGAGAATTGCTGAGCCTACCAACAGGGAAACGCAACAACCCAAATCCTGCCAACAAAACCCCCCCTAACTTAACTTCTCACTAAAGAATAATAGTTCGAATTTATTTTACACATTTAAAAAGAGTTTTGAAATTCACAATGTTACAAACCTACCCCCCTTAAAGGAATCTCGACCCGAGATTCAAACAAAATCACTAAAGAGGTAGGGATAGTTGGTCTTGAGGTCCTCTTCTTTTTCCCATGTAGCTTCATTCTCTGGATGATGGCTCCACTGTACCTTGTATGATTTGATAATTCTGCTTCTGGTGACTCGCTCTGCAACGTCCAGAATTTTAATTGGTCGCTCCACATATGTAAGGTCTTCCTGTAAGTCCAAGTCCTCCACAGCAGTATGGTCTTCAGGAACTCGTAGGTATTTCCTTAGTTGTGATACATGAAAGATGTTGTGTACTGCCGACAAGGACTCAAGAAGTTCCAGTTTGTATGCTACTTCACCTTGTCTTGCTGAGATTTTGTATGGTCCTACATATCTTGGTGCCAATTTACCTCTCATCCGAAATCTTCTAACTCCCCGAATTGGTGTTACCCTGAGGTATACAAAATCACCAACCTCAAAGGATAAATCCCTACGTCGGGTGTCAGCATAGCTCTTTTGTCGGGATTGGGCCACTCTCAACCGCTCCTTAATCAACTTCACCTTGCTTTCAAAGATCTCCGATCGTGTCCGCCCATAAAGTTGATGCTCTCTAACTTCATCCCAAAGAAGTGGTGTCCTACAAGGTCTACCATATAAAGCCTCAAATGGAGACATTTGTAGGCTAGCTTGATAGCTATTATTGTAAGAAAATTCAGCATAGGGCAAGTTTTTATCCCAGCTTTTTCCAAAGTCCAAAGGCACATGCCCTAAGCATGTCCTCCAATATTTGGTTTACCTCTCTGCTTGCCCATCCGCTTGAGGATGGTAGGTCATACTAAAATTGAGTTTAGTACCTAGGGTCTCATGCAAACTTTGCCAAAACCTTGAGGTAAATTGTGATCCTCTGGTCGACACTATTCTTTTGGGCACTCCATGCAAACAAACAATTTGGCCATATATAGATCTTGCCAAGACATTGCTAGTGTAGGTGGTCTTAACTGGTATGAAATGTGCTACTTTAGTTAGCCTATCAACCACCACCCATATGGAGTCATACCCAGATTGGGTCCTAGGCAAACCAGTAATAAAATCCATGCCCACCTGCTCCCATTTCCATTCGGGTATGGGCAAGGGTCAGAGTAAACCATTTGGTTTTTGGTGTAGAGCTTTAACTCTCATACACACATCACATTGGGCTACATATTTAGCCACATCTTGCTTCATACTGGTCCACCAGTACCTCTCTTTAAGGTCTTGATACATTTTGGTACTGCCCGGGTGGATAGAATATGGTGATCCGTGTGCTTCCTCCAATATTAGTTGCTTAATTTCCTGGTTATTTGGCACACAAAGTCGGTTACCAAACCAGATTATTCCTTGCTCGTCCTCAGTGAAGCCTGAGGCTTTACCCCTTCTCATATTTTTCTTAATGTCTTGAATATCTTCATCTCTTTCTTGTTGTTCCTTAATTTGATCCCGAACAGTCGGATATACCTCCAAAGTATTTATACAACCTTGCTCTACTATCTCCAGATTGAGGTACTTTATTTCTTCATATAATCTTGGTTGTTGTTCCTGGACCGACAAGGTATTACAATATCCCTTTCGGCTTAAAGCATCTGCCACTGTGTTGGCTTTACCTGGATGATAGTGTATACCAAGGTCATAGTCTTTAATTAGTTCTAACCACCTCCTTTGTCTTAAGTTCAGCTCTGTTTGTGTGAAAATATATTTCAAACTTTTGTGGTCAGTGTATACCTCACATCGGTTGCCAATGAGGTAGTGTCGCCATAATTTCAAGGCATGTACAACAGCTGCTAGTTCAAGATCATGTGTTGGGTAGTTCTCCTCGTGAGGTCTTAACTGTCTAGAGGCATATGCCACTACCCTACTATCTTGCATTAGCACACAGCCCAAACCTTGACGAGAAGCATCACAAAATACTTCAAAGTCCTTCTGAATGTCTGGAAGTATCAACACAGGAGCTGTGGTAAGTTTTTCCTTCAACCTCTGAAAACTTTGTTCACAGGTCTTAGTCCACTCAAACCTCTTTTCCTTTTTCAGAAGTTGAGTAAGAGGTCTAGCAGTCTTAGAAAAGTCTTTAATGAATCTCCTATAATAACCAGCTAGTCCAAGAAAACTTCTTACCTCAGTCACTGTTTTAGGAGGTCTCCAGTTCAAGACAGCTTCTACCTTTGAGGGGTCTACGGCTACACCTTTGGCTGAAATAATATGACCTAAGAAGGCTACTTGACTTAGCCAAAACTCACATTTACTAAACTTGGCGTAGAGATGCTGCTCTCTTAATCTTCCCAGCACCATTTTGAGGTGGTCTTCATGTTCTGCTTCACTTTTAGAATAGATGAGAATATCATCAATAAATACCACCACAAATTTGTCAAGGAAGTCCATGAATACTTTGTTCATCATGCTCATAAAATAATTTGGAGCATTTGTCACCCAAATGACATCACAAGAACTCATATAGTCCATACCTTGTGGTAAAAGTCGCTTTTGGGAATGTCCTCTCGCCTGATTTTAAGTTGATGATAACCAGACCTTAGGTCGATTTTAGAGAACACACTTGCCCCCTTAAGTTGGTCAAAGAGGTCATCTATCCTTGGCAATGGATATTTGTTCTTAATAGTGACCTCATTGAGTGATCTATAATCCACACACATTCTTAGGCTACTGTCTTTCTTTTTAACAAACAGCACAGGTGCTCCCCATGGTGAAGAACTTGGTCTAATAAATCATTTTTCCTTCAATTCTTGGATCTGTTTCTTCAATTCTACAAGTTCATTCACAGGCATCCTGTAAGGTCTTTTGGATATGGGTGCTGTTCCAGGAACCAAGTCAATTAAGAAAAAGATATCCCTATCGGGTGGCATTCCAGGGAGCTCCTCAGGGAATACATCCAAAAATTCCTTAACCACTGGGAGGTCTTCCAGTTTCATAACCTCCTTTACATTGGTTAGAAGAGGTCCGGCCTTAAGGGATGTCTTTGGCTTGAACTCCACCCTGTCTCCTTGTTCATTGGTAAGGGTTATGGACTTGGTAACACAGTCAATTTGCCCTTTATTCTTAGCCAACCAGTTCATACCAAGGATTACATCCAGTCCTTGAGTTGGTAAGACTATCAAGTCGGCATGAAATAATACTCCAGAAATCTCTAAGGTGAGATTTGGGCAGAGGGTATTAGTCCTCATATCTATGCCCGGGACATGTATTAACATAGGATTAGCTAAAGGTACTTTAGATAACCCACACTTTTCCACAAATTTGTTTGAAACAAAAGAATGGGAAGCCCCTGAGTCAAATAAAACCGAAGCTGGCACAGAGTTAACAGGGAACATACCGAGGACTACATCAGGCGCATCATGTGCCTCTTTTGCCGTGACATGAGTGACACGGCCCTTGATGACCTTAGTGGCAGGCTTCACACTTGAGGCACTTCCTTGAGCCGATGCCCCTTGTTCAGGTCGAACTGATGCCGTAATTTGTTGCTTCTTTGGGCACTTATTAGCATAGTGCCCGATCTCATTACAAAAGAAACAGGTGACACCAGTAGAAGAGGTCTTAGCTGGCTTCTTTTGAAACTGACTCCCAGAAGAGGTCCTATGATAGCTTGACTTACTTGAGTGCTGCTCTGACCCCGACACTCTAGAGGAGGTCCGTGAGGACTTATGTTGAGAGGTCTGGGACTGGGAGGTCCTAGACTTAGGAAATCCTCCAGGGTTAAACCTCTGCACAACTTTCTTTCTCTTTCGGCCCTCCATCTTTTGGAGCTTGTCCTCCTGCCGTATAGCCTTGCTCACCAATTGCTGGAAGTCTGTGTGTTCTGGGAAACAAGATGCACCGAGATATTATCATTCAACCCTCTAAAAGTGTTCTTGTTGCTCTCATCAAGAGCAACATCCCTGTGAGCATATCTTGCTAATCGATTAAACTTGTGCATATACTCATTAACAGTACGATTGCCTTGCTTCAAGGTGCGAAATTCTGTCCTCTTTAATGACATCATGCCTGGTGGGAGATGAGCACGATGAAAAGCTTTCTTGAATTCATCCCATGTAATGGCTTGAGGGTCAGGATGGGATTGACTAAAATTGTCCCACCACTCGGAGGTCGGGTCCATCGAGTTGGTGAGAAGCAAAAGCACCCTTTCATGATCTCAGTGCATTGCACCATATCTAATTTCCTACTCAACGCTCTTAACCACCATCAAGATTCATTGGCTCAAGATCTTTGAAAAAGTTGGAGGACGAACCTCATAAATTCAGCAATGCTAGACCTTGGTGGAGGTGGAGCTTGAGTTTGAGGTTGGGCCACTACCGCAGCCTTGCGAGTTTGGGTGTTGGCAATGGATCGTGAAAGTAGGTTTATCAATCAGGTCTCGATTTGCCAACAATTGCGCCCAAGTAGGACCTTCTTGGAGGTGGGGGTGGTTGTGATGAGGGTTGCCCTGCTCACCTTCAACTCCCCTATTTTGATTGGTCCAAACAGCAGGATTCTCAGCCTCTTCCTCAGCTTGTCGGCTATGATGGCTTGAATTGCCACTGCCATTCCTAGAGGTGACCATAGTGTCTAGTGAAACATCCCAACCCTAGGGCACCTGAGGGGTCTACTAGAATCTTCTGGAAAGTCCCTCAGGACCTCCCAGGAGGTCCGGTAGAACCACTCAGGAGGGTCTCCATGACCACCCAGGAGGTCCAGCAGGATCTCCTGGAGGTCTGGAGACCTAACCGAGAGGGATGGGGTGTGAGGCACAGGGGAATCACCACAGCCACGAGCCAACTCAGGAGAGGTCAAGGGACCAATCCTGAGGAGGCCGTGAGTCCCGAGGTGGTTCAAGTCCTCCCACGACCAAACCAGAGGGAGGTCGTGGAGGGCTGGATCACCCCAAAAACCTTCCACGACCAGACCCCAAGGGTGGACGTGGTGGTCAGGGATCACCCCATGCTCCATATTGTGAACCGAGCTAGTCCCAAGGATCATGGCTAGCTCTTCACAGCAACAATAGTGATAACATAGCAGCAACATCAACTTTATTAATCCTCAAAAGAGTTGTTTACAAAAGAGCTTACAAGCCAGCAAATAAAATACAGAAAAGGAAACATATAGGGCCACCCGACAACCACAGTAACCTACCGAGGGCGATACCTAGTCGATCCGACCATTTGGTCCATCGAGCGATCACCTTAAAGCTTCCATTTCTGCTAAAGACAAAGAAGAAGCAAGAGTGAGCACAACAACCGTGCTCGCAAGTTACACCAGATTGGATAATGTAAATGACGTGCATAATGGATATCACAATGGAAGGCTTAATATGGTTGATTTGCATAAAGCCATGTTTATTTCAAATACATGTATTAAGTTCTAAGGCAGTAATACAATAATTAAAACTCATTTTATCAAGTCAGTTTTTCAGTTGGATAACATTCATCATAAGATGGTGAAGGATACCCTCCTGACATTAGGCTCCCAGCCCAAACCCATGGGATAAAATCCCAAAAACAGATTTAAGAATCCTTTCTGGAAAACCCCAAAACCAACATCTAACTTCAAGTGGCCTTTGCCAGGACGCCCATGACCGCGACACGGCTATTCAATAGATTTAACTCGCAGAGGTTGTGCACTTTACCCACACGACATGAGTACTCTAGTTTGTTTGGCATGCGCGAGTGCCACCTCTCACTACCGAAGGTAAGAGGTCTAGAGCTCATGACAAGGCCTTTACAATGCATTGCTCCACCACGCCTTTCCTTGCTAAGGTTTCACCCCTGTGGATCGCAATCCGTGGAAGCCCCTCTTGCACCAAGGGGAGCATGAGGTTATAAAAGACCATTGGCCAAACAAGACCTCCCACACCTCCAATGGAGCAAAGCATATGGTAGAGTTTTGCAAATTAATCAGCCAGGTCCCACGCCCCACACTGGAGACGTGTGGTTGCACGATTTTGGCAATGGCCCATTATAGGCCTAGCATTGGTCGCTCAAAGACCGGTCCTCAAATGACTAGGGCGACTTCCACAAACCCTGGGCACCAGCCATAGAAATGGCGTGGTCCCGTGCATACACATGCACCATCCAAGCAGCCAGTTCGCCCCAGTCCAAATCCATTTTCATTTTCTTTGCTTCCCCAGCAATATTTTCATACCTCCATGACAACCCAATGTCATGGTTAAAATATTTAAAACAGTTCTTGGTCATGTTGGTAAAGATTTCCCCAAAACAACAATTTTGGTCTAAGCTTAACTAAGCATGAGTTTTTCAAATGATTCCTGGCTCACATTATTGGGTCAACCAGATTTTGCCTAAGGTGACAACAAATTGGGTTCAACATCAAAGTCGGCCATATGAAAGAGATAGGCATAACTATGGATTTGAAGACAGGTATTGAAATAGCTTGATAGAAATAAGCATGCAGTATACTTTGAAACAGAATATAAGTAATTTAAGATACTGGGTGCAATTATGGTCAAAAGTGTAACTTGCCTCTTGCTTGACAGCTTAAGGACCTACTCTCTCACACAGCTCTGCTCTCTGGAAACGTCAAGGTCTACACGGCAAGAGAACAGATTCAAACAACGATCGAATAAAGAACCAACAGAGCTCCAAATAAAGAATCAAAATAACTCCAGAGGAGCCTCAAAACTCTATTAACCGAAGGGTACTGTATTTAGAATAGGTTCTTAGGGAAGAGGCCCAAGCTTACCAGAGGAGGGTGGTCTTTGGCAAAAGACCCCAGAGGAGTGATCACGGCAATGAAACAGAGAGGTCCTGAGAGAGGGTTCTTGCGCAGAGGCCAGGGAGGAGGTCCTCAAATAAAGGCCATAGAAATCCAGAAGGTGTCCACCAGGGGAGGTCCTGTGAAGGACACAACCAGCTCAAGGCAGTGACCAAAATAAGAGTGAAGCGGACCACCAGAGGACTTACCAGGGACAAGAAGGAGCTATGGATGGAGGGGAGATCGTGAACACAAGGTCTTCCCTGGGAAGCCACTGGACGCCAGCCAAGAGGATAAATGTGAAGAAGGTAATATGGCGGAGTCCCCTGGACTAATTATAGACAAAAAGGGGTGAAGAAAACTAGATACATACGTGCCAGGGATAAGTATAGAAATGAGTCAAAAGTGAGTGAATGTCAGGGCAGGTGTCACCACCACCCTGGGTAAAAGGTACGAAAAGGGACACGTATGATGCTATGGGAATGAACAAAGAAAAAATGTCAAAGTACAACTAAGTGACTAGATTCAAAGTATACACCACGTATATGGATGCATTTAATGTGACAAGACATGCATTAAATGCCCAAGGTACTAACGTGGCGGAGAAAAATGAGAATGACCAAGACTGGCAAGTGGGGCCGGTCAAATTAGAAACAGTCGGGTCAAAAGGGGAGGCCTTGCCCCGCAAAGGAGAGGTCCTCGAGGAGGTCTAAGAAACTAAGAGGTCCTGATATACACAAAGGAGGTCCGAACATGGGGAGGTCCAAATACACATGGAGGAGGTCCACGTGACTGGGGTTCGGACAACCAGGACTTCATCAAAGGAGGTCCGCGACTCAAGAAGGTCTGAAGTGGAGGAGGTCCAGAGATGCGGAGGAGGTCTGGACATGGGGAGGTCCCGACGGTCAGGATCAACAAAAGGAGGTCCTGACGGTTAGGATCTCAACAAAAGGAGGTCTGGCAAGGAGGTCCAGAGCCAGATTTAAAAGGCCACGGAGAGGTCTTGGACAGGAGGTCCAAGGAACTACCAAGAGGTCCCGTGGTTGAGATTAAAAGTAATTCGAGGTCTGGGCGGTTGGATCTCCGAGAGGGAGGTCCAACGACCAAGATCAAACATGCGGAAGAGGTCCGCAGAGCGTTATAACGTACGGGGAGGTCTGGGCCTTTAGATTCAAAACGAGAGGAGGTCCAAACCGTTGGATTCAATAACAAAGGGGAGGTCCACGAAGGGACATAACGCATGGGGAGGTCTGGATCGCCAGATCAAATACAAGGGAGGTCCTAGGGGAGAAGTTCACGACAGGTGGTCCACAGGAGTTCACAAGGATCCAAGCAACCCTAGGGAGGTCCTTTCGTCCAAGAAGGAATGTCAAGGGGGTTCACATGAACTCATGAGGTTTGAAGGCATACAAGAAGTTCACTGGAACACATGAAGGTCCCGACCTAAAAAGGTCTGGACATATGAATGTGCCCAGGCAACAAGGGGTCTTGACTTAAGAGAAGTCTGAACAGAAAAGAGGTCTGATCCGAAGAGATCCAAACCAACAAAGAGTTTCAAAGTAATCAAACTCAAAGGGAAAGGTCTGAACGAATGGGAAAGAGGTCCTAAAGAATGGTATTACCGTGAATTGGGGTGGTAATACCGGATTGCACTAGAAGGACCTTTCCAAAGAGAAGGCTACAAGGATCGGGGCGAAAAGGAGTCCAAGTGATCACCAAGAGGTTCACAAGAGCATAAAGAAAACTCAAGTGGTTGTGAGGAAAGATATAGACCCTGAGGAGGTCTAAGACAAAGAAGGAGATCTGGACCATGGGAGGTCCAATTCGAGCACAAGGGTAGTTCGATCAAATGCAAAGAAGGTCCAATTGGACACGAGTGGGTTCAAGTGGACTACTGGGTATTCCAGTGAGCATGAGGGAGATTCTAAGCAAAAGACTTGAGGGAAGGTCTAGCATAAGAGTACACCTAAGCAAGGAGTGAGGTCTGTGATCCAAAGAGATACAGACATCAAATAGATCAAGACAAGGAAAAGTTCCGCACCATAGGTGAGGTCCAAATGGTAAGGAAGTTTGGGCATACAAAAGGGGCTAATCATCCGGGAAGTCTAGACTTAGAAAAAGTCTGGACACAGGAAGGAGGTCTAAACTATAAGAGAGAGATTAGGAGAGAGGTCCCGACCCAGAGGTGGTCTGGACCAAAGAGGTAGACTAGGCAAAAGGTCTCAACAGAGAGAGATTTCCAGGGAAGAGGAAAGAAAAAGAGGAGAGGTAGTTCTAGAGAGCTAGAGCAACACCAAATGAACTAAGTTTTGGATTACTTAAAGTTTGGTTAAGTCATTTTAAACTCTTCAAATTCTGAAATTCTCAAGTTAAGCTTTGAATTATCATCAAAACCAAATGGTTCTTTTTATTTTGAAAATTTTCAAAAATGCTCTGAAAATCAGGGTGTTACATCTAGGCACCAGGGCTGGAAAAAGAAAAGAGAAGAAGCTAAGGGAAACTAGCCCAACCAAACCAATTCAGCAACAAAAATTCAATGCAAAGAAAACAGCAATAAAAACCTTTCCAGAACTTATAATGACCAAACATCACACTACACGTGTCTTACCTTTTTGAGGGAGATCCTAAGCACCAGACTTAACTTAAAACCTCTAATAGGAAGTTGCGAGGATAAGGCCATCCATTTAACATAATAAATGGGTGTGTAGAAAGAACAAGATAAGGTGAGGTTAAGATAAGGAAGGGAACCAGAAAAGATAAGAATGGAAAGATGACCCAGGTAAGAAAGAACATTTTATTTTTCTTTTGTCATAAAGAAATTTTGAAATTCTATAACCATTCTACTAGGTTACGACCTACAGTCAGAAGATGCTCTGATACCACTTTTTGTGACGACCCAGTCTTAGGGCACCCGAGAGATCCTCCAGGACCTCTGGAAAGTCCAGCAGGACCTCCCAGGAGGTCCACAAAGGACCTCTCGGGCTGACCACCAAGACCTGCCAGGAGGTCCAGCAAGACCTCCTGGAGGTCCAGGAGATCACAACCCGAGAGAGGGTCTTAGAACCAGGGAGCACCCGAGAACCTTTCCACAACCAAACAGAGGAGAACGAGGAGGTCTGAGAGTGTTCCCAAGGCCTCCCACGAGCCTCCAGGGGAGGTCGTGGAGACCTGAAACCACCTCAGTACCTTCTACATACCCTCCTCGGTGAGGACATGGAGGTCCAAGCTTACTCCCAAGTTCCCTGTGAAACCCGAGCCAGTCCCAAGGATCATGGCCAGCTCTTCACAGCATATACACAATGATGGTGACATCCAGAACACGCTTTTATTGAAACATAATATTTAACAGAGTTGATTACAGGGTGGCCTTGGGCCCAACACAAGCACATAAAAGCAAAAGAGATCAAAGAAAGCACAAAAGTCCATCAACACGCCACAGTACCGATTGGAGGCATAACCTAATTGCTTTGGTCTTCATCAACGCCAATATCTTCTCCCGCAAAGATTATAATGAGCAAGAGTGAGCACTACCACTGTGCTCGCAAGTTGCACCTGTGGGGTAACAATATGACATGCATATATGGAGATTCAAAGGATGGCATAATATGGTTATTTTGCACAAAGCCAGTTTTCTTTCCAATACCATTATTAATTTCCAAAGTAGGTCTTTTAATAGATAGAACACTTTATATTAAAACAATTTTTCAGTTGGATATCAATCATCATAAATTAGTGAAGGATACCCTCCTGACAAGAGGCTCCCTGCCCCAAACCCAAGGAATGACAATTCCAAAACAGATTTAGAAACCATTTCTAAACATTCCCAAAATCAATACCTAACTTCAGGTGGCCTTTGCCAGCACGTCCATGACCGTGGACACGGCTATTCGAATAGATTTAACTCTGCAGAGGTTGTGCACTTTACCCACACGACTTGAATACTCTAGTTTGTCCCAAGATTCGTCAATACCATCTCTCACTACCAAAGGTAAGAGATCTAGAGTTCAAGACAAGGCCTTTACAATGCATTGCTCCACCACAGCTTTTCCTTGCTAAGGTTTCACCCCCCTTATGGACAGCAATCCAGCGGGAAGCCCCCTCTTGCACCAGTGGGAACAGTAGGTCATAAAGGACCATTAGTCATGCAAGACCTCCCACACTTCCAATGGAGCAGCATATGGTGGAGTTTTGCAAATTAATCAGCCAGGTCCCACACCCCATTCTGGAGACATGTGGTTGCACAATTGTGGCATAGCCCATTATAGGCATGGCATTGGTCGCTCAAAGACCGGTCCTCATATGACTAGGGCAACATTCACTAACCTATGGACCCCCACCTTAGCCAGGTTAGAGTCCGTGCCTAAACATGGCACCAACCGAACAATCCAATTTGCCCCAGTCCAAACCCATGCTTATTTTCTTTGCTTTCCCAGCACCATTTTCATATCTCCATGACAACCCAATGCCATGGTGAAAACATTTAAAACATTATTTGGTTGTGTTGGTAAAGATTTCCCCAAATCAATAGTTTTGGTCTAAGCATAAGCGAGCATATGTTTTTCAAATGTTCTTGACTCATACTATCAAGATTAGCCAAGTTTGACCTAAAGGTGACAATATGTTCACCCAAGAGCAACAGAGGCCATACAAAGGAAATGGGGATAACTACAAAGTTAAAACCGGTATTGAACTAGCTTGATAAAAATGAGCATGCAATACACATTAAAACAGTAACATAAATACTTTGAATTCTTGGGTGCAATATGTTCAAAAGTGCAACTTGCCTTGCTCACTACTTTGAGATTCTTCTTCTTGTAATCCTCAGACTCTTGGGAACCTTCACAATCTACACACACACACACACACACACACACACACACATACATATATATATATATATATATATATATATATATATATATATATATATATATATATATATATATATATATATATATATATATATATATATATATATATATATAAGGCAAGTTCAAAGAAGATTCAAACAAAGATCCAATTAAGAACAATAAGAAGACCATAAGAATCTCAAAAGAACAAACAATACATATTCAACAGAGGAGATTTCAACTCCAGATTGGGTTTTTAGAGATGAGGTTTAGGCTCACCAGATGAGGGTGGTCTTGGAACAAAAGACCCTAAGGGAGTGATATGAGTGATAGAACAAGGAGGTCCCGCAAGGCAGCCCTAGAGCAAAACCAAGGGGGGGGGGTCCTTGTACAAAAAGCCATGGAAGTCCACAAAAGAAGGTCCTGTGAGGGGCACGACCAATTCAATACCGTGATCAACACAGCAGTGAGGCAAACTAGCAGAGGACTTACCAGGGACAAGGAGAAGCAACGGATGGAGAAGAGATCGTGAACTACACGAACGCCCCTGGAAGGCCACTGGACCCGAGCCGCAATGGTGAACGCAAAGCAGGCACAATGACCGGTTTCCTGGACTGCTAATAGTCAACAATAGGCGATAAAAACTAGACACTTACGTGCCAAAGATAAGTATAGAGGTAAGTCAAAAGTTGGTGATTGTCGTAGGCGGTGTCACCACCACCCTGGGTGAAAGGTACATTAAAAGACACGTAAGCTGCTATGGGAAGGAACAAAGAAAAATATCCATGTACGGCTTAGTGACTCATCACAAAATAAGTACCACGTATGTGAACGTATTAGACGTGACAAGACCTACATTAAATGCCCCAGGTACATACGTGGCGGAAGAAATGAAAACGCCTAAGGCTGGCAAGTGGGGCCGGTCAAATTTGCAACAGTCTGGTCAACCATAGGGAGGTCTTACCCCCGCAGAGGAGGTTCTCAGGGAGGTCCGAGTGGTTTAGGAGGTCTTAAGCCCAAAGACAGGGAGGTCTAAAGGCTTAGGAGGTCCAAACAGGGGGAGGTCCTGACGGTCAGGATCTCACCAAGGGAGGTCTGGCGAGGAGGTCTAAGCGGTTGGATCTCCCAGAGGAAGGTCCAACAGCCAAGAGTCACATGAGGGGAGGTCCTCGAGAGAGAACAAACGCGCGGGGAGGTCTAAACCCTTAGATTAAAGGTGGGAGGAGGTCGAGACCGTCCGATCAAATACAAGGGAGGTCCACGCGGGGTGGTTCCGAGGACATTTCACTCAAGGGAGGTCTTCTCGGCCCAGAGCAAAAGTCAAGATGGGTCAAATGAACACAGGAGCATCTAGGGCACACAACAGGTCCATTGGAATGCATGGAGGTCCGAATGAAAAGAGGTCAGGCGCCAGTAAAGTGCCAGTGATAAAAGATCTAGGCTTAAGAGAAATCTGAACAGAAAAGATGTTTGAATCTTAAGAGATTCAAACCAACAAAGAGGTCCAGATGACCAAGCTCAAAGAAAAGAAGGCCTGGTCTTGTGAATATTTCCTAGTGAGACAAGGTCTAAGCTTTAGAGGAGATCTAAACCTACACGACCCGAAGGAGATGGGTTGCAGGAGAATTGCTGAGCCTACCAACAGGGAAACGCAACAACCCAAATCCTGCCAACAAAACCCCCTAACTTAACTTCTCACTAAAGAATAATAGTTCGAATTTATTTTACACATTTAAAAAGAGTTTTGAAATTCACAATGTTACATACTATCACACCAACCTAGGTTTAAAGATTGCGGTGGCCACGATTCTGAAGCGATGGCCTACAATGCTCTGTCGGTCGCCCTTACACACCAAGACTGATTCAAGCATTTCGTGTTTTTGCATTGACTAGTGAGGTAGGTCAAAGCAAAGATCGCTAAAATTGGAACATCCACTAATGTTAAGCTGGTAAGATGAAGGCACCCATGTGCCGAGCATACAAAGACCGATTGCTAAGGCCAAAGCTTCGCTAAGATCCAACTCGCGTAAGTCATGACAATAATTTGCTACTGACCTCCACCGCATTGTCTTCAAGCCGAGGTTTGATTTGCAGAGAGACAGAACTTGCGCTTTTGTAAATTTGTGAGCCGTTGATATTACTAAGTCATTCATGTGGTCCTTGCACCACGAGAGGAAAGATCGTGCTTCCCCATCCCTTGTACAGATCCTTCCACCTCCCCAACAAGTTTGTTCTTCCCAAGCGCATCGAGCACCATGTTGTAACTCACCGCTCCAAACCTCACCTTTGATCCTCTTTTCCCGAACATTGAACACTTCAAAGACTTCACAAGGACCAAAGATTTCCATTTGTCAACAAACAATCTCGGCATCCCGCTCTTCGCCAGACCACCTCCGCTCCACCAATTTCACAAAGAATGGTAGTGGCTTGTTCACCATTATCAGTAATCAACACGAATGCCGATTTTGCAAAGACTGCACCCTCTCACGGCGCTCATTGGCCGTTGAAACATCCATCCCATCCCGATCTCCACTAATGACCTCATGCTCGCCACATCGCCAAAGGGCTTGTTTAATGGAATTATCCCCCACAGGGACCTCTGAATCCGCAATACTAGTGTCGACATGATCCTGCCCATTGTCCGATGGTGATGAACGGGCACCCGCGACGATGACCTCGGGGGCAATCGCGGAGGCTTCCGCGTCGCATCGAGCCATCGTAGAGGATGCAGAGTCTGGCGTCGGCTGCACCAGCAAGATATCAAGGAAGCAACAACCCTCGTATATGCACCTACCATGGAAAGCATCTCGAGCTTGCTTCGCTTCTTGCCATGATCGGAGTTGTACCATGGCCTCCACGTGGTTGACTCTCTCAAACACAGACATCTTCTCCACACCATACACCTCAAGGATCTGGTGTAGCACCTCCTTCGTCACCGGATAGAGCACATGGCTCACGGTGATGCGTAGCACGCCGCCCGTGGTTGCATCCTGGTGGTCCGGCATTTCGTCGAACAGGTGGCGGGCGACGCGACTACTCCTCCAACACTGCCACTGCTCAAATCAAGCCGCCGGTTGCAGCTACTGTCACCAACTCGTTCCCACACCATCACAGCGCTAAAACTCCCACGAATCGATGGCTCTGATACCAATTGTTACGATCCCGATTGATAAACCACGTTGCACAACCGGATCAAGAACACATCGATCAAATACCAACACAATATACTAGTATTTGGGGATACAAGCTAAGAAGAGAAGCAATTAGACTGGGAATAGAGAGAAGAAGGGGAACTGGAAGCAGCAGAACTTAGGCTGGGGAAGGAGCTAGAGTTTGGAGGTGTAGCAGATCGGGAGGAGGAAGAAGATAGAGAGCCAGCGTTCTGTTCTTTCCTGACTCTTCCCTCGGTCTCACCTGCTCTTAGTAGTCTCAACAGGATCCACTCTTGCCTCATGGGCCCAGCTCTCGCAGCGACTAGTCCATGGCCCACGACAAAGCCCAAGCCAGTCGGTCTGTGACATGGTACTACTCGACTTGATTCGGACACGGACACCGACTACGTCTCTGCGTGCGATCCGGACATTGTTACTACGGGCAAGAGTAATTTATTTTAATTTAAATTCGTAGTTTTTCTAGCTGAATTTGATTGTCTTTTTTTAAAAAAAAAAACTTGGAATTTAATCCTTGTTGATACAGATCGTTCGTACAATACGTCATCGGTTGCATTTTAAAGAAGTCAAGTGGGCAAGCGGGCCAACAAGGCAATCTAATACTATGAAAGTAGCATGTATCAAGGATCCGATCCGAGTGGGCTAAGTGTTGCAATTGGCTGAATTTAAGAATCGTATTAACTGTTAAGACCAACGTGCATACATAAGCTTGCTCGATCGATGGGAATTGAGAATGTACGGTTCGGATTGAAAGACCGACCAGAAATAACAATGCAAACACGAGAAGCTTCTTTTAGCCGGCGCCGTCTTCTCCCTAGCTAGCTAGTTTGAGGCTTGCCGGCGACGATCAGCCGCACCAAAGTACTCCTCGAGGATCCGGTCGAGGTGAGTCGCTGACACCGCCGAGGCGACGGAGCACACAAGCTGCCACCACGAAGAGATGTTTGGGGGAGGCGGTGGGGCAGAACCGGAGGTGGTGCAGCGAGCGTTTCTCGCCGTGTTCGCCATCGAATCTCGCCGGCCGGCCGGTGATGTGCAGTCCGGTGAGATGGAGTAGCGTCGTTGGGATCGCACGAGTAGGGTGGGTGCATTGCGTGCGTACTCAATGTATACATATGCTCGATCGGGTGGCCCAGGTTATACGAACTCAGAGCCGGTTTCGTCTTCGTGAACACCCACCCTGCCTTAACGAGTTAGTCACTGGCATCTCGGGCTCAACTGACCGGCTGATCGACAGTCACGCTCCACGAGATATGAACCGGATCGATCAATCAATCGATATATTATATCGGCATCTATTGTGATACGATGCTCGCGACAAATCTCCAACTGAACTAGCTAGTACTACTTAAGAGCCAATTTGTATTTGGACAGCAGGATTTCGATCGGATATATACTTAATAAAATCCCCAAATTCTCAGAGAATTAAATCCTACTCACTCAAACGTAACACCCCTGCAATTGGAAGAAACGTTACCGACAGTCGTGTTCCCCTTTTGCGCTAGCTCGTGTTGCGTTCACGCCATGTCATGTCAAATTAATCTGCAACATCTTCCAAGAACAAGAACAGCTTTCTCGATTGGTTGGCGAGGCCGATCGATCGATCGAGGCCAAAACTAGTGGTGAGCAACTGTGCGATGTGTTCGTCTTCCCTGTGCGGTCGCTAGCTAGCTCACTGAAAAGCCGGAAATGCAGCGAGCTGTTCCAATCGTACGCGTGCGGTGTGGCTCATGTTTCATAGTTTCCTTTGCATAATGGCAACTAATTACTACGTACTATGACATATGTAGTACTTATTTGGGATTTCAACTCTTTCTTTTCTTGCACGTGAGCTCTGGTTAATTCTTCGCCGCAAAGTTGCGAGACAGTTGCGAGACGAGCGTGTGGTTTGACTGAACATCTCTCGTTCAGGAAAAGGTGGTTTTCAGTGGCCCAGAGAAAATAAACACGGGCCCCCTTCGTCTTCGACGGTGAAAGAACTTAATTTGGAACGACCTTTCTCATGGTGAAACAGCTTTGCAATTATTCTTTCTCCAGAAAACAAAAATTTATGGAACTCATATCTATAACCGAAATGACTTATATCTATCTATTATTTTATTAAAATAAAGGCAAAATAAGCCAACGTATAAACTCCCAACGTATAAAAATTCTCATATTAATCGGAGAAAAAATAAGGAGAAAAATCTACACCATTAATCGTGGTGGGTTCATATTATAACGATCTATATTTAAAAAAAAGTCAATGTCAAGTACAATCCAGAAACAACTGAAATGTAGAGTAAAAAGTAAATTAAAATTAGCGATTTGATTTCCATACGAATTGCTATGTAAAATCCCTAAATAAATATAATTCAGAATAAAAATTAAACAAAAATGACCACTTTGATTTGTGTACAAATCCCAACAAAAAACTGAAATTAGAAATAAAAAATAAAATAAAATTAGCAACTTGTTTTCGATACGAACTCCAAAGTAAAGTCCCTAAATAAATGTAATTAGGAATAAAAATTAGCAATAGGATTTGTATAGAAATTCCAACAAAAGAAAGTTGAAATTAGGAATAATTTTTTTACAAAAATGCAATTTGATTTCAATACAGATCCCAAAGTAAAATCCATAAATAGATAAAATTCATAATAAATTAAATAAAATTAGCAATTTTATCTATATATGAACTCCAATAAAAAATAACTGAAATTTTGTGTTAATCAGAGGAAAAAGGGAAAGATCCACATCGTTGATCATGGTGGGTCCAAATTATGAGGTCTAGATTAAAATAAAGAGTTCATATCAAGTACAATCCAAAAATAACTAGATGATTTGTAAAAAATCATGTTGCTAATTTTATTTTGAAATTAAAAAATAAAATAAAATTAGCAATTTGATTTTTCATACTAAGATTAGCAATTAGGTTTGTATACGATTCCAACCAAAACTAACTGAAATTCGGAATAAAACATAAAATAAATTAGCAACTTGACTTTGATACAAACTCCAAAGTAAAACCCTAAATAACTGTAATTCAAAATAAAAATTAGCAAGTATATTTCTATATTAATTCCAACAAAAGATAGTTGAAATTCGAATAAAAATTAAAAGAAAATTTTCAATTTGATTTCCATACAAATTCAAAGTAAAATCCATAAATAAATATAATTTGGAATAAATTAAATTAAATTAGAAATTTGATTTTTATACAAACTCAAATAAAAATTAACTGAACTTTTGCGTTAATTGGAAGAAAAAGAGAAAGATCCACACTGTTGATCATGGTGAGTCTAGATTATAACGGTCTAGAGTAAAATAAAGAGTCCATATCAAGTACAATCTAGAAATTCGGAATTAAAAATAAAATAAAATTAGCAATTTGAGTTCTATATGAAAACTAGCAATTGGATTTGAATACGAATTCTAACCAAAACTAACTGAAATTCGGAATAAAAAATAAAACAATATTAGTAATTTGATTTCGATACGAATTCCAAAGTAAAATCCCCAAAATTGTGTTATGAAGACCGTGTCGATTCCCAAAACGTGACGGGAGGAAGCACTATAGAGACTCCTCGGGATCAAGTAGCTGATAGGCTTGAGCCAAGCTATTTTGTAGAAGACACATTTGAATATTACCTTTCAGGGGCCCATAAAGCCGATATATATATGCATGATGAACCAACTTTGTATTACTCTAGACACCAATAACATTGCTACATAAACCGATCAGGATTGTTGCTTCAAAGCGTATTATGTTACTTCACGGCAACGATGTAGGAAAGTTTTTCGAGAGAGCACGTATGCTCAATTCACCATTTTTATTTTCGCAATCGAGAAATTAGACAAACTTTTATCGATGCGAGCCGGCCATGATGTCACCTTAACTGCACAGCTCCAACTTAGCCGCTTATTGTCAGTTGGGATGAGAGGGCAGCCACGCCGAAGAAAATCTGTTGCGTGGAAACAAAAGGAAATCGTCCAAGATTCGTTGGGATAAGCGCGCAACTGGCTCCAGAAGCTGCTTAGACAAGACAATGCGTGGCTGCAAAATTTGGGTATCCAAAGAGGAGGCAAGTTGCCTTGCACTTGCACAGCAGACAATGAGCCAAGCAGACCATGGGATTGGGACCATGAGCAGTGCAGAGCCACATCTCCTTGCATGGCTGCAAAATTTGGGTTTCCAAAGAGGAGGCAAGTTGCCTTGCACTTGCACAGCAGTCAGCAGACAATGAGCCAAGCAGACCATTGTTGGAATTAATATGGACTAGGCATAAATTTATATTCTAATTAATTCCTCGTAAATCTCAAAGACTTATGTGCATGTGCTAAAACTGTTTAGTCCCACATGGAGGGATGAAGGGGAGTTACACCACTTTATAAGGTGGAACGTGGTAGCCTCTCTTGTGGAATTGGAGAGAGCCAACACACACGCTGGCCGCTTCGCCGAGCCGTCTTTGTGCAAAGCGTGTCGAAGTCTGGCGTGATTTTCTTTATCTATTCGAAAATCGAAACACACTGACTCGTAATTGATGGCGAATCAATGGCAGCCTCCTTTCGATTCTGCCGAATTAATGGCAACTGTTGGCCTTTGGACTCTTTTCTTTTGGCTATTTAAGAGAAATATTCTACAATAGCTGGTATTGAAGAATCCGTACAAGAAATTTTACTAAATTTGAAAGAAATTGTATTGAGAAGTAATCTCTATGGAGTTAGAGACGCATCAATTTGCGTCAAAGGTCCTAGATACATAACTGCTCAAGATATCATCTTACCACCTTCCGTAGAGATCGTTGATACGGCACAACCTATAGCTAACTTGACAGAGCCCATTGATTTCTGTATTGAGTTACAGATCAAGAGAGATCGCTGATATCACACGGATCTGGTTCGAGTTTTCCACTTCCACAATACAGAATTCCACGAGTTTTTGTTGCTGTCTCTAGCGATCTCCATCCCGGCGAGGCGCGTATATGGCCGCACTGGGAGAGCAGGCCTCCGGAACCCTCGTCTTTGAAGGCTTGCACGAGTAAGGACGAATAAAGTTTTTGGGGAGCGTTCACACGACTGCTCGCTGATCCTCTGCTACATCTACATCAACTGCACGACTACTACCACGACGTCCATTACGTCATGATGAACGACGTCCTCATCAAGAACTCTGCTGTAGCTTCTTCTTCCACTGAATCTGGGTATGACTATCTCTCTCTTATTACTTGGTTTGTTTTAATATCTGTTATTGTCTTGAATACTGAGATAGTTATGCTAGCTTCTGTCCTCTAGAATCTGGTATGGCTATAGTGTACTTGGTTATCTGCTTTGTGAAAATAGTTAGAGTATTTTTCATGTTTTATCTAGCATATTTCTGGATTAAAGTAATTCGAAAAATACTTATAAACTCAACAACCATCAGACCATGAGCAGTGCAGAGCCACATCTCCTTGCATGGCTGCAAAATTTGGGTTTCCAAAGAGAGGAGGCAAGTTGCCCTGCACTTGCACAGCAGACAATGAGCCAAGAAGACCATGGGATTGGGACCATGAGCAGTGCAGAGCCACATCTCCTTGCATGGCTGCAAAATTTGGGTTTCCAAAGAGGAGGCAAGTTGCCCTGCACTTGCACAGCAGTCAGCAGACAATGAGCCAAGCAGACCATCAGAGACCATGAGCGGTGCAGAGCCACATCTGCATTACCATCTCACCCACTTGTCGAGGAGAGGATCCAGTCTGACGTCCGGCTCACGTTATGCACTTATGCCATACATGAGCATGGCCTTTGACCTTTGCCTGGATATTTTCTCATTTCGTAGATTTAATGAAGGTCTTTCGTTTTGATTATACGGCTTATCAATTGCTCTGTTAAGAAACTACTGCATCAATTCATAAATATTCGTCGCTTCATAGAGTTGTAGTCGGACTTTTATAAGTTTAACTAATAATACAGGTAAACGTATCTAAATTGGTTGTATGAAAACAAGAGTAGTAGTTTCGTCGCAAAAATACTCTCGTAACAATATGGTTTTTATAGAATTTTACCATCACATTATGATTTAAATTAGGACGTAACACTATATTTTGGAGACCATGTTAATATCTAAAACAATGCATAATTATGAACCGAGAAATAAATTGGCCATCTTTTCAAAAATCAGAACATCAAACGACATATCACAGGGCTTGCTAGTTACATGCGCATCAACCACAGAAAATAAAATAATAAATGTATGATAGGAGGGAAAAGAACAGAGAAGAGAAGCAAGATGATGGAAAGCTGTGGTGAGCATTTGGCAAACGTGTGGTCTAAAAACCGGACAGTGCTCAACCAGAGATGCCCTAGATAAAGGGCACCAAAGCCACACAGATGATATCAATCACATCACATCCAGCAAAAAAAGCGCGCTAAGCAATAACAAGAGCAATAATTTTGGAAAGATAGGTGCATATTATAATGCAAAAAATCGCAAGACCACTAGATCAGGGAGGAATAGTAGTTTAGTCAGATTGGCATTACTAAAAACAAAGATGCTTTCCCAAGGTGATGAGGTAGACTTGCAAGTTGCAACAGTTAGTTAATAGAGACAGGGGGAGAGGGAGAGGGAGCCTCTGTACTTCTGTAGAGATCATCCCAACATGAAAAATCCAACTGAAAAGAAATATATATAAATAGGCTGTGGAGTCAAAGAAGAAAAAAAATCCAAAGCCAAAACAAAACCATAGCCAAAGCAAAAGGCATAGACACCAACCTGAAACTGAAACAGGAGGTCAGGAGATCAAGAACTCTTGGGAAAGCTTGCTTCTTTCTCCCATTTTCTGAACCTTTGATCCATTTTTTAGCAGACACGGCGCTCGTATCTCTGTCGTAGCCTCCCAGAAACGGAATTGCGCCAAATTTCTTCTCCAGATTGACCGGAAACCAATAAAAGGCGCCATTTTGGGGTTCCTAGGTCACAGAAATCTCCGAGAAATCAATACAAGACGCCATTTTTGGGCTCCTGGATTGCAGAAATCTCCAAGAAACGGAGAAAGGAGCCACCTTGAGAGTTTCGGGGAAGCCACTGATGCTCCGGGGTGTTGCCATTTGATCCAACAGTAACCTCTTCCCCGGCGATGGAGGCGGAGAAGCTCCTAAAGAAGACACGGGAGCTGGAGGAGGGCCAGGCAGAGCTCAAGCGGGAGATAGGCAAACTCACGCCGGAGCGCCGCGGTGCGCAGTCCGCCTCCTCGCGCCGCCTCTGCCCCGCGCCGCCGCCGCAGCTCCCGCCCTCGCGGCGCGCCCTCGCTGCGCTCCCGCAATCGTTACGGTTGCAGCGCGAGAGCCGCACCGGGCTGTCCGACAGGCACTACCTCAGGATACTGCAGTCGCTGGGGCAGGCCGTGCACATAATTTCCCTCGACGGGAAGCTCCTATACTGGTGAGGTTTCTTGCATTTCTTGGCTTGGTTGTGCCTACTCAATGCTCATCAAATGTTTGATGAAATGCTGGAGTAGTGTAAGAAATTGAAACAATTTTGGTCTGGAGTTGTTAGTTACTTAGTTATGCAATCTTGCCTACTGAAGTGAAAAAATGCTGCAGGACCTATACAGAGATTAAAACATGTTCTCTGAACTTAGTTTGGGTTGATGTGCATGAAGTTGGAGTAGTCTGTTGTGTTGTTAGACTGTAGTGTTTTACTGTTTTTCCCCTTGGGGTTGAATTCAACAGATTGTGCGTGCATTACTGCATTGGTTGTACGTCGTAGAGGAAACTAAGGGTGTATTGGGAGGAAATCAATTGCTAAATTCAGAATGATGGATGTCAAGTCTCTAGCTGGTTCCAGCGATCATGCCGCACTGTAGTGTTTTATTGTATTGACCTGTGACTGGTTGTAAACTAATGGGAGGTATTTGAGTTGTTGCTTATCATCAATTCATGATGTGTATGAAAGTAGGGTAAGTTAGGTTAGGTTAGATCAACATCTAGTGATAAAATGGATCAGGGTTCTTGTAAAACATACAGGATGTATCACTACAAGTTTTTTTGTCTTATTGCATGATTGCTTCTATTGTTCAACAATATATTGTGCTGTTTTTAGTATTTTTTTAATAAGTAAACAAACTTGGAAGCATCATGTCTGCTTTTGAGATCTATAGTCTCAGATTAATTGGAATAAAAAGGTCAAAACTCTATGCCTGATGCCGCATATTTGGTGGACCTCGGTTATATGGTGGATATTTATCAGGCGGCTTTCGTGGCTATGGATATACCTCGTAGTCTCTGGTTGTCACATATAATTCTAATACATAAATACTGGTAGAGCTTTTTGTTATATAATTTCAATTTTAAAATTGCTTACAAGATTGTTGGCAAAGTTGTGCTGGTTTTCTGGCAAGCTGCTATAATGTATGGTATGAGACTTAAAAAGGAATATCTAGAGAAAATGTCGGTCATTTTTCTCTTGTGCCCTATAAATTTTGTTTTTTTTTCCCATTCAACAGCGTATTTCAATGCATGTAATTACTGTAGATCCCATGCTCTCGACTGGTCGTCAACTTGGCTCAAGAAGCATGACAAATTCTTTGTGTAATATGCAATTCTGCACACACCTGATCTCTGTTTGATGCTATGAATACTACATCTTTTTTTACCAAATTCTCCCATTTTTACTGCAACCTAGGAACCGGTATGCCGAGCATCTGTATGGCTATTCTGCATCAGAAGCAATTGGGCAAGATGCCCTTGAATTAATTGTTGATCCTGGTGACTTCGGTTCAGCAAACGACATCATTCGGAATATATTTATGGGAAAGTGTTGGAGCGGGAAGTTTCCTGTTAAGAACAAGTTAGGAGAGCGGTTTTTTATCGTCGCCAATAACACTCCTTTATATGATGACGATGGTAGCTTGGTGGGCCTCATCTGTGTCTCAACCGATGTACGGACATTGGAGGAGATAATGGGTCCTTCAACCTCAGCGAAATCCTATCCAAATTCAGCAAAGCCCCGTTTTAAAGTTAACAACCGGCCTAAAAGTAGTTTGCTAAATAAAGGTTCTCTTGACTCTCTGCAACCTCTCCCATCTGCTATCACCTCCAAGATAACAACTTTGGTAAGTTGTATTTCTGAGTAAACAGAAGAAGTGACTACACTATTTAGTTGCAATAGAAAGTTTCTCTTCTGGTATTTCTTCTTGATTTATTTCCTAGTGTATTCTTTTCTTGATTTAGAATAACAACACAGGCTACCAAGGTTACAAGTAGAGTTCGTTCTCGGATCAGGACGGGTCAGAATTGCGAGAAGCAGAATGGTGGCGGCTGTGAGAGCCAGCATTCTGAACATGATGCCAGGGAGGAGCTGACATCAAGCGAAGCAAGCACCCCAAGTGGGGATGTACTGCATGGTGCTTTTGTTACTGAAGAGAATTCCCCTGGGAAGTCGAGCAAAACAAGTAGTGATGATTCAGGAGAAGGAAAAGTAGGGCTTCACAAGTTTTTTAGTTCAAAGGCACAGGCATTATTGGCAAAGAAGGGGATATTATGGCCTTGGAGAGGGCATGAAAATGATGGGGGGCATGCAGAAAATAACATGACCTCACCACAGTTGCATGACAAGCAAGAGAATGACCAGGGTCATCAGGGAGTTCCAGTTCCAGAGCCTATCATAATTCCAGACTGCCAAAACACTGAATACATCGAGGCAAGCAAATATGAGGTCTCAGGTTCCTGGTGGCCTTTCAACAATAACAGCACAAGTAGTATGAGCAGCACTGGAAGTACTAATAGCAGTGCTATCGAGAGAGTAGATCATGAAGCAGACTGCCTAGATTATGAAATTCTGTGGGAAGACCTAGTAATTGGAGAACAAGTAGGTCAAGGTAGTTACTTCTCCCTTTGCAATTGTTCTATCTGTCTGCACATGTAAACACACACACATCTCTTGTTGACATGTACTTCAAAAGATTTATGCATATGCATAGCTTGTAAATTTGAGAACTACTTAAGCAGTTGGTTCTTTTTCAGTAATTGCTCACTCTGCAGGCTTCTTAATAATAGCTCATCTGCTCATGTATACTCGTTTATCTTTGGCAAATCCAAATGGATTGTGCTACTTCTAATCTTCAATAGTCAAAACACTAAAGTTAATTTCGTGATTTTACAGTAGTCTTGGTGGCATGAATGTCTACTCTGAGCTTTTAAGTGTTACACTTGCATACCATGATAGTGATGACATTTTGCCTCCGTATTGTCCTCTTTTCTAATAGATGTTGCTCATTTGTGCTATTTTCATGTTTGATCCATGCAGGTTCTTGCGGAACAGTGTATCATGCTTTGTGGTATGGTTCGGTATGTACGCTATGTTGCATGACTATTCATGAAGCTTTACAGCTTAACAATAAATTCTGAATGTCGATTCATGTCCCTGTAGGATGTGGCAGTTAAAGTATTCTCCAAGCAGGAATATTCAGAAGAACTGATACTTACCTTCAGACAAGAGGTGGACATCTATATCTAAATACAGTTTCTGTGGACTCTCAGTTGCTCGTGAAATTGAGTGTTTTGTCAATAAAAATGTATTGTAAATTTAGGAAAATGTCCACTTGACCCCTGAAGGCTGAAGTATCGCGCTCCGGATACTTAACCCCCTTAACTAAAAAACCGGCTCTTTGACCCCTCACGTTGCAAAACCAGTGCATTTAACCCCCTAATATAGTTTCGAAGGCACGTTGCAAAACCAGTGCACTTAACCCCCTGATGTGGTTTCGAAAGTATACTTCGAAACCACATCAGGGGGTTAAGTGCACTGGTTTTGCAACGTGAGGGGTCAAAGGGCCAATTTTTTAGATGAGGGGATTCAGTGTCTGGAGCGCGATACTTCATAGGGTCAAATTGACAGTTTCCTTATATTTATTGCATTTGAGTAAGATGCTTTAGTACAGAAACTATAATTGCATATTGCAATTGGACTCGTTGGCATTCACCGAACCCATAATTGATGTTTTCTCTATTCTATGTTGATATAATCATGTGGATAAATATGAAAAAGATAGGATACGATGTTGAGAAATCTTCACTTTATTTTTTTGTTGAAAGTTTTTTGGTAGGCTATAGTAATCAGCAATACATTGTTAACTTTCTAAATCCTATTCTTATGAAAAGAATTCCAGTCTGTGGTCGTGACTATATTTGTATTCTTCAAATGTGTAGGTTTCACTTATGAAGAAACTACGTCATCCCAATATAATACTTTTCATGGGTGCAGTTGCGTCTCCGCAACGACTTTGTATAGTTACAGAATTTCTCTCACGGTATGATTTATATCTCCTACATTTTGTTCTGTGGTTGTTACTTTCTCCTTTGCTTGGTCCAGTTTAATCTAGGTATATGGCTTACTTATGATCTGGACCAATACAAATAATAGTGGAATTCATATCTGTTATTGAGTTCTCAATGGTCTATGTTACAGTTTGAAATCCAAGTAGTAAACCGCCAGGTTTTTGTTGGTTCCACTGTTCCCAAAGCGGGTTGGATTGGAAAGACGCATTCTATTCGATAAGTTCAAACATAAAGTTTCACAAACTAATATATTTCAGAAAAAGGAAATTCCAAACCATATATTTTGTATGTGTGGGGCGCTCAAAGTGTAGGTAGGAGATTTAGCTGATCAAGGATGACACAGATGCTTTGCAAACTTGAGGATCCTGTTGTCCATTACTTCAACCCCACATGGCTGCCTCTCCTAGTTTCCCTTTGTCCCTCACTCCCTTGTGTATTGGGATCAAGGATTGAAATCCCGCCGGTAACTGGGCCGGTTACCGGTACCGGAGGGTGGCCGGGAATAAAAAAACCGGCGGTTTTTTCAATTTTCGAATGAATTTCAATTGAATTCAAACAAAATTTGACCGAGATTTACCGGTAACCAGCCGGTAACCGGGCCGGTTACCGGTACCGGCCCCCCTCCGGGAAATGCTATCCAGCCGGTTATCTAAACCTTGATTGGGATGATTATTCTCAAAAACTCCACCATCCAAACTTTGATCATAAACCAATGGACATCTAACGTGAGCTTCTCGACCTACCTCATCATTATTCCACTGCCTTTGGTTCAAAGTAGTGCATATGTAATCCATGTGAAGTTTGTACATTGGTATCTGTATTCTGGGGAGATCCTTTCTTGGATGGCTTCACACACACAAAAGAAAAGGAAATAACATGTGGGCCGATTCCACTTGTATTTCTGTTGATCTTTCCACATTCACTAACATGCAAGCCTGTTAACCCAGGTTGGTATTGCGCCACTATCAGTAACTGGGGAATAGCCAATGGGAAGGCTAGTAGAACATACAAGGCTCACGCAGTTGCTTAGGGGGGAAATTTCGATGTATGAGTGATCTTGGTAGTCCAGTGAAAGCTAACCACATCAGTCTTTTTCCGTGGTGTTGTGCTGATGCTGCAAGATCACCTGAAACTTCTCCTTGTGCTAGCCATGCTATTCCTAAAACACCTTCTTGATGATTGCTGACTTATCATGCATTAATTTTGTACAAAGTGAACTAGTTTTTTTTTTCTGGGATTTGAACCATTCTTTGCTATTGGAAATTTAGTTTTGACATTCTTCTGTAATTGTTTAGAATCTCATAACAGGTCAAAATTTTTCTTTTTACCTTTCTTTGTATCACACTTTACTGTGTCCCATAACGCAGAGGGAGCTTGTTTGACTTACTTCAAAAGAACTCTGCCAAACTGGATGCAAGACGGCGAGTTCACATGGCTATAGACATCGTGAGTGCATTTTCTCTTAACAGCTAGTTCTAGGAAATGGCAAGCCAATTAAATTCTATGAAACTTTGGAGGAATGAACAGATTGTAGCAGCAGAACAGGATAAACATTCTCCACTTGCAGATATCTATAGACATTTTAAATAGATACAGAAGAGAAGTTGAATTGCATGTAAACTAAGTTATATAAATTTGCTTCAGCATATGAAAGAACGAGACAAGAAAAGACAATGGTATCATGTACCTGCCGTCTAACATGATATATTGTGCTATATCACACATTCTATTACTATGATCATAACTGTAGATTCTATCACTGAAAACCAGACATCCAATTCATGGGATTATGCTGTGAAACATTGTTAGTCCAAACAATTTTTGTTTCATGCGTGTTCTCATTGGGGGCTCTGAGCCCATGGAGATAAAAGTTACTTAAAATTTGTTAGACAAGTACATATTTTTGCCTGTATGGAAGCTTTGATTGTCATGCTCATTTGTAAAACATAACTTCTATATTTTTGCAGGCAAGGGGTATGAATTATCTTCACCACTCGAGCCCCCCTGTTGTCCATCGTGATTTAAAATCGTCAAACCTGTTGGTTGATAAGAGCTTGACTGTAAAGGTAACTCTGAAATTTAGTTTTTCCATATTTTCATATTTCCTCTTCTCATTTACTTGGTTCCATTAGGTTGCGGACTTTGGTCTTTCAAGTCACAAACTTGAAACATTTCTGACAACAAAAACTGGAAAAGGAACAGTAAGTACAAGCAAACTTTACTTGATTTGACATGGATTGTCCACACTAACAAGATTGACATAAACTTTAACCTACTATAAACTTTTCTGTTTAATTACTAAATATCTGATAGTTTAGCTTTCATATCCAGCCACAGTGGATGGCTCCAGAGGTGCTACGTAATGAACCTTCAAATGAAAAGTAAGCTCAACATGGACATTCTTGAGCAATAGATGTTCCTTCTATCCATAGATGGTTACTCATTTATTCCTTTTTTTAAACATAGGTCTGATGTGTACAGCTATGGAGTGATCCTATGGGAGCTTGTTACTCATAAGATACCCTGGGATAATCTCAATACAATGCAGGTACTTTTTTTTGCTATGTATCTGTCTCTTGGTTATGTAAGGGTCATTCATCTGATTTTCGATCATATATTTGGTGATCACAATGTGATAGTGAATTTGGTAGCATTGCTAACTTCAGCTGGTGGAAAAAAGGTAGCAAGTTTTATGCCTTTATCTGGATTAAAAATATACTTAGATACAACCAGTCATAATGAAAAGTTTAATGTTTCTTTGTGTCATATTTCCTCCATTCTCCTTTCAGTCTGGTGGCAAGATTAGCACTGAGATGCTTTTGTCAGTGCATAGTTTTTCTGTTACAGAATTGCTAAGTAAAAGGTCCTTAAAAGTTTACTCTCCCAAGGGTGTCCTTCCTTTTCATCCTAGGAAAAGTTTATAGATACTCCCTTTTTACTTTTTACAGTGTCCTACAATCCTAGAGCCAATTTTCCCTTACAAAGTACTAGCTTACTGGTGAATCTTTTTCGAGAATTGAAATCAACACCATTGCAATTTAAGACAAACCCAATTTCTTGCTTATATAAGCATACTAGTACATAGGAAATCCTATATATCCATACAAGTGATTCCCATCAATGCATTTGATCTCTTCTCGTGGACCACATCATCTGAATTAAATCTAGTTCTTAATACTGTGATCCCCTATGTTGCAGGTCATTGGAGCCGTGGGTTTCATGGACCACAGGTTGGACATTCCCAGCGACACAGATCCTCAGTGGGCATCAATGATCGAGAGTTGTTGGGATAGGTACACACTGTTGTTCCTATGAACAACTGTTTTGCGTTCTATCAAACAACCGATTCCTACTAAACGATTATCCTTTCTATGAGCAGTGACCCACAGCGTCGCCCTTCCTTCCAAGAACTCCTAGAGAGGCTTCGAGATCTGCAAAAGCAGTATGCCCTGCAGGCTCAGATGCAGCGAAACGCTGCTGGGGATGCACCGGTGAAAGGCGCCGCAAAGGTGAGCGTCGAGGATTGCTAGCTTCAGATCCTAATGGAAATGGCAGTTGCCATTGCGAGCAAATGGGATGGTTCATCAGCAACGTAAATACGTGGATCTAGAAGGTTATGCGCACCTTCCATGGTTTCTTCCAGGAGTACCTGCCCTGAAGTCAGCCAAGGCTCCATGGGAGGAACCTTTGTTTGGCGGTCGTCTCCACCGCCTCTCCAACTCCAGTACCATCAGGGACTATCCGGACACCTCACCTGACCTGCCGCTGCAGCTACAAAAAGAACATTTCAACTTGAAGTTTCGAAGGCTTTCAATTTGAAATCAAACTCTCAACCGGGGAAAAAAGAATTCAACTAGGGGAATCAAAACTTCCAAGCTGTGGGATCAAACTTTCACCTTCGGATTCGAAAGCTAAAAATCAAGGCTCAGCTCCGCCAGAGGTTTCAACTTCCAACTAGAGGCATCAAACTTTCCACTTGGGCTTTGGACCTTTCTCCTCGCCTCCGCTGCCGGCGACGTGTTGGGGCGGTGGCTGGAAGGCAGCGTGCCTCTCCGGCATCAAGGCCGACTTTGGGTCACGTCGATTTGGACACATGTGGCGTGATTTGGGCGCTAGGGTTTACGTGAACCCAAAACAGCGGTGGTGGCGGCAGGAGGAGAGTGCAGGATTGGAGTGGGAGAGGAGAAGTTGATGACTAGACTTGAGAAATGGAAGGAGAAGGGGGGGTGAAGGCCTCGACGCGAATGGGAAGGCATGAAGAAGTGTAATGGGAAGAGAAGGGGAGAAGGCCGAGGTGCGAATGGGGAAAAGGAGGAGAAGAGAAATGGAAGGAGAGGGCCCTCTGGTGGCCACGACGGCGCCCGGCATGGCCAACCAGCTTCCTTCAATGGGCAACGTCCTGCAGCCAGTGGTTGCTGCGGCACTCCGGCTCCGGGGGCACCCCCGGCGGCGCCACCGGTGTGTCTCCGGCTGGACTCGGGATCCACCATCCACATGGTCGGCGACGCGACGATCCTGACCGGCCTCCGTCTTCCGCCGTCTGGGATGACGGTCACGTTCGGGAGCGGGTCCGTGCTGCCGGTGGCCGCCGTCGGCGACATCCCGGACGTGTACCTCGTCCCGGGGCTTACGCTGAACCTGATCTCGGTCCGGCAGCAAGACCTCGATGCAGGGAGCAAGACCTCAATGGCGATGCAGGGAGCAAGACCTCAATGGCGATGGTGATGACTGGCGAAGAATCTGCTCTTCTTTTTTACCCTTCAACGATTTGTCACACTTGCAGTAACTATTTTTTTAAAGATCCTCTTATTTATATTAATACCTCGTGAATAAAATATGTAAGTGGCCTACGTTTGAGTTGAACATTCTAGATGAACAACATGCTACATGAAGTCCTTGGTCGAATTGAATTTTTTTAATCATTTGAAAGTTCTTGGGAGGAGGCTGGGCGAGGCGTCCGTGACTAGCTCCCCCGGGTGGACGGCCGTGAACTAGATACACATGCACCCAATGAGTAATAAAGAGCAGCTCATTATCTTAAAAAGAATACGAAGGAGAAGAGAAAAGTCTGTTAAATATATTAAGTAACTGTCATTGTGAATTTCCTAGTATGTTCTCTAGATTGATTAGTTTCCATAACTATACATTACTGACTGCATGCATGCTGCCTATCTTTCTTTCTCGAACTGAGAAGACCAAAACAAGAGAGGAAGAAAATAGAGAGGCCACTGACCTCCTGGCTCCTCTCCCCTGCTGCGTCATCTCCATAAGTTCACATCCAGCACACCAGGAATACAGAAACGCAGCATCACGACCGGAGGAGCAGAGCTATCAGATGCTTGATAAAACTATGAAGATTGTTATCTATTAAAGCTCCTTTTTTGCTTCATTAACTTTGTTCTTTGGTTGCATGCAACCAATTAAACAAACCTAGCCATCGGCTTATCACAGCAAATTGGTAACCATGCGTGTCTGCAGCTAGCTAGGTGGCCAGAGAGAAAAGTGTCAAAAACAAAAACATAGGTCAAACTTCTGCTGTTTTTGATATTCTGATTGGAAAGGCAATAATGTTGAAGTTGCACCTACGTACAATGGTTTTATTTCTTTGTTAAGATTATTGATGAAAAAGTATGTGTCAAGAATTCCTGACAAAAGCATGTTTTCTAATGGCTACTTGGCTGAGCACCGGTTGTAAAAATTTAAGTACTTCACCACTGGTACCAACTAGTAACATTGATAACATAATTAAGAAACCATTAACCTAATAACACCTCTAATTAAAAGAAGCTTCTCTCTGCCCGCCGGCCCTACTGCTGCGGCTGCAGAGCAGCGAGCAGCATGTCAGTGTGGCGGCGCACGTTGTCCTTGAGCTGCTGGAGCGCCCTGGTGAACTCCGGCAGGTCCGCCTCCCCGAGCGCCTCCACGTCCGCCTCCCACCAGAACCGCCTCCCCGCCTTAGCCTGCAGCACCTTCTCCCCGACGGCGTCCATCCGCGCCTTCTCTGCCGCTATGTGCTCCCTGGTCTCCTCCGCCGCCCGCAACAGCCCCATCAACGCCTCATAGTCCTCAACAAAGTCGGCGTCGTCAGCAGGGGCGCCGTCGCCGGGGAGTGGGACGTAACGGCGGAGGACGGCGTCGACGGAGGGGCTGCCGAAGCCGAACGCGTTGTCGCCTTCGGAGAAGACGACGATGGCGACGCGGGCGCCGCAGAGCATGGAGAGCTCGGAGGCCTTCTTGAAGAGCCCGTAGCGGCGCTTGGAGAAGGTGACCTGCCGGCGATCCTTGCGCTCGATGCGGCGGATCTCAATGCGCTGCCGCCCCTTGCTCGTCCTCCCGCCCGGTTGCACCATCGTCGTGATGGACCGAGCGGCGGCTGCTTCGTTCTTCTTTCTTGCTTGCTCTGCTTCTCTCAAAGCCTCAATGCGATGCAAGGAAAGAGATCTTCAGGCGAGTACAAATAGAGGAAGCCATTGCCAAAAATGGCGCGAGAGGAAGGCGAGCGGGGTTGCCGATTTACCTCGATCTTTTTACCGGATACGGTAATTTCCGTGCGTGCTACGATACGGCCGTGGAGGCGAGTCCGTGTTGGACGAGGTAATTTTTTTGGAAGGGAACCTCTGTGTGTATTTTTGGAAGGTGGTCATGATAATTACTACCATACGGGGAGAGCGCGAGGGGGTGGTAATTGGTAAACAAACCGGTGATATCGTGGCCGAGATCCAAAAATACGAATTTGGAAGGAAATAAAACACAACACGAGAATTCACGTGTTAATTGGGAAAACTATACCGTTTTACAGTATTAAAAAACCAGGGTCACCAAATTTAGGTAAAATTTTGTCCGAAAAATCCAAATCAAAATTTGAATTCGAATGAAATTGGTCGAGAACACACCAAATTCGTGAATCATCCCCAACCGGCGCTCTCCACGTGCCCGAAGAGGAGGAGAGGAGGAGCTGAGGCGGGAGGAGAAGAGCAGTCGCGACAGGGGAGGAGGAGCCATGGCATCGCGGCGCTCAGCAGACGACTATTGTTTTTTCTTTCTTTTTTGAGTAGGGTATAGTTAACCCAAACCATACCGAATTTTACTCATACTCATTTGAAGTGGTATTATTCATACCCAAAGAAAACTACGTATTCAAGGAGAGGTTTAAGTTAAAAGGCTTGTGAAAGAAAGCTTTTATAAAGTTCGGTATATGAAATTTCAATCTCGCGTTCACACCGTAAAAGTTTCATGAAATCAACTAGTATCTGTTAGAGGTGATTTAGCGTGCAGATCTAAATATATGCACCTTGTATTTGTTAGGTGTAGCTTCCGGCAGCAGTATCGCATTTTAAGATTTAAGCGTCTACAAAATGCCATCATCTAAAAAATTTTACTTTCAGCACGGCAAACAAAACATACACCTCACAGATGGACCTTGCCTATCTGCCAGCCAAACTGAATCATTTTTACTTTGTTGAAAATCATACATTGCTTACGAGGTTCACAATTTCACATCGAGACATAAATCAACATTTTGCATTTATACTATCACTGAAGCACCTTAGGTTTTATTACATGATATTACTTTCTGACCTTACTCTCATTTGGCACTATTAGAACAGGTAATGATAACTTTTTTTTGTTGTTGAACTAACGAATCCAAAAAGGCCAACAAGTCATTCTTGTCTAGTGAATTCGAAAGGAAGATCAAGATCAAGTGTACAGCATATATTCATGTTTAGTGAACTCAAACTGAATGAACTGAAGGAAGTTGCAAGAGATTATCTCCACTTTCCGGCACATAATTAAAAGAAGCACATCTCTGTACCGCACGACCCTACTGCTGCCGCGGCGGTGGAACACAGAGCAGCAGCTTGTCGGCGCGGTGGCGCACGTTGTCCTTGAGGCGCTCGAGCGCCCTGGCGAACACCGGCAGTTCGGCCTCCCCGAGCGCCTCCACATCTGCCTCCCACCAGAACCGCCTCCCCGCCTTCGCCTGCAGCACCTTCTCCCCGACGGCACCCATCCGCGCGTTCTCCGCAGCGGCCTGCTCTCTGATCTCGTCCGCCGCCCGCCTCAGCCCCATCAACGCCTCGTAGTCCTCAACAAAGTCGGCGTCGTCAACAGTGACGTGGTCGCCGGGGAGGGGGGTGTAGCGGCGGAGGACGGCATCGACGGAGGGGGCGCCGAAGGCGAACGCGTTGCCGGCTTTGGAGAAGGCGACGAGGGCGACGTGGGCGCCGCAGAGCATGGAGAGCTCGGAGGCCTTCTTGAAGAGACCGTTGCGGCGCTTGGAGAAGGTGACCTGCCGGCGCTCGTCGTTCTCGATGCGGCGGATCTCGATGCGCTGCCGCCCCATGCTCGTCCTCGCCATCCTCTGGACCGAGCGAGGAAACGCGGCGGCTGCTCTTTCTTGCTTTTCTCGAGACCTCGATGCAGGGAGCAAGACCTCAATGGCGATGCAAGGAAGGAGATCCTCAGCCGGGTATAAATAGAGGAGGCATTGCCAAAAATGGCGCGAGAGGACGGCGAGAGAGATTGGTGATCTTACTTGGATTTTTTTAACCGGATACGGTAAATCCCGTTTCCGCATTGGATTGGAATTCATGGGCTGCCCGACCCGACAAGCGTCAGCGGCGGGATCAAGGGCGCGATAGATGGACTGATCAGACTAGAACACGTTGCGTGCTTCCTTCCCTGATTGAAACTCGTGTTGATGAAAAGAAGAAAGTTGTGCAGGGAGATTAGGAAGGGGATTGATAAGAAGGTGGAGAGGGAGAGAGGGAGAGAATCGGCCAAACTCACTCACGACATAGGCCGTGTGGGCGGCTCAGGAAGGACCGGCTTCATCAAACTCACTCTGACGAAAAATGGGGGACCTTCTCGTCTCCTGCGAGGCCGTGCGTCTCCTCACTGAACCAAGGCTAGTGTCGTTCTGCTACAGCAGTACGCGCTTACTGGAGCCAACCATGCCGCCCAAGCCCAACTGAAACAAGATGCGTTTTGCATCACTCGTATGAACATGGAGAAAAAATTCCAAGGCCGAGTGGACTGTGGAACTAGTTCCTAAAGCATTGTGTTTTCTCCAGGAGCATCTCTGCATGAGCAACACATCTATCTATCTTTTTATTAAGGGAAATTTTTGTTGCTACCACTAAAAATATGTGCAATATCGGTTCCCCCACTGCAAATTGGGTCATTTAATTTCATTTATATCACTGAAATTTTTTGGCTCCATTTTGTTTTTGCCGCTACCGTCAGTCAAAACCCCTTGACTGTCAAATTGTATGTGAATAGATTTATTTACCCTTCCTTCTTGCTCTTCCAAAAGAAAGTTCAACAAGGAAAAAATTGTAACGAACTGCGAGATTCCTAATTAAAATTGTTAAGAAACCATTAGACCCTAAGTTTAATTATATCTACATGATAAATATAAAGTTATAAATAATTAATGAGATTAAAGGCACCCCATTTTGTAGGCTAGAAATTCGTGCAATAATATGTGAAAGGGAAAACAAAAACAACGAGCCTTGACCCTTGACGGGCATGCCTTTGGTTAGCTAATTAAAGTACTTTCTTTATCTTTTTCCTCTAGAGTAAAAAAGTGAGAGAATTAATGAGAAATACATGTACCAGAATTGTTATAATTTTACAACAAATATAATTTATAGATTAGGGTTATAGAACGAACACAAGATCTAACACAAGTGCTAGAGTTGGCAAGAAACACAAAGAGATAGCAAGAAAACGTGTAGATCAGTGGTGCGTAACAAGGAGATCGATGAGGTGCACACTACAACAGAACTGGTTTGTAGAGACGATTTCTTTGTATTGTAGAGGCACTTTTTTTACTGCCTGGCAATTGTAGATGTAGAGACGTTTTCGAAAACACCTCATAAACGCTCATGTATCGTCGCTATGACAGTAGTGAAATTTTTTAAAGCGTCTATACTGGATATACAGCATTAATTACGTAGAGACGTTGCACTATGTCTCAACAAATAAAATATAAAAAATGTGTGAACTCTTGCAAATGTTGGTACTCCAACTCTAGACCTCACAGAAAATACTTCTCTTAAACTTGTCATACTAGCCACCTCAATCTCACGTGTTTAGTTGTGTGTTACAATATTTATAGGTAGTTCTTTTTTAACACATATCAACCACCGAAAAAAATGTCTCTAGAGAGTTGGAAAGTGTATCAAAATAATGTTTTTACACAACTAAACCTTTAGGCAAATTAGAGAGTGTATCAAAAACGTCTCTATAAGATAATTTTTTGTACGTCAAAACCGTATATCTAGCATACAAAATTTTGAAGTGATTTTTAAAGTGTTTCTAAAAACGCTTCTAGACTACATAACTCTTTATTTTAGAGACAAATTAAAAAGCGCCCATAGAAAAGCGTATCTACGAGGGTTTTTCTTGTAGTGGCATGTGCACATCAATAATAGCAATCATGTCACCAATTAAGATGCCCGACTCAGTAATGCAAACCCAAATATGAATGGTGATTTCCTATATTGAAGATAATTAAGGAAGCTCTTCAAAAGTTCGTGCATGCATGCATGAGTAGGATGTCTACACAAGGCATACAATTGGTCGGAGTAGTTCAAGCATTGCATGAGGATCTCTTACACAAATCCGAATCAAGCATGAATCAATACTAATTGGAGAAAACAATAGTAAAGTTCGGTTCCAACAAGGTAGACCAGTGTCCTAAAGCCAAGTCCAAGAATAATCGCTTCGGTCTCTACTTGAACTGACTGCAAAACATAGAGACACCGCACCACAACTCACAATTGACGGCAGGAGCCTTGGCAGACGCCATCGGCAGAATGGCAAGTCTTTCCCATTGTTAAAAAAATATGTGATGTTTTGGACATTTAAAAAATATATGATTCTTTTGGACATGACATGGCCTACAATATGTTCCCTACCTACTCTCATTTCTAGAAAGAATAGTGGACGGTGAATTGAGTAACACATGTACATTGGTCGTCCCTATGTTTAATTAAAAGAGAAGAGCAGAAAACGTTATAAAATGAGATGATTAAAAAATAATACAAAGTGTGTGAAATACAAACAGATCATAACCACATACTCCCTATGTTCTTTTTTACTTGACTTCCTATGATCCGTACGGTTTGACTGTCAATAAGTTTAAAACTATATAGAAAGGCTATATGAAAATTATATTATTAGATTTGTTGTTAAAAATACTTTCATGATATTATAACCTTATTAATTACATCGTAACATAAAGCTATAAAAAATACGGTCAAAGTGGCATCTCGGAGACCGTGAAAAGTCAACAACGTCAAGTAAAAAAGAACGGAGGGTTATATTAGCATAAACATAGGACATCAACCCCTAACGGTCAAAAGTCGTCATAGGAAATCAAGCTGTTCGAGCTTGGAGTTGATCATGTTAAATCAGACAATAGCAAGAACCTTGGGGTTGTGTCTGCTTGTTTGGCTGCTGTGTAAATGTTGCCTGGTTCGATTGTCGATAATACTTATTTATTAGATATTTTTGCATTTGTAAAGTAGGTTACAAGTGAACTGTTGACCTTTCGCATTTGTAATGTGCATCACTCCAAATATTAGTCCAAAATTTTCCTTATGAAAAATACGTTAATTCAAATTCTAAAGGTTGGAGCAAAACAAAGAGTAGGCATTATTTGAGGACAACTCCCAGGGAAAAAAAAGGTGAACATGTATTTTGCTGGGCCTGGATGCAGAGAAGATGGAAGGTCGTTCGTACTCTGAAGCATGCGGCTGGTGTTTCTTGTGCACACACCTGGGCCTTAGGAGGCACGTACATGTGCACCGGCTGTACGCTGGAACTGTCAGGCCATGGGCTTAATGGAGAGGAGATCCAGGGTGCAGCCGCCTTGCGGGCCGCGCGGAAAACCCACTGGAATAATGAGGTAATCTCTATTGATCTGAACTCTGAAGAACAGAAAATGAATTATCTCTATCTCACTTAGAGCACATGTACAATAGTGTGAGTTAGAGTATGTACAATAATGTGATGATAGCTATCTGTAAGTCTTAACACATAGGACACAAGATGATGTAGAAGAGAGAGAGGAAGCACAGATAATTGGGCCATCCCTCATGCAGTAGTCGACTGTAACACGAAAACCAAGACATATTGTACATGGAGGAGCTGTATATAGAGACATGTAATAAGATAAACTATTGTAGAAGTTGCCTTTAGTGTTATTTATAGATGACATAAAATAATACTATAGATAACAGTTGTCTATACCATTATACATACCCTTAGGCTTAGCCAGCTACTTCTTCCCTCGCACACACAAACGGGATGGTAAGCGAGCTGGAGAGTGTCATCAATCTCACGCACACCACACCCATGAGATGATTAATGTGACTGTGCGCTATATACACATACACATACACATACACATACACATACACATACACATACATACACGTGATAGAAAAGAAGGGATAACCTGCCTACATAATAGACTCGGTAGTGGTACTGACATTGTAGATATTTTTTTTCAGGCTTGAGAGATTGGTGGAAAACAAAACGATAGTACGCCTGTAGGCTATTTTCTCCCGGAATTACGAGCAACCTGACGTAACATCTCGACAATCCTGGTCGCCGAGGTTTTGCGTTGCCATTTGATGAGAGCGGTCATAGTTCTAAGTGTTAGAGATATACGTATAGTGTGTTATTCTTCATTGTTATAAGGGGTTATTTGCATATTCACCATCTGTACTTTGTGTATATATATTGGCCCATTGATCTCATATTGAATACAAGCGCTATTCATAACATGGTATCAGAGCCACGTTGAGATTAGGGTTAGGGTCTCACCTTTGCCGCCGCCAGCTTTTCTGCCGGCCGCTGCCGCCGCCCTCCCCGTGTCCCGTCGCTTCCTCCACGCGCCTCGGCGCCACCGGTCATCATTGCCAGAACCGTCTCCTCCATTGCTGCCTCGGCGCCACCCGGCCACTGCTGCCACCCGGACCGTCTCCTCTCCGCCCGCCGTAGATCCGCCGCCTCCTCGACGCCTTAAGGGTCGTCTCCTCGGCCATTCTGCCGGCCGTCTTCGGTCGTCTCCTCGCTGACGCGCCCGACGCCTCGCTTCGCTCTCCCGGCCGTCGCCGCTCTCCCACACCGCCGCGACTCTCGTGTGGGGAACCCGCCGAAACCTCGCCACGCCGCCGCCGCCATCGCCGCCGCCGCCGCCGCCGCCGCTCTCCCGTCTTGGCGTCTTGCTGAAGCGCTGTGAGTGGCAAGGCCTTCGACCTTTTGCCGATTTAATCGGCTCGGAGAAAAAGGCCTTTGCCGATTTTAATCGGCTCAGAGAAGAGAAAAAAAAAACGTCGCTCTAGCCGCCGCACCCTCTAGCGTCGCCTGTTAGACTTCGTTACCTTGGTCGCCGCGCCGTCCAGCGCCGCCTACCAATGGGTACTGTTTCTCTCCCTCGTTGCCCGGTGCTCTTCGATGGTGTTAATTACACCGACTTCGTGTCTCACATGCGTATCCATATGCGTGGTCTTCGTCTCTGGGACATCCTCTCTGGCGACGTCATCTGCCCGCCTTGCCCTACTCCTCCGACGGAGTCTACACTGTCATAAGCGGTAGACAAAATTTATTCTTGCCGAGGCCGCTCACTTTGCTGATGATGAGGCTGCCTCTGCCTACCAAGAGGCTCTGGATTCCTACAAGGATCGACTGATCGTCTATACTCGATGAGTGCGACGAGCGGACTTTCGAAATTTCTTGTTGTCCTCATTGCCAGTGTCCAGCCTCAGTTCTCTTCTGAGGTTGTGGAACTCTCCTCGGCTTTCCAGATGTGGACTCACCTTCGTCAGCGCTACGAGCCCTCTGTTGATACCTTGTACCTATCCGTGGTCCGCCAGGAGCACTCTCTTCAGCAGGGTGATGCTACTGTTGACGCTTTTTACGCTCAGAGCTCTGCTGTCTGGCGTCAGTTGGACTCTCTCCGCGACCTTCTTTGGTTGTCGCTCTTGTCCGTCTTTGCCTAGTATGCGTCTTGACTGGAGTTTCAGTGGTCTCGAGTTCCTTACTCGCTTTAAATCTGAAGTTCGAGCAGAGGCGTGCCCAGCTCCTTGCACGCCACCCTCGTGTCACTCTCTTGGAGGCTCTTACCGAGATCTGGCGGAGGAGACTACTTTGAGTGGTCTTTGATCGATGTCACTCCCCTCAGTGCTCGCCGCTCGTCCCACTGCTACACGTCTCGTTCCACACTTGACTGACTTGCCTCCTCGGTGGTGCCACAGGCGGTGGTGGCCGCCTCCATCTGGAGGTGGCCGTCCTCATCGCTTCCTATGCGACAAGGTCGGCCACATTGAGTCAGTGCTATAAGAAGAAGCGGCATCTTTCACGCCGTTCTTCTACTAGCATCGACATCGGTGCTTCTACATCGGCGTCAGCATCGACTCCTTCGAGTTTCTCTCCATCGAGCAGAGATAGCCGGACTTCGACGCTTGCTTGCCGCTTGTGTTCTCCTCGGCAGTTCTGCGAGTTACACTCATCGACTCTTCTGCACCGAGAAACCACCCTCTACAGTCAGTACCTCCCGTGGATTCTTGATTCGGAGCATCTTTTCACATGACTTCGATGCTTCCACTCTGTCCTTCATTACACCTTTTGATTCTCTGTTAGTGTTCTCACTGCCGATGGTACCTCTCTTCTGTCTCAGTCGAGGACCTCTTAGCAACTCATCTTTTCATGTTCATACATTGCTCATGTTCATCGCCTTACCATGCGACTTCTTTCTCTGGGCGGATTCATTGATCTTGGTTGTCGGGTCATTCTCGACTCGACTCTTGTTGTGTTCAGGACCGCCACACGGAGCTCCGATTAGTTCGGCCCTCGGCGCCTTTACTCACAGCGTCTCTGGGAGCTTGGTAGCTTCACCTTCCTTCACCGCCACCGTCACCGCCAGATCTCTCGCTTCGCCACTCAGTCTCACCGGCTCTTTCGGCGGTGGCATCACCGTCTTGGACATCTGTGTGGATCTCGTCGTCGTCTTTAGTTCGTCGTGGTCTTCGGGTCTGCATCTCAGAGGCGTGTCTTTAGATTGTCGTGTGTAAGTTAGGCAAGCAGATTGACTTCCTTATCCTCATAGTGAGTCGGTATCTCGGCGTCCATTTGATCTTATTCATTGAGATGTTTGGGGTCGGCTCCTTCGTTTGAAAGGGGTCATCGATATTATATCATATTTATAGATGACTTCTCTCGCCACACTTGGATATATTTCATGTCTTCTCGTAGTGAGGCATTGTCTATCTATAAATAATTTGCCACTATGGTTCGCACATAGTTCTCCACTTCTATTCGTGTCTTCGTGTTGATTACTGGCGGCGAGTACCTCTCTCGTTACTGCGGCTTCCTTCCTTGGCGAGGGCACTCTCGCTTCGATTCTCTTGCCACGGTGCTCATGCTCGAGAATGGTGTTCTTTGGCGCAAGCATTGTCACCTTCTTGAGTCGGCTCGTGCGATGATTGCCGCTCTATTCCACCTCACTTTTGGGCCGAGGTTTCCCCGCCACCTATCTCGTCAACATCCGGCCTTCTTACGCTCTTTGTAGCGCAATCCTGTTGGCGTCTCGTGGTCTCCTTCGACTACTCGCCCTTAAATGCATTTGTTCGTGTTTGCTACGTTCTCCTTGCCCTCGAGAACGCACCAAACCGACTTTCGATCTGTTGAGTGTGTCTTTACGGGATCTGATGCGAGCACAAGGGCTATCGGTGCTGGGATCCTGTTGGTCGACAGATGCGGATTTCTCGGGATGTGACTTTCGATGAGTCTCGTCCCTTCTACCCACGTCCTACCTCTCCTTCGGCTTCCTCTGTGGATTCTCTATCCTTTTTGACCTTTCCAGATACACCTATATCTGTCTTGCCCTCTTCCACCAGTCCCACTGAGTCTCCACATATTCCTCCTGTGGCCTCTCCGCCGTTGTCGCCGCCTGCTTCGTCTCCTGCGGCTCCTCAGGCTCCCCGCACTACACTCGTCTACACTCGTCGACCTCGTATTGAGGATCTTCCAGATGAGCTATCTTCTTCTGATGCTCCATCTTCTCCTCGCTACGCTCTCCGCGATCGCCAGTCGATTCGGCCCCCTACCCGTTTTGCCTTTGCTGGCGCAGCTACTCGTGAGCCTGCCTCCTACCAGGATGCTGTTACTCATCCTGAGTGGCAACATGCCATGGTCGAGGAGATTGCTGCCCTTGAGCGTACTAGTACTTGGGATCTTGTTCCTTTTCCATCTCACTCTCGTCCCATCACATGTAAGTGGGTCTATAAGATTAAGACTCGCTCTGATGGCTCTCTTGAGTGCTATAAGGCGCGTCTTGTTGCTCGTGGCTTCCAGCAGGAGGATGGTCGTGACTACGACGAGACTTTTGCTCCTGTGGCCCACATGACCACTGTTCGCACTCTTCTTTCGGTGGCGTCATTCGCCCAGTGCATTCAGCTTGATGTCAAGAATGCCTTTCTTAATGACGAGTTGCGTGAGGAGGTCTACATGCATCCGCCACCTGGGTATTCTGTTCCTGAGGGTATGGTCTGTTGCCTTCGTCGCTCTCTCTATGGCCTTAAGCAAGCCTCTCGTGTTTGGTTTGAGCGCTTCTCCTCTGTGGTCACTGCTGCTGGCTTTTCAACGAGTGATCATGATCCTGCGTTCTTTGTCCACACTTCGTCTCGTGGTCGGACTCTTCTTCTTACGTATGTTGATGATATGATCATTCGGAGATGATTCGAGTACATTGCCTTTGTCAAGGCTCGTCTTAGTGGCGATTCCTTATGTCGGATCTTGGTCCTTTTCGTTACTTCCTTGGGATTGAGGTTACTTCCACTCGGATGGTTTCTTTATGTCCCAAGAGAAGTATATTCAGATCTTCTTGATCGCGCCTCCCTCAACGATCAACAGTCTTGTTGAGACTCCCATGGAGCTCAATGTTCACCTCGACCCTTTGATGGCGAGCCTCTTTACGATCAGGCTACTCGCTATCGTCATCTTGTTGGGAGTTTTGTCTACCTTCTTTGTTACTCGTCCGGATATCACTTATCCGGTTCACATTACGAGTCGATTCGTTTACGCTCCAACTCGGATCCACTATAGCCACCTTCTTGAGTTCTGCGATACCTTCGTGGGACTATCTCTCGCCGTCTCTTCTTTCCACGCTCCGGCTCGTTCTGACTTGAGACTTATTCGGATGCTACTTGGGCGGCGATCCCTCGATCGCGGTCTATCTCTGCTTCTTGTATTTTTCTTGATGGTTCGCTTATTGCACGGAAGGCTAAGAAACAGATTGCAGATGTCGTTCGAGTCAGGTGAGTTGCGAGCTATGGCTCTCTTGACAGCAGAGATTATTTGGCTCTGATGGTTACTTGAGAATTTTGGTGTTTACATTACTACAGAGCTCCTCTCTTGTCGACGAAGACAGTGCTATCAAGATTGCCCATGACCCTATGAAGCATGAGCTCACCAAGCATATTGGTGTTGATGCTTCCTTCATGGGGTCTTGTGTGCATGATCGGTGATTGCTCTTGATATGTGCCTTGAGCTTCAGATAGCGGATTTCTTCACGAAGGCCCAGACTCGAGCACAGCACGGCTTCTACCTCTCCAAACTCAGTGTTGTTGATCCACCATGAGTTTGAGGGGGGGTGTTAGAGATATATGTATAGTGTGTTATTCTCCATTGTTATGAGGGGTTATTTGCATATTCACCACCTGTACTTTGTGTATATATATTGGCCCATTGGCCTCATATTGAATACAAGCGCTATTTATAACACTAAGCTGTAGTGAAGATTTTCCACTTCGTGAGGCGGATGGACGATTAAAAGAGTTGCTTAAGCTAAATGCAAAAGGATTCAGTAACTGGGCATAGCATAACACAATTTTGTCCGTCAACATCCTGTTGTACTCTGTGATTCAGATTTCAGAGGTTACTTGTGATCGATTCAGCTGGATCAGGCAGAGACAGGAATTTAGTGTTGGGGGTGTACACCTAAAGCAACGCCGGGTGCGATTAGTTCAAACCAGGAAAAAAGCTATCGGCTAGGAAAAAATTTCGGAGCCTAGCGATAGACCCGGTTAATGGAATTTTCGGATTTATTTCGGCCAAATTTTTCGAATCGAAATTTGATTTTTTTTGTGAAGTTAAAACGAAAAATACAAAAAAAATAAAATGCATAGCCAAGGTTCGAACCCAGAACCAACCTCTTCAAGACTAAGGGTGTTTTCACCACGGCACATGCACGCTTGTGTTTGTATATGGTTACAAACTTTTTTTATATTTGTCAAAAAAACTAACAAATCCGAATTTTTTTGGCCGGATAGAAATTTTACCGGAGGGGTTCGGTAAATCCGATTTTCACCGGTAACCGCCGAAATTTCGCCGAAAAGTTTTCACTAGTTCAAACTACGCATCGTCCAACGAAACTACCCGTTAGAAGTAAAAAAAACATCAAGAAAAAAAGAATAGAGAAAATTGTCTACTAGTATCTTTTCACATGTCATTACTATAGTAATCAATTTGGAAAATGACTTGCATAATAATATGAATGTGAGAAAAATGGAAGTTGCTCCATGCACACCTGCAAAACCATAGGTCTTAGTGAGTGGCGCGTCGTCTACTGCTGCTTGCTGCTCCCACACTGGTGCCACGCCACCCACCGCTCCTCCTCTCTGTGCCGCACCGGCCGTCGAGCTGCAGGAACCAAATTGGGGAGGAGTTGGAGTATTAGAGATAGAAATGGATGTGGGCTGGTGAGTGATGAGATGGCTGTGGGCTGGTGGAGGCATGAGCGGGCCGTGGGTTGTGAGATGAGCTTTCAAAAGAGTGCACACCAAGGAGTACTATGAATATGGCCCAAATGCAGAACTAATCCCTGGAAATATTTTCGATTTTTTGATGTGTCCGGGCACCCTTACTGGCTCCGCCCATGATTGTACCCAGAGATAAATTACTGGTACTCTGCAGGTGTGCATCAGGAAGTGATTGTTTCAGTTGGCGATTGTAGCTAGCCGAGATGACACCATGACAGGAACAAAAGGCTGTGCCAAGAACCAAAACATTTCATCAGAACATATACCAAAAGCCTTCGCTAGCTAGCTTGTACAACTAGTCTTTTGTGATAGTACTCTCTGTGATCGATTGTACAATGACTTAGGAAGGTGCGGGTGCGGGTGCCTCACTGCCTTAGTGCCTGGCGACTTGCTCTAGTTGGTGGTCTGATAGGCTGAATTGTTGAAATGGTCAGCCCAACTCCTTTTATACTTAATTAGAAAAAAAAAACTCATTTATTTTTGGGGTGCCCGTGCATCACGGCACCCCTGCCGCCGCCCATGGCTGGATGGGTTTTAAGCTTTTAAGTTTACGCTCGCAGAATTAAATTTTGCTGTGAAAACGAGTTTAGATTAATGACGCTATTCCATACCGTTTGTGATAGATTTGATTAATTGTCACGAGTTTGCACACTGTACTGCAAACTGTCATGCATGCAACCTGTATGTTGTCACGTACCTGTAGGTCTCTCGACGGAAATAACAGCTAGATGTGTCGTCGATGTGTATGTTCGTTACACTATCGCAGTTTTGTAAGATAATACTATGGTTCTGTTCTGTTCTGTTCGGTAAAATTATATATATCAACCATGCGAGTGACCATACATGCCTCGTGATTTTATCAATCATTTCAGCCTGTCATGTCATCCTTGTGGTGCATTCATGAATGGCTAGCTGTAACATCCTATTTTTAGGATGGTTGTTATTTAGATTTCAGTTATGTTGGAGTTTCAAAAATTTATTTGAAGTTAAGTGTGTACTTCCAAAACCTTCCCCGTAAATTTCAAAGTTGGTTTGAATTCAAAAGCTTATTTCAGAAAATTCTTTTGAAAGCCTCTTGGACCTAGCCCGTTCCTTCCTCCGGCCCATCTGGCCCCTCTCCTCCTCCTGCCCTTTTCTTTCATTTCGATCAGGTGGTCGAAACCTTCTTTCGACCACGTGCCCACTCTGCCGCGCCCCGTGCGCCTTGTCCTCGCCTAACGCCCTCTACTGCCACCTACTCCTCACACCCACTTTGACTTAGGTGCCCCTCTCCCCGCCTAGTCTTGTCACCAGAGCGCCCCCTCTGCGCCCGAACCGCGTTGTGCGCGCTAGCGCCCCGCTCTGTCCCGCCCCCATGCTCTCACCTACCGCCCTCAGGACCGCGCGAGTTCTCCTACGCCTTCAACGACTCTCTCTCTCTCTCTCTCTCTCCTCCTCTCCTCTGGACTATAAAGAGTCCGAGCAGCCCCTCTTCATCTCCTTTCCGCCACACAACTCTCCCTCTTTCCCGCTCTTGTTGCTGTGGTTTCACTACTAGAAAAAGACTAATACTGGATGCCTCATCACAGACGGTTTCTTTGGAACCGTCCATATTAATCTAATCCGCAGCGGTTTTGGTTTAGCGACAAAATGCGTATTCTTAACTTCTGTAAAAACCGTCTGTGAAGTATCAGAGACGGTTCATGTTGAAGAATCGTCTGTGATATTACTAAATTCTCAGATGGTTATTTATTGGAACCGTCTGTAATGAGAAATGACTGGTTAGTCGATTCTGATGACCAGTTCCTCGGGACTGATCTTTTAAAGTGGTTGAAGTTGATCTCCAACAGAAGAAAGCAAAAAAATATGTAATATGGTAAGCACCTTGTTTCGTATGTGTAAGTATTTCACTATCTATAATGTGTAACTTTCGATCAAGTATTGATCGGAAGTTACACATCATAGACAGTGAAGTGCTCACTTGATCGGAAGTCAATTTGTTCCGTGAATTTTGTCTTACTAAAAGGGTATGGAAATGAGAACTTCAAGAAGAAATGAAAGTAAGAAAAGATGGGAAGAAGTTTGTGAGTGATTTTTTTCTTAGTTCTACCTTCTAGTGTGTCAGACTTTGAGTTCAAACTAATGTTTTACTAATATGTGAATGTGTCATATATGTTCTGAATTTGCATTTATGTATATTATCACAGACGGTTCTATATCGGAACCGTCTGTGATGTGTATTTAGCACAGACTATTCTACTTTAGAACCATCTGTGATGTCTATTTATTACAGACGATTCTACTTTAGAACCGTCTGTGATGTGTAGCCCTATTTATATTCGAAATCTAGGGTTTGCTCGCGTCCCCCACTCAAATGATTAAGTTTCGTCGCGGCGCACTAGGGTTTGGGCTCCTACATCTTCCCGAGCCCGGCGCCACCTCCTCCTCGAGCCTGGCGCGCCTCCTCCCCCGAGCCCGCCGCCTCCTCCCCGAACCCGATGCCCCTCCTCCCCTGAGCTCAGCACGCTCCCCAAGAGAAGTCACCCGCTTCCTCGATGGCGCCTCCTTCTCAAGCACGGCGCGCCTCCTTCTCAAGCCCGGTGCGCCTCCTCCTCCTCCCCCCCCCCGAGCACCAGCCGCTGCCTCCTCTAACCCGGTGCGCCTCCTCTCTTGCTCTGAGGTGCACTCGGCCAGTGCATCCTGGGTGGTTCTTGTCATCCCTTCATGAGTTGTTTGTGTTTTTCAGAATTGATTTACTTTACTAATTGTGTGTGCTAGTTGTATTTCAATCTATCTTGACTAGCACTAGGAGACTTGGTTGAAGAATCTAGACCCGCCATTATATGTTAATGGAGTTTTGATGATTAATGACAAACCTAATTGTGAGACTAACACTTCTAATTTGTTATATCATGTTTAGTCTCATTTGGATATAAAAGTGAAAATCAAAGAGGTATGTAGTTAGTCATTATAATTCATATATCCTCGAATACTTTAACTTGTGTAGTTAAATTATTCTTGTGAGTATATAAGACTTGTGTAGTCTAAATATACTTGTATATGAGTACAACATAACTTGTGTAGTTAATATGTACTCATATATCCTTGAATATATATAACTTGTGTAGTTATATATATTCATATGAGTATATACAACTCGTGTAGTGCGTATATACTCATACCAATCTATATTCAATTATTTGCTATTGAAATGATTATCATCAATTGCCAAAGAGGGAAAGATTACGGTATCTTGTCCCAAACCATTTTGAGACGGTATGGTGTGGTAATTAACGATGATCATATTGTTGGAACTAACATTTTCTATAAGTTGGATGAAATAGGTTATGTTCCATATGGTTGACGATTTGGGAAGACATCATGAGTTGATTGTCATCAAATCAAGAGCTTGGATAAAGGATGCATTATGTGTTGATACGCATCAAGATAAAGAAGAAGAAATCATCGTGTGTCGATGATATTCAAGAAGAGAAAATTATCATGTGTTGATCAAGTCAAGAGAAGCTTCATCATGTGTTGATGAAGGGCAAGCAAAGGATGTCATCATGTGTTGATGAGCGATTGACATGTTGATTGACATGTTGCCAATATTTGTGAATGTGTTTTACAAATAGTTGTGGCTCATGTTTAGTCATTGCAGCATGTGACTTAATTTGCGAATGTGTTTTGCAAAGTGTTTAAGTTCATGTACCCTATTCCTTGTGGTTTTGATTCTAAAAGTTAGCAAATGTGTTTTGCAACTTGTTGAGAATCTTGCCTTTGTCTTGTGTTTGCATCACGTATCAATTTGGCAAATATGTGTTTTGCAAAATTGAGTTGAAACGAATACAAACTGTCTTTTCTCTGAAATCGGTAGTACCGGCGTTGTGTGCGCGGTACTACCGCATGTCGGTAGGACCGGCGTTTTGGAGCGGTACGTAAATTCCAGAACGCATGTTTTTGGGTTTACTTGGCTCTCTTCTTGGTGCGGTAGTACCGGCTCTGTGTGAGCGGTACGACCGCATCCCGGATGTACCTATTTTTGTTAGCGGTACGTAAATTCCAGAACGCATGTTTTTGGGTTTACGTACCGCTAACAAAAATCGGTACATCCGGGATGCGGTCATCAACACATGATGACATCCTTTGCTTGCCCTTCATCAACACATGATGAAGCTTCTCTTGACTTGATCAACACATGATAATTTTCTCTTCTTGAATATCATCGACACACGATGATTTCTTCTTCTTTATCTTGATGCGTATCAACACATAATGCATCCTTTATCCAAGCTCTTGATTTGATGACAATCAACTCATGATGTCTTCCCAAATCGTCAACCATATGGAACATAACCTATTTCATCCAACTTATAGAAAATGTTAGTTCCAACAATATGATCATCGTTAATTACCACACCATACCGTCTCAAAATGGTTTGGGACAAGATACCGTAATCTTTCCCTCTTTGGCAATTGATGATAATTATTTCAATAGCAAATAATTGAATATAGATTGGTATGAGTATATATGCACTACACGAGTTGTATATATCATATGAATATATATAACTACACAAGTTATATATATTCAAGGATATATGAGTACATATTAACTACACAAGTTATGTTGTACTCATATACAAGTATATTTAGACTACACAAGTCTTATATACTCACAAGAATAATTTAACTACACAAGTTAAAGTATTTGAGGATATATGAATTATAATGACTTAACTACATACCTCTTTGATTTTCACTTTTATATCCAAATGAGACTAAACATGATATAACAAATTAGAAGTGTTAGTCTCACAATTAGGTTTGTCATTAATAATCAAAACTCCATTAATATATAAATGGTCTAGATTCTTCAATCTCCCCTTTTGGTGATTGATGACAAACCCCATATAAATAACAACATTTGGATATAAATCAATTATATGATAAGAATGAACGCATTTTAAACGACATGAAGTGAAAATTGAAACCTTTGTTCTCCCCTTTTGGTATTTGATAAATTCATCCAATTTTAGCTCATACAACTTCTCCCCCATAATTTCTCCCCCTTTTGGCATTAATCACCAAAAAGAGATCTCAAAAGAATTGATCCAAGGAGGAGTCTCTGCAAAAACTTATGAACTAGGTAGAAGGAGTCATTTTAATTTGAGTATTGAAACATTTCTCCAAGCAATTTCCATAGAGGTAGAAACTCCCCCTAAAAGTATGCATAGTGGGATGTGAATTGGAGATTATGCATATGAAAGGATTTTAATAAAATTTCGACGGAGTTTCCTCTATAAAATGGATTCAAGTAGGCATGACAATGGATAATCATGAAATATAATCATGCAATCATCAATCATTTAATCACAATCACAATCACATTTCAGACAAAGATATTCAGTAAGCATAAGCATCATTAACCATCAAGTTCAACAGTGACAATAGAACCAAAATGTTAAACTATTACACACAGAAGTTTAACCAAGACATAATATTCCATCCATATAGTATATATAATAACAAAAGATCTTTCTTTCTCTAAATCTTTCTAGGTCTTTTCTTTATCTTCTATTTCTCCTCTCTTGACATCAATGAGACTCAGCAGGGTCTTGAACAGAAATAGGAGCTTGGTCTTGAGGGGCTTCAGCTTGAGAAGGAGGAACAACAGGAGCCAGAGAAGATGGAACTTGAGGAACTGCAGCTGAGGAAGAGGGAGGCCTTGGCGGTGAATTTAAGCGACGACGAGCATAGTGCCAAGGACCTAAGGAGTTCACACAATCAGTCAAGGCATTAAATCTGCTGTTTGTCTCTTCCTGGAATGCTAGCTGGGCTGTCTTCATCTCCAGCTGAAAATTTCTCATCTCTTGCAAATTATTGATGATCATTTGTTGATTTTGAAGAATCTGAGCAAGTGTGACTTGATGACCTTCTTCTTGGGCTGCTGCCTCTGGAGCATCCTCTTCTTGCTGTTCATTGTGCACTTGATGCTCTTGTTGAGCTGGCTGTCCCAAGAACTGAACAGGAGGATTTTCTCTTGGTTTGTATGCCTTGTGGACTGTCCCTAATCCTCCTCTAAAACCAGTTTGTCTAACAATCAGAGCCATAATATAAGGAGCATGGTAAATTCTCTTGACTCTGTCATTTTTGGAGGAGGCAATCCCTCTGATAATAACATCAATCACATCAAACTTTTTGCCTTCCAAGATCAGCTCTATTATGTTCCAAGCATGCCCTCTTATTGCATCGAAATTTCCACTCTTAGGCAAAATAGTATGATTAATAATTCTATTAATCAAACTAGGAAAGGTTTCAGTCCATGGATCCTTCCTGGAGTATACCTGATGGTGGGATCATAAAACTCGGTCCAAGGCATGGCAGGGAAGGGCAAGGCTATTATAGACTTTCTCATAAGTGCTTGATTCTGTATGAAGTGCAAGCTCAAAATCATGTTTAGTGCAAGTCAAAACCCTTGTCCCTGTCATCCAAGATATTTCATCGAAATCAGGAGAGATATAAACTGTAGCATAAAATTGTCTGATGATCTCCTCATTGTAATCACTTCTCAGAGCTACTAGGTGAAAGAGACCAGCTCTTTGAAACAGTCGATATGCACCATCATATTTATCCAAGTTATTCAAATGAGCCCAGTTGATCCATTTATGATCAGCAAATTTCCTATCTGGGCCATAACATTGCTCATGAACTAGCTCTTGAAATTTTGTGTGGAATCTGAGATCAAGAGAGGACCTGGGAAGTTCAAATTGATTCTTGTGGCGCATTATCGCGTAGTCATCAGCTGAAATGGTCCTCAAATCAATTTCTTGTTCCTCATCAACATTCATTTCTTCATCACTTGTAGCAGCTGCCTCACTTCCTGAATGAGATGAATTCATTTCATCTTTTGAGTCATCAGCAGGCCCTTTACCTCTGTCATTATTTCCTTTTTGTCGAACTTCTGAGAATTGTTGAATTTCAGTGGATTGATGCGAAGAAGATTGGCCTCGAGGGGCACCAACTGGTTTGCGGGATGTACCCCTTGATCTCGGCATCTTCAAACAGATAGAACAGATTACAAAGGAGTTTGAAAGATCAAACAAATAGGATTAAATTTGAATGAGACAGTGTTTTTGTTATGTCAGGATAATCGGTAGTACCGTTGTTATTGAGCCGGTACGACCGCATTGCGGTAGTACCGTGCTCAACACAGCGGTAGTACCGCATCTCCAGAATGAGTTCGAGGGGCAATAAATTTCAATGAAATTTGATGTTTCTTTTGGATTGATTCCAAGGAATGGATGTATGAATATCATGAGACATCAACATTGTCTATTTGCCCACTAGAACTACAAGAACACATCCACATTCAAACTAAACCCTAAAAAGACCTAGGGTTTCCAAGATTTCGGTAAAACATGGATCGAATGGAGTCTTACCTTGAGGAATGAGAGTATGAAACCCTAGAGTGGCAAGTGATTGACTGGAATCACCAACTGACCGAAGAACTCCAAGGATTTGAGTGGATTTTGGTGGAGTTTCTTCGGGGGAGAGAGGGAGCCCGAGAGACGGCAGTGAAAGGAGATGAGGCGGTAGTTCCTCAGGGGGTTGAGAGGATAAGGTAAAACCGCACACAGCAGTAAATGCTCTTCCACCCACTAATGCGGTAGTACCGCATTTATACCTCCGGTAGTACCGCGACGCGGTAATACCGCTCGATAAACGTCGGTCGTACCGATTTGCCTGGGACTACCAGATTTGAGCAGAGATTTGAAGAGATTGCAAATGATCCCAAGTTTTTGCACTCCATTAAATAACCTTTAGGATCATTATGCAATAGATAGCAGAAATAAACTTTAAGAACATAATTTTTTATAAATTAGATTTTTGATTTTGCAAATCAAACTTTTATTTTTGAAAGCACTTCTTTGAAAGAGCCAAATTTGCACAACTAAACAATTTACAGAATTTAATGCATCCAATTGCATGTGTGAGTTATAAATACCATTATGGACCTATTTATGTGAATAATTTTGGCTCATATGGAAAAACTCACTTAAGTGCTAGAAGGTGACCTTTTAGGTCAAACTTGAATTTTGGATGAATTTCAAAATCAAATAACTTTTGATAGGTTGGCCTTTTGAAAAACTTTTGAATACCAAAAATGTTTAGAATGGCCAACTCTAGGTTTTTCCTTTTGAAATCAATTTCAAATTCCTTTTAGAATAGATTTTACATAGAACCTAGTTTAAGTCAAAACAAGAAACTAAGATCTTCAATTTTGGCTAGAAACTCATTTTTGTTTAAAATAGATTTTTCTTGAACCAAAACTTTTGGGAAACCTTTGAAAAGCATTTGTATACATTTTGCAATTAGTTTTTCAAAGTTTATACTAATAATTTCAAGATTTTGACTTTTGGCTAAATGGCTCATTTTTGAAAAACATTACTAGCACTTAATTAATTTGGGCACACATAGGGATGTGATATACATGTATATAACTTAGCACTCCCCCTTAATGTGCCACTTCCAACTTGCTCAAGATTCTAACAAACAAGTTTTTGCACAAGAGCAAGAACAACCCTTTTAAGATTTTACATGAATGCAACCTACACAAGGTATAAGGGCTAGATACTTCAATGTAAATACTTGTTACCGAGATAGCATTGGTTAATGATATGAATTGATCTTCCTCAAGCTTGGCTCCAAATTTGCATAAGATGGAATCCACCTCTTTATGAGTGAGCCAAACCTCCAATACTTCTCCAAGTACCTATTTAACATTTAAGCACCTTTTGGTACCCACACTCGGTTGGGTCCTTGAATGTTAGTCACAATGGATTTGGGCACCCAAATAGCCCTAGCATTAATTTTATGTGAACTAACATTTCTAGCAAACACATTGCCATTTCTATTCCTCCTAAGCAAATAATCATTATTATAAATAAAAGGCTTAGGAGTGATACCTTTAGGACATTCCTTACTAAAATGTCCCTTTTCCCGGCAATTGTAGCAAGTAGGGCTTTTGCTTCCCCTTGATGTCTTCTTATCTTGCTCAATTCCGGTTTGCCTCTTCGTTGAATGTCTTGGCTTGACATCCTTTTGATTTGGGCACACCGAGGCAATGTGACCATTCTTCTTGCATCCAAAGCACTTGATATTGTTGAATTGTTTTCCTCTTTGCTTTGGGTTGCTCTTCATCTTCTTCTTGGTGATGAAACCAAGTCCTCCTTGTCATTTTTCTTATTAGGGCACACGGAGGAAATGTGACCCTTCTCATGACAATTAAGGCACTTAATATTCTTCGTGTGTCTTGCATTGTGCCTCATCTTGCTATTTTCCCTTTTCTTGGGAGTGAAGCCAATACCACTCTTATCTTGCAAGCATACTTACTTGCTCAATATCTCATCGAGAGTGGCCTTCCCTTTATAGCTTCTTTCCAAGTCGATCTCCAATTTTGTGACTTGGGCCTTGAGCTCATTATTTTCCTCTACAAGGTTAGTCTCAACAAGCATAGAGGAACTGGGTGCATCTAATTTTGAGCAACAAGGCATATCAATTAAATCATCACAAGAAGTGGATATATTGATTTTAGATGAATTGCAAGAAATAGGAATTATGCATGGCATATCATCTAATAAATCACATGATATTCCTATATCCACTTTAGAGCTAGTATAACTTTTAAGAAGGAGGGTTTCATGTTCATTCTTTAGAACATCATAATTATTTTGAAGCAAGTTCAATTCTTTCTTCAAAACCTTGAATTTTGAAACCTCCTTTCCCATAAAAACATTTTGCTTTTCTAGCATATCTATCAACTCATCATATGAAGGTTCATTATTATCATCATCATTATATACCTTCTTTTTACCTTTTGCCATCAAGCAATGAGGCGTTGTTGATGAAGTTGATAAGTCATCATTGTCGGAGCTAGAAGTTGGTGTGGAGAGGCTTGTGGACTTTTCATCATCGGAGTTTGAGATTGAGCATTCATCTCCCGATGTCCACTCTTGTATGCAATCCTTATTAGTTGACATGGACCTTTCATAATGTTCTTGAAGATATGTCCACACATCTATGCAATCGTCTTTGGTTGAGGTGGACATTTCATAATAGGATTGAAGTTGTGTCCACATCTCATGAACGTTCTTGAAATCGCATACGGCATCGAACACTTCTCCGCTCAAAGCACTAAATAAAGCGTTAGTTGCTTTAGCGTCGAGATGTAAGCATTTCTCTTCCTCAATTGTTGGAGCAAGTTGATCCAATGGAGGAGAAAAGCCAACATCTACAATCCGCCATATATTTAGGCCCATGGCCTTAAAATAGCATGACATGCGGATTTTACAATGAGCATAATTTGTGCCATCAAATTTAGGTGCTTCACCTAGGTGCACTATTTTACTAGTCACCATCCTTTACTCTCTAGACGGTTAAGTCTAATAAATGAGAGACCAAGCTCTGATACCAGATTTGTTCCTAGTCTTTTACCGGTCTTGGTGTTTGGTTGGAAGGCCGGATTACTAGTATAGGTTGCCGTACTATTAAGAGGGGTCCTTGACTAGTAGCTTGAGTTAGTCTTGTGTTGATAGCTCATCTTGATCTTTTGCTCAAAGGAATGTCTAAGGAACTTGCAACACATGCAAAGACCTTCACAATAACACCAGCAACCTTCCACACACGGCCAAGGTGGGTATTTATAGCCCACACACGAAATATAGCCGTTGGAAGCAAAGTCCCTGAAAAATCGGGACAATCGGTACTACCGCCGTTGAGCGGCATTACTATCAAGATTTAGGTATGACTATAAAACTAGCCGTTGCAAAGGATTCGATACTACCGCCAACATATCTGTGATAGTTCGTTTAATCGATAATACCGCACAAAACAACAAGCGGTACTACCGCTTAGCCAAAGAGAGCAACACATGCTCAAAAACGGCTAAGGACCAGATTGCATCGGTTCTGGAAATTCCATACCGTCAACACAAGCACGGTAGTTCCGCGAGCCGGTAGTACCACGCACAAAGCGCCGGTACTACCGCGCTACTCCAGAGCGAGCCAAGTCCAAATTGCAACGCTACTGGAATTTCTATACCGCCAACAAAAATCGGTACATCCGGGATGCGGTCGTACCGCTCACACAGAGCCGGTACTACCGCACCAAGAAGAGAGCCAAGTAAACCCAAAAACATGCGTTCTGGAATTTACGTACCGCTAACAAAAATCGGTACATCCGGGATGCGGTCGTACCGCTCACACAGAGCCGGTACTACCGTACCAAGAAGAGAGCCAAGTAAACCCAAAAACATGCGTTCTGGAATTTACGTACCGCTCCAAAACGCCGGTCCTACGGCTCTGGAAATTGCTTGATGAGGATAATTGTCATGTTATGAAATACATACGTGTGATAGCAATATCAGACTTGGGTTGTGTTGGGCTCTGGTAATTGCTTGATGAGGATATATAATTGTCATATTATGAAATTGACGTGATAGCAATATCAGACTTAGGCTATTTGGATTACTTCTCATTGTCAGCTTGATGAGGATAATTTGTGTTCTGTACTTTTGCTAGTTTACTGATAGCAGATTGGCTATTTTATTGAGATTAGTGATTATGTCCAGTATTTGAGATTAGTGATTACCTTTCGGTTTTATTTAGCTGGTTACTAATTGGCTAATCAGATAATAGAGCATTTACGCTGCTTGTTAGTTGAATGAACTTGTGATGGTGAAAGTATAAAACTGTTGTTTTATATGTTATTTCTTGACATTCCAGTGAAGCATTATTTGAGCTCAAAAGTTTGATTTATTGTTATCACATTTAATTGATAAAGAATATTTGCAAGTATCAAGAAGGCCAAGATTACATCTTGTGCAACTCTACATCTGAAAGCAATCATAAACTTTCAAAACTGAGCAATATGTTGTTTTCATATGGTTGCTTATCTTATGTTTTGAGTATTTTATCCTGGTTAATTGTCTTACAGAAATTACATGTTACCCCCTTTGTTCTTTTTTACTTGACGTTTTTGACTTTTTGCGGTCTTCGAGATGCGGCTTTGATCGTTATTTTTTATAACTTTACATTAAGATGTAGTAATAAAATTATAATATTATGATAGTATTTTTAACGACAAATCTAATGATATAATTTTTATGTAGTCAATCTAGATAGTTTTAAATCTATTGGTGGCCAAACTTTAGAAAGTTTGACCGTACGGATTCTAGGAAGTCAAGTAAAAAAGAACAGAGGGAGTAATATGTTATTTTGGTCAATTAATTATTTCCCCGAACCCGGCGCCCCTTCTCCTTCGAGCCTGCCATGCCTCCTCCCCTCTTCTCTATTCTTGATCTCTTCTCTATATAATCTCCAAGCAGTGGCTGCTTTTGCCTTTAAAACCGGCAATTCAGCTAGCTAGCTAGCTCGCTCCTTGGGCGTTTATCCTAAACGTGTAGGTGAACCACAGCATACTTCATCAAACCTGACACACTAGAGTATACGATTTACTTCATACCGTGGAGGATTGGTATGATGTTCCTAGACAGAGTCACATGACGCTGTAATCGTGCATGCATTTGGAGTCCATTCATGCAAACTGAAGGAAACAGAACTCTGATGGGATGCACTTTAGAAGACAGAAAAGTGGGGAGGAGAGGCAACAATCTCTCTCATGTCTTGCATTAGTACTCAATTAGTCATTAGCACTAAATATATTCCCTCTATATATATATATATATATATATATATATATATATATATATATATATATATATATATATATATATATATATATATATATATATATATATATATATATATATATATATATATATATATATATATATATATATATATATATATAGTGGTCATCATCGAGAGATTGGCGCTGCATTTGATTACAGTGGTGATCATAGATCATTGTTACTTTGTTAGTGTACTGTGGTTTCCATAAAGCAAGACATGTTCTACTGTGCACAAGACTGTTAATGGCACAAATGCGGCTTTTGGAGTGCGCTGTTGATAGTTTTTGTCGGCGTTTTTCTGACACTAATCTTGTGCCACTTATAATAGCTTGCATTCTAGGACTGGAATATAACTCAAGTTAGTTATCTGGGGAATATTTTTTTTCTTTAACGAGTCCTGTGGTGGCCCGATCCGATTTCCTTGTTGATGCATGCCCAACTCCATCCATAATGCAGTGCTAATTAAATATTCCAATTAGTGTACTGGCTACTAGCTACTACTCCCTCCGGTTCACAAAAACAAATCGTTTGGGAATGCGTGTAGTCAAAATTTTGAAACTTTGGCTATCGATATCTTTTTAAATATTTAGATTAGATATATGAAAATAATATGTGTAGATTTGTCTTGGAAAGTATTTTCATAATATTATAATTTTGTTGGGTTTTACAAATAATTACAATAGTAATTAATGGTCAAAGTTGTATTTTGGGGATCGCGTTGTGTCGGACCCGGATTCCGAGAATCCAAATCTTCTGTGAAAACACTGTGCTATTCTCTGGATCAGTAGATAGCACTCACAAGCACATTGCTGAATCATTCATACAAGGCATGAATTAAAACATTCAAATATATTACAACACAGAGTGACATAGACCACGTCGGGTCGAGTTTTACAAAAGGGCCGAACAAGGCCAACTTGATCATATTACATGAAAGCAATGAAATCTACAGTGGAAGCAAAAGGAGAGTGGAGCTCATCTCATCACAGGCAAGCGACTGGGGCAACCTGTGTACGACGGATATTAACCAAGAGCTAGATAATATCGGTTGTACGCAAGTATCAACGAGTCCACTTAGACTAGGGCGAGACCTAGACTATAAAACTATACTACTCTTCATTGTTTCCTTGTCCATCAGCTTCTGGGCCTTCATAGTATGAGTAGTTTCCTTGAACTTCATTGTCTGAAGGGTTTGGGGAGAGGAGCGAGAATGAGCACAACTTCCGTGCTTGCGAGCCAACACACAATGCAATAACATACATGCAAGGCTAAACAAGGATGACTCGGGTTCTTTTATTTGATAAAGCAACATTTTCAATTATCATAATTACAAAGTCCTATCACTTAACATTTTAACAAATTGCATTTTATTAAAGAGAGTAATTGTGCAATGTTTATTTCAGTAGAGGTTCCCTTCATCGGAAACTCTACATTATACTTCTTTTGATTGGAGCTCCCTTCAATTATTTATACCGCTGAGCTCGACAGCTCAGGTAAAATCCAAACTCAGGGCTAGGTGAGCCCTCCACATTTTTCATGCCACCCACAAAGTTTTTGAAATAGAACTAACTCAAGTAAAGTTCCCATGTCCGCCTTTGACCGTAGGCACGGCTGTTTAAACAGTTTAGACTCTGCAGAGGTTGTACACTATACCCACAAGAGATAGTCATACTCATTACCCCATATGATTCCTTAGTTATGTAGTTGAGCGACCGTTATAGTAACCTTTCAAACTACCTTGCCCTTTCCGTTATCTCACCCATATGGGGTTGCGCCCATACATTGCACGGGATCGTTGTACCGCAGCGTCTGGCGTAGTTGGACTACCCACACAGCTTGCAACTTCACCCATTCAAGCTGGATGTACCACACGCTTACGCATTCCCTTTCTCCACCCAATGAGATACATTCAGGGTTTAATAATTTTACTAAGCCAAGCTGCAATTTGCAGACTTGTGGTCATACTTGTTTTACACGGGTGGTCGTGACAAGATTAAGTCCTTAATCCATCAGGGCGGTTCATACCACATACCAACCACTCTCGTGCTCCTTGAGCACCCATCACCTTGCCATTCGCTCAGATGTGGTATTAGCAATTATTAGGGTTTTGAGGAGTAAAACCAAATTATTTTATTCATTTCAGTCATGGACTACCAATGACTGCCCAAAATCATTTCATGTTTGAAGAGATGATGATTGGGGTATTTTAATATCCCGGTACTTAAGCAAGTCTAGCATGTCGCTTAAGTACAACCTATAGCTAGTATTACCATATAGTTACTAGGGTGACATGGAATAATGGAATCAAATATCAATGGATGGCATATTATTTAACTAATCATCAAATGGGTGCTTAACTACCTTAAGCTTTAACATACATTTGATTAAAGAATTAAAGCATGCAATTTTGGTTAATTTAAATTAATATAATTTACATAAAATGTAGGATCAATATGATCAAAGCATTGATTCTCCTTGGTTATAGGCAAGAGGGTCTTGATATTCTTGGGCTTGATCAACTTGCAGATCTCCTGCGTCTTCAAATCCTATTCGGACGAACGTACCGGAAAAAGGCACAAACAGGCAAAGAGAGCAAATAAATACTTCAAGAATAAACAAATGAACTCCAAATTAAATAAGACCTATTCCATTAGCAAGATCTTGAATTTACAAAATTTTAGAAACAAATTTCATAATTTTTGGAGCTATAACGGAGGAGAACGGAGCTTCTAAAGATTTAATTGAAATTAAATCGAAAAAGGGAGATGAACAGTGCCGGTCCACATGTACAGTGCATAGACCGGAGGTCCATATGCACTGTGCATGGTCCACGGAACAGTGGCGCGGTGGGGCCCACTTGTCACTGAGTGAACGAATAAACAAACCAGTTGCTACTATTTGGGGGCCCACCGGTCAGTCACTGGGGAGGGAAACCCGGAAATCAAAACCGGCGTTCACTATTGCCTGGCCCCACAAGGCAGAGAGTCCAAGCGGTTTTAAGACAATCATTAAATGACTAATGATTGCGTTTACTGGTTAATGAAAGCGGCTAATCATTAATTAGCCCTAATCCCGAACGGGATTTTTGCCATTAAGGCGCTCCGTGTGTATCGGCCGTCCCGACCGGACAAGGAAGGCGGTGCTCCACTTGTCGCCGGCGCAGGAGGGGGTGGCGGAGCCGAGGAATGACCAAAACGAGAAGCTTGCGGGGAGGCGGAGCCGGTGACATAGGTGCGGCGGCCGTAGAGTGGCCAGAGCGGTGGCGCTGAGGTGAGAAGGCGGCTGTGGCGCATAGTTTCGACGGAGCGGGCGGCTCGGTGGCCCTTAGCAACAGTGGGTGAGAGCACGGGCAAGAGGGGGCGAAGGGGTGCTCACCAAGCTAAAGAAGGGGGCGGGAGGTGACCAGAGGAGGGAGATCGGCGGCGGTGAAGGTGGCGGCCGGAGGCGGGGAAGGAGGCCAATTCCGACGGCGGTGGTGGAAGATCTTCAAGGGGGTCTTGGGGGAAAGCTTCCCTAGCTCCTGGGACGCAGGATGACGGGGGCGGTGCGGCGGTTGCGTCGCCGGAGAGGCGGATCGGCGGTGGAGGCAGCACCGGCCGAAAGAGGGGAAGAAGCGATTCGGGTGGAGCTTACCGGAACTTCAAGGGGGTGGCGTGAGGGAGGTCAAGGGCAGCATAGGGCACCTTAAATAGGCCACAGAGGGGCTTGGAGCCGTTGGGGCCATGGGCGCGCGCATGGTTCCAAGGCGGCGTCGCGTGGCGCTCTGCCTGGAGGAGACAGGGCAGGGAGGTAGGTGAGCGTAGCAAGCAGGCGAGACTTTGGAGGCCATCTTGTGTGGTAGCGTCTTATTCTTGCTGTGTGACAGGCTGGGCGCGAGGATGGCGGTGGCGTCGACCGAGAAGACAAGGCGGTGGGCGCCAAGTCATAAACTGCAGGCGAAAGTGGTGCAAGGCAGGAGCGTCGAGAAGCGTCTTGAGCGCCAAAGCTCGTGGGCGTATGAGCAGACTAGAAGCGACGAGAGAGAGAGAGAGAGAGAGAGAAGGAAGCGGCGACCTTGACCGAAGAAGATGACGACCGGGCGAAGGGAGAAGCCGGGCCAAGGAAAAAGAAGAAATGGTCGGGGCAGGCCGAAGAAAAGAAAGGGCCGAAGGCAGCAGGGCCAAACGGGCCAAGAAAGAAAAGGAGAAAGGCCGGTTGGGCCAAGGCCAAGAAGAATGGGAAATGGGCCAAGGGAAGATAGGCCAGCCCAAAAGAAAAGTGGGCTGAGCCCAAGAGAGAAAGGTAGGGCCAAAAGAGAAAGGGGGTCCAAACTTAAAAGGGAAAAGTCAAACCTGAATTTGAATTTCGAAGATCAAGGATATTTGAAACACAAACCCGAGCTTAAAGAAGAAAGTAGATTCTTTGGAAATAGTTGATAATTTGAATTACGGCGGAAACCGAAAACCAGAATAGTAGACACTATTTTCTCGTCCGAAAACGGGATGTTACACGTTGATGTTTAGAACGACTTGTTTTTGTGAACCGGAGGAAGTACATGCCACTAAGTCTCTGTACGTACGTGCATATTTTCCATCTCCTCCGTATATACAGGTTGCGTCACATGTATGTGGTAGTGGTACCGTGTGGAAAGAAGAAGAAATGCATGCATTCCTTATTTTAGCTTCATATTGCCTAGAAATCCAAGTTTTGGGATATTGGAGGAAAACAGAATGCTAGTATGATTCGACGCTAGATGCGGAGGCATTTGTGACCAATCGGATGGAACATCTCAGCTGTATCAATTGCGCTGGTTTTGGACTGCCAATCTGTAAAAGCCTTGATATATGTTAAGTCGTGCGCAACATTTTGCAATTGATGAGCCTGGTGGACGACAGATTAATTCCATTTAGCACCGCACATCCTGATCCTGTTGGGCGCATCACTGTAATAGCGCGACGAACTCGAGTGCGAGAGCATAGAGTCGGGTGAAAGTGATTGAACGGGTGCTTAAAAACTATGGCATATATAACAGGAAGCCCTCCTTGTACAACTGTGATCAGACCGAGATTCAATGCCTACCGATTATGCGATTCATGATGCATGTTAAGAAATTGCTAATCTGCTACATACATTTGCCAGATCTTTTTCTCCAGAGGTCATATAGATTCATGAGTCATGACACGATTCATACTGCTTATCCTAGATTTGATTGTTACTGGTTCTCGTCAGTACATTGTACGGTCGTCCTGTTGTCACGTACGCATACGTGGAAAGTGTAACATCCCCAGGATGAAGCAGTAGTCGTATGCACGCGAACGTCTGGCCCGGCCTATGGCCATTTGAACTTAAAGGCCGCGAGTGAAGTAAGGGGAGATCGAGAAGAAGTGCATCTCTACTGAATACTGATCTGAGAAAAGGAGAACGAAAAATCTTTCTAGCCGTTTCTTCTCTCGCACACAGCCACACACAATTGGGATGTCAGGCAAGCTAGAAAGTGTGGCGATTTCCCAGAATTATTAGCATTACTGAGAAAAGTTTATGGCGCAGAATGAAGCAAGGAGAAACACTTTTTTTAGGGAACCAAGGAGAAACACATTAGTACGCTCGCTCACAGGGTTTTCGTTCATGCCATTTAAATCATGCATTTGGAGTTGGAGTTCATACATGCAAACTCTGAGAAATGCACGCCCCAATTAATCTCCAATAATCTCTCAGGCAGCCTTTCGCACACGAATGGGATGATACGAGCTGATCGAGCTAGGATTATATGTGAATGCGCAGCGCTATATATATATACATATACATGAGAGCAAGCAAGGGGAAGAGACCTGAATGATTTTAGCCTCCCTGCCGGGCTTCAAAAAAATAGATTGTCCAATAGTACTCGCAATACAGATTCAGGTTTTGAGACATTGGAGGAAAACAAAGTAGAGTGCTAGTATGATTCGGCTCGATTTGAGGCGCCGTCGTGCTTTTGCGGAGGAGAACGTGAATTTTTGTTTTACATAGCTTTGATATTTATATAGGTGCAATCACTATAAGATGAACACAAAATTGTCTCCCTTTGAGTGAATTAGCAAGACGAACGAATTATAGCAATGACGACAATATGGCTACTCATCGCTGCATTTGCCATTCGTGCTTTTGCGGAGGAGAAAGTGCATCCATTAGACCCTTCCAGGTGTGCTTCGCTAGCTAATTCCTTTATGTTAGCATTCATTTCACTTTGATTTTGCTAATTCGACCGCTTTCATATATGGAGATTTTTGTTGGCATTCATTTTAATTTATTTTGCTAATTCGATAGTTTTTGTATAGGAAGCAGTGACTGGTATGACCCCTTCGAAGCTACCTTATTTCATGCTAATGTTGATCGAGATGGATACTCGCTATTCCTCGAGAACTTTGAAGACATGGTGACTGAGAGAAGCAAAGAGTCAGGGAGGAGCATCGAGGGCCATTGGATTCTGCCATATCAGCGGAACAACGAAAAGCCCGCAACATGGATGTTCGTGCAGCTCGCAGATACGCTCAGTAATCTGACCACGGACAGCAGCTTGCTGGCTATAAGGTAAGGTATTTTAATGAGGAAATCGAAATCTACAATTAGGTCCAAATTTGTAATGGAAAACTAACAGTGAATTTCGCAGGGACGACAATTTAAACATAACTGGTTTCGCCAATGGAAAAGGCCAATGGTACGTCTTCCCGAACCGGAAGGACGTAATTCCCGGCGCAACTCTTTTGAAATTTGAGGACGATTATGGAAGCTTGGTGCATTATAGAGGGCTGGGAGACTGGAACAAGTCTAGATGAGAAGCACATGTGCTATATCGACAATTGGAAAGAAATGTCCTGCGCGCTCTTGCTCTTGAAGCAACAGAACGGAAAGTGGGGGACGCCCGGTACAGAGAACGATAAAGCAAAACAATTGGAGAAATGCGAGATCCACAGCGTACAAGAGACTCTTGCAACCATTGATCCTCTCATATGGCCACACCAATGCTCAATCAACTAGTTGCACTTTAGGGTTTGCAAAATAAAATTTATTGCTGTAATGTAGTTCTTATCAGTTATCATCAAAGTCCGATTTCTGTAAGCCAAAGTTGCAAAAGTACTTACTTAATTGTCGCGTATCCAAGGAGTGAGCGCGAACAGGAATATATATGCACTATCAGATTCAGTGGCTATGTTTACGGGGTTCATGATGCATGTTAAACAAATGGTATAACACATTTGTCAGATTTTGCTCCAAAAAGTATATAGATTCACAAGTCATGATACAATTCATACACTACTTATATTTTAGAGTAGATTTGATTGTAAAACGTTTTCACATACATTATATAGAACAGTTATCCGATCCTTTACTACGTTGTCACGTCCGTACGTGTGCAAGTCTCGAGGAAATAACAACATGCAGTGATGAATATGTATTCTGAGCATTGATGTATATTTCTTATGACTCTAGCATGGTCTAGTCCTCACATGCCAGAGCTATTCATGATGCATTTGTTATTTACACAGTTTATTATCACAAAACATCAAAATATATATTGCTTAGGGACATCATGCGCCTCATTGATGTTGCTTGTATGTTTTCCAACTGATTGCCTCCGCCAAGTAAAAAAAACGAAGAAAAAGTAAAGGACGATGGGACCATTAGGGGAGAATTTGTAGGACCGGAAAGACGACTAGAGGGGGGGGTGAATAGACGCTTTCTCTATTTTTCACCTCGATCGAACTCAACACTACTTTCACTCCAATAGCTATAAAAGCTATGAAGATCTGTATACAGGCACAGCGGATGACCTGTGTTGAATCCGATCAAACCCCGAAGATTTTACAATCTGTAATCCAATGATCCCCAAAACTAGGACAGCGTGCATGAAGCTCAAACAGTATGCACATCAATCAACAGAATATAAAAAGGAAGTTCGATCTGCAGCAAGCAATAAACAATTCCCATAAGCAAACCACTACTAAAACATCATCTCCAGAACAGAATCAAGCATACAGTAGCCGATTGAAAATCACACACGATCTGGAGAAACTTGCATCTCACAAACAAGCAGCAGCAGTAAACAGCCACGGATTCACTCGCAAGCACAGGGAGGAACTGGCGAACGGTAATAAAAAAACACTCAAACAGTAAACTACTAGAAGCTTGGATTTTACACAAGCCGACGGGACAAGCCGCTGCACTGGGCACAAGGCCGTGAAAAAGCAGCCGCCGACCCTCTGATTTTCTATGGGGCATACATGCCGCTGCCAAGGAAATCCGGCCGCCACAGGGCTGTTCAGCAGGAGATTCCAGCTAAGGGCGTCTCCAATAGTCTTTTTTACTTGTCTCTAAGAGATGCCATGTTGGATTTTTGCTGAGGTGGAGGGAAGAGAAAGAGGAAAGAGAATGAACTCGTCGTGTTATGAAGCGACGATCGCGCACACCAAACAAGAAGCAAACCGTCGAATGTTTTTGCTGTTGGAGAAGGCTCGTCGATTCCTCACGCGTTCTTCCTTTTCTCGCCGAATCCAGCGCGCCAGCCTGCTTTTCCTTCCCAGCTTCTGCGGGCGCTCCCTCACCGACGCTGGTGATGCACGCCACGCCTCCCCTGCTCCCTCACCGGCGTCGCCTCCGTCCGCTGCCTCCACTCCGTCCGACCGCCACCGGCCCCGACATCTTCGCCGCCAGATCCAACCTCCTCGTTGCCAAATCCGACCTCCCATCTCTATCGCCGCTACCGCCTTCCACAGTCCCTGCCGCTAACAGCCTACCACCCCTCCGTCTCGCCGCCGACCACTGCATCCACATCTTCCTCTCGCGGGCTAGAGTCTATAGACCAGGGTTAGGGTCTCGATTCTTCCCACGGGCTACTACATGGCATGGCGACCGGCGCCGTTGCGCCGCCGCCGCCGCTCGTCGGCGCGCGCCGCGTCTTCAGTGGCCGGGGTGTCCTCCACCAGCGCCTCGCTGCCACGCCTATGTGAGTACCCTTCTTCGGTTCTTGTCCTGTTTGCGTTTGGTTCGGTCTCTGGGTCGTAGTTATTAGAGGAATTTCATGATTTTAGTCGCTGATTATCATAAAGAGCTGACAAACCTGTTTGATCAAGGAGGAAAGAAATCAAGGAAATTTGGGGGCGTTGTTGAGTAGTGATTACTTAGATTGCGTGTTGCAAGCTATATTCATGACAAGAAAAGGTCACCGATTAGTTCAATGTAGGATCACGCTCTTAGCATATCCTATTGCTGTGGGGTAGTTGACCAATTACTGGTTGTATTGCACCAATTTCAATACCACAAGTTTAATCCAAAAGGAAAAGATAAAGATGCCACCCTGTTGTTCTGGAAAAAAATGCTGCGAACTACTCCATATGAGACTTTGATAACATCTTGTTTGTTTACTTGGGTTTTTGTGATGTGTATGTCTTGGCATGGTGGAATTGGGAAGGGAATACTCACCATAGGATTATAACCGGATTTATTGGATTTCATCTAAGTGTAGTTTCCAGTGGAGCATGGTATTTTCTCGCTTCAAAAGCATAGAGCTAGCATTGAGCAATCAGAGATATGTAAAAAGTAACTCTCTACTTAGATTTTATGCATGTTGTTTGTTATTTTCATGCAAAATCAGTTTCCGTTTTTAGGAAAGATGAACCAGTGGTTTCTACAAATGGTGGAAAAGAGGAAACGGTCACTGATAGCCTTAATGTTGCCAGAAAAGCATCTCACCCTGGGCTTTCATCAAGCTTATCCAATCAGATAATGGTGGTACCCACACCTCTGCATCCAGCTGAACCTTCTGATCTCCGTTTTAATCGTCTTTAACTCTCAATTGAGGAGATTGCAAATACAAAAGATTTTTTGGCTGCTACGTTGCTCGGGAGGCTATAATTGATGAGGAGTACTGGGTATTATTCCTTTTACTTCTAGAAAATATAAGGTCATTGATTCTGGGCAATACTTTAAAGTCCTCCACTTTTGGTTAACATGGCCGGCACATGTGATTTGCGATGAGCTGATGGCAATTATTATATGCTAATGCTAGTGTCTTCTACCTGTATTTTGTTTTGCATACTAATATTGGCTCAGAACATGATATTCCTAGCCAACATCAATGTTCCAAATCATTTACTTCACTTTTTAGTTAGTGCTATGAAATTATAATATTTACTTCACCACTATGCCTTACATCCCTTCTTACCAACACTTGGTAGATTGCCTCATGGTTGAGAGCAGAAGATCGCTATGAGGATCAGTCAGGCGATCGGTTAGTGTTTTAATTTACAGGGATATTTTTATGTAGCCGTATTTGTTCTTTGTACTCTTGTTCACTTATTGTTAGCATTATCCTTGTAACTAATATTTATTTATCATTATTTTTTTACTGCAGCCATGTTGAAAGCTTCAAAAGAAAGTTTGCATCGCAGGTACCTGTGTAATCAGTTAGTCATATTTTTTGTGTGTGCTTGGGGCAATTGGGGTGGTAAAGATATTTAAAATAGTGAAATGTTACGAATTTCTCGTGGCCCCTGCCCAAATATCATTTCTAAAGTCTGAACCACAACACTGATCAAGATGCCAGTACTGAGGATGAAGAGGAAATTTGATGATGATGGCTTTGGGAATGAGTTTGACACCAACTCCAAGTCCATGATATCTATGAAAATCTCGCTGCTTGTTAGTGATCTAAGGTTAACAAAGCAGAACCGTATATTTTTGTCATCCATTGTTAGTGATCTAAGGTTAGTGAACATGTGTATATTTTATGAACTTGTGATGTTTGGTGTTAGAATTGTTGTTTGTTTATATATGTAGATGTAATCAAACAACACATGTAGGTCACAAAGATTGAAGTTAGTGTTGATTAGTATGGTTATTTGATTCATGCAAAGTTTAAATGCTTGTGAAGGTGTTAGAGACAACCTAAGAGACAAGCTATTGGAATAGTTGTCTCTAATATTGTCTCAAGATAACGTGGAGGGTATTAGAGACAAGCTAAGAGACAAACTATTGGAGATGCCCTAAGAGCAATTAAACTAGTCAACAAGTACTACCACTAGCAATAAATAATCGAGATCTCAGTAGCTATTGATTCATCAGTCACAACAGGAAAGGAGCGCACTAGCAATGAATAAAAAGGGAATTAAAACCGAACTCCTCACCAAGGACACAGCTAGCAGATGGATAAAGCAGCCAACAGGAATCGGTCACAGTAGCAACAGCAAACCGATTTCACTCAAAGTAGAAACCATGGTCGGATCAATTAAGTCAACAGCAATTAAAAAACACAACTCAATCAGATCATTAAAGGCAGCATAGGCAATAAACTAAACTTAATCCAACAGATCCGGGATGCACCAAACGATAGGACAAGAAAAAATGCTTACAGCCGAATTAACTCCAAGCAACATCCTGTCCATCAAAAACAGAAACTGCAAACCCTTGATTTTCTATCGACGCTCAACCGGCGCGCCGCCCCTTATGATTTCTCTCTCCAGGAGACAAGTCGCCGAAATCTGCGGGCGTCTCCAGGCGCTGCCGCCACAAAGCCCTCTACAGGCGCACAAAATCACAGATCCAAGTAGCCAACCGAAGGGAATTGAAACCAACACTTCATAGCATATAAAAAAAAAGGCAGCCACAAAACGAGAATCTTGGAACAAGAAACAACCAGGACTACACTTGATGCAACATCAAATCAAACAGTAGATGAGTCCTTACACACACGGCTGCAGGCTACCACCCATGTCTACGATTTTTCTGTCTACAGAGCAGACTATCAAAGCCGCCGCCAAAGCCTCTGCATTTCTCACCCATACATACTTGATACAAGAGGAATGATTACAAGCTAGAAAGCTACGAAGGGGACAAGCAGGGAGCACACATCTGCCTCCACCAACAACCCTCAACAACTAAAGCCTCAAGCCAAAACAAACTCTAAAGCCTATTTTGACTAAAGGAAACCCTAGAATCCTTTGAAGTGCTCAGGTTGGGCAGCAGCCCTCCAACCTATTTATAGCCCACGGCTAACGGATCTCCACCCGTGCACGCCCGCTAAATCCAACGGAGCCGCTCCGCTTGTGCGACCTTGCGAAATTCCGTTCGCCCCTCCTGCACCTTCCGGGAAGCTTCCGCGCTTCTCGTCTCGCACGCCTCGCAACCACCTCGAGTCCACGTCGTCTTCGACACATCCCGACCGTTCTGACCTCAGCGCCACCTGCACCTAGTCCGGTCCACCGTGTCTCGCCACGACTCCACCCGATGTCCTGCAGTCACACAGACAAGAAACACATCAAATAGCACCGCTCGATACATGAAAGCGTAAAAACCATCAACTTACCAAGACAAAATCCAAACTTGTCGAAACGAAGAATATGCATCCTAATCCCATACGACCAAGTTTGACCAAGTCCGACAGAGCCCGATTGCGCCATGCAACGACTCGACTCCGAACCACTCAACCCAAACTCGACTATCCTAAACTTTGTCAATTACTCATCACTCACATACGGGACGACCTCCACATGGTCTCTCAATCTCCCCCTTGATGAGTATATTGACAAACTCCGAAAAAACGCAAAGAAGAGATTGAGTTTGAAGAAACCAACATGGTCCAAAGAAGAAGAGTGAAACTAATGACCATGTCGACAGAAGGAACACTAGAGCAACAACTAAAAGAGCAAATTGTTCTCCAAAGCTCTAAAATGATCCCAACTAGCTTTTTCTTCTCTATTCTCCCCCTTTTGGCAATAAACACATCAAGAATGCTCAAGAGAGAATATGACATGTCAATGGATGAAATGGCTGAAGTTTGATTATTCTAAGCAGTTAGAGCCATGAGAATTATCCAGAATGACCATAATGTAATACACCAAGCCATAACTCAATAAAAAGGCTATCTAGATCATGACAAGATATGTATAAGCTAGCTAGAACACATAGATGACAATCTGAAAATGAGGTACATTATGTGAGCAAGTCAAGTCATCAATGAGCAAAGTCTAGCTAGAGATATCCAAGGATGATGCAGGCCATGTCAATAAGCTAAGCGAAACTAAGAAGCTTAAATTGAGACCAAATAGAGTGCTATGCTCAAGAATGAAACATTGGTTAAAGTACTTGATACTTTTTGTAGCTTTAAGCACATTGAACACATAAAACAAATTTTCTTTTGAAATTCATGGTGGTTTCCAACCAGATTTGTGTTTTATCATGTGCTAGGTCTCAAGCCTTATGCGACTACTCCAAGCGAGAAGCTTAAGAAGATAGTCTAGGTCACCCAAAACTCCCCCTAAGTTCATGCCAAGTGCAATGGCAAGCCGTCTCATAGGAGAGAATTGGTGAGATCAGTTTTTTCGCACAAAAGAGATCTTTTTGCCTTTTAACAAGTTGTACTAACTCATGCATCATCAAGAGACTAAAACAGCTCAATCTAAGGCTCAATATAGATTCAACACTCTACCCAGCCTATTTGACATGGCATGAATCATAAAAGGATAGCTCAAGAAGGACTAATCTCGAGTGCTAATCATGACAAGTTTTAGTTTAAGTTGAGCAATTTTAATTAACTTATCATGGCAAAAGCTAGGCTACACATATGAAGTCATGATAAATCTAGCAAATAAGCACAAGTCATGGCAAGGTGTAAAGCATTGTAAACATGTCATAGCAGGATAATAATCAAGGCTCAATGTAGTTATATGACAATGCAGAATGCTAGAAATGCAGAAGATCCAGCTCCCCCTCAACATTAGATGCAACTTTTAGTTCAAGTTGAGTTAAGTCAATATTAAGCTCCAAAAGCTCCCAAAGAAAACAAAAAATCAAGAAGCTGGCAAAGAAAACATAAAACAGGCAGTCCTTGAAGCATAGATAAGATATAGAGAATACTATGGCTCAGACTGACTCTCATCTACCCCATATGACTCTAGGACTATCAAGCGCCCACTTAACACACCTAGGAGCAAACACGCATTGCCACCCGAGGGTGGCCCAACCTCGCTAGAACCTTCAAGAAGTGAGTGAGCTCAACCTAGTGAGATAAGTAATGACTAATAAGCGACATCCTAGAATCACAAGATAAGAGCAGAAATCTAAACAACTAGACAAAAGAAGCACTCTAATCTATGCTAGGAGGACTAATCCCAAATGCACCCAAAATGCAATGCAACGACAAGGAGCTAGAGCATAAATAAGATAGTAAAGCAAGAAACCCAAAGCTCCCCTCACTACAGTCCATAAGGACAGACCACCCCAAGCTCTCCCTCAGAGTGAAAACCTCGAACTATCCAATGGCTTGGTGAAAATGTCGACCAATGGTGGTCACTCTCCACTGGCGGAGAAAAATATCGCCCTTCTCTACATGGTCTCTAAGGAAGTGGAAGCGGATATCGATGTGCTTGGTCCGGAATCTTGACTGGGTTCTTGGCAATGTTAATCGCAAGTGTTATCACAAAAGAGTGGAACAACTGCGATAACTAACCCAAAGTCCCGCAGGTCGAAGCCATCCAGAGCACTTGGCTACAAAGAATCGGCTGCGACAACGTGCTCGGCCTCTGCGGTGGGTATGCAACAGGATCGCTTCCTCGAAGACCAGAAACAAGAGAAGTGCCAAGAAATTGGCGGTGCGAAGTGCTCTTCCTATCTATCCTCTGACCAGTAAGTCGCATCCGAGAAGGCTCTCAAGGAAAAGCAGGATGAGGAAGAGTACCAGATACCATAGTCAATGGTAGCTCGCGGTACGAAAGATGCGCTTTCTGCTTTGGTGGTGAAACACGAGGAGAAGCTCAAACGAGCGCACAAACACACAGAGAAATGTATGTACGGTCTTGAGGCGTTGAGGTACAAGAGGAGCCAATCATGCTGCGATACTCCTTTTGATCAACCGCTCGCCATCCTCATCTCGGGTCAAGATAAATTTGTAGAAGCCATGGGAGTCGACACAAGCTTACCATCACTCATATCGAAGCGTCTCAGGAGATCACGAGTGTACTTGCCCTGATGAAGAAAAGTACCCTCCCGAGTCTGCTTGATTTGGAAGCCAAGAAGGAATGTCAAGTCACCCAACAAGCTCATCTCAAAACCATCATCGGTAAGCTGAGAAACTTTGGCGATGACGCGCCCGGATGCAGCATCTCCGAAGGTGATCGTCTCATCACCTGGAGCGCGGGCTAGGGAGGAGAACCAACGGGAGTCTCCGGTCATATGACGAGAACAACCGGAGTCGACAAGCCAAACCTTCTCCTTCCCTACCCGGCGAACCTGAGTCAAACAGAGAGTAAAGTCTCAGTACTGGGGTAAATCAGGAGTGATTTTGGCACCCAATACTGAGTAACACGTGGAGCAGATGAAGTAGTCAAGCACGAATGACCTCTATCTACCCTACGCTCTCCGTGACTCAAGGAAGCAGAAGGTCTATGAGCAGACCTGAAGCTGTTGCGGGGTCTGACTGCTATGGGAGAGCGAGTCGGAACACCGGCAACATGCAGATCACGCCGTGGGTAACTGTCTCGACGGGGGAAGTGAGATGTATCCTCAGGACGACGGAAGTCACGACTGAAAGCAGCATGAGGACGAAAACCAGAAAACTCGGAAAAACTAAGTCCTCGATGCTGCCCAAACCCATCAAAAGCAAAATTGGACCTCGTGCTAGTCTTAGGTACACTCAGGATCTGGGGCTGACCCTGAATACGCCTAAGTGCCTCTGCACAGTCTCTACGCGCAATCCTGGCGCGCCTGAAGCATCTCTCGATCGAGTGCCCATCCTTCTGACAGAAGGTGCAGTGGTACTTCACCTTCTGAGAGGTGGAAGTAGCACGAAGAGGCTTCGCCTTCAGAGAGGCCGAAGCAACAGGTGGAATCACCTTACTGTCAGAGATCCCTTAGACAAAGCCCGCTGATTTGAATTTGACCTTATCAGATCTGGGCTCGACCTCGATCACACCTGGTGCTATGGGTCTAAGCACGGCAGGTGGATTCTTCCTTATGTCCTCATAAAAATCATATCCTAGACCTTGATTAAATCTGCAGATCTTAGATTGGTCTAGAATAAGATTGAGCTTCTTCTTGCCTCCTACAAATCTCTCGAGAGTGTTCATAAGGTACTGACACTCCCGAAAGAGAGAGGTGCAAGAAGAGCAGGGGGAAGAAGAGACAGCAGAAGGTAAGGGAGCAAAAGAAGAACCAGCAGCAGAGGGAAGAATGGCTTGTGCACTCACAGCCGACTCTGAAGGGACAGTCCTACTGCTAGCCAGTTGGTTCACGTCGCTAAGCGTCTCAACCTTACCCTGGGGCTTCTCCCCCTTCTCCACAATCATATTGCAAGCACAATGTGGCTTCTCTAGAAGGTCCTTAGTTAGCTTCACACATTTCTCATCCAAAGCAATCAAGTCAGATTTTAGTTTGTTACACTTAATGCATGGTGAGCTAACAGGTCCTTAAAGCGGCCGAGCCAACTTCCTTTCATGATCAATCATATCTTGAAACTGTTTGGAGACGACTTCAAGTTCAGCAGATTAACTTAGGGACAGTTCGAGCATGAATCAATCGGATCAAGTAAAGAAGCTTGTAGTTGACAATTTTATGATCTGTCTGTTTTAAGTTCATCTTCAAGTTGTTGCAATTTTCACAAGACTCAGGCGGATCAAGGAGCATGGCATAAGGTCCTCTAGCGAGAATGTCCTTACCCTCACATGAGGTGGGAGAAGTAGTCTCATCGAGAGTAAGTAGGGGGTATGACCATCCTACTCAACTCTAACTCGACAAGCGGACTAACATTCTCCACCTTAACACTATCAAGTTTGGAGGACACACTATCATGTGAGGTCCTTAACTTCTCCATATCAACTTGACAAAGCGAGCATGTATCACAATCATCACTAGAAGGGCGGATGTAAGAGCAATAATCTCTAGTGACGATCTATCTATTTCCTTCTCTAACTCAAGCACACTTAGCCTTAGCTTTAGCATGAAAACCTCCTAGCTTAAGAAAAGCATGATTGAGCTGTTCGTGAGGTGGGACATACCTCGTCCGAAGTCGAATACATTTCATTGTCGCCGGAGTTCGCCGTCGAGGGCCATGAAGCACATCTTGGGAGAAGTCGTCGCCGCCATCCTTGGGCTCTTGGTCACCCGTCCGTCATCGTCGCTCCATCCTTCCACCTCGCCGAGGTCGAGGTCGTCAGCAGTGAGGACGCGGTGGAAGAGCTTCTTGGCTTTGCCAAAGTTGCGGAAATTCTTCTTTCTTGGCGTCTGAGCTGGAGGCTTCTTGTTGCGGTTCTTGTCGGTGTAGTCGTTCTTGCCCGAACCGCCGTAGTCGTTCTTGCCCTTCTCCAGCTTGGGGCAGTTTGCCCGAATGTGGTTGGGGCCACCACACTCAAAGCAAATCACGGGTCCTCCTCTCTTTTTGTCTCTCCTACCCTTGTAGGCATGGGAAAACCTTCGGGCTAGGAGGGCTAGCTGATCATCTGCAAGCTGCTCTAACTGATCATCAGTTATGTCACAGAGAGCAGCAAGGGAGAAACCACAAGAAGAATCAGAAGAAAGCCCGGAAGAAGAAACGGGATTGGTGACCAAGGCCATCGACTGTGACTTCGACCGACGAGAGACAACGTCAATCTCGTGAGTCTTGAGGCGCAGTCTGTAGCGTCAAGAGTCGGTCGAGAGGTCTGTCGTGTCTTTGATGGTGGTCACTTTCATCTCCCAAACACGCAGATCGAGTGCCGTGAGTATCTGACGAGCGTTGTCCGAGTCGGGGTATGTGAGACCGACTGCTCGGAGGTTGCTCAAAATTTTGTGGAATCGCGAAAAGCACTCGTCTAGGGACTCACCAGCAAGCATCTCGAATTTGTTGTATTCGCGCTTGAACTGATCCTGTCGAACCGTTTTGATCTGGGTGGTGCCCTCATGGTATGCGTCGAGGGTCACCCAGATGTCGAGGTGGACGACAGTGAGATATCTTGATCAAACTCGCTCGACTCAAACCACGGATGATGATGTTTCTAGCCTTTGCATTTGCCTCAACATCAGCCATGTTCCGGCATTGATGTTCTCATCGGCAGAACAATGATCGTACCTTGACCTTCCGCCAAATGGCATACCCACAGGCCTGGATGTATGTCTCCATTCGGCTCTTCCGAAAGGGTAATCGATGCCATCAGCAGGCGGCTTGGTCGAGCACATCCATCGCCATGGCTCTTGAGACCGGTTAAGATCTATTGAAAAGAGCTAACCCGCTCGATACCAATTGTAGGACCGGAAAGGCGACTAGAGGGGGTGAATAGGCGCTTTCTCTATTTTTCACCTCGATCGAACTCAACACTACTTTCACTCCAATAGCTATAAAAGCTATGAAGATCAGATATCTGAGCCTGCGGATGACCTGTGTTGAATCCGATCAAACCCAAGATTTTACAATCTGTAATCCAATGATCCCCAAAACTAGGACAGCGTGCATGAAGCTCAAACAGTATGCACATCAATCAATGTAATATAAAAAGGAAGTTCGATCTGCGGCAAGCAATAAACAATTCCCATAAGCAAACCACTACTAAAACATCATCTCGAGCGTAATCAAGCATACGAGAGCCGATTGAAAATCACACACGATCCGGAGAAACTTGCATCTCACAAACAAGCAAAGAAGATGAAATGACCACGGATTCACTCGCAAGCACGAGGAGGCGCGAACGGTAATAAAAAACACTCAAACGATAAACTACTAGAAGCTTGGATTTTACACAAGCCGACAGGACAAGCCATTTGACTTGGGCACAAGGTCGTGAAAAGACCGCCGACCCTCGATTTTCTATGGGGCATACATGCATTGCCAAGGAAATCCGGCGGCCTGTACATTATTGAAAGAAAGCGCCAGACGCGATTCGACTAAGAGCAATTAAACTAGTCAACAAGTACTACCACTAGCAATAAATAATCGAGATCTCGGTAGCTATTGATTCATCACCACAGCAGAAAGGAGCGCACTAGCAATGAATAAAAAGGAATTAAACCGAACTCCTCACCAAGGACACAGCTAGCGAGATGGATAAAGCGACCAACAGGAATCGGTCCACGAGTAACAAAGAAACCGATTTCACTCAAAGTAGAAACCATGGTCGGATCAATTAAGTCAACGACAATTAAAAACACAACTCAATCGGATCATTAAAGGCGGCATAGGCAATAAACTAAACTTAATCCAACAGATCCGGGATGCACCAAACGATAGGACAAGAAAAAATGCTTACAGCCGAATTAACTCCAAGCAACATCCTGTCCATCAAAAACAGAAACTGCAAACCCTTGATTTTCTATCGACGCTCAACCGGCGCGCCGCCCCTTATGATTTCTCTCTCCAGGAGACAAGTCGCCGAAATCTGCGGGCGTCTCCAGGCGCTGCCGCCACAAAGCCCTCTACAGACGCACAAAATCACAGATCCAAGTAGCCAACCAAGGAATTGAAACCAACACTTCATAGCATATAAAAAAAAAGCGACCACAAAGCGAGAATCTTGGAACAAGAAACAACCAGACTACACTTGATGCAACATCAAATCAAGCGAGAGATGAGTCCTTACACACAGTACGAGCTACCACCCATGTCACGATTTTTACGTCTCTGAGCGAGACTATCAAAGCCGCCGCCAAAGCCTCTGCATTTCTCACCCATACATACTTGATACAAGAGGAATGATTACAAGCTAGAAAGCTACGAAGGGGACAAGCAGGGAGCACACATCTGCCTCCACCAACAACCCTCAACAACTAAAGCCTCAAGCCAAAACAAACTCTAAAGCCTATTTTGACTAAAGGAAACCCTAGAATCCTTTGAAGTGCTCAGGTTGGGCAGCAGCCCTCCAACCTATTTATAGCCCACGGCTAACGGATCTCCACCCCGTTACGCCCGCTAAATCCAACGGAGCCCGCTCCCGCTTGTGCAGCCTTGCGAAATTCCCGTTTCGCCCCTCCTGCACCTTCCGGAAGCTTCAGCGCTTCTCGTCTCAAGACGCCTGCAACCACCTCGAGTCCACGTCGTCTTGACACATCCCGACCGTTCGACCTCGGCGCCACTGCACCTAGTCCGGTCCACCGTGTCTCGCCACGACTCCACCCGATGTCCTGCGCATCCACGAGACAAGAAACACATCAAATAGCACCGCCGATACATGAAAGCGTAAAACCATCAACTTACCAAGACAAAATCCAAACTTGTCGAAGCGAAGAATATGCATCCTAATCCCATACGACCAAGTTTGACCAAGTCCGACAGAGCTGGATTAAGCCATGCAGCGACTCGACTCGAACCACTCAACCCAAACTCGACTATCCTAAACTTTGTCAATTACTCATCACTCACATACGGGACGACCTCCACATGGTCTCTCATCGACAAACTGGAATATATCGTCGTCAGAGAAGCAAAGAGGTATCTGAGGCAGGAACATCTATTCAATAATTTGTGCACATATATTGAACTCCACATTAACCTGATCCTTGTTCTAAAAAAAACTGGCCCATTCAACTACAACAAAATTATCCATTTAATACAACAAATCCAAGGAGCTAGTACATGCTATAAAACTTTATACATTCTATTAAAACCAAGTTTTGTACATCTAGCTAATTGCAACCGAGTTTACAAACTTTAACAACTTGTGCAACTTTAGATCCATTTGCCTTGCACTTAGTCATGGTGGGAGGTGGTGATGTGGCATTGTTGGTATTGACCGAGGTGTGGTCTGTAGTATGGATGGCTGTTCTTGATGGTACGCCATACAAGGGGTATGGTCTGTGAGTATGCGTGTCTTGGCTCGGTTGAGAGTATCCAGACCTTGAATCTCCTCCAAGTGGAGCAACATAGGCAGGCTGAGCATGAGGAGCATGGCAGGCTGAGCATGAGGAGCATGTGGTGGTGGTGATGGACTGCTCTGATCTCGTGGAACATAAATGTTCCTTGGCATGGTTGTGTGGCTAAAAGAAAAGTTGAAATCCGCTAGCTTTCTTTGCACATATTCGATCATTTCACGGCATTGAGTGTTTCGGGTCATTATAATGTCGAGCGGCGGGGCCAGCGATGAGTCGGTTGCCCTTTGATCTCTTCGGACTTGAGTACTAACTCTTTACTTGGTTGTTATTGCTTCTTCACACATACGTGTAAGAAAGAATTCTGAGAACAATTAATGTCACTTCTCGAATCATGTGCGATTCGGAGTTGAAAAAATGCAAAAGAGTGGAATGAATCGAAACCATCTAGCCGAGCCGTCCTTATTGCCATGGGGAAAATGTTGGAAGCGCAATGCCGAAAAGTCGATTGACAGACAAAACATGAACGTCACCACCAAATCAAATCTATCTTCTTAGGCACCCAGATAGTACAACATGAAGCTCTTGATTCTTGAATATTATGACTAACAGAGATGGCCAAAGACAACATCTATCATAGTTTCAATTTACCCAAGTTGATCTTTTGCTTAGTGTATGTGTAAGCCGTAGTTTATCTTCGGCCAAGGAGCTCACTTTGTGAGTGTGGTTATCAGTCAACTTTGTCAAGCGAAGCACAATTTAAATAACGGGTTCAACATTTGAGTTATCTGTTGAACTACCGGTATGTACAAATCGATAAATCTTACCTCGTAGTCGGTTAGGAGACCATCTCGCGACTACGTTGGTACTTCTCAACCCATGGATGGCAATCTGGATCACTATCAATCGCTCCTCTGTGGCAAGTTGGTCGGTCAGGAAGGCCGACATCACAACAAGTCGCAATAGAAGTATTCTCGTGTTGATGAGACTAAATCACGCTTTTGTAGTCCTATTGGACAAGTGATCGATAACAAAGTTATTAAGCGATCGATATAAGGAGGTAGTGACTGACGAGGACCCACCCAACAGACAATGAACTTATCCTTCATTTCCTGCACAGAAGCTCTGCTCCACTGAGGTACCCTTCCCTCTGGATCAGGTTCTTGTTCATCTTCTCTCCCAAATAATTTGTCGAACAGACCCCACCGCACTACAGTGGCAGATACAAAACATTACATCAACAAAAAATGCATATCACCTTGTGTCAGTATTAGTAAGCTAAGCCCACAGGCCCCACACAGATGAAAGACTGAACAGACGTGGCCTTATTTGACACACGGAGTAATGTGGCATGGTGAATAGAATACCTGTCCATTCGAACCATTTGCTGTGTATAGGGTTCTCCCCTTTTCTTCGTTTCCACCACATTTGGCACAATAGCCGTGTTACGAAATGATTTCTTGAGTGCTGATTGTGCTGTTGCAAGTGAAAGTAAACTTCAATGCTATATTCAGTAATAGCAAAAGTATAAAAGAGGTTCTCGGGGAAAAAATAATACTCCTCTGTTCAAAAATATATATGACGTTTTGGACATGGACACGGTTTCTAACATGCAACTTTGACCATTACTTTTTATATAAATATATTCATGAAATAATATAAAATTATTATATTATGAAAATATTTTCCATGACTAATCTAATAATATTATTTTCACATAGCCAATACAAATAGTTTTTTATATATTAGTGGTCAAAGTTAAAAAGTTTAACTACACACTACACACTTTCTTAAATGTCATATATATATTTCTGAACTGAGGGAGTACAAAAGAGGTAGCTAGTAAAGATCCACAAATATCATAATGCTGATAAAATTATTCTCAGAGAGTCCAAACACATCACACCTGCAAATTGGATCAGATATGCAAATGCAATGGGACCTCCCTTGGAGTAGGAATCAATCTCTTTTTTGGCATCAACTAACAGATCCAAAGCAGCAGAAAGTCCACTGTTTTCAGGTCTGCTTATTTCTGCACTTTATTGTTTAATAATATTTGATGGAACAACAAGGGCATACAACTTGAACTTGTTAGACTGTCATCTGCAGAGCATAGTTGCAAATTCAACATGAAAATATACAAACGGAAGCTACTACCTTAGTCTGATTGATCCATTTGGACCTCCTGATTTTGTGGCCTACAAAAGAATTACACAGCCAGGTCATTTCCATGCGTACCATATGGAGGCTCCAAGAGGTCATTACAGAAACCAGACCTTGTCATATGTGATAGCATCATTTAGAGCCAAGGTCAACAAAGATGGAATGAGCTCTGGCTTAGCCTTCAATTTTTTCCCAGCCAAGAAAAGAGAGATAGGTGAAAGAAAAACAGTCAGTGTAAAGTACAAACTGCAATGAAATGAATAACGACCTGAGTGTACATAATATGCAATCTCACATTTATGGCCGTTGAGAGGGTGCCTTTGATGCTTGCTCAAGAAAGAATCAAAGGCGTCAATTATGATGGCAAGTATAGGATTCAAGGGAAAAGAACGACCTGAGGTGACCTACATTGGAACTCAGAGCATTGTCTACGTTCAATCAGACCAGCCGCAGTAGAAAACTGAGATTCTCTTCCATGCGCCGCGCGCGGGCTCGGGAGGACGACGCCGTCGTTGGTCACCGGGAAGCCGCTGAACCTTTTCTTCCGCACGTGCCGCGCGCAGGCTTGGGACGAAGATGCTAAAACCTAGCCACCATCTCACTAACACAGCTACACCACCTAGCTAATATTGTGTGCTACTGCACCAAATGAACAGGATAAGGAACTTCGACTACTCGATTTTTTTTTTTCTCGCTAAAAATACAAACACTCTTTGCCTACTACTTTCAGATTGAGTGGCTCATGGATCACTGCATGCACTGCACTGGCCTTTTCCTTTGGTGAGCTAAATCCATCAGTCCCGAAGTAGAAAAAGTAGCAAACCTTGCACATCTTCCAGAACAGCTCCTTGCAGGGCCTAGGAACAATACTTCCTTCCCTAAGAACCAATCTTAGCAAGTCTCTCCTGCAAGTGTCTATGGGCTTTTGTACCTCCCTTCTAGCCTCTTCTATTGACATTGAACAGCCACCGTGAAGAGCAAGTAGTGAAACACTGTTCAGCTTGCCCTGGCTGCCCTCCCTCTGCAATAGAAGTTTACTAAATGTTAATTGCCACTTCTCCGAATAACAAAGATCATTGAATGGAAATCACGGGTTAATGGCTAATTGCTATTCTTTTACCAAATAACAACAACAATTTGAGACTTAAAATGACCAAGTATGTTTTTAGCTATGCACACTACTATTTTCCATCAGTGCAGCAAATTAATCATGAAAATTCAAGAGATTGATGTATATATTTCAACAAAGAAAAACAGTAGGACACAGCAATATACTGTACCTCATAGGATTGAACATCATTCAGGAGATAACCACATGCGCTCATTAGCCTGAATAATTCATTGTATTCTGGATCTCTGACAATAGACTCCGAGATCTCTGGCCCAACAAAATACAATGCTGGAAGTACTATGGGACCCGGTGCAAATGTCACAACCGCGTTTTTCATATATTCCTCTGCTGTTGGCACGTACCGGCTCGTTCGCCATTCTACCTCGGTCATCATAGACCTCAGTAAATCTATCCACTACAGAGGCCATTTGAGTGACCTTGTCAATACTCAAGACTGGATAATTCTCCAAAGGATACTTGACATGAGACTTACTATTTCTATTGGGTGTTTCGTAACATCACGGTCTTGTACTGCAAAAGCCTTTGCTCCTAGCTGGTTAACTGAAGTGTAGATTGCAGAAAATACAATCTCTACTTGTTCAGAGTAGTACTCCTTTTTGTGATGCTCATCCCACCTATGACAAACATTAGCAAAATGGCAAAGACAAATTAAGCCTGAGAATTACATAAGAAAAGGTAGGGTAAAGACATCAATGTAAAGGATCGTACATCTCACCTAGATGCTCACATCTCAAATAAGTTAACAACTAACCGGCTCTTTGTTCTTGAACTATGCTTCGAGTTCAACTCCTTGTCTTTCTCAGCATCAGCACGGGGATTATTCAAAGCAGAGTGAAATCTTGAGTTACCTGCATCCCCGTCCTACAGTAGTTTTGAGGTAAAGAACGATATGAACCAAAATAATCGGAGAAGCTATATGAATGTCATCAGAAACACAAGGGGTCACAAGATAACCCTAAAATCACTCACCATCGTTTTGTGTTTCTCTGGTTCTGTGTCTCTTCCATCCTTCTCTCTTTTCTTCTGGATCTCCTGGGCGATTCTAGCTTCCTCTGCCTGCATACAAGGCACATGGAATTAATGAGAAAAATCACTTTTCTGAAAATCCAAAAGACCACAACATAATTTAATTGTATTCCACAAAGCAATATAAAAGAATTAACAGAACAGAACAGCTACCCATGAGCACAAATAAATATCTCCATGTCCACGCAACCCAAATCTATGTATATACATGAACAAAACAGCTACAGATCAAATCGACTGGCCATCACCCATAAGACCGAAGTACATCACAGGACCAATGAGTTCACGGTCAAATGCAAGGTTCATTCCACACATCGGGAAACAAGCTGCCCTTCGGGATTGTAAGAATAGCATCCACATACCTGATTTCAAGAAGGAAAACATCAGATTAGCAAGAAGAGATACAAGGAATGAAAAACAATGCCTAGTACAACAGTATTTTGAAATGAGGAATTGAGGAGTGTGTGACACTGATTTGATGAGCTATCTGGTCAATAGCTACATTCTTTTTCAGTTTCTTTTTTCTTTTTTGTTGACAAAGTTGATAGCTACATTCAAAAGATCTTTCAAATTTATGCTACTTGTCACAGAAAAAAAATCCCAAGAACACGACATAAGGAATGCTACACTATGTTTTTGCCGAGTTTCATGCACTGAGCTACCATGCTGTTAGCGAACCGTGGGCATTCTCCTTTTGGAAATTATTTGATTTGATTTTTATCCAAAGTTGTAGGGCAACACAAGATCACCCGATGAAAAGGATTTGTCACTTCAACTTCCTTGGGGCTAAATACTTAATTTCGAAGCTGTTTTATACTCATCTTACCTGTTCAACAAATTTCAGGGACGTATCAGGCTGTCCCATGTAGAAGCACATGAGCCGCGCTCCCTTCAGAGACATGAGATCCCTGGGGAACTCCTTTAGTAGCTGTCACATACATCCACACTCCAAATTGATCAGTCAAGCTTGCTATTCGCTCTGCAAATAGCATAATCCAATAGCATACACTTCCAGTTTCCAAATCAGCAACCAAAATCAAGCCATGGCGAACCTCGAAATGCCGCTCGATTGCCACCTCCTCATCCTTCTCCTCCCCGACCAGCGCAGAGAGCGCCCGAAACACCGCCCTCTCGTACTCCGTCACTTTACTTTGTAAGCAAACGGACAGATTACGGTGCAAATACGCTAAAAAGTTAGGGGGGCAGATTCAGAAACAAAAGGGCGAGGAGATGGAGCAGGCGAGGCTGCCGTGTATGAGGAGGACGCTTACGATTCTCTCGGCCGCGGCGGCGAGGAGGGCGGCGGCCCTGGCGGGGTCCCGGGGCGCGGCAAGCGTGGAGGCGAGGACGCAGGAGATATGGGCGGTGGCAGCGCGGAGCACGGCAGGCCCGCGGCCGCGGCCGAACGCCATGGTGTGCGCGTAGTAGGCGTCGAGCGCCGCGGCGCAGTCGGCGGACGCCGTCCGGTACTCCTACCCCCACATGTCCCTCCTCACCTCGCCCTCCACCGCCGCCATCTGCCGCCGCGGATGGGAGGGATGGACGGGGGCGGCGGCTGAGGATGCTGGAGGAGTGGGAGAAGACGGGACCGAGGATGCGGCTCTCGATCCAGCCAGATCTGGAGGGCTCAATGAAGGCGCCGACTCCACCGATGGCAGACAGCGGCTGGGAAAGTGTCGAGCGGGAGCGGGAGCGGCGGTGGCGAGCGGATCGTTGGGGATGGAGGAATGGGTGGGAGTCGTGTGTGGGAGAAGCCGGTTTGTGTGGTGGGGGTGAGGGGGGAACGACGGTTGTTTTAGCCCGTGTCTTGCTTTCGGCGGACGATTCGTTCCGTGAGCGGACTAAACTCGAAATTATAGTAGTAGAGATATGGTAATTTTAGATGCGTCTTCTGATCTGGCCGTGGAGGTGAGTCCGTGTTGACATGAGTAATTTTTTGGAAGAAACCTCTGCGTGTATTTTGGAAGGTGGTCATGATAATTACTCCTCCGATTCATAAATACACGACGTTTGATTAAGCGTCTTGATCAAACTTATCTAACTTTGACTAATAATATATAAAAACTATTTAGATTGATCATGAGTGAATAGTATCATTAGATTTGTCATGATAAATATTTTCATAATATAATAATTTTGTAATTTTTACTAACAAAATAAAGTAATGGTCGAAGTTATATTTGAAGTGATATTATTCATACCCAAAGAAAACTACGTATTCAAGGAGAGGTTTAAGTTAAAAGGCTTGAGAAGGAAAGCTTTTATAAAGTTCGGTATTTGAAATTTCAATCTCGTGTTCACACCGTAAAAGTTTAATGAAATCAACTAGTATCTGTTAGAGGTGATTTAGCGTGCAGATCTAAATATATGCACCTAGTATTTGTTAGGTGTACCTTCCGGCAGCAGTATCGCATTTTAAGATTTAAGCGCCTACAAAATGCCATCATCTAAAAAAAATTAACTTTCAGCACGGCAAACAAAACATACACCTCACTGATGGTCCGGCAGCTCGACAGGGGCAGCGGGATATACGCCGTGTTCTGCAACGGCCGCTGTGGGCTTTGGGATGCTCGCCCTGGACCTCGTCGGCGTCGCGCTGTGGACGTCGCCCGGGACATGTACCGTCTGTCCTTCCTCCTCGGCTCCTTCCTCTCCCTGATGCGTTCGATCTGTAAGCCATGCATGCAGTTGAAAAGGGGAAGGGGAAGTGCACCATGGCATATTGGCATGACAAACAAAATAAAACAAAATGACGTGTGCCAGTGGTAATTTTCAATTTTTGTGATCCACGGTCTTTTAGCAAATTCAAGCACGATCAGCATCTGTTGATAAACACTGTACACGAAAAGGCAATGGTGATGACTGGCGAAGAATCTGCCCTTCTTTTTTACCCTTCAACTATTTGTCACACTTGCAGTAACTATTTTTCTTAAGATCCTCTTATTTATATTAATACCTCGTGAATAAAATATGTAAGTGTCCTACGTTTGAGTTGAACATTCTAGATGAACAACATGCTACCATAAAGTCCTTGGTCGAATTGATTTTTTTAATCATTTGAAAGTTTTTGGGAGGAGGCTGGACGAGGCGTCCGTGACTAGCTCCCACGGGCGGACGTCCGTGAACTAGATACATATGCACCCAATGAGTAATAAAGAGCAGCTCATTATCTTAAAAAGAATACGAAGGAGAAGAGAAAAGTCTGTTAAATATATTAAGTAATTGCCATTGTGACTTTCCTAGTATGTTCTCTAGATTAATTAGTTTCCATAACTATACATTACCGACTGCATGCGTGCCTATCTTTCTGTCTCGAACTGAGAAGACCAAAACAAGAGAGGAAGAAAATAGAGAGGCCACTGACCTCCTGGCTCCTCTCCCCTGCTGCGTCATCTCCATAAGTTCACATCCAGCACACCAGGAATACAGAAACGCAGCATCACGGCCGGAGGAGCAGAGCTATCAGATGCTTGATAAACTATGAAGATCTTTTATCTATTAAAGCTCCTTTTTTGCTTCATTAACTTTGTTCTTTGATCGCATGCAACCAATTAAACAAACCTAGCCATCGGCTTATCACAGCAAATTGGTAACCATGCATATCTGCAGCTAGCTAGGTGGCCAAAGAGAAAAGTGTCAAAAACAAAAACATAGGTCAAACTTCTGCTGTTTTTGATATTTTGATTGGAAAGGCAATAATGTTGAAGTTGCACCTACGTACAATGGTTTTATTTCTTTGTTAAGATTATTGATGAAAAAGTATGTGTCAAGAATTCGTGACAAAAGCATGTTTTCTAATGGCTACTTGCTGGTTATTTACAAATGGTAGCTGCTCCCTCAAATTGACGCAGTAAATTTAAGTACTTCACCACTGGTAACAACTAGTAACATTGATAACATAATTAAGAAACAATTAACCTAATAACACCTCTAATTAAAAGATTCTTATCTCTGCCCGCCGGCCCTACTGCTGCGGCCTCAGGGCAGCGAGCAGCATGTCGGTGTGGCGGCGCACGTTGTCCTTGAGCTGCTGGAGCGCCCTGGTGAACTCCGGCAGGTCCGCCTCCCCGAGCGCCTCCACGTTCGCCTCCCACCAGAACCGCCTCCCCGCCTTAGCCTGCAGCACCTTCTCCCCGACGGCGTCCATCCGCGCCTTCTCTGCCGCTATGTGCTCCCTGGTCTCCTCCGCCGCCCGCCACAGCCCCATCAACGCCTCATAGTCCTCAACAAAGTCGGCATCGTCGGCGAAGCGCCGTCGCCGGGAGTGGGGCGTAACGGCGGAGGGCGGCGTCGGCGGAGGGCTGCCAAAGCCGCAGCGTTGTCGCCGGAGAAACGGCGATGGCGGACGGCGCCCAGAGCATGGAAACTCGGACGCCTTCTTGAAGAGCCGTGGCGGCGCTTGGAGAAGGTGACTGCCGGCGATCCTTGCGCTCGATGCGGCGGATCTCAATCTTATTGCCGCCCTTTTGCTCGTCCTCCCGCCCGGTTGCACCATCGTCGTGATGGACCGGGCGGCGGCTGCTTCGTTCTTATTTCTTGCTTGCTCTGCTTCTCTCAAAGCCTCAATGCGATGCAAGGAAAGAAATCTTCAGGCGAGTACAAATAGAGGAAGCCATTGCCAAAAATGGCGCGTGAGGAAGGCGAGCGGGGTTGCCGATTTACCTCGATCTTTTTACCAGATACGGTAATATCCGTGCGTGCTACGATACGGCCGTGGAGGTGGAGGTGAGTCCGTGTTGGACGAGGTAATTTTTTTTGGAAGGGAACCTCTGCGTGTATTTTTGGAAGGTGGTAATGATAATTACTACCATACGGGGAGAGCGCGAGGGGGTGGTAATTGGTAAACAAACCGGTGATATCATGGCTGGGATCCAAAAATACGAATTTGGAAGGAAATAAAACACAACACGAGAATTCATCCCCCAACCGGCGCTCTCCACGTGCCCGAAGAGGAGGAGAGGAGGAGAAGAGCAGTCGCGACAGGGGAGGAGGAGCCATGGCAGCGCGGCGCTCAGCAGACGACGATTGTTTTTTCTTTCTTTTTTGAGTGGGGGAGACGCTGAAACGGAGATTAGGGTTGCCACTGGGTAGGGTATAGTTAACCCAAACCATACCGAATTTTACCCATACTCATTTGAAGTGATATTATTCATACCCAAAGAAAACTCGTATTCAAGGAGAGGTTTAAGCTAAAAGGCTTGTGAAGGAAAGCTTTTATAAAGTTCGGTATTTGAAATTTCAATCTCGCGTTCACACCGTAAAAGTTTCATGAAATCAACTAGTATTTGTTAGAGGTGATTTAGCATGCATATCTAAATATATGCACCTAGCTTCCGGCGGCAGTATCGCATTTTAAGATTTAAGCGCCTACAAAATGCCATCATCTAAAAAAAAATACTTTCAGCACGGCAAACAAAACATACACCTCACTGATGGACCTTGCCTATCTGCCAAACTGGATCATTTTTACTTTGTTGAAAATCATACATTGCTTACGAGGTTCACAATTTCACATGGAGACATAAATCAACATTTTGCATTTATACTATCACTGAAGCACCTTAGGTTTCATTACATGATATTACTTTCTGACCTTACTATCATTTGGCACTATTAGAGCAGGTAATGATAACCTATTTTTTTTAACTAACGAATCCAAAAAGGCCAACAAGTCATTCTTGTCTAGTGAATTCAAAAGGAAGATCAACATCAAGTGTACAGCATATATTCATGTTTAGTGAACTCAAACTGAATGAACTGAAGGAAGTTGCAAGAGATTTTCTCCACTTTCCAGCACATGATTAAAAGAAGCACATCTCTGTACCGCACGACCCTACTGCTGCCGCGGCGGTGGAACACAGAGCAGCAGCTTGTCGGCGCGGTGGCGCACGTTGTCCTTGAGGCGCTCGAGCGCCCTGGCGAACACCGGCAGTTCGGCCTCCCCGAGCGCCTCCACATCTGCCTCCCACCAGAACCGCCTCCCCGCCTTCGCCTGCAGCACCTTCTCCCCGATGGCGCCCATCCGCGCGTTCTCCGCAGCGGCCTGCTCTCTGATCTCGTCCGCCGCCCGCCTCAGCCCCATCAACGTCTCGTAGTCCTCAACAAAGTCGGCGTCGTCAACAGTGACGTGGTCGCCGGGGAGGGGGGTGTAGCGGCGGAGGACGGCATCGACGGAGGGGGCGCCGAAGGCGAACGCGTTGCCGGCTTTGGAGAAGGCGACGAGGGCGACGTGGGCGTCGCAGAGCATGGAGAGCTCGGAGGCCTTCTTGAAGAGACCGTTGCGGCGCTTGGAGAAGGTGACCTGCCGGCGCTCGTCGTTCTCGATGCGGCGGATCTCGATGCGTTGCCGCCCCCATGCTCGTCCGCGCCATCCTCTGGACCGAGCGAGGAAACGCGGCGGCTGCTCTTTCTTGCTTTTCTCGAGACCTCGATGCAGGGAGCAAGACCTCAATGGCGATGCAAGGAAGGAGATCCTCAGCCGGGTATAAATAGAGGAGGCATTGCCAAAAATGGCGCGAGAGGACGGCGAGACAGATTGGTGATCTTACTTGGATTTTTTAACTGGATACGGTAAATCCCGTTTCCGCATTGGATTGGAATTCATGGGCTGCCCGGCCCGACAAGCGTCAGCGGCGGGATCAAGGGCGCGAGAGATGGACCGACTGATCTGGCTAGAACACGTTGCGTGCTTCCTTCCCTAATTGAAACTCGTGTTAATGAAAAGAAGAAAGTTGTGCAGGGAGATCAGGAAGGGGATTGATAGGAAGGTGGAGAGGGAGAGGATTGGGTGGGTGAGAGGGAGAGGGAGAGAGAGAATCGACCAAACTCAGTCACGGCATAGGCCGAGTGGGCGGCTCAGGAAGGGCCGGCTTTCTTCATCAAACTCACTCACGACGAAAAATGGGGGGCCTTCTCGTCTCCTCCGAGGCCGTGCGTCTCCTCACCGAACCAAGGCTAGTGTCGTTCTGCTACAGAAGTACGCGCTTACTGGAGCCAACCATGCCGCCCAACTGAAACAAGATGCGTTTTGCATCACTAGTATGAACATGGAGAAAAAAATTCCAAAGCCAAGTGAACTGTGGAACTGGTTCCAAAAGCACTGTGTTTGCTCCACGAGAATCTCTGGATGAGCAACACATCTATCTATCTTTTTAAGTAAGGGAAAATTCTGTTGCTGCCACTGAAAATATGTGCAATATCGGTTCTGCCACTGAAAATTGGACCATTTCGTTTAAGCCACTGAAATTTTGGTTCCATTTTGCTTTTGCCACTACCGCCAGTCAAAGCCCATTGACTGTCAAATTGTATGCGAAAAGACTCTTCCCCTGTCTCTCTCCTTTCTCTCTTCACCAGCGCCGCCCAACCCGCGCCCCCTCCTCTGCTCGCCGCGGCCTCTGCCCTTCCATGCCGCACCCCTGCCTCCGGCCTCCTCCTCTTCCTCTCCACCCCGCCGCCGCGCTCCCTGCATCGTCGTCGTGCCCCTGCCTCGGACCTCCCCTCCTCGCCTTCCTCAATCCCAACTGCCTCCTTCTCCCCTCTGTTCTCATCGCCAGGAGCCATCGTTGCTCACTGCGATGTTGGTATCCTCGTCATGCAGGTGGCCCGCCTCCACGATGATCATCTGGCCTCGCCATACGCGTCACGGGGATCGCCTAACATCTCTGGAGCTCTCCACGAGACCACGACCTCTCCCGAGCCTCCCCTATACCGGAGCTCACCGTCGGCGAGTGCCACCTCCGCGCCATGGCAGCCACCGCCGCTAGCCTCATCGGGATAGCCTTCGACCGAACCACCACCTATGAGGTAACGCAAGATCTCATCGTGCTTTTGAGCTAGAGAACTAGGTCGAGGAGCCGCTGGTGTTTGTCGCCAGCGAGCTCTTCTCTATGCAGTCGCCGCTTCTGTTCTGCCCCATTTTCCACCTCTTCACCCCGCTACCACGCCCCCTGCGTCCTCACTACGGCCCATGACAGCGCTCATGGATGCGGCTATGCAAGGACGGCACCGCATGTTGCACGCCGCGTGTGTGTCTTCGCGCACACACTGGGGTCGTCGTTCACGCCGCCATTGTCCTCGTCGGGGGTCGTCGTTCACGCCGCCGCTATCGTCGTCCGGTGCGGGAAGCGGCATGGGGTCGGTGGTGACCCTCCCGGCCGGCCTCCACGCGCGCCCGCCTCTGCCTCCCTCCCTTGACTGAAGCTGACAGTGGGCAAAGAGAGAAATGAGGGACTGATAGTGGGGCCCACAAGTTGACAGAGGGTATTGGACATCTTTTTGGAAAAACCTGACAACGAAATAGCGGTCAAACGATCTATTGTAACAGTCAAACTAACAGATACTGACGGTAATAGCAAAAATGAAATGGAGCCAAATTTTCAATGACAAATGAAATGGTCGAATTTAATATTGCACACGTTTCCAGTGGTAGCAACAAAATTTCCCCTTTTATTAAAGCAAAGATAAAAAGAAGTCATCATGTTTTCTCTAAGAAGTAGAAATTAACACATTAATCGGAGTAAAAAAAGAAAGATCTACACCGTCGGTTTTTTATGAGTCCAGAATATAACAGTGCAGATTTCATCTAAAACTTTATGAATCATGGTGCAAATTAGTATCCTGACACTACTACAGAAAATGTCTTCACAGACGGTTCAAAAACGTCATCACATATGGTTTCGTGAGCCGTCTGAGTTTATGGATCGATAATGACATGAGATCATCACAGGCGGTTTTTGAGCTATGCGTGATGTAGACTATCGAGCGGTTATTAACTCGAGGCTATGCGTGATAGTTAGCTATCCTGAGCGGTTTGTAGATGAAATGCCGTGATAATGATATATCACAGACGGTTTGTCCTAAGGAACCGTCTGTGATAGTTTCACCTGCATCTCGCCATTCATTTTACCTTTGTATGTGTAACCATGTTCATGCCGATCAATTCCTCACTTGCGTCCCAGGGTCCTACCATTCTATTCTGATCTATTCTCTATAAAATCTCAAGCGGATTGCTTGTGCCTTTAAAACAGAGCTTTATATGCTTTATATATATATATATATATATATATATATATATATATATATATATATATATAGAAAATGGTATCGTACTCACAGGAGTACATACTCCCCCTCTCATATACCACTTAAATCGTAAGATGATACCTCTTTATCTATTTGTGCATACTCAATAATGATTATAATATACCCCAACGTGAGTTCCATGAAAAATTTCATTAAATTCCACTTTTTATAGCAAAATTTGTGTATATACTTCTTTTATATATGAAAAAGGGTATATAGCAAAAAAACAAAGGACTCAATGAAAAATTTTCAATCAAATCGCATTAGAGTATCTTATAATTAGTATTTAAGTATCTTGAAAATGATAAAGAAGTATAATATGCGTTTAAGTGGCATATTGAAAGTGGGGTACATACTCCCAATGCGAAATGGGTGTCATATATATATATATATATATATATATATATATATATATATATATATATATATATATATATATATATATATATATATATATATATATATTGTAGTTTCTTGTTAGCTAACTCGAGGCACGAATTCAACTAGCTAGCTCGCTCATTGGGCGTTCATTCTAAATGTGCGGGTGAACCACGACCTACTTTATCGAACACGATACCTTTGGAGTGTGTGATTTGCTTCATGCCAATCTTCCAAGTGCTTGTAGAATCCTCCTAAACTTGGAACAGGAGATTCGTACAGAATTTCGATGACAAATAGCATCATTGGAGAAAAAACTTGCAAGATAATTTTTCTCTAAGTTTTTTCTCCAATGATGTTATCTGTCCTTAAAATTCTGCACGAATCTCATCTTTCCAACTTGCCATGGTTCCCTTGTTCTATAACCGAATTTACAATAACTTTCCAACTATTAGTGGTTGTTTGGATCTCAGGAATAAAAAATGGGTTTTAAGAAAACTAGTTTTAGGAGAATTTTTAGTAAAACTGGTTTTAAGTTGTTATTCTGTTAGGATGAATTTATGGATTACTTTGTTTGGATCAGAAAAATTAAAACAAGTTTTCATCATTTTAGTGTTTGGCTAAAAATATAATTCAAAATGAATTCTTGTAGATCAATAAATTTTAACTCTCTAAGCTCTTGCTCTCTTCCTTTGAGCTCTATCTTACTTTCCCCTTACTTTGCTCTCTCCACTCGTGAGTTCATCGCCTGCTTGCTTGGTGGTGGTGGTGGTGAGGCTGACGTGTGGGGGCAAAAGCAGTCTGGGAGAGAGAGGAGGCGAACTTCGATGTGATGGGCGAGGCCGGGTTGGTCGGGAGCGGCAGGCGGCAACAAAGCAGCGGCCGGTCGTGGAAACAAAAAGAACCTGTGGCGGGAGAGGAAGGGGAGAAAAGGAGGCGCCTGGCGAGAGTAGGCCAGAGGATCTCACCGGAGTTGTCGGTGGAGGTCGAGGAGGGCCGTGGCGGTCAATGACACAAGGTGGTGGCGGTGAGTGAGGATCCGAGGGGTGACGTTCGGCGGGAAGGGCTCCAATGGGAGGTGGGGTGGTAGAGAAGCCGAGGCGGTGCCTCACTGCGAAGAATCATTTGTGTTTCACCGCGTGAGAGAGGTGACAGGCGGTGAGTTCAGCGGAGGCGGAGGAGACGCCCGGCCACGGGCTCGATGGCGGAAACTTCAAATCGCTTGAGGAAACTCGAGGAGACTTGGGGCCAGCGGTGTGTGGTCGGCGATGGCGAGGACGCCGGGGTGGCTGAGCAGCAGCGGCGCAGGCGGCCGGCGCGGCTTGCTCGGCGGCTTTCCTGGATTTCTTGGTGAAGATGACAGGGACTGGAACCTGAGGAAGTAGCTGTCGTCGTCATCGTCGTCGTCATCCACGTCGTCGTGGTCGGCGGACGCCGTCGGTTAGTTAATGTGAGCTTAGGACGAAGTCGTGACTGCAAAGACGTCGGAGAAAATTGCGCGTCGCCTGGAATTTGTGGTTTCCGCGCGCCAGGACGTTGTTGTTTCCGCCCGTGACTTGTTTCCGTGCGAGAGATGGCGTTTCTGTAAAGCTGGGTTTCCAAAAACGAGCCGGGACTAGATTTCCACAAAACCTGATTTGTTGGGTTATGTGAAACTGGTTTTACTAATATTGAGGGTTAGTTACAAGATCCAAACAGAGTTTTCCTAAAATATTGTTAAAACCGGTTTTGCAAAATCCAGTTTGGATAAAACTTGAGATCCAAACAAGGCCTTAGAGTCGACAGAAATAATACTTGGGCCCTGGGAGTCATAGGCATCGGGCTGTACGCTGCAATTGTCAGCTCATGGTCTTAACGGAGTTGGGCCTTAATGACACATGCAATGCATACCGTTTGTTACAGATTTTATTGTGACCAGTTTGAGCACTGTACGGACAGCCGTGCATCTGTATATATGTTATGTATGCCATTGCTTAGAATTATATATTTGTTACAGACGATCGGTCAGGCACAAAAAGGATATATATAGACTGACATGGCCTGTTATTGCATTGCTTAGAATCATTTACAAATACGTGGGGGTATACATGAAGGTGCCATCTAATGTATCGAGTCAAAGTTTGAGAAATTGGATGAACACAAACCATACATATAAAATTAGGGCATTCGCTACAAGAATTATATATGATCAGATTTGAGATTCCAAATAAGTACGTACGTGCAACCCCTTCCCTTTGCCCCCAACTTGATTACACCAGTGATCATGCGTGGTTACAGAGAAGACTCGTTCGTGTGAGTGACTGTAACGTTGGCAAGTCGTGCTTTATTCATCATTTTGATTGTTTTTTTGGACAACGATATTTGTTCCATGCAGTTTGCATTTCTAGAGTAGATTACATTCACCTTCCTGAATGTTGCAGTAACATTGCCATGCACTACCAGAATCGTGTAATTTCCCGAGTGCTCAGAAGTTTCCCGAGTGTTTTGAATAATACACTCGGGAACTTCCCGAGTGCCTTACGAAACACTCGGGAATAGAATAAAACACTCGCCCGAGTGTCCGATCGGACACTCGGTAAACTTCAGCAGAACAGCGGGAAAAATAATTTCCCGAGTGTCATTAAATTCTGAACACTCGGAGCTAAAACATCAACAGCGCCATTTTTTCACCTTGTAGCGCCCATTCGTTCTAACTATCTGATTCTCCCAACCCCTGCGCCATTTTTCCCCACTGCTCCCCTCTCCCCGATCCTGGCCCCGGCCGTTGCTCCCTCCTCGTCTCTGCCGCCTCATGCCGTCGCCTCCTCAACTCGCCTCCCCGCCTCGCCTCCCCAGGCTCCTCCTCCGCCATGCCGTCACCCCTCGTCATGCATGCCTTGCCGCCTCCCGGCTCGCCTCCCGGCTCCCTCCTCATGGCCTGCCCTGACTCCGCCTCCCGGCTCCTTCTCCGGCCAGTGCGCCGCTCCTCTGGTAGGTTGAACCCCTCTTGATTTCTCCATAAATTTTGCTCTCGAAGATGATGAATGAGAATTTGATTTTGCTATATGTTCGGAACTAAATATGTCATCTATTAAGTGTCGTAACCTTGCTATTCTAAATGCTAGTTTTGTATGATTAGCTCATGATGTTTGAAACTTGCTATTCTAAATAATGGCATATAATGAAATTATATTATAAACAATGTGGGAATCGAAGTTTTGTATCGAATTTAGTGGCATAAGTATCATCCAAACTCACCTTTTGCTCCAAATTCATCAATTATTTTTTAAGGCTATAGAGGCCCTTGTAGGATCGAGTTCTCTCAAAGGTAACCAATTCAAAATGTTATGAGGATGCTAAATCATCACGGTAGGAGCAAAAGAAAGTATATATAAGTTAATGTTTTTGCATAGGATAGTAAATGGTTAATGTAAAGGAAAAACCGATAAAGTATATCCCCATTTCTCTGTGATTTTGATGTGATAAGCTAGACACGAATTGTGCTAGTTCACCTTAATCCACTTGGACCTTGTTGTTTGCGGTTTCTGGGTTGTGGCTTTTAGCTTTTGCAAGGATGCACCCACAAGGCCACAACTTTGCCCATGGTCTTGCAGGTCTTCTTTGCTAGCTTTGTGCATGGAGAAATTTGGCATTGGGTGGGGTGGTTTTCCTCTCTTGAGCCCCAAATAGTGCGCAATTAACTTCACAACTCTCTTTCTATTAGCGACAATAAATCTTTGTCTCATAGCTCCCATAATATATGCATACACTTGGTGTTGGATAATGTTTAATGAGAACATTTTGATACAAGCGATATGACTAATGAAGCATCCTACCAAATTATAATCAATTATAACTAGCACATTCAATCGACTTAGGAATTTTGTGGATCCCTTGTGCATTTGTTTCATTGGACTATGGAGTGATGTAAACTGTCTTAATCTCGAAACTTATTAGCAAGTTATCTTCCGATATTAATTATTTTGTTTAGGTTTCAAGCCAAACACCTTGAAGTCCAATGCACAACTAATTGCATAAATTTCCTCTTTGTTCTTTCACTAGTTTATAATAAGAACTTGAGGAATACTGAGAAAGCACATAGCTCAACACGGAGGGTTGCATGAGTCTAGGAAGGAAGCGAATAAACTATTTTACGCACAAATATGTCTTGGCGGTAGCAAAGATCAACCTACTTGATGATGCAATGGCAAACCTCACCCGACATCTATGATGATCGCACGATGATGGCGAGTTGTCCATGTAATGGTGGTGCAAAGACAAATTGTTCTTTGGATATAAGTCGCAACAAGGAACCCTCGAATAGTGCTTCATGTAGCGGAGACGAGAGAGCAATAGAGGACTCACTGCAGATGTTATGTATATTGTGTTGTATTGTTTCTCGGGTTATTTCACCTATTGATCATTGACAACGGTCAACATTTCTTTCTTAAACTTATGTGGGAATCATGTGGCACAAGATTAATATTTTCAACTTTAGTTGGAAAAATCTATAATACCCTCATGAAGAATTATAAATACAAAGAAGAGACTATATATTATGCCCTTAACAAATCAAGGGTTAGATTTAATTTATACTGTCACCGTTTAAATGATTTTTTTTGTTTTGTGTAAATTTCGATGCTTAAGTGCCGATTCTATCCTAATATAGCTCATGGTACTTGCCTCTGATCTTTGCCGCCTCCCCTCATGATTGCCTCCACCGACACACAGCTGCAGCCATCTTCCCCACCACAGCTCCTCGGCTCCCTCAGCTCCAAGAAGTACTGTAAGGTAATGGATAAGTGGAAAAAGAAATAAAGTTTGCTTATTTTCTTTTGTGTTGTCCATTTATGGTGGATTGATATGCTGTCATTACAATGCTACATTAACGTGTTAATAAATAAAGGTATTCATATATATTGAAAGAAAGTGTTTTTATGCTCCGTTGATCATGTATATTGCCTTCATGTCAATCTGTTTTAGTGTACATATATAGGGCATGCATCATAGGGTAGCTTCTAGCTAGCTCTGTAGTTGTAATTTTTGACATAAATGAAAGTTGGATTAAAATATGCGTTATGTTTTGCACACTAGGATGGCTGAGGATCGTAGTTGGATGTACATTGGGCATAGAGCGATGGGTGACTGTACCCAAGAATGGATGGAAAAGTCGTGATTTTGTGGATCGAGCATTTGCTAGGAGTAATGGGCCGGGGTGTGTTGTGCCCTTGTTCTCGTTGTTCGAACACCACGGACACAAATGAGGGCAACAATGATCGCACACTGTGCAGAAATCTGGATTTAGGCAGGCTATCTTGTGTGGGTCTATCACGGCGAGTCACAACATAGCATATCGGATGTGCTAAGGGAAGAAAGCGGACGATGGTGGCCACAATGAGAGTAGGATAGAAGACATGCTAGATGATGTCGTCATGCATATAGGCCACCCTCTTGAGGAAGAACCGAGGAGCACGCAACAAGGGCTTTCTTCGATATGTTGTCATGACGAGTCAACCACTTCATGGGCAAACACAGTGTCCCAACTAGATGCCATCACACGATTACTTGCTATCAAGTCTCGATTCAAAGACGAGCATTACTTGCTTTGATGCATTCTTAAGCGTGTTTAGCACCCTTCTCCCGAGATGGTCACAAAGCGCCCGCTAACTTGTATGAGGCCAAGAAATTGATAAGCGCACTAAATATGCCATATGAGAAGATAGATGTTTGTCCAAATCATTGCATGCTATTTAGGAATGAGAATGTGGACAAAGATCATTGTGATAAGTGTGGTGAGTCTAGGTTTGTTGAGGTTGACTCGGTGATGGTCGGAAGAGGCTGACTTCCTATTGGCGTAAAAAATACTTCGCTATCTACCATTTGTGCCACGAATCCAGCGGTTATACATGTCGAGGTTTACGCCAAACAAATGGTATGGCACAAGTATGGTCGTCGGTACCATAATGACAAGATGGTCCACCCATCGATGGTGAAGCATGGAAGTAATTTGACCGAGACTATGTAGAGTTTCTCATGCGACCTCTAACGTTCAATTGCAATTGCAAGCGATGGGTTTAACCCATTTGGTATGGGGGCTGCGCCATACAGCTGTTGGCCTGTGATGGGTTCGAGAAGTATGGTGAGGAGCACAATTGGACTCACATTTCAAGTTTGTGGTGGCTGCCATACTTTCATAAGCTCATTCTTCCCCATAACATAGATGTAACGCATAATGAGAAGAATGTTGCAGAGGCCATATTTAGCACATTCTTTGACATTCCAGACAAGGCGAAGGACAATGTGAAGGCTTGCCTTGATCGGAGGAGCTTTGCAATGAGCCCTCGTTGAATATGATCCATAAGCCGACTCTTGGCAAGTGGGAGAAGCCAAGAGCTAGTTATTGCCTAACTAGGGTTGAGAGGAAGGAGATTTTGGAATGGTTTGAGACCTAAAGTTTCTGATGGGTATGCTGACAAATCTAAGGAGAGAGTGAATTTAGCTACCATGCGTATCAATGGCCTAAAGAGCCATGACTACCACATATTCATGGAGCGCCTTTTGCTGTGATGATCGTAGCTCGCCCCCAGTGTGTTTGGCAAGTGATGTGCGGAGAACTGCATGGACATGGTGCCACTCTGGGGCCGTTCTTGAATCTGCAGATACTTGTTGAAGAGAGGTTCCATTTGTGTTTGTTTGCGGCGGGTGGAGGAAAGTTTTTGGGTAGCTGACTGAATATTCAAATCTGCTTCTATCTAAATTGCACAAGGACTACTAACATTTTCCAGTGTATTAATACAAACTAGATCATTAAACAACCATACTTAACTTACGGTAGATTAGGCTAGTTTTGCTCAATCTATTCATGTTCGGATAGTTATCTTAATTGTGACAGACAACTAAATCATCATCAACTATTTATTAGCTGGTACATGGCTAAAAATGGTAGTTTTCGTCCAGCACCTATCTAAATTGCACAAGGACTACTAACATTTTGAAGAACCTGTAAGCCATTTGAGGACAAAGTCATATATTTTGTGTTTTCATGCAAACCTAACCTAGCTAATCTCACTTGTTTGGTACTAAAACTTCAAGTAGTCTGACATGTTTAATTTACCTCTGTTGGATGTTTAGTAGCCAAGTAATAAATGTCAACTAACTTAATCATCTTATTCTTTATCAATTCCTCTTCGCTTTCACCAACTAACTTAATCATCTTATTCTTTATCAATTCTTTATTCTTGGATTGTAGTGGTGGTTTCGATGGGCTGATGGACAGGAAGCTGATTCTAGGAGAGTGCTTCGTAATTGTGTTAAGAAGCTGATCCCACAGATGTTCTACGAAGCACGCATCAAGCGGTGATCGTTACCACACACAAGTGCTTGGACAACAAATTAAGTAGGGCCGAGGCTTGCTTAACGCATATCACTTTGGACGAGTACATGCGGTAACCAAGCCGAACAAGCGATGTCCTTGATTACAATCAATTCTAGTTTATTCATATTTAACACTTGGTTAATTTAGGCAATACCTTGGTGGGCCCTTAAGTGCGAAGATGCATGGCGCCAGATTGCGAGAGAGGTGGTGCAACGAGCGATGGTTCTGAGGACTCTCGTCTTTGCTAGGGAGTGGAGATTGTTGATGGGCGGGAATGACACATCGACAAAGCGGCTCCTCCATGGCTCGTTACAAGAAGAACCTGGTAGGTCAACATGTTCATATTGATTGCGTGTTGCAGATACATATTTATTGACCGCCGTGGTTTTTGACGAGGATTAAAACCTCGATATATTAAAATAATATATAAAAGACCATACGTCTTCATGGTCGTAACCCCTAAGGCTAACGACCTCCCTGGTCGTAAGGATTCCAGAGGTTACACAATGGGTACCCTAGTCGGATGGGGTCTTGTGCCTAATCCCCGACCAGATAACCGCTCGTAAAACTAATGAACTGGCATTTCTTATCGTATGATGGATAGAACACGTGCTATACGTTCCAAACCATACGATGATACAATTCTGAGACACTGGTTATTAACTACCCTACGGTTAAGCTTTTCACAGGCAACCGCAAGGAAGTTAGCACGTTGCTAACTACCTTACCGTTCCGACCAGTCGTAACATTTCACCAGGGACGTCTTCTCCAGAAGCTTGCCGCCTCTTGGGAGTTATTTAAAGGTGGAGCCTTGAAGATGAGGAACAGCGACACCAGCGAGACAAGCGAACACAAGCAACAAGACATAGAAGCCAGATAATCAGTCTTAGACTCAGATTCTAAGTCTGATTACTTAGTTAGATATTCCCCCATTCAGTGTAATTCAGGGTAGTACTTAGCCATATCTTGTAAACCCAGTTCATATCAATAAAGAGCGACCCCATTCCATTCCAGGATATTCCACGTCATTTTCCTCTTTCATTTTCAGTAGATCGGCGACTCGATCGTCGACAATTGGCGCCGACCGTGGAGAAGAAGGCATGAGTTTCCTGAAAAAAACTCTTCGCTCAGGAAGATCCTCGCCCAAAATCCCTGCAATCGCTCATGCGACTATGCCCGGAGTTTGGAATGAGGAAAACTGGTTTGATTTGGCGGACTCGCCGACCTCGACATGGAAGGATGCCTCGCGCCATGGAAGAAAATGGCAGTCATCCTCCTCTTCCTCCTCCGCGGCTCGCGCCGCCAAGCGTTAGCGAAATCGGCCGGATGGGCGAAATCGTCGCCACTACCGATGGCGCAACGAAGAACCCGTCATTCGACCAGTTGAAATGCGGGGATCTCTTCAAGCCGGTCTTTCGGCCGTGAAGCAGTGAAGAAATTTCAGCCCCATCGCGAAAAACTCTATACCATCGATGAAATCATGGCTGAAAAATACTCTCCTTCGGCTTCTGGCAATTCCAGGAGTCAACCGTCACCTGGTAATGGTGTCGATGAGGCCCCCACTGGTCGTAGGCCATGTGGGGATGGTCACACTCAAAGACGATCGCATTCGTCGGATCGGTGAAGACCTCGAGAAGTGCTCATTTCCGACCGATCTCGTCGTGGAAGCTTGGCGAAGCAGCGACAAGCTCTCCATTGAATTACGATGGAAGCTCGCCGGAAGATCAATCTTTGGAAGCACGAGGTCAGCGATCGGAGATGAAGATCAAGATGCCTGCGACGGTCTGCACTCTCTACCACGCCATCACGTGTTGTTAGAGATGATCCGGGCCGTCGAGCACCAACTTCCGGAGGCAACGGAGTTAATCGACGTCAATCAGTTAACTCGCCTGGCATTGCCCCACCCAGCGTAACTGATAGGACCGAACAAATCTGAAGGTCAGGGGAAGGTTCAGACCTGCGTACACCTACGACCAGCATGAACCCCCTGAGACCTTCGGTAACTGTACAAAACTTAAGACGTGTTCAAAACATGTTAAATAATCCTGATCCTGCCTTAGCAGAAACTCCAGGTTTTGTACAACTCGTTGGTCAGGTATCCAAAATTCTCCAACACACCATGCAGCGCACGGAAGCATATCGGGAACAAAGGGTTTCAGGAAGTCAGACTATGACTTCGTCCCAACGTTCCTCCCTCAGCAGGGGACAACATGGTCATACTAGAGAACAGTCGATACCGAGGCCTCCTCAACGATTCCGACCAAGGAGTCACGAGGGGAGAAGGCTATTTCAGGAGGCCATTCCCTCACCGCGTCGAGAAGAACCACCACTAGGACCTAACGATCTCCGACATCGTTTGAACCAAGTGGGCGGTCGGAGGCATCACATCAATGTCCACGACCGGATCGGCACACCGGAGTTCCAGCGTTCCAATCCTAGGGACCGGTCTCCGACCGATTACAATCCGCACCTTCCCAGAGAAGACGCCATGAATCAATCACGGGTTGTCGAGCCTTCTCTGCGGGGCTCCAAGGCGTGCGTTAGCCTAACGGTTCGGCCAAGCCAACTGGACAAATTCAATGGAACTCAAAACCCATTGGAATTTCTCCAAATATATACCACCGCCATCGTGGCTCTTTGGCGGCGATGAGAATGTAATGGCCAACTATCTACCCACCGTGCTCGAAGGGTCTGCCCGGTCGTGGTTATTAAATTCTGCGGTCGGATCAATCTATACTTAGGAACAACTTTGTGATCTTCTAATTGCAAACTTCGAGTGCGTCACGACATACAGGAAGGAGGATGATCTCCACGAGAATCGGCGGGGCTCGATGAGACTCTACATCAATACATCAAGAGATTGACCGAGTTCGCAACTCTATACGAAGTCGCAGAGTCCTCTGTTATTCGAGCTTTTAAAAGCAGTTTGAGAATCGGCGGTTTCACGGAGGACATAGCAATAAACCCTCCAAGAACAACCGTTGAGCTTTTTGATATGGCGGACAAGTATGCCACCGCTAGCGAAGCGATCGAGTGGTGTGAAACCATTGATCGGAAAGACAAGATTCCCCGACCCGGCACGGACAAGCAGGAGAAAAAAGAACAAGAAGTCTCTCAAGAAGAAAAAGAACCGCAGACCGAGCGACAAGGAAGTCCTCATTGTTCTGACAAGTTCAGAAAGGCAAAAGGACTATCTTGGGTCGAAGCAAGGCAACTCCGGCCGAAGGGTTCGGACAAACAAGTGGTGTCCACTTCACCCGAAGCGGCGTGGCATGATCTGCGCTTTGTCGTGTCGGCAAAAAAGCTGGATGATTATTATGCGGGTAAGGACCATTTCCGCAATCTGAGGAACGGGAGAAACGAGCTCCAAAAGGACAAGGATGGCAACGAGGAGATGGAGTACCAGGATCCCCAACACACAGTCAACATGATTTTTGGAGGATCTTCTTCATACGAGTCCAGGCGTCATCTGAAGGCCACGGAGCGGGAGGTCAACCTCGCCGAATCTCCGACTGTAATCAAGCAATCGAAGTGGTGGGACACATAATTTCCTTAAGCAAAGACATCGCCCCATTAAAATCGACTCGTAGGGTAGGTTCCCTATCGTTGTTGAACCAACCATTAATAATTGTAGGGTTAATCGGGTCTTAGTAGATGGGGGTAGTTCTTTGAATATATTATTTTTGGGAGCTTTAGAAGAGATCACGGTCCCCATGTCAAAGGTGAAACACGTGAAATATGCTTTTCACGGCATAGTTCTGGCTCCACCGCTAAACCGATAGGACAAGTTTCCTTCTGGGTTCGTTCGGAAGGCGACAACTTCGAGCGAAAGGATTCCATTTGATGTGGTAAACTTTGAATCCGCATACAACGGAATTCTCGGTCGACCAGCATTAGCAAAGTTCTTGATAGCCACGCATTACGATTATCAAAGTTTGAAAATACCAGGGCCAAAGGGAGTCATCACTATTCGAGGAGATCAGAAAATGGCCTACGTATGCGATCGGAAATCCTTTGCACTGGTTGATGAACTTCCGACCAGAGAGGTTAACCCGTCTCCCATGTAGGTCAAGCACTCGAAGCCGAAGATGACACCCAAACCATCCGACCAGACAAAAGAGGTACCACTCGACAAAAACGCTTCTTCGGACAGCGTCAAGCCGTCACCTGGGTCAGGACATCCCGACCCAACTGCCCGCAAAATTCTGGTCGGGGCAAGACTCGACCCTAAATAGGAAGAGTCGCTCGTCTCCTTCCTCCGAGCGAATTAGGATGTGTTTGCTTGGCAAGCGTCCGATATGCCTGGAATCCCCCGGGTGGTGATCGAGCACAGGCTAGCTCTCCAGCCTGACAAAAAACCGATCAAGTAGAAACTTCGACATTTCGCACCTGATCGAAAGGAAGCAATCAAGTCGGAGATTGACAAGCTCCTCAAGGCTGGGTTTATTCGTGAAGTCGACCACCCTCAGTGGCTTGCCAATCCTGTAATGGTTAGAAAGAATAATGGAAAATGGCGAATGTGTATAGACTTTACAGATCTTAATAAAGCTTGTCCGAAGGATGATTTTCCCCTTCCCCGCATTGACCAACTGGTAGACTCTACTTCTGGATGTGAGTTACTAAGTTTTTTAGATGCGTATTCAGGGTACCACCAGATTAGTATGTGTAAAGAAGATGAGGAGAAAACTTCCTTCATCACCCCATATGGCACTTACTGTTATATAAGATGCCATTTGGTCTCAAAAATGCTGGTGCAACTTTTCAAAGGTTGATGCAAAAAAACCTTTAGTCCACAAATAGGTCGGAATCTAGAAGCCTACGTTGACGATCTGGTCGTAAAGACCACCCACGCTGGTGATCACATTCATGACTTACAAGAAACTTTCAACAACTTGAGAAGACATAACCTCAAGTTAAATCCAGAAAAGTGTGTGTTCGGAGTTTCTACTGGAAAACTGCTCGGTTTCCTAGTCTCGGCTAGAGGTATTGAAGCAAATCCAGCAAAAATTGCGGCCATCGACCAGATGCGCCCTCCGACCACGAAGAAGGAAGTCCAAAAACTAACCGGCTGTGTGGCAGCGTTAAGTCGTTTCATAGCAAGGTTAGGGGAAAAAGGATTACCTTTCTTTAAACTTCTTCAAAAACATGGGAGTTTCGAGTGGACTAAAGAAGCAAACGATGCCTTTGAGGAACTCAAAAAGTACCTTACGAGTACCCCGGTCTTAGTTTCTCGAGATCGTGAGAAACATTGCTAATTATGTAGCGACAACACCATGAGCGATTAGCGGTGTCTTGGTAAAGAAAGGATAATATCCAACGATCAATCTATTACGTGGCGAAGTCTTACATAGACCAAAGGAAAGATACCCACGGTACAAAAGTTGCTCTATGGCCTCCTTATGTCTTTAAGGAAGCTAAGGCACTACTTCGAGCCCACAAAGTGGTCGCATCGACCGGATATCCCCTTGGTCAAGTCCTTGGAAGCAGGAATCATCGGGGCGAATAGCAAAATGGGCGGTCGAGCTAAGGCGTTCGATCTCCATTTCATTTCACGAACGACAATAAAGTCCGAGCAATAGCGAATTCATTCTTTGAATGGACAAACCACGAACTCACCCAAGGGCGATCACGAACACCACGAAGAGTGGACAATGTACTTGACGGTTCCTTGATGTTAAAAGGATCAGGGGCTGGAGTGGTGTTGATATCCCCTACTGGCGAACACATTAAGTACGCCATCCAGTTAAATTTTCCTGCCATAAATAATGTGGCAGAATATGAAGGTTTACTGGCAGGACTCCGAGCAGCTCGTTCGCTCGGGATTCGCACATTACTAGTGAAAGGCGATTCTCAACTAGTAGCGAATCAAGTGGGGAAATAGTATCAATGCTCGAGTACCAAGATGTCATCTTATCTGGCGGAATCTGGAAAACTTCGAAAAGCACTTCTTCGGTTTTCGGATCAACATATTCCTAGAAAGGAAAACTTTCTGGCGGACCGGTTAACGCGGATGGCCTCCACGAGGTCGGCCAGTCGCTCGAGTTTTTCTCGAGCAACTCAATTCACCCTCGGTAGTTGAGCCTTGAGAACATACATGATTCTTTGCGGGTTGTACAAACCGATCAAGGGAACATGGATGCTCCTGAGTTGTTGACGGTTGGCGCCACGATCACGGTAGAGGCGGATGACATCGATCTACAATTATCTTGACATGACACAATTCGAGAAGATGATGTAGAGGCCGATCGTATAGCACGAAAAGCCAAATCATACACTCTAATCGAACGTACCTTGTATAAACGAGGATCTCATGGAGTGTTGATGAGATGCATATCTCAAACGGATGGCATTAGGTTGCTAACCGAGATCCATGAAGGAGTCTGTGGAGCACATCATTCCTACAGAACCCTGGTCGGTAAAGCCTTCCGGCAAGGATACTACTGGCCAACTGCCCTTCATGATGCAAAAGAGCTTGTAATGAAGTGTGTACAATGTCAGTTTCATAGCCGACAAGTACATCAGCCAGCACAAGCCTTACAAACAATTCCTCTTTCTTGGCCTTTTGCAACATGGGGACTGGACATTCTGGGACCTTTCCCAAGGGCACCCGGGGGCTTCGAATTCCTTTTCGTCATGATTGACACGTTTACAAAATGGATTGAAGCCAAGCCAGTCGTTAAAATAACAACTGAGGCCGCTAAGAGATTTCTCATGAAAAATGTGATCACACGATTTGGTGTACCCAGTCGTATAATCACAGACAATGGTGCCCAGTTCTCCAGTAGTCAATTCCAGGAATTCTGCGACGAACTTGGGATCAAAGTTATTTTATACATTGCTCATCCACGAACAGCGGAGCGATTAAGCGAGCTAATGGTATCCTTATGCGAGGATCAAACGCCGAGTATTCGACCGATTAATCAAGCGGTCGAGGAGCTTGGGTTAAGAACTTCCCTCAGTATTATGGGCGTTCGAACCACGACGATCGTGCGGCCGGTGAAACCTCATTCTTTTTGGTTTATGGTCTTTGAAGCCATGCTTCCTCGAACTCAAAATTGGCTCTGCTTTCGGCGATCGTTTTGTGAACATGATCGAGAATGAGCGAAGACTCGGCGGCGTCGATTTCCTTGAAAACGACAAAACCAAGCCCTTATGCGATCGGCGGTCTACCAACAAGCCATGCGAAGGTACCATAGTCGTAAGGTGCTGCCTTCTTCAGAGGTGATCTGGTTCTCGAAAAAATTTGAGCCAAGCAAATCGCAATAAACTTTCTCCTAAATGGGAAGGTCCTTACACTGTGGTCGAAGTCACCCGACCAGGTTCCGTACGACTAGCTATGTCTGATGGGCAAATTTTGTCAAATTCTTGGAACATCGATCAATTGCGTAAGTTCTATGTTTAATTTTTATTTTTTCATTTCTTTTAATTTCAATTTCAATAAATTCATTAATTACTTAAGAAGTGCAACCTTGCTTATATATATACACCTACATTCTGGTCATTTATTATTGTTAGTCTGGTCGGAGAAGCCAATTTTCTCTCCGTTATCCTTTCTAAGGATCTCTGTTACTCTATGGTCCTAATCGTGAGCATTTTCTTAAATGATTCCCACGCGCGACTACACTCTTTTCTTAAAGAAATAAGTAATCAGAGCACCACACAAATAACTATATAACGAATGATATGATTAGGATTTTGAAGATTATGCTTCATTATTTCAAGATTCTGGTCTATTCTTATCTGGCTACTGGTCGGGACACGGAAAGCCTCCTAGTCGAAGTCTCTTCTTTTTCGCACGTGGTCCTGCCCACTGGAAGAAGCTTCCTAGCGACGGTTCTTTTCTTACGATCCTCGCTACCAGTCGGATAACGAATTTGAACACGTTTCAAGAAATATGTCGTATGCCTTCAGGTCTTAGCATTAGTTCCGACCAGACTGTGGGACAATAGATATAAACAAAGTTCACTTATAATTTGTTGCATACATATTTGCATTTCTTCTTATGTCAAGTACGACAAAGTCTTTTTTCCGACCATATACAGTTTTTGATTGGTATTTCAATTGTGAGAAACAAAGATCTATAACTAGTCGAAATCATAGGCTGGTTCCGACCACATTGATTTCCTAGTATTACAACGACCAGTTTTGTCTTACATATCAGAACATACCTTCAAAAACTCACACAACTGGTTATGACCTCTTTTTTATTCTTTTTCTTGGCTAAACTGCTTGTACAGTAAAGTTCTTCTACTATAAAGCAGTCGGGGGCTAGGAAATATACGAGAATTTTAAAAGTCAAACAGGATAAACAAAAGCTTTGTCAATGACATAAAAGGTAAGTTTCATACAAATTCAATTATTTTTACATTTGCAGGAATCTACTCTAGAAATATTCCCAGACTAACTACTGCTTGTCGGAGATCCGACCTCCATCTCCTCTACAACTATATCTCCGAGTGGCCTGAGTTCTTCCACGAACTTGGTCGCCTCCTCAGGTGGGCAGTTGAAGTCATCTTTAACAGCTTGGAGATTAATGGAGGGGTCGGAAGCTTTCAGTTTTGCCAAAGCAAAACTAACTCCACTAGCAACGCTTGTTTTCATGGCCTGGGCATAATTCGTCCGAGTAGTATTGAGCAGAACTTTAAGGTCCTCTAGAAGTTGACCCAAATAGTTCATTTTCTCTATTGGATCTCCTAAGGTAGGCGGGCTTGATCCTAATCCCATATCAAAGAGCATCTTGTTCAATACATGAATCTTTTCATCGATACTTTGTGCAAGAGCCGCCTCCTTATCCTACTCAAATTTCAGAGTTTTCTTTACTCTGTCCAGCATTTGCGTTTGCTCTGCAAAAGCAAATCAATTGATGAACACAAACATAATTGAAGGAAAATTCAAGTTTACGACATATTACCTTCATTTCTTTTGCTGAGTGTTTCATTTCTGGTCGTTGCTTCAGCAAACGACTGGTCCTTAACTTTTATTTCTTCCTCAAGACGAGCTGTCTTGGCTTTCTTAGCCACAACCTTCTCTTTTATTTTCTCCAGATCTATCGAATACGATAAGGGAGAATATTTATAGAGGAGCAAAGTATTGAAGAAGAAACAAAAGTTTAAAAAGGGAAAAGTTCTTACTTTCCAACTCGGAGTGCTTTTGCTCCAAGTCCTTAACTCGCTGGGTCAGTCCTCCGACCACAGCAAAGTTCTCGACCAAATGCTACACAAATAGCGTTCTCTTCTTTAAGTTTCTTATAAACTTTTTAAAAGAAGAGCTATGAAACTGGTTGTAGAATACTTACCCGAATTGCCTGATCATTATAACCAGCAAAAATCAAATCAGGGTGCATCTTGAGTTGAGTATCCGATACTTTCTGCCACGCCTCATCAAGCTCCTTATCCTCGATAAATCGGGGACGAAAAGGGAACTTGTTAGGTTGGGAAGGGTTATCGACAGTGATCGGAACCTGTTGAGAACTCTCAGAGGCATATACCTCCACAGACGGAGTTTGAATCACCAAGGGATCCAACTCAACCGTTGCCCTTGTCACCTGCTCGGGGGCTTCTTCGACCACTGTTTCCTCAGGAACTTTGTCCTGAGAAGTGCTCTGGTCGGAAACTTCCACGGGTGCCGGGTCCTCAGGAAGAACCTGGTCGGAAACGACCGGAACACCAGAAGACCTATGCAAGCCGAAGACGGGAAGTTCAAAGCATCAAATCATCAAGAAATCATTAAAGGTATACACTTATACGACCACTTTCATTTGTACATACCTTGTTAATTTCCGGTATTTGACTCTGAAACGCGGAAGAGAAAAATCTGTGCCGCTAGCCTTCCTTTTCTTCTCCTCCAAATTCGCTGGTTTTGAACCAGTAGGGTTTTTTGGAACCCTCACATCCTCCAATAAGATGTCGGAAGCAATGTCCTCGATCAGTTCATCAAGGACTGCATTCCTGACTATCTGGTCGGAGGGAGTGGTTTCATCAATCTCGGATCGGTTGTTTCATTAACAAGCCGTATAGTCGCACTACGGCCACCCAGAGTCTCTGACCTCCGCATGACTACATTCTGCGGGCCTTCAGACTTATCCATTTAAATCAAAAAACAAATTTGATTAGGTGAAGAAATCCTTTTATCCAAAAAAGTTCATATATGTATAATTCCGAAATGTTCTATTACCTCGAAGGATTCATCTCCTTCGAGTGCCTCAGGGCACGACTCGGTCGGAACTAAGGTGGGACGTTGATCCTCACCAGATTGTGTGATTCGCAATCCGACCAACTACGAACATAGAGCATGGTCAGAAATCTGGTCGGAATATATGTATATACATGGTAAAAGGAATTTTTTTGATTAAATTACCTTAAGTCTTGCCAGTCTCCCTTCAATAGGAGTTGCGGCTAGGATCTCAGGGAATTCAGCCTTTTCTCCAGGCTCCCCTGCACAGATCAGCCTGACCCGTTCTCTAACTTCCCCAGAGGAAAGAGCTTTAACAGAAGGAAGAGAAAACAAAAAATAGACAAATTTTAAGGTAATGCATTAATCAAATCAAAATACTGGTCGGAATTTATCTCAAAGGCCTACCACCTCCTGAGGTAACTTCATCACGATCAAGGCACCAGAGTAGGGAATGAGTCCGGAGCTTCAACGGGCTAATTTGGCGATTGGTGAAATCCCTCACCATATGCCACGACGTCAAGCCCCTGACTCGCAAGTCGTAGATGGCATCCGCCCATCTCCCGACTACCCCTGTCTTCTTTACGGTCTCCCTCCACTTGGGGTTTTCACTTGCTCTAATTCCGGCGAAATAGAGGCCATCGTCTCTCGTAACCGTCATGTAAAACCAGTACTTTTTCCATGACGACCACGAAGATTTCGCGTACATAGGGATGTACTCATCGGCATTCCCGTCATGAAGACGCAATGTGCATTCCCCAGGAGCTGCCGCAGATTTTCCCATCACCATGCGGTAAAAATACCTAAAGAGCTTCAAGTTCGGTTGTACTCCCAGGTATGCCTCACACAAATATGCGAAAATACTGATATTTGCGATCGAATTTGGGGCCAAATTTACCAATTCCACCCCGTAATGCTCAAGAACGCGGAGGAGGAATTTGTGTACCGGTAATCTCAGCCCACATTCGATGTAGGCAAGAAAAATAGGGATTTCCTCATCTTCATGGCTCGAAAAATGCTCTTCAGTCGCCGGTCTCCATTTAATCAGATTCCTATCTGGAAGCATTCCCATCTTCTCCAAAGCCTCAAGCTTTTTCTTGCTAATTCCGAAGGCAACCACTTCGTAATTTGTTCCGACATGGCGAAAATCCTCAAGGATGAGTAGTGAAAGTTGGAGACTGTGTGGTCGGAAGAACAAGAAAAGGCTCTGGAGGATTTCTTGGCGAGAAGTTAAAGGGAATCGAAAGGGGATTTTGGAAGCATAAAAATTCTAAGAGCCCCGCGAGAGGAGATTTTATAGCTTCAGATACTTTCGGAGGATTCCCCCAAGAGTCCAACTGACAAAAAGCCTCTTTTTGTTCAAACGGACAGAGGAACTCTTCGTTTCCCAAAGCAAGTTCTCAACTTTAAAGTGAACACAGACCACTTCGTATACCACGACATTAAATGGGGTCTGCCCAATACGATTTCATCGGAAAAAGGTATATACACGACCTGTTCATTTTAAAGTTCAGGGGCTAGCTGACGAGGATTAAAACCTCGATATATTAAAATAATATATAAAAGACCATACGTCTTCATGGTCGTAACCCCTAAGGCTAACGACCTCCCTGGTCGTAAGGATTCCAAAGGTTACACAATGGGTACCCTGGTCGGATGGGGTCTTGTGCCTAATCCCCGACCAGATAACCGCTCGTAAAACTAATGAACTGGCATTTCTTGTCGTATGATGGATAGAACACGTGCTATACGTTCCAAACCATACGATGATACAATTCTGAGACACTGGTTATTAACTACCCTACGGTTAAGCTTTTCACAGGCAACCGCAAGGAAGTTAGCACGTTGCTAACTACCTTACCGTTCTGACCAGTCGTAACGTTTCACCAGGGACGTCTTCTCCAGGAGTAACTGCCGCCTCTTCGGGAGTTATTTAAAGGTGGAGCGCAGAAGATGAGGGAACGGCGACACCAACAGACAAGCAGACACAAGCAACAAGACATAGAAGCCAGATAATCAGTCTTAGACTCAGATTCTAAGTCTGATTATTTAGTTAGATATTCCCCCATTCAGTGTAATTCAGGGTAGTACTTAGCCATATCTTGTAAACCCAGTTCATATCAATAAAGAGCGACCCCCATTCCATTCCAGGATATTCCACGTCATTTTCCTCTTTCATTTTCGTAAGATCGGCGACTCGATCGTCGACAGTTTTTTTGGGTGCAGGAAAAGAAGAAGCAGAGGCCTGTCTCCGATATGGAGGCATATTTAGAAGCTAGGAGGGGTGATCAGGAGGGCACCTTGTGCAGCCAGCGCACGATAGAGCACTTGGTACGATTTCTGATGATTTTGTCCCTGATGATTTTCGCTCCCTGATGATTTTGTCCAACAGGCTGCATATACTAATGCTGTTAAGGAGATTCATGGCCCAGAGTACGACGTCATGAATTCGCCACTAGACGTGAGTGCTGTGTACAAGGCTGGAAAGGGGAAGAAACATGGTCGTTTCTTCATGGGTGCCGGCTACATTAGCACACCGACAACCCTCTCCGTGGTCCGATCCACGAGTGCTGCATCAACGGATGAAGTACACCTTCAAAGTCGACAGCCTGGATATTCGTACTTGGCTAATGTATGGCAATGTGCAAACAAATATGCAGGCACTCGGGAGCGGGACTCGACTTCATGGCCCTCCGTCGGGGGAACCACTGCCTCACTTATCTGCTCCGGTTAGTAACTGCATACTGATTATTATATTGTTAGTCTCTTATGAGTGCTTGATTCAGAAGAAATTGAAATGACATGCAATGTAATTATTGGTTGCTACTGCAAATGTCTTATAATGCGATTTCTTATGAAAATGTAGGGAACAGCGGGATCAGTTGCTTCTACTGCTAATCCTGAAGATGCTGGTGCTAATGTTGAAGATCATGTGAATGCGTCCATCGCCGAGAGGCCACCACCAGGTGCTTGCTATTTTCATGATCTACTAAAAGGATACCAATATTAGAAAACATTCACAATCGGTGATTGCTAAAAATGGATAAAATGGCTTCATATATAACTAATTCTCTATATCTATATCATAAATTCTTTTGAAATGTGTCAACATACAATAATTTGTATGGACACTCCTTTCTATGAATTTGATGATAAGTGCTTGAAATGTGTCAATAGTTTGGTTAATTATCTTTTCATGTATCAATTCCTAACTTTTGTTGTAAGATGGCACTAATATTAAGTTTTGCTCTATCTGCAGAACTTTGAAAATGATGCTCTCATGCACGGAAGATTGAAGCAGGAAATTCTGTGCATGCAAATGGTTGTAGTGATACTTGCTATTTGGAAGCTGTCATATGTATAATGCCTTATGCTTACATTTTGAACTTGAACTTGAATGTTGTGAGCTCTGAGGCTGTTATGATGTCTTTTGTTCGATCTATACATACATACATACATATATATATGCATATATTGTGGAATGGATGGATGGATGGATTATTTGATTGCTGTGGAATGGATGGATGGATTATTTGATTGCTGTTGAATGGATGGATGGATTATTTGATTGCTGTGGAATGGATTTTAAATGAATCTGTGAAAAATGGGGATCAGCTGGTTTGTCGATTTCCCGAGTGTTTATTGCTTTCCCGAGTGTTTGGCACTCGGGAAATAGACCAAAAGTTTCCCGAGTGTCGACACTCGGGAAATAGACCAAAATTTTCCCGAGTGTCTGCACTCGGGAAAATGTTACTCGGGAAAACGACAAAAAAACTTTCCCGAGTGTCGACACTCGAGAAAACCTGACCCGTGGCAATTTCCTGGCGGGTTCGTCGGAAGCTTTCCCGAGTGTCGTTTTCGCCGTGCACTCGGGAAAACCAGCCAGGTGTCAATTTTCCCTGGTTTCGTCGGTCAAATGGTGGGAACATTCCCGAGTGTTTTTTCAGCATATTACCGAGTGTCAACACTCGGTAAACATTCCCGTTACGGGTGGAGAAGCCGTTCAGTAGGGTTTTCTCCTCAGTGTCCGGCTTTCCCGAGCGTCTATAGATACACTCGGGAAACTAATATTTCCCGAGTGTAACACTCGGGAAACCGTTTTTATCCCGACTAATCTATCCCGAGTGCTTTTTCCCGAGTGTGACACTCGGGAAATATATTTTCCGAGTGTTTCGCCTAATTTCCCGAGTGTTTTGGGCACTCGGGAAAAATCCTGTTTCTGGTAGTGATGTGATGTGAGTCAGCACGTTATTTGTTAAGCCCTTTAGTGTTACTTTTTTTGTACCGATGATTTTTTTTAAAGGAATATGTACGGATGATTGAATATGACTTTCTGAATAAAGTTCGTAGTGTATATAGATACACTGCTAGAAATATAGGTGTAGAAAGCGTGACAGGTATAGCACTTGGTAAAGAAAAGGGCTGCGATTTTCAGCAAATAGGCCAAATTGGCCCAGGATGAAGCAGTCATATGCATGCGGGCCCCGGCGAACATCTGGCCCGGCCTATTGCCATTTGAACTCAAAGGCTGCGAGTGAAGTAAGGGGAGATCGAGAAGAAGTGCATCTCTACTGAATACTGATCTGAGAAAAGGAGAACGAAGAATCTTTCTAGCTGTTTCTTCTCTCGCACACAGCCACACACAATTGGGATGTCAAGCAAGCTAGAAAGTGTCGCGATTTACCAGAATTATTACCATTACTGACAAAAGTTTTTGGCGCAGAATGAAGCAAGGAGAAACACTTTATTTAGGTAACCAAGGAGAAACACATTGTTACGCTCACTCACAGGGTTTTCGTTCATGCCATTTCAATCATGCATTTGGAGTTGGAGTTCATACATGCAAACTCCGAAAAATGCACGCCCCGATTAATCTCCAATCATCTCTCAGGCAGCCTCTCACACACGAATGGGATGATACGAGCTGATCGAGCTGGGTTTATATGTGAATGCGCAGCGCTATATATATATACATATACATGAGAGCAAGCAAGGGGAAGAGACCTGAATGATTTTAGCCTCCCTGCCGGGCTTCAAAAAAATAGATTGTCCAATAGTACTCGCAATAAAGATTCAGGTTTTGAGACATTGGAGGAAAACAAAGTAGAGTGCTAGTATGATTCGGCTCGATTTGAGGCGCCGTCGTGCTTTTGCGGAGGAGAACGTGAATTTTTGTTTTACATAGCTTTGATATTTATATAGGTGCAATCACTATAAGATGAACACAAAATTGCCTCCCTTTGAGTAAATTAACAAGACGAACGAATTATAGCAATGATGACAATATGGCTACTCATCGCTGCATTTGCCATTCGTGTTTTTGCGGAGGAGAACGTGCATCCATTAGACCCTTCTAGGTGTGCTTCGCTAGCTAATTCCTTTATGTTAACATTCATTTTACTTTTATTTTGCTAATTCGACCGCTTTCATATATGGAGATTTTTGTTGGCATTCATTTTAATTTATTTTGCTAATTCGATAGTTTTTGTATATGAAGCAGTGACTGGTATGACCCCTTCGAAGCTACCTTATTTCATGCTAATGTTGATCGAGATGGATACTCGCTATTCCTTAAGAACTTTAAAGACATGGTGACTGAGAGAAGCAAAGAGTCAGGGAGGAGCATCGAGGGCCATTGGATTCTGCCATATCAGCGGAACAACGAAAAGCCCGCAACATGGATGGTCGTGCTGCTCGCAGACACGCTCAGTAATCTGATCATGGACAGCAGCTTGCTGGCTATAAGGTAAGGTATTTTAATGAGGAAATCGAAATCTACAATTAGGTCCAAATTTGTAATGGAAAACTAACAGAGAATTTCGCAGGGATACCCATATATAATGGGTGCTTTTGAGTTTTGAGGTATTACGAAACTACGACCCTAAGTATTATAGTGACCGTGATCTAAAGAAGGCACTGGCGACAAGAGAACGATGAAGCAAAACAACTGGAGAAATGCGAGATCCACAGCGCACAAGAGACTCTAATTGCAACCATTGATCCTCTCATATGGCCACACCAATGCTCAATCAACTAGTTGCACTTTAGGGTTTGCAAAATAAAATTTATTGCTGTAATGTAGTTCTTATCAGTTATCATCAAAGTCCGATTTCTGTAAGCCAAAGTTGCAAAAGTACTTAATTGTCGCGTATCCAAGGAGTGAGCGCGAACAGGAATATGCACAATCAGATTCAGTGGCTATGTTTTACGGGGTTCATGATGCATGTTAAACAACTGGTATAACACATTTGTCAGATTTTGCTCCAAAAAGTATATAGATTCACAAGTCATGATACAATTCATACACTACTTATATTTTAGCGTAGATTTGATTGTAAAACGTTTTCACATACATTATATAGAACAGTTATATCCGATCCTTTACTACGTTGTGTGCAAGTCTCGAGTCTCTCGACAAACTAACAAAGGTAAGATATTTGATTATCAACATATATGTAACGTCCATTTTCGGACGACTAAATAGTATTTACCGTTCCGTTTCGTTCTTCGCCGTAATTCAACTATCAAATAAATTCGAAAACCTTTCCTTCCTTTCGGGTTGTGTTTCAAATGTAATCTCGGTAACATTTGAAATTCAAATTGCAAGTTTGAGCTCCCCCTCTATCTTTCGGGCTCAGCCCATTTTTTCCCCGGGCCGAGCCCAATTCAACCCAAATTGTTTTCCCCTTTGCGGCCAAAGCAGCCAGACGCATTGTTGTTCTCCCCTTTTCCTTTTGCTTTGCCTCGGCCCAAGCCGGCTCGGCCCACCCCTCTTGTTGGCCCAAGCCGCTCAGCCCCGTGGGTCATCTCCCCCTGCTTTCTTCTCGGGTCAGCGCTGCCGCCCTCCGTGGGCAGCGCCGCCGCTGCGCCCGCTCTTCGCCCCCTCCGCTCGCGCTGCCATGCGCCGCCGCTTCGACCTTCGCCGCCAGGCGCACATACCGAGCCGAGCCCTGCCGCCTGCCGCCCGTTCACATCGCCATGCTTGCTCTGTGCTTGGTTGCCTGCTGCAGACTCAGACGCGCCATGATCAAGAAGGACACGCCGAGCCGCCCATGCCCTCGCAGCGCCTCCCCGCTCCCTCGCTTTGGCTCCCTCGCGTGTAATCCGTACAGTGTCGTCGCGCCACGGATTTAAACTGCGCAAGGACCGGACCTTGCTGCTCGCGCCATGAGCTCCCTATAAAGGCCCCTCCACCCTGCTTCAGCTCACACACCGCCCCGAGCTCCAGTAAGTCCTAGAGCAGAGCCCGAAGCCGCGCCCCCTCCTTGGCCGCGCCGCCTCCTCGCCTCGCCGCCGCTCCGGTGAGCACCCGCTGGCCGATCACGTCCACTGCATCCCCACGGTGCCGTGAATCCAACCCCACCTCCTTCGCCTTCCCGCCGCCAGCAGCCCCACTGGCCTCTCCTTCTCCGCCTCGAGGCCGCTGTCGCCGGCCAACCCGGTCGCCCCTAAGCCGCCCGACCTCCCCATCCGGCCTCAGACCACAAGGACGCCGGCAAGACGGGCGCCATGGCCATGGCGCCACTCCACCCTGGTGGTGCTCTTTGCCGAGGCGCCGCCGCCGCGCCAGCCGCTGGCTCGCCCCGCCTCCCGAGCCACCGCCACCTCCCGCCATGGTCGCCACCTCCGGCGACCCAGGCTGCCCACCACGGGCCGCCCGCCACCTTACTGCCGGCCGCCTCGCCCCTCCGCTCAAGGCGTTCCGCTGCTCTCCCTGTGCTTTCTCAAAGAAAACAGAGAGCATAGCCAAATAGAATGGGGAATTAGATTGAGTTTGGTTGGCCCCACATGTCATTGCTTGGACCACCCCTCCCTTGGCTGCCAAGTGGGCCCGCGCTCCACTATTCCCGTGGACCAACAGCCCCTGCGTGCATAAGCCCGGTCCACCACACTGTGCCGTGGACCACAGCTTTATTTCTCTCTTTTTCTAAGTCATTTAATCTTTGATAATTCATATCTCCTCCGTTATAACTCCAAAAATTATGATTTAAATTTCTAAAAATTCGTTAAATCAAGATCTTGCTAATGGAATAGGTCTTGTTCAATTTGGGATTTATTTGTGTATTCTTGTGTATTTATTTGCTCTCTTTGCCGTTGTGTCTTTTTCCGGTATTATCGCCCGATTAGGATTTGAAGACGCCGGCGATCCTCAAGTTGATCAAGACCAAGAGTACCAAGATCCCCTAGCCTTTAACCAAGGTGAGTCAATGCTTTGATCATATTGATCCTACATTTTATGCAAATTATATTCAGTTAAATTAGCAAAATTGCATGCTTTAATTATGTAATCAAATGTATGTTAAAGCTTAAGGTAGTTAAACACCCATTCGTTGATTAACTAACTGGTATGCCATCCTTGATAAATTGAATCCATTAATCCTTGTCACCATAGTAATCTATATGGTAATACTAGTTATAGGTTGTACTTAAGCGACATGCTAGTCTTGCTTAAGTACCGAGGTATTAAATTACCTCAAACAATCATTCTTTAAACATGAAATGGATTTGGGTAGTCATTGGTGGTCCATTGACTAAAAAGGAAAATGGATTAATTTGGTTTACTCCTCAAAACCCTAATTGCTAGTTCTATCTGGGCGGATGGAAAGGTGGTGGGTGCTCAGGGAGCACACGGATGGTTGGTTTGTGGAATGAACCGCTCAGATAATCCTAAGGACTTAATCTTGTCACGACCCCCGTGTTAAACAAGTACAACCATAAGTCTGCAAAGTGCAACTTGGCTCAGTAAAGTTATTAAACCCTGAAAGTCATCTCATTGGAGAGGGTCGAAGATGTACAAGTCACGGAAATACTCCGGCTTGAAAGGGACACCAAAAAGGTGAAGTTACCAGCTGCGCTAGTCGTTGTGGCCGGGGCCAGCTGCGCTAGTCGTTGTGGTGAACATCCCGCACAACCTATGGGCGTAACCCCGTATGGGTGAAATGATAGAAGGGGTGAGATATCTAGAAAGGTTACTGTGACGGTCGCCCAACTACATGACTACGGAATCATGTGGGGTAACGGGTATGACTATCTCTTGTGGGTAAAGTGTGCAACCTCTGCAGAGTCTAAACTGTTTAAATAGCCGTGCCTACGGTCAAAGGCGGACATGGGAATCATAACTTGAGTTAGTTCTATTCCAAAACTTTGTGGGTGGTATGAAAATGGTGGAAGGGCTCACCTAGCCCTATATTGGTTTTTGCCTGAGTCGTCGAACTCAGTGTTGGTAGTAGTTGGAGGTGGCTCCACTTAAAAAGATGCATTGGTAGAGTTTCCGCTGGATGGAAATCTCTACTAAATTAATTATTGCACATTACTCTTTTTATTAAAACTGCAATTTGTTAAAATGCTAAGTAATAGGATTTGTAACTATGATAATTGAAAAGATTGCTTTAGCAAACAAAAGAACTGAGCCCTCCTTGTTTAACCTTGCATATATGTAATATTGCATTGTGTGTTGGCTCGCGAGCACGGTAGTAGTGCTCATTCTCGCTTCTCTCCCCAAACCCTTCAGACAATGAAGATGAAGGAGACTACGCTTTCTACGATGGACCCGAAGATGATGGACAAGGATATGACGAGGAGTAGTATAGTTCTGTAGTTTAGGTCTCGTCCAGTCTAAGTAGACTCGTTGGTACTCGCGTACAACTGATATTATCTGGTTCTTGGATAATATCCGTCGTACACAGGTCACCCCAGTCGCTTGCCTGTGTGAGATGAGCCCTGCCTCACCTTTTGCTTCCGCTGTAGTTTACGTTGCTTTTATGTGATGTAATCAGTTGGCCTTGCTATGGCTCCTTTTGTAAAACTCGACCCGACGTGGTCTATGTCACTCAGTTGGTTGTAATATTTAATATTTTAGTTCACGCTTGTATGAATGAATCAACAATGTGTACTGTGAAGTGCTAGCTCCTGATCCAAGGAATAGCACAATAATTTCACCAAGGATTTGGATTCTCGAAATCCGGGTCCGAAATATATATATATATATATATATATATATATATATATATATATATATATATATATATATATATATCTTCTTTCTTACTGTGGTTATCTCTGTTCATTTCGATGCACGTGTGGTTGTGCTACCTCAATCAAGTTATTTCATGCATGTGCAGGCGAAGAGGAGACAGAGTAATCGTGGAAAATCATCTCTACCGATATGAGAAGGAAAATGAAATCTCTCTATAGTCGCTTATTCTCGCAGACGGCAGACACAAACCGGATGATAGGCAAGATGGAAAGAGTGATGATCAGAATTATTACCAATTTGAGATCGATAGAAAATTGGCAAAGAATGAAGCAACAAGAAACACATTAATGAAGGGCCACGGGTAGGCTACACTAGCGCAAATTAATAAAAATTCTACCCGTAAACCAAGATCATTGTAGTTATAGATCACGGTCTTACCACTAGACGCCAGAAAGCGGAATTGATGCAAGACGTCAGGCAGAGTAGTCGTACTAAGTTGATGCAAAGACGTCGGGGTAGAGTAGTCGTACTACTTCCTCGTCCTCGTCGCGGCGCCCCACGTCTGCCTCCTCTCTTGCGGTTCGTCCAAACGCTTCTGATGCTGGCGCCCAAAGGTATCCACACGCACGGAGGAAGCGTCGACGCCGGACTACTAGATCCGCGCGAGCGACTAGGGCGTGAGGAGGGTGGCGGCAGGTTTGATGGTGTCACGAAAAACTCATCATCAAACTCAGGCGCCCTTGCCCTCCTTTTATAGACGTCCTTACAATGGGCTTCTACTAATAGAGGCCTATTAGGACTCAATGCCCATCTAATTCGGATCCAATCCGAATTAGGCTTCACTTCTTAAGTGTGTGACCCTATAGGTTCACGTATGTTTAGACATGACGCGAGTATACATACTTGGTCAATAGTTGGTAGCGGTCTCTAGCAAGACGTGCCAACTCCTAAACGCGTACACAAAGATCATATCGGACGAACCATCACAACGTTATGTACATGCCAATCCCTTTGCCTCACGATATTTGGCCGAGCTCCAAGTGACCACTCTTTCTCGATCCCGTGATTGGAATCCTTACTAGGTTAACTCTTAACCTTAAGTAGCATGGCCATGCATTTCGATCCGATCACTCGAGGGGCCCAGAGATATCTCTCTCGGGTAGAGAGGGCAAATCCCATCTCGACCGACCATGCCTCGCAAAGATGCTTCATGACAAACCCAAAGCTACCTTTATAACTACCTCACATTGAGTAGCGTTTGATAGCCCTAAGTAGGTCGATTCACATCTCAAGTACATGCGACAATCTCGTGTCTAAGGACAAGGCGTACACATTGTGTAGAGAGAACCATAAGTATAATTGTTATGTCTCATGTTGGGTCGGTCCAACCCCATGTTCTAAACATGTGTCCACATTATTGGTTTGACATCTCCATGTCTATGACTGTGAAACATGGTCATCAACCGATACATGTGCTAATCCATCATTCACATGTGTCCTCACATGAACTCTGACTAGGGACAATCTTTAGAATAACCATACAAGTGAAGAGTTTCACAAACAAGTCACATACTTGTTAATCAACACAAAGGCAATATTCAAGGAACATTTATTAAATCATGGATACAACGAAATATCATCATCTCTATGATTGCCTCTAGGGCATATTTCCAACAGTTAATTGGTGCACCCCACTCAGGCCTTGTTTGGCAGCGCCGGGATTGACCAGGTTTGGGCCTCAATCCACCGGGGTCATCCCGGCAGGGGAAACATTCCCGAGCGAGAGCGACTCGCTGCTTGGATGATGCCAGGAATCCAAAAAACTCGTCGCGTTCCAACCCAATACACGGGGATTTCTAAACACTCGCCCGTCGCGTGTTTCTTCTCCTGCGTCGCCATGATATGAACCTTTGTGTCTCCCGCGACCGGCAAAGCCGCTGGGCTTTGCTCTCCCGACGACGGCCCGCGCCGTCGGCCTCTCGGCGCCAGCCGGCCACAGGCCGCCGGATCGAGCTCGGGAGGTCGTGCCGCGGATCCACTCGGTCCTCCCTCGCGCGACCTCGGCCCGGCGGCTCCTCTCCTCCTCCCCTCGTGCAACCTCCGGCTCGGTGGCAGCTCCTCATCCCTTGTGCGACCTCCAGCTCGGCGGCAGCTCCTCCTCCCTCACTCGAACTCCAGCTCGGCAGCTCCTGCTCCGTCGCTGCCGCCGGATCCAGCTCCGGTTGAGGTCGCGCCACCGGCTTCGGTCCTCACTCGCGCGGTCGCGCCGCCGGCTCCGGTCCTCCCTCACCTCGCGCCGCCAACTCCGGACCTCCGGTACTCCCTCGCGCCGCAGCTCCAGCCTCAGGTGAGTACTGATAGTGAATTGGTGATGCTTTGGCTTTGCTTGTTGTGTACTGATGGGCGATGGCTAATATAACACGAGGTGCATTGAGAAAGGAGAAAATAGTGTGCAGAGGCAAAAGGGATACGAATGTAAATGAGCTATTGGTAGAATTCATGACAGTTGAGATAGGAAGATCTAAAAGCAAATGGATTAGCTTGCAAGGGCTAAATGACATTAGTTTTGCAGTCATGCATACAAGGCAAGCTTTTTGTCTGGCTTTAACTTGCTGTGTTTTAGGATATATACGGTTGTTTCTCCTAAGAAGACCTTAGTTAGTGCCACTTTGCAGCCAAAGAATCATGACTCGTCTTCTAAAATTTCACATGGTCCTGTCATTTCTTTTACATCCGACATATCGTACTGTTAATTTGTGCTACATGTTTGTTTTTGTAGAACTAAAAGTTGGCTATAGACTGATGGTGATGCTTTGGCTTTGCTTGAATGCTTGTGATAGACTAAGTGAGTGACAGACTTAGTAGTTAGTAATTACTAATTAGTATGTATGTTAGTCCAGAATGGAGGATTGGAGGCTGCATGTGTACTGATGCTTTGCTTAATTGCTTATGAGTTGTGACCACTGACTTGTGATACACTGAGACAGTGAGACTTTGAGCCTTTGATTGTTCAAAAATCAAGTATATATGTTATCTTTATATTCTTGCAACTCTTGCTGATCATATTAGTTCTTTTCCCAGGTTTATGGAATTATGATTTCTGAAAATGGTATTCATATGAACAATTGAACATATCATGATTCATGAATTGCCTGCAAGAAGAATGAAGATGCAAGGGTCATCTTTGAAAGGTACATTACATATTCCGAGTTTATTTTACACTTTACAAAATTTCAGTTCGACAAACATGAAGAAACATAAAAACTGATACATATATGTAATTTATTCTTATTATTTAAATATATATAGCCGTGTCGCCGTATTGGTATTTTTGAGAAAATGACGAATTCCCGTGTCGGTGTCGTGTCGTGTCGTGTCGTGTCGACGTATCCGTGTCCGTCCATCATAGCTGGGCGTTGATTAGAGGATTGGATGCTCTCATCATTTGTTCTGATGCATGATTTTGTTTTAACTTGGCCAGTGCTGCATTGCATACTGTCTCATGGAGGGTATGATCGGTACAGATCCAGGACATTGCACTTGAAAGTAATCTAGGACTATTCAAAGTTTCTATTTGTAGTGTATACATACATCTTTTCTTGAAGTTAAGAAATCTGTTCCATATGCTGCATTATTGGTTTTGTTGATTTGGACCTTATTTCACTGTCATTGTTGATTTGAAGTTTGAAGCCTTCTTCCATCTAACACTAGCGTAAGTGCTTGCATTCTGAGTAGTGTGAGTCAAAGCGACTTTTTGTTACAGTTCAGTGACCTAACCTAACCTCTATATCTTTGCCTTATTATCCTGTCCAAGAATCATGCTTTTAGTTTTTAGTTATGATGTCCGAACTGCCCAAGAGTGCCATGTGAGGGTAATGCTTGATATGTCATAACCACAAAGATAAAAAAAAAATAGTCCTTTGTTTTGCCAGACATTGCTAAACTTGGTGAAATTCGTATTTGAGTTGTGGACTTGTGGTTTTGACTACATTTACTACATCTGGTACTTCTTTCATTATATGTATGATGGTGACGGGATCTGCAATGTTTGTATTTGTAGAGCTTAAAGTGGAGTTCTGTAAGACTGAAATTATGGTTTATTTGCTCTAAAAATTGAAGTGGCTGACTTAGATACAAGTTACAAAGACATTATGCTTCATCCATATTCCCCATGATGATCTCATATTTTGGCATTTATCCAGATGTCAGTTCATTATCAACATTAGCCTCTTCATTGCGACACATGGTTTGCTAAATTGCATCTTACCTTTTGCAGTATGAGCATATGGTGTTGGAGGACTTGCTGAAGAAAGGCCATGCTGAGCCCAATAAGAAGATCGGGCCGAGCATTGAAGCGTTATTTTTTTTGTGTGCAGCTAGTGCTTCTGTTATATTGTCGTACTGCATTTTATTCATGTTCCAGATGCTATGGATTTATTTGTGTATTTACTTGTGGTACTGTAGTTTATTCATGTATGGAATCGGAATTTTTTTGTTATATTAGAATTTTCTAGGCTAATTTACTATTTTTTTCTATATTGTTTTTCGCAATTTTTATATTTTATTTCGAATTTTTGGAATATTTTATGATGTTTTTGAATTTTATGGGTTTTTTAAAATTCATTTATATTGATTTTATTTCGAATTTTCTAACCACTTTTAAATTCAAAATTTTAAATATGTGTTATCCCCTCCAATCCAACCATGATCCAAACAATCAATCTTTGCTTCAATCCCCCCTTGGATAGGTGGAAGAGGATTTAGTGGGGATTTGGTGGGAGGAGGGGGATTAACCCAATCCCCCCTTGGATTGTTTCTCCTATGAATTATTTCTCCTATTAGCCAAACAAAGCCTCACAGGGTTTCATATACACTCACAAGGATGTGTGCCGTTTCATTCATGTATTTGGAGCTCATACATGCAAAATGTGACAAGCCCTAGCTTATAAGTTCCACTGCAACTTTTAGCCCAACCTCGAAGATATTGCCTAAGAGATCTAATTTTCCATTGCCATCTTTGCAAGGCCGTACCACCTCTATTTTCATTATGCCACACATCTTTCACCATTTCCCTAAAACCGTCTCTACATAACCAACCTAGTTCAAATTTAAATAAAGGTTGATTCCCTCTAAGAGAGGCTGCTCCCGAATTTAAAAGCCGCTCCCAAATTTAAAAGCAGTGGCGTGTGATCAGACAGAGACCGTTCAAGAGCGTTGACTGTGACCAAAGGGAATTTTTGCTCCCAATCTGTGTTCATTAAAACTCTGTCTAGTTTTTCAAAGGTTGGGTTATTTAAAGAATTAACCTAAGTAAACTGCCTACCAGATAAATTAATTTCCCGTAAATCCAGAGTATTAATCACAGCATTGAACAGAAAAGGCCATTTAGAATCAAAATTATCATTATTTTTCTCCCCCGCATGTCTAATGATATTAAAATCACCCCAACTAAAATGGGAAGAGAATCTTTCATACAGACATGAACAAGCTCTTTGAGGAACTCTTCCTTAAAATGAGTTTGGGCTGCACCATAAACAGCCACTAGAGCCCATTGAAAATCATCTTCTCTATTTTTAAGATGAAACTTCACGTAAAAATCGCCGGCATCAATAGAGCCAATATCAAAAACTCTATTGTCTACCCCTAAAAGGATACCCCCTGACCGACCATGAGGCGGTGAAAAATACCACAAAAAATCCTGACCACCACAAAGGTGATTAAGACTAGCAACTGAAAAAACTTTTTTACCAGTTTCAATAATAGCCACAAAGTCTAAATGTTGCTCCTTAACCACCTCACAAATATACCGATGTTTAGCCAAGTCTCCCAGATCTCTGCTATTCCAAAAGAGCCCTTTCATTTTAACTTTAATGTTATTGGCCTAAAAAGAGAACTATTGGTTTTCTTCTTTCCGGAGCTAATTAACCTCTTTTTAATTTTAACTAGAGTAAAATTGTTGTCATCCTCCGCTAAAGAGTCACCATCTAAATCACTACAAAAATGATTAAGGGATGCTATATTAAAGCCATCCTGGTCCTCATCTACCAGTTCTTCCACCTCTACATGACCTTTATTTTTAGCTCTTCCTAACTCAATGTTCTTAATACTTTTAACAGAACTCTCAATCGCATCAATATTTTCGCCTAAAGAAATGCCAATGCTAGATACTTTTTCAATAATTTGCTCATCTGAAAAAGACAAAATTAAAAATTTATTACTAAACTTACTTGGATCCATTTCAAGATTACGAATTTTCGCGCGTCTTTGCGCTGTGGTTACCTCTGTTCTTTTCTGAATGCACGTGTGGTTGTGCTACCTCAATCAAGTTATTTCTGTGCATGCGCAGGGCGAAGAGGAGACAGAGTAACTGTGAAAATCATCTCTACTGATATGAGAAGGAAAATGAAATCTCTCTATAGCTGCTTATTCTCTCGCAGACGGCAGACACAAACGGGATGATAGGCAAGCTGGAAAGAGTGATGATCAGAATTATTACCATTTTGAGATCGAAAGAAAATTGGCAAAGAATGAAGCAACAAGAAACACATTAATTGGTGCACCCCACTCACAGGGTTTTCATATACACTCACAAGGATGCATGCCGTTTCATTCATGTATTTGGAGCTCATACATGCAAAATGTGACAAGCCCTGGCTTATCTGTATATGCCATTGTTGCTGGGATGGCAGCTCGAGTATATCTTGATCCCCTTTCTGTCTTTGCATGCACTCCCATGCTAGCTAGCAGGTTTTGTGCTTACTGCTTACAATTTACTACTAGTCCATATACCTGTGTTCAAGGAGCTCTTTTTTTCGAGGGCTTAGTCCATAGTTCAAACTGGAAGTGAGCGATTGCAGGAAATCGAAACACCGCTATGACTGCCAAGCGTTCCAAAGTTAAGCGTTCAGGCCGGACCATTTATCTATTTGACTACTATCTCTGTAGTTGTCCATTCCTTCGTAATTCGATATATGAATCAGTAAATCTATATACAGACTCTCCTCTGTCTCCAGTGCATCACGTGTCCTCTAAATTCTTCATGATTCGATTAATGAAGAAGCAGATCAGAGTAAATCTACATACAGACTCTCCTCATCTCCAGCGCATCATGTAATCTCTAAATCAAAACGATTTACATCCATTGTAAGCATGGGCGGTGCACCCCGCAACATAAGTTTAGTGACTATACACATGTGACGATAGACATGAGGGACACCCGGTTGTTTTTCTTCTAGATCCGCCACTGATTGTAAGGAAACCACACCTTAGAGCATATGTGCGATTAACCTTGTGTTTGGCCAGGAAGACATTAAGAAGGGTAGGAACTGTGAGAACCCGCATGATTTAAACCTAGCTTATCAATAGTAATCATGTAATTAACATAAGTAAAATTTCATTAAGCCATATCAAGCATAATCTCAGTAAATAATCAAATATAGAATTAACGAAATGAACCTTGAAATCAAGCAAACATTAATTAGTCACAACACAGTTTTACATCAGTCCTTTTACAAAATAAAATTAAAATTTTAGAAACCAATGCTTAATTCAAATTTAAGGTTACAAATCTTTTACAACACCAATTACAAAAATAAGTCAATTTACAAATTAATGTGCTTGCATCCATTTCATCTAAGCTTCCCTTTGACACCTCATTCAGCTATCCTCCGCTTTACCTGTTTTGCAACCAAAAGCTCAAGAAGTAATTAGTAAAGCCTAAATCAGTAGTACCAGCTAGAGTAGAAGAGGGGGATTGCCGTCAGTATACCCGAAGTTAAGTAGGCCTTCCATACTAACCTAGGTTAACATGGTCCCTCGATCGCCAAGATGACTTGACCAACCAAGTTAGTCGACACCGGTGGCAACCAAGATATCCAAAGCTAACCAAAGTAAGTAGGCAACTATTGCTTCTGAGGGTTTCATCATCCGGCGTTATGAGAGCCAACACCCACCTTTTTCATTTACCGTAATCGTAGTATAATCCCACAAGGCACATCCCATTAAATCTTACCCTCAGCCGGAGCATCATAGGGTCCCACAAGCCCACATTTCACCTTCCATTAAACTCAATCCTTAGCCAAAACATCATTGGGTATATCAAAACCAGCAGCATTAGTACCCATGTTGCGTAGCCAGCATAACCCACATTTAGTATTATCATCATTTCTCTCCCAGCTAGAGGCCAACACAAGCCAAGCCTCATTTTCCCCACAGCTAGCACAAAACCATCACAATACAACCACAGCTAGCAACCAAGGGACCAACCGGCCCTTGTCGAAATAGTAACATAAAAGGGCAATAAAGATAAGGCAAAGGTAGGATCACCAGCATGCTACAAGGGAGCCAGCCAAAATACATACCTCTATTAAGCCTCAATTCTCAAAAGAAGTATACAAGTTCTTGTATACAAAGCCACTACCAGTCAGCATCAGCAAAACAAGAGCATAAGTATAGCCTCACAAAAGTTCAGAGGGCCAAATAATACCATCATTTCTACTCACCACTGACCCAGCCCAAGTAAGCATCACAAAGGAGCACAGGAAGATGATCAAATAGAGCACAGTGGAGTGCAGTGAGGAGATAAGATTAGGGTAAATAGGGTTGTGGTAAATAGGAATAGGAAAACCGTAAAAATAAAAATTACCACAATTGAGGATGAGATCAACCTCAGCCAGGATAAGATCACCCACAGCCCCAACCCCACCCACATTCTCATCACCTTGGCCACAAGAGGAGGGGAGCAGCCAGGAGCATCCCCCAGCACAGCCGAAGCCCACAGCCAATATCAAGCCTCTCTGGTGGAGAAGGGGAGGAGGCAGAAGGGGAAGGAGAAGGGGCAAGGGGCAAGGGGCAAGGAGAGCACCGGCGGCAACGACCACCACAGCCGACGCTACCATCCTAACCCCAACCGGAACCAGCAAGGTAGCCCTCTCCCCCAATCCATCAACATTTCACCCAATCAGTCATTCATATTCTGAGTAGTCTAATCCATGCATCAATCACATCTACACATCCCTAAGCCTTAGTCCTTAGCATCACAGAGCTAGGGGAGGCAGTTAGGAGGATCATCGAGAAGCAGGGAGTTTGATACCTCAGTGAGCGTCAGCCAAACCGCCCCCAATCACCTTCCATTTGCATCAGGTAGCCACCAACCGTCATCTGTTATATGCATCATTTAATCACCAATAAGCAAAATGAATCAAATCAACCAAATCATTTAGCTTCTAGATCATCAGTAAGGGGGGAGAGGAAGAGGAATCGGGGTGTAGTAGCGGCATTAAGCCGGCGGTCGACAATGGCGTCGGAGGTCGAGTCTGTTGCTGTGCCGAGCCGAGGCGGCGGGGGAAGTAGACCGCAGTCATTGCCAGCGGTTCAGGTGAGAACTGGATCCTTCTGGTGGAGAGACATACTCAAATTGCTGCCCCTGTATAAAGGTATTGCAACTTGCATGGTAGGGAATGGACGACCGCATTTTTTCGGAAAGACTGTGGTATGGAAATTTACTATGCAATCAACATCCAGAACTCTTCTCTTTTTCCAAATCGGAACTCACTTCTGTTGCGACTGCTAAGCACATGGAGCATGTACAAGACCTGTTTCACCTACCGATGTCAACACAAGCACACCAACAATTCTGCCAAGTACAACAGCTTATCCAGCAACTTGACCTCTCAGCACATAAAGACTCTTGGCACTACATTTGGAACTCGCCTTGGTTCTCTTCTACCAAAACCTACCACTCCCTCATGGGTCAGCAACCGGTCCCAAAATACTACAATTAGCTATGGAATTGCACCTGCCAACAGTGTCATAAAATTTTCTTCTGGCTCTTGCTCAAAGATAGGCTTAATACTAGGAACATTTTGCGACGCAAGAATTGCCCCATGGATGATTACTCATGTTACCTATGTGATCACACTTCTGAAGAAACAGCACAACACCTCTTTTGGAACTGCTCATTTGCCCAGCAATGTTGGGATTTCATCTGCCCACAAAGGATGCCGCTCTTCTCGGTCCACCAAGCACTTATCCATCTCAAGGACAAGATTGGTCAATGTTACTTTATGGAACTGATTGTACTAACTACATGGGCTATTTGGATCACAAGGAATAACGGGATCTTCAACCATCAAGCTCCTAGCATCTCAGGCTGGCGTGCCACTTTTACTCGGGAAGTCTCTCTTCTGATCCACCGTACCAAGCCCTCATTCAAGTCCCCACTTGCTACATGGTTATCTAACCTCCCTAGCTGACCACCTGGTTTTCACTTTTTTCTTGTGCGACCTACCTGTAATGGAACCATTCTCCTTCTTTCCTTTCGGTCCTGTTTATTCTGGCTCTGAACCATTTTTCTGTTTGCTTTTTTCATTTCTTCTTGTATATTTTTACATCATTTATATATACAGAAGGGCTCGCCCTATTGTTTTGCATCAAAAAAAAAGTAGACCGCAAGGGTCGGCCCAGGCCGAGAGGCGTGGAGGGCTTGAGGCAGGCTGCCCCTGTGCCACACGAGCTAGAGGAGAGAGAGGAGGCCGAGAGAGGAGGCAGCCTTGGCGAGGTCGGCCGGGAAGGCGGCGGCGGCAACGGCGCCATGCCGCGCCAGCCAAGGGAGAGGAGGCGGAGGGAAACGCAAGCCGAAGTGGCCGTGGGTTGCCTAGGGAGGGGCGCAGGGCCGAGCGGCGGTGGAGGAACCATGGGGGGGCGGCGACCCCAGTAGATGAGGAGGATAGGGAGCTCCGTGGGGGCGGCACAAAAGGGCAGGCGGCGGCGGCTTTAGGATTAGAGAGGAGAAGAGAGAGATGTGAGGGAGAGATTTGAGGGAGATTGTGACCGGTTGGAGGAAAAAAAAGAAGAAAGGAAGAGGGGTAGAGTAGGAAAATTTGTGATTAGGGTTAGCTTCTGATTAGAAGTAAGAAGTTGAGTGCTAATTTTCGATTGTATCTAAATTAGATCATTAATTTTAGCTCATTAGCAAATCGTTTAGCTAAAGTAGGATATTAGAGATAATTAACTTGGTGTTTATTTAGAAAGTTGCAGTTTTACTTTCGCGCTTAAATAAAATCCAATAAATGTTAGTTCGCAAATAAAATTTGTTAGACTTGATGATATTAGGTTATGGTAGTTTTTCTCATCGTTCTTTAGATCGTATGTATCTTTTAGTCCTAATCCTAAAATCGAATAAAAAGAAAGACGCAATTAAAACTTGTTAGACTTACTAAGATATGTTTATGTATAGCTTTTCTCGTAGCTCATTAGATCGTGTGCATCGGCGAGACTAACCCTAGAACCGGTATGCTAGAACGACAGTAATTGGAGAGTGCTAACTGACCAAGGGTTCGAAAAATGTTATTGATCTAAAATCTACTAATAAAAAGAATCATTTAACTAATATACCTTTAGTAGCACCAAAATGTCAATAAGTATTTACTTTACTATTTATTATCCGTTCCATCGCATAATTTAAAGAAAGTAGCCGACATGGCGGCGATGAGTTGAATCGGACTTTATTGACAGTAATCTTTTCTACTCGTTTGAAGGCAAGCTACTCCCTTGTTCATTAATATAGCTATATTAAATGTAAACATTACTTTGCTCTACCTTATATGTATTGCATCAAAACTATTTCTCAAAACTCAAATCAAATAAATGAGTTAAAGATGAAAAGATGAGAAAGATGAACAGAGTTGAGAAATGAGAAATGAGAAATGAAAGAAAAGCAGAGTAATATTATGGTTGGTAAAGGGGGCCCGTGGTCAGGATGAAAGAGGGCAAGAGGTGGGACCCTTTACATATGGTTATAATATAAGGACAAACAAAACTCTTACTCGGTCAGAGACCGTATCTTGAGTGCCAACCATTTTCCTGTTTCGACAGGCAGAAAATGCTACCATGTTACGTAATTATGCTCTCCACACCGGGTATGTATTATGTGTGAGTGTAGTGTAAGAAGAGGTGCTATATCACTATGTGGAGTGTTGGGTGCAGAGAGGGTGAACTGGCCCAACCAACATTACCCGAACTCGGTGGTGGCAAGGTCAAGACCGACGAAAGTAATGGGTGGAGAAATTAATCACGAATCGAAAACGCTCAGATTCGAGCTCGAAATCGCATCAAAGGAAATGCGGTGTACCTAGCATCAAGAGTTGAATAGCTATGGGTAAAGTGGTACAAGCTCAACAAGATGCTATACAAAATCATGAATTCAAGCCAGTCTCCTGGATTGGAGTCTACGGGAACCGCTAGGGGTCTTTCTTCTCTCCGAGTAATCAAGTAGTCTTTTCAGAATTAAAATTTGCAACCTAAGTTTTAAGGTTTATGTTCAGAGTAAGAGAAGAGATAAGAATGTTGCTAAGGACGAAATGTTAGAGTCATCAATTGCATTTTAGCTACTAATGCTTGCTGAGTACACTATAGTACTCATTCTTGCTATCTTTCCCTTGCTTAGATCCTGATCCAACCGGGAGATATCCCGAGTAGGATGAGGAAATTTTGCAGGTATCGAGAAGGCCGTAGGTGACGGGGGCTTTGGGTGCGAGAAGCAAGGCGAGATGATTGCCTCTTTTGACTCGTGGGACGAGGAGACCACCGGAGGAGCCTAGCGGAAAAGTGTCTTTCTATGTTTGTAATTAAGTTATTGTATTTAAAACCTTAGACCTGTGTGACAACTGTTGTAATAAAGAGCAGTTTCTATTTTATTGTTCTGCTGCGTAACTCTGATAAATGGCTTACTATTAGTTGAAGCAGTGTTCTACTAGGCAAACTAATAGTAATCCGTGTGCCTAAGTGTGATTACCTCCTGGGTAATGACACGGGGCGTCGCAGGAACTTATTTCAATCGACAATCGAGACGATCGAAACCAAGATTCTACGAATTTCTTGATTGAGGTCAAGAAGGCACAAAAATCAAGGAAAACCAAAACTTGAGCCAAAAGCTTTCTCGTGTGTAGCAAAGTAAACTTCTATTAATCTGTTTCTTCTCTCCCAGGCACAAATAGGATGATAATATATTGATAAGAAGGCTCAACTTGTGAGGATCAGAATTACAATACTAGCAGGAGAGACACAAAACATTGATGCACTCACAGGGTTTATGTAAATTCACGTTCACAAGGGTGCATCATGCATTGCACTTTAATGATTTAATCATGCATTTGGAGCCCATATATGCAATATGCCCTGGCTAGCTTATACACACACACACACACGTCTCATTGTTGCTCGGGTAGAAACTATTGTACTCCATCTCCATCTCCCTTTCTGTGTTTGCTAATAGGCTAACTAGTAGCTTACAAGGTTTCCTTTCATGTCAAAAAAATAAAATTTTAAGAAGTTGGCCAGATGGAAAGCAGCAATCTTGTCAACAAGCAGGGCTTTGTGCTTACAATTAATACACATTCAAGCTAGCTTGAAGTGAGAGATTGGAGGGAACAAAAGCACCAGTATGGCTTGAGGGCAACTGACAGGACAAGCGTCCTACACGCCCAAACGCTGTTGTAATTTAGATGCTTGAATCAACAGGTATCGAGTCGTGGTGCATCATGTACTGTCTAGATCAGACCTTTCCACATTAGCTGTAAGAAAATTGAATCTCACCTGCTTGCATGACTCTGGAGTAGTGATTATGTATGTGTATGCATAATGTGTTTGTTTCTTGGACATAGGACATGTGTATCAAGTACAGAACATTTAGTGTTAAATGATAGCATACATGAAGACGAAAGAAGGCAGCATGCAAGATGTGTTTATGTGAAACGCTGTAAAATGCCCTAAAGTTTTGGTCATGTGATTGAATTTGAATGACAGATTGACATAGAAACAGATTGGTTTGAATAATTTCCACAAAACACAAGTGAGAAAACACACACACACACACACCCATCTGTTCTGTTGGGCCCACACGAAGATTTAGAATGTTAAATGGGCCGAAATTGGAGAGGCCGCCTAGATAAAGGAGAAGTCGTACAACCCGCGCCGGAAGGGAGTTGGGCTTAATTATGGCCCGGCATATCGGATTGACTGTGACTGAAGGATAGCAAGCTGTTGAAAGTAATCTCTATTGATCTGAAAATTGGAAATTCTTCGATACAAGCAAGGCCTAATTAAATGTTTCTTCGATCTCTCGCGCACACCAATGGGATGATAGGAAGCAGCAAAGTAAGTGTGACGATTTCTCATATCTGTTACTAGCATTTTAGAGAGAATTAAATCTTTGGTCCCAGAACGAAGGAAGGGGAAGCACATGAATCATGCTCATGCTCATGCTCATGTTCATGTTCATGCATTTGGAGTTCATTCCTATATGCAACGCCCACCCAGGCCAGCTTATATATACACCACTGCTTGTCAACATGGCGGGCTTTGTGCTTTGTGCTTAGTGCGTGCCTACAATTTAATATTACCACTATACACTCCGTGTGTATATATTTGAGCTAGCAAACTTGAAGTGAGAGATGGGAGGAAACCAAAAAAGCACTACGGCTATAGGGTGACTAGCAAGCATCCTAAGGCTCAAATACTGTCACACTTTAGGGATTTTTTTTTTAAATAATCTATTTTTTATTCGGAAATACAGAAATAATACCGCTTAATTTTTTTTTACAGAAATAATCTCTAGTCGCCGTACGGTTGGGCGACTTACTGAAGTCGCCCAACCGAAGGGCGACATTGAAGGTTTCGAGGCATAGTCGCCATACCGTACGGCGACTTAAGGTCGTCGCCATACCGTATGGCGACATGGTGGCAGCTCAACCGAAGTCGCCATACGGTATGGCGACTTGGGGCGGCTATAAAATCATGTGACGAACTGTCGCCATTCCAAATACAAATCGGCAGAGAAAAGAGGAGAGGAGAGGAGAGGAGAGAGAGGAGAAAGAGAGGAAAAAAGAGGAGGAGAAGGAAAGAGGAGGGGAAGAAAAGGAGAAGAGGAGGGGAAGAAGAGGAGCGCGCGTAGGTCGGTAAGTTTTTGATATTACTTTGTATAAGTTTTTTTCTAAACCATGGTAGGTTAGCAATCAACTTTATGTGTAATGACATATTGTTAGCAAATATCTAGAGATGGCATAATTAGTTAGTAACCATGGTGCGTTAGCAAATGTTGAGAGATAACATGAAGGAAAAATGAGTTAGTAAAAATAAATTTAGTTGTACTATTACTGCGTGGCCGTGCTAATTGCGATATGTTACTTTTCTAAATGCTAGTTTATAGAATGATAAACATGTCGATAACGCGTGCATTCGCAAATGCTAGTTTATAGAATGTTAAATACACGATACATGGTTCAAACACGAGGATTATCAAACATGTCAAATTTTAGTTGTCTTGTTATGCGTCTTTGCGCTAATTGCGCATTTGCTAGATGAATGATAACATGTTACTTTTAGAAATGCTAGTTTATAAAATGATAAACATGTCGATAACTCATGCATTCGCAAATACTAGTTTATAGAATGGTAAATACGCGATACATGGTTCCAAACACGAGGATTATCAAACATGTGAAATTTTGTTTTTTTCTCCAAAGCTTCACGCATTATAAATACGCATAGTAACGATGATGTAATAAATATCTACAATCCATAGCGATCGGTATAGGCGTTAACGTAATATAGCCTTCAGAGGAAAAATTGTGTCATTGTGTTGGGGCAAAGTGTTTAGGTGGCACTACGAACATATCAAATATGATTTATTTCCCATTGGAATATAATTTAAATGCGTAAGTAATATGAATGCTTTTAATTTCTTAATTTGCGGTATGGCTCAAGACCCCGTGGTTCGGATTGGCATTTGATTCCGCTAGACCGGTTCGTCGACGTCTTGACACCGCATGAAAGTTGCCGTGGTGCCGATCCGGTTGGCGGGCGTGACGCTTGCCGAGTTGGGGGTGGTTCAGACGCGGACACCCGACGGGCTTGGAGACTAGACCCACGCTGGGTAGAGAGGTTTGTCCGTAAACTTTGTAACTTTTTTGTGTCGTGCGACTTTGTACTTACGTCTTCGTGCTTTGTAGGTGAGCCGTTCCGGTCTTCTACCGCCAGACGGATGGTTGAGGCCACCGAAGAGGACGGCGGTCCGGTCGCCGACGACGATGGGGAGGTTCAGCGGTCCGGAGCGGTCACGACGCTTCCGCTCGACCGGTCGCTCTGACCGCCTGGTGGACCGTTATGCCCGAGACGACACCTTCCACCTCCCTTTCGGGAGATGGCCCCGACTGGAGGATGTCGCGATGTCGCTCGGCTTGCCTATCGCGAGCGGCCGCATTCTCACGGACGCTGGTGTGGATCGGGCGCGACGCCTGCTGGCTGTGTTTGTATGCGTTCTTGGGCGGAGGCCGCACCTCCGTGCCGACTTCTGAGCGGCAATGGCATGGTGCGCCCTGCGGTGGCTTCGCGATTCGGGTAAGTATAGTACCTATTTTCGTCGGGTTAGCGATTCATTAAGGCCTAGCCATATGGCGGGCTTACTAATTATTCGTTTCTGCGAGGTCGAGCGGATGGTCCCTGACCACCGTCGACTGTGTTTCGCGACACCGGAGGCGATCTGTTGTGTGGTATTCGGCTGGCATTGTTTACCGGCAGCCCACGGTGACTCGTTGACGCCCGCCTCGTGGGTACGCGAGGCCATCGCGACGGCGAGGAGCCGGAGATCGATTGAGATCACCGATTTGCCGCGACGTCTGCGGCTTTGCAGGCGATGCGTCTTTGTCGGACGAAGCCCGCATCTATCCTCACAGTCGCCCCTCATCGCTGCGTGTTGTGGTCGTTCGAAGCGCTTTCTCTGGACGGCCCATGCCGATAGACTCAGACCGTCTGGCGCGGACATGTACCATGGTGACGCGGTGGACCGGCCGACCGTAGGGTCCCTTTGGTGCCGTGAGATCGTACATATTTCCTATATATTTTCTTTAGTCGTAGACATGTAATCCTTTTAACCTTGTTTTGGCTCGCAGCACAAGATGCACGTCGCAGCAGTCACACGCGGCTTGTCTGAGCACTTTGTGGAGCAATTGGACCGTCTCACCGACGACGGCGGCGGCTGGGAGCCGTACTCCGATCAGAGACGGAGGCCGTGCTCGCTGGGTCGTTTTCTTTATCTTTGGCGGCGGCGACCGGCGATCTTGGCGACGCAGAGGAAGCTTCGTCTTCGACGTGTTCGTGGAGGACTACGCAGCGTGCATGTGGTGATGCGCCGCCGCCTCCGCCAGTTGTTCCAGATTCCGTCGGACGAGGGTGCCTGAGTCGACCCACGCGTAAGTTACATGCAACACTGCTCACATATGTTTTTGACATTTCCGTAACGCTTGCTTCCAATTGCAATGCTACGCCGCAGCATAGTAGGAGGGTGGCACTAGGACGCGATGGCGGGCAAGATGGAGCCGTGGGTGGCACGATGGGCGAACGCCCATGAGGATATGTGCCGATGATGGCCAGACGACCCAGCCACAGACGACGAGTACCTTATTTGGTATGTTCGCAGACACGCACCAGCCGGTGGTGCATGTCGTCGACTTCGCTCGCGTGCAAGATCGACCGACGCCTACCCTCCGTGACTTAGCGGAATGTGCACCTCGTGGTACGTAAATCGTGTTTGAAAATGTCTTCGATCTTTATTCAATTATAGGTTTGACGCTTTGACATACTCCTTGCGCATGCACATCAACGTCGGGGTTGCGGCGACGGACGGTCGATCTGGACAGATCGGCATTGGTGCGCGAGGTCACGCGCGACGAGCTAGTGCGCTTTGTTCGTCGGGCCTACTGGCGGCGAGGCGGCGCGTGGCCTCGACGTCATGCAAGACGGCAGAGGAGGTGGCCTCGTCAGACAGAGGTGGGCTCGTCGGTCCCGGAGGTGGCCTCGCGGTGCATAGGTCGAGGACGCCGTGTCAAATTTCACTCAAGAAGCTCGGGAGGGCACGCCCACGTGGCCGCTGGCGCCAAGGCCTCGCGTCTGTTGCTCTACGCCGCCTCTGTTGCGCTGCGCTCGGGCGGCTGGAGGGTCCGGGTGGGCACGTGGGTACACACCCCCACCGCCACAGTATATTCTCACCCCCGACCCCTCCGGACAGTATGGTGGGTATAGCATCCCGCAAAGATGCCGTCCAAAAGCGCGTTTGCTCTGTTCAAGTTGGCGATCGTCGATTTTTTGGTAGAGACTAACATTATTTGCCATGCAGGTACTTTTGTAGAGCCGGCAGGTGTCTTCTCCCCGCACGAGGACGTGCACGAGGACGTGGATCTTTACTTCGCGGAAGCACCCGGGGACGCGGACCAGCGGGCAGCTGAGCCTGCACCTGTCGACGTTCTTTCTGTTGAGCAGCTTAGCGGGCCTCCAGTGATCACACAGGTGGAGTCGACCCCCCTGGGACCACGGATCAGCAGGGCTCCTGAGCGCCTTTCCCTGTCTGGGCCCCGGACTAGGCACCCCGCGCTTCGGAAGCCCAAGCGGGGACGTCTTGCTGGGCGCGGACCGGGTGTGGGACGTGGCGACGATGGAGCGGAGTCTTTGCGGGTGGCGCTTGTGGTGGCGATGGGGGTTTACGCCATTTGTGTTTACGTATTGTCTTCGAGGAACTATTACGCCATTTGTGTTTACGTATTGTCTTTTGTAGGAACTATTACATGGTTGTCTATGCATTCCATCTACCATTGTTATATAACTTGTATTTTGTGTTGACGATTCTCCTTCAGAACGACTATGATATGGTTGTCTCACGATTCCTCTACCATAGTTCTATTACTGCCAAGTCGTGCACGTGTCGCTCAACCATTGGGCCAGCACTTCCTGCCAAGTCGTGCAACGGATGAGCGACTACACGGTCATATAGAAAGCCAGCCCAGGTCCCCTCATGGTTTCTTTCACCATTTCTCTCGGCGGACAAGCAGAGCAGATCTGGTTGAGGAGGAGAGGAGCTTGCGAGGAGCAGAGCTCGGGAGAGGGCGGTTTGCAGGAAAGGAGCTTGTTCCTACGAAGAGAAGGTCTCCGCTTCAAGGTAATACTCTTGTTTGTTCTTATTCTCGGCTACTTGTTTGTTTAGCAAGTATATGGGAAATGTATGTTGAGAAATCACTGGTTGCAACATTTGTAATATTTGTAGTCATGTCGGAGCCGACAAGATTGAAAGTGCATTACGGTGTTGGTACGGTTCGTGAAGGTCCGTACGGTGTTGACCTAAGTGATTTCCAGCAAGTCGATTTGGTACACCCGAATCTGGAGAATACCCGAATCGGAGATGTCCTAAAGCGCTCACCGTAACCTTCTCATTGGACCCCGAGGTGTGGAGTGTCGTGATACAAGGGGTTTGAGTAGGTCTCCCACGCACATTCGGTGGGAGTTGAGCGAGTGATGCGACGGTTGCATGGAAGGCATATCTGCAAGGTCAGAGGCGCCGTGGCTACGATCGTGTGCTACTCGTGCGTGCATGTCCGGCGAACTCGCGAGCCCTTCCGACGGCTCCGTCGGGTTGGTGGGAGCTTCGGACGCAGATGCGTGTGGTTCATGACGAACACGCTGTGGCCGATGTTGCCGAGGCGTAAGAGGAGGCTGAGGCAGAAGAGGAGGCTGAGGCAGAAGAGGAAGCTCAGGCCAGTGCCCAGGCAGATGCAGGGGAGCATGTCGACAGCATAGTACGTCAGATGGAGATTGATGACTTGACAGCTCGAGCAGAGGAGGAAGCTTTACAAGAGGATGGTAATAACTCTTCCGAGGAGGACGAAGATCCCATCCCGCAGGAATGGAAGAGGGTGGACGTTGAGGGTCTTGCTGTGCACGACGAGCACGAATCACCGTGGGAGTACAATGGGACGGAGGTTCGGCTTCGTGCAATGTTTGCTGACAAGGGATCACTGCAGGATGCCATTAAGCTGTGGGCCTTGTCCATGCAACGGCCGTTTCGTGTACTCAAATCCACCCAGGAGCAGTACACCGTCGTATGCGAGCAGGCTGGGTGTCCTTGGCGTGTGCACGCAAGGAGACCCAAGTACGAGACTCACTGGATTGTCTCGAAGGTGGAGCCGCACTCGCTTGCTTTCGAGTGTATTGTCAAGCATCGCAACCTCACATCCACCTTCATAGCCAATGTCATGTACGGAGAGATAGTGAAGAAGCCAGACCTGGAGGCCAAGCACATCATGGTGGCTATCGAGCAGAAATTCAAGTACAAGATTAGCTACGCGAAGGCATGGCGTGCTAAGCAGAAGGCTTTGGAAAGGAGGTTCGGTTCTTTTGAGGCATCTTACGACAACCTTCCTCGTATGCTCCAGGTGCTGCAAGACAGAACCGGGCACATACATTCTTTGTGAAGGACCGCCACCAAAAGACCACCGCAAGGTTTTATGGTCTTGCAGAGGGCCTTCTTAGCATTCGGTCCTCGTGATCAATGCATTCGGACACATGTTGCCGTGATCTCGATGGGCCGGGACATTTCTAATCGGGAAATACAAGGGCATGATCTCGACAAAGAATTGGCGTTGATGGCAACAATCGATTCTACCCTTAGCCATCGCCGTGGAAAGTGAGAACTACGATACCGGTTGTGGTTCCTTCAAAGATCTCAAGATGGGAGTAGTTGGGGCACGCCCCGATGTCCGCTTAATCCATGATCGCCACCGGGATGATGAAGGCCATCCGACAACTTCAAGAAGACCCCAATGAGCCATTCCTCGCGGACTCGAGGAGCAGATGGTGCATTCGCCATCCGGGGCCAACTTCTTCAAACAGATTCTGTAGCAACCTTTGATGAAACTTTTCAAGAGGCTTGCCATGCGAACCAAAGAACGTAAATTTGATGCATTGTGGCGATGTTGGACGAGCATACCAAGAAGCATGTCATCGAGAGAAACAAGCGCCCCTCATTCCCGGGAGGCACAATGAGCGCCACACCATCTGCGGAGCTCGACCTCCCCATTTGACGCGGAGGACCTCGAGGGACATCGGTGTTTCTCTCATTGGATTGAGGCCGAGCCATTGGAAAAGTGGTCCTTCTTGCGACGACACGGACGGCGCAAGGTATGGCATAATGACCACTAACCTTGCAGAGGTGTACAACTGGGTTATTAGGGGCCTCCGTTGTCAGCCTCTTGTCGCCATTGTTGAAGGCGTTCTGCATGGTACAATCGGATATTTCAGGGAAAGACATGCAAATGCGGCACTTCATGCAGCCAACCCACAGACCCCCTATTGCTCGAAGATTAGTACATACATGCAGGCCAAGACCGAGAAGGCTCAGTCGCACACGGTCTTCGTAATGGGCAATACGGAGCATCGATTCGACGTGATCCTCCGAGACAGAGCCGGATTCGGAACGGCTCGGTCTCTTGTTACCCATGAGGTATGCCTTGGAGACCATGTGAATGAACCTAGCTGCACATGCAACAAGCTAAAGCTTCTTCACAAGCCATGCTCTCATGTTCTCGCCGCGTGTGGGACGATCCGCATGGACCCATTTAACTTTGTATCTGAGTACTTCATGAAGGAAAAGGTTCAAAGGTGTGGTGCGGCGAGCTAAGAGGCTTCGTGGTTGTCAGAACTTCTCCACATTGGATATTGCAAATAGGACTTGGGTTCCAGATCTAGACCTATTGAGAGGGGGAAGGGCCGTCGGCAGAGTCGTCGATTCGAACGATATGGACGAAGGGAAGCCGCGGCGGGTAGACGCTGCAGCCGCTGCCGCCAGGAAGGGCACACTGTCAGAACTTGCAAGGCGCTGGCGACACGTAGGAACTTGTATTACATTTCCTACTCTGTTGTAACTTGTAGTTCAGTCAGAACTTTGGTTCTTGTAAGCAAATGCCGAACTAATTGTGTCGTAATTGTACTTTGGTTCTTGTAAGCAACTACCCAACTGCTAGTATGTTTTATCTTAATTCTATCGGATAATATGGAATAGCTTGGTTTTCGTAACTCGCTCATACATTGCATATTTCTTCGATGCATATAACTTAAAGCACGCGACACATCAATACAACATGTCAACTCAATAAAAGGCAAACCGCAATAACGCGCCCACCATTTAGTTACATGCTTTAGGAGATTGAACATAAGGCAACCCACATATTTCGTACCCTTCATATTCTACTTAAAATAAGAAATGCACCAACCAACGTTGTCACCACACTTTTATCTTTACAAAAATAACATCATATAATACGATTTGCTAAATACAATACCTACAAAATGTAATATCTATTTTAACACAATTGTTCCAATTGGGTTTACATAATTGTGAGTTTAGGAGCTTAAATCGCCTAATCGGTTGGGCGACTTTAACTAAGTCGCCCACTGGTTGGGCGACTTTAACTAAGTCGCCCACTGGTTGGGCGACTTGCACTAATGTCGTACATCCGTTTGGCGACTATACCCATGAGGCTCTAGTCGCCCAATGGGACGGCGACTAGAGATTATTTCTGTAAAAAAAAATTAAGCGGTATTATTTCTGTATTTCCGAATAAAAAATAGATTATTTACAAAAAAAATTCCACACTTTAGCTGTATAAGCTGTATAGGGTGCGCATATGATGTCGTCTCGGATAGCATAGAGCTTTTCGTCGCTGAGTATGTGACTATATCTATTTGTGTATTTGCTGTGCCGATGTCCATCATGTATATGTGCTGTCCTAATGCTTCCGATCAGCACTGGTGTATGTACGTACGTATAGATTGACCTCTCCTTTCTGTGGTGTGAATCTGTAATAATAAAACCATCCACATTTTGCTGAAACGCATGAGTAACGTTTTCCATTGCAATAATAAAACCATGCACATTTTGCTCCTGCGCATGAGTAACCTTGTGTTGGGCCTAGACGAAGTGTACGTGTTTGTATGTTGTGTTTGCTACGTTTCTTGGGTACCCAAAGGTCTATTTGTTTAGGTTTAGGCTTAGGCTTTTTGGCTTATAGTTTAAAACCAGTTTTTTTTTTTTGCTTAATCAGCTTATAAACCTATTAGCTTTTAAGACAAACTTTATTGTCTGGTAATATGGCATAACAGACAACCTATTCATAGCAAGATATCGCTCGTCCATGCATGCATGTATTCAATATTTGAAAACAGATTAGAAAGGAAGCATAATCTTGGAAAGTAAACCCCACTGCATAATACAATAGTAGTATACCATGCGATTCCTTAGATCAGTCTTATAAATCTCTATAGGTTACAGTGCAACATAGTGCATAACATCACAGTATAATAATACCAATAACTATTGTGATTGTAAAGGATAGCAATTGGCAAGGTTACAAGGGTATTATCCATTCTATACATCTCGCATTTCATGTCAATTCTATCACAGTTCGGTTTCAAGGATAAGTTCTACAACCGCAAAGCTCAAAATCATGAAGCTAGAGATCCATCCCATGTGTAACGAAAATGGAGAAGCTCCAGTCTGTTTTATTTCTTCAGAAGACAATCCTTGAAGCCCTTCTCCAGTTCTTCTCCATTGAGATTCCTGCCTGTGAACACAATCTTGTTGATGCGCGGCACATTTGATTCCCACATTCTCTTAGGAGATCCCTGGAAAATATCATGCACCCCCTACCCATGGAAAACACACAAGAAATTCAGGCACATGAATATACACACACACAAAAATGGCAGCGCAACATCTAGCAAGTTGCTCAGCTCATTCACGCAAATTCGAAAGAAAATTTGTCCAATGTCACACTAGCACACAAGAACAACAAAATTGTTCTAGAATTACCATGTCTGGTCACTAAAATTGTGATTCCTACCAACATAAAAATGAAAGGAGCACTTAGCATTGCTCTCTTTTGCAATACACTAGCAAACTTGTTCTTCTCAGCTCTTGCTTCCTTCATGTCTGGTAGGGTGCCCTTCATCAAAAGACTGTAAACAAGTACCAACTAGTTGATCTCTGACAGTCAAGAACTACTAGTACTCAAATGAACAAGTAATCAAATTTTGCTAGTTGTTATGTCAGGGGGGAAAAGCATGGAGTAACACAATATGCAGGTTCATCTGCTCACACAAAAAGTAACACAATATGCAGGCGTCGGTGGGGGAGGAGAGGGAGGCAAGGCGGCAAGCACTTGGGGAGGTGGCGTCGCACTTGGGAAGCGGCGTCGGTGGGGGAGGAGAGGGGAGGCGGCGGCGCACTTGGGGAGACGGTGTCGGTTGGGGGAGGAGAAGGGAGGTGGCGGCGCACTTGGGGAGGCGGCGTCGGTGGGGGCGGAGAGGGGAGGTGGCGGCGCAGTTGGGAGGCGGCGGGTGTGGCATCGAACGGGAGGGGAGGGGATTGGAGGCGTCGAACAGGAGGGGAGGGGAGGGGATTGGAGCCGAACGGGGTGGGAGACGAATGGGAGGAAAGAAGGAATCGATAGAAAAAAATGAGACGATTTGTATTTATATACGAATGGCATTTTGAGAGTAATTTCAACGAAGTTCAGTGGCAAAGAGATATTTTATTCCGCAAAAGCAAAAAAGAAAACACCTCTCTCCTGGCTTATGGCTTTTAGGCTTAAAATGATTTAAGCTTTTTATAAGTTGTATGAAAAAGCCACCCCTTTGTTTAGGCTTACCTTTTTTGCTTTTAAGTTAGACAAAAGCCTAAACAAATAGGGCCAAAGATAGAAGAAATCGAATATTAATAGGCGTTTGTTTAAAGGCTGGGAGGTGGATTCTGGCTTAATAATCTGCATGTCCTGTTAATACGAAACATGGAAACGGAATCAGCTCTCAAACTTAAACCGAGGATCTCACGCACGAGTGGAATCTGGAAATTAAGTTGCAGGGAGAAGAAAGAAAAAACTATCTTCACGCAAGAGTAAGACGCAGCGTATGTATGCATGGTATAACGGTAGCCAGATGAATGATCCATGAGTAGATGCATGATAACTCCCGATTATGCACGCCTGCACAATTGCGTCGGTAGCGTTTAAAAGCTGATTACTTTTACTCAATTGCAATTCTGTAAATGTTTCATGCATGTATAACATCAGTACCCAATCTGATTATAAAAATGGAACTTGCTTAAGTTGTGTACTTGTGTAGTGACTGCAATTATCCATTCGTTTTTTAGGCGTGCAATTGTTAGTTCAAATTAGATGCCCATCGGTGAGAGGTATTTGGACCCAAACTGGCGAAAGATCTTCGCCTTTACAACTTAAGTGGGACATATGTTGGATGCGCGCGTGATTAATGATATAATTCCTAAAGTTTATTATTATCTCCTAATTTAATGGTTTAAGTAGGAATTTCTGGGCCGCAAAGTAATTGAAGGACGTGCCTTTAGTCCAATCAGTGTTTTTTTACAAACAAAAAAAAAATCCCAATTTTGGGATTTATGTAGGAATTTCTAGACTAAAAATGAACGGTGTGTCTTAAGTTTTTGTTGGACCCGGGAGTAACACCCCTAAATCCTCTATATATTTCCGAACTAGTCCCATGATCAGTAGCTAGTTCACACAGTAAACAAATATGGTAACATCCATAAATCGCATAACTTTATTAATAAATATCAGAGTTTATTACAAGAAAAGCTTACAAGCCAACAATAAGGAACACAACGGAAGATGATGAAGAAGTAGTAGAGTCCAGTTATCTGCCACAGGCAATTGACTGGGGTAGTCGCCTAGTTGTTGAGATCCACACCGGTAGCGAAATCCTTCTCCTTTGAAATTTATTTGCATTAAGCAAGGGTGTGTACAAACAATCGTGCTTCACAAGTTACACCAGCCAATAACAGATTATAATGCATGCAAGGATATATCAAAGGAAAGCTTATTAGTTGAATTTGCATAAAGCAATATTTTCTTTAAATATTTGCACTAAGTTCCAAAGCGGTTATTCTATAACTAAAATTCATTTTATAAATTCTCAAGTTTTATAGTAGGATAACCTCCATATGAAATATGGTGATGGATACCCTCCTATTACATGGCTATCTGCCCAATTTTCCAATTGGATAGACTATCCAAAATCATTTGTCAAAATCTTTTGAAATTAAAATCAAAGTCTAACTTTGAGTGGCTTTGCTCAGCATGTCCATAACTGTGGACACGGTTATTCGAATAGTTTTACACTCTGCAGAGGTTGTACAATGTGACACCCCGTGTCATTACCCTGGCGTGTAATCACACTTAGGCAACGGATTACTATTCGTCTGCCCGGTAGAACATCGCTCTAACGAATAGTAAGCCTTATCAAAGTTGACGCAGCAGAATAATAAGATAGAAACTGATCTTTATTGCAATAGTTATGCCACGTAGGGCTAAAGTCTTACAATACACAAGTAATTTACATAACCAAAATAGGACCAAAACCCCCCTCCTTGTCTGCCTTGCTCCCTCGGCCTCCTAGTCGTCCCAAGTGTCGAATAGGGCGTTTACCTTGCCCTGCTCCTTGTAGTAAGGGTCCTCGACTCCAGTGGCCTCATCTGCACCTGTATGGCCCTCGTCCCACTCGGGATAATTCCCGGTTGGACTAGGATCTACAAAGGAAGATACTAACAAGGTTGAGTACAAAAGTACTCAACAAGCATTAATAGCAAATGATGCTCAGGATGCACTATCTCTGATTGTTATCACAGTTTCTGAATCATCACATTTCTGAAAATAGATCATTAAAACAATTAGGTGGCAGATTTTGGTACTGAAAACACTACTAGTCACTCGGAGAGAAAATAGACCCCTGTGGTTCCCGTAGACTTCAATCCTGTAGACTGGCATGAATTCATGATTTTATTTAGCACTGCGCAGGCTTTGCACCACTTTACCCATAGCTATTCTGAACTCTCTATGAACAGGGTCCACCGCATTTCCTTTGATGCGGGTTCGAGATCAGAATACAAAACGTTTTCCAGGTTACGTGAATTAATTTCTCCACCCATTACTTTCCGTCGGTGCTGACCACATTACCCACCGAGTTCTGGTAATGTTGGTTGAGACAGCTTCTATCCTGCACTCAACACTCCACCTTAGTGCTATAGTACCTTGGATCCCCCACTTCCGGACTTCTCCTACCGGTTCTGGGTTCCTCCATCACACTCACTCATATAACTTAACCATTGTGGAGAGCATAGTCACGTAACAAGGTAGCATTTTCTGCCCGTCGAAACAGAAAAATGGTTGGTACTGAATTTATGGCATCTGACCAAGTAAGAGTTTTGTTGGTCCTTATATTTTAACCATATGTAAAGGGTCCCACTTCTTGCCTCATATCTTACCTGCCATGGGCCCCCTTTAGCAGCCATATTATTCACTTTACCTCTTTCTTTCATCATTCTCAATTCTTTCTCATTCATCTTAATCATTTTCATCTCAATCATTTGATTTAAGTTTTTGGAAAACAGTTTTGATGCAATACACATAATAGTGCAAGATACGGTTTACATTTAAATTAACTATATTTATGTTCAAGAGGATCGCTTGCCTTCAGAACGAGGAGAGGTCGGTCGATTTAAACTCGTCATTTCCTCGCTCGTCGGTCTTTGGTTCATCTTCAGAGTAATACTAAGAAAGACAAATAATAATAATATAAGTAAATACGTAGTTGATTTTGAGTGATATTATGGATACATAAGTTAGTGGCTTCCAATTTTTAGCACAATTTAATTTAAATAAAACTTTTCAAGTCCTCTACTAAGTTAGCACTCCCCAATATAGCCGTTCTACTGTCTAATCACGCTAAGGTCGAAAACCCGAGGTTCACGCTTAATTAATTAAATTAACAAGATTAAATAGCTCCAAAATGTCCGACTAAAAACAAGCGACGCACAAGATTGCTACACATGCAAGTTAGCCTACTATTAACAGAAATAATGACTACTCAACTTATTATAACAACTAATCCATAGATTGATTTTAAGTTGGTTAATCCGACAAGACCCAAGTTAAGTCAATCAATCGCAAGAATAAGCAGTTAACAAATTATTTAATTAACGACAACTGCTACTGAAATAGACATTATTTGCAACAGCTATTTAGAATCTACCCATTTTCCTAATATTTTCCCTAAACCTAAAGTCCTAAACCTAATCTCTAATCTTACCCTAACCTCACTCTCTCTCTTCATACATCCGGCCGGCCCAACTCACACGCACACATCTCTCACCTACACTTCTTCTTCCTCCCCCAATTATTCCTCTTTCTCCCCCCAAAATTTCTCCAACCTCTCCCTCAAACCCGATGCCGCCGTCGGGGCTCTCCTGGCCCGACCGCCGCCGGCCCGGTCGGCCCAGCCTACTCCGCCGGCCCCCCTGCCGCCGCCGTGCCCTCGTCTCTCCCGCGAGCCCGGCCGGTCCACGCCACCTCTACTGCCGCCTCCCGGCCTCCCCAAGCTCCCTAGCTGCGTCGCTACCCTGCTCGCCCCAGCTCCAGTCCAAGCCACTGAAGCTGCTCAGCTGCCGCTGCTCCACAGCCGCCGCTCGGCTTGGCCCGGTCCAAGCCGCCGCGGACTTCCGCAATGGTCCAGTGGCCTCAACCTACCAATGTCACTGAGTTGAGAGGGTTCCTAGGACTCACTGGTTATTACCGGAAATTCGTCAAGCATTATGGATCTTTAGCCAAACCCCTTACAATGCTGCTGCAAAAGAAAGCCTTTCAGTGGACTGAAGACGCACAAAGGGCATTTGTTCGGTTAAAGGAAGCTATGAGCCAGACGCCGGTGTTAGCTCTCCCAGATTTTCACCAGCCGTTCACAATTGAAACCGATGCGTGCGATAATGGCATAGGGGCAGTTCTCAGTCAGCAAGGACACCCGGTGGCATTTTATAGCAAGGCCTTGGGCTCAAATAATCAGAAGCTGTCCATTTACGAGAAGGAATTCCTTGCTGTTATGATGGCAGTAGATAAATGGAGACAATACTTGCAAAGAGGACCATTTGTTATCAAGACCGATCACAAAAGCCTATGCAATTTAGAGGATCAAGTATTGCACTCTGAGCTACAGAAGAAGGCGATGACCAAGCTGATCGGACTGCAATATAAATTTCAGTACCAAAGAGGCGAAAATAACAAGGTGGCCGATGCCTTGTCACGAGTGGGACATCTCTACCCCCTGCATGCAATTTCTGTGACACAGCCCTTGTGGATTCAAGAGGTCATCAATTCCTACGAGTTGGATATTCAGGCCAAGGAACTTCTCACGCAGTTGGCAGTCACCGGGTCCAATATACATGATTATTCTTTAAGGGACGGTATTATCCGTCACCATGGAAGAATATGGGTGGGAGCTAATGCAGGTTTGCAAACTAAACTGATTCAAGCATTCCACACATCTCCAATTGGGGGGCACTCGGGAATTCAAGCCACTTATCAAAGGCTCAAGAAACTGTTCAGCTGGACAGGACTAAAGTCGGATGTGGAAAACCTTGTCAAGCAATGTACGATTTGTCAACAAGCTAAACACGAGAATTGCAAACTTCCAGGTTTACTTTGTCCCTTACCAGTACCAGAGGGCGCATGGCAAGATCTGACTATGGACTTCATAGAGGGTTTACCGAGATCTGAAGGGTATAATGCTATCCTGGTGGTGGTCGATCGGTTCACCAAATATGCGCATTTCTTGCCACTCAAACATCCCTTCACTGCAGTACAGGTAGCAAAGTTGTTCCTCAACAATATAGTCAAATTGCACGGCATTCCCCGCTCCATTACTTCGGATCGCGATCGAATCTTTACAAGTTCGATGTGGAAGGAACTTTTCAAACTGCTAGACACCAAATTACAGATGAGTACCGCCTATCACCCCCAAACCGACGGTCAAAGCGAGCGGGTCAATCAATGTCTTGAAATGTATTTGCGCTGTTCAGTCCAAGAAACTCCAACAAAATGGCTCCAATGGCTATCTCTTGCTGAGTACTGGTATAATACTAGTTACCATTCCACCTTGGGCTGTACTCCATTCAAAGCTTTATACGGCATGGAGCCACACCATGGCCTGTTGCCAGACCTGACGACAACGGGCAATACACAAGTTTCAGATATATTGTCGACCGAGCAGCTTACTCAGCATTCCTGAAACAACAGCTTGCGAAAGCTCAACTTCGGATGAAGCAGTATGCAGATCAACACCGCTCCTTGCGTGAGTTTCAAGTCGGTGAGAAAGTCTTTTTGAAACTTCAACCATATGCTCAGTCCTCGGTGGTTAATCATCCATATCCCAAACTGTCATACAAATACTATGGACCCTATACTATACTGGACAAGGTGGGAGCAGCAGCTTACCGTTTGGACCTTCCCGAAGGAGCTCAAGTCCACCCCGTGTTCCACGTATCACAATTGAAGCCTCATGTCCCTGACCATACGCCGGTGTTTGCGTCTATTCCGCAACCTGACGATTTTTCATTGAAGGATGTCCAGCCCGAAGTCATCCTGGATAGGAGATTGGTAAAAAGGGGTAATGCCGCGCACATCCAAGTACTGATCAAATGGCAGCACCTTCCAGCAGCAATGGCAACATGGGAAGACTATGATGTTTTGCGCATGCGGTTTCCCTCGTCTTCAGCTTGGGGACAAGCTGATGCTGGAGAGAGCGGCAGTGTTGCACCTGGTGCATCCACGACTGAATGAAGCAGATGAAGCAGCAGAGTTGGCGTTCGTTATGTTAGCAGAGTTAGCACTTACTTGTTGGTTCAGTTTTGTCGTAGTTTAAATCGTTGTTGGGCCAGGCCCATGTAAGGTGTGTTAGCGTTGGATGGCTTTATAGCCGAACCACTGTTCTCCTTCAGGACATTATCGAAAAAGCAAAACCTACTATCGCTGAACTTTTCTCTTCCGCCTCCCCTTGCTTCTCTGCTCGCGTTCGAAGGTCGGGTCGGCGGCGACGAGATTAAACTCGGTCTCTCGCCCGGACATACCTTCAGCGACGGGGATACAACAGTTGCTTAGGGGGGAAATTTCGATGTATGGGTGATCTTGGTAGTCCAGTGAAAGCTAACCACATCAGTCTTTTTCCGTGGTGTTGTGCTGATGCTGCAAGATCACCTGAAACTTCTCCTTGTGCTAGCCATGCTATTCCTAAAACACCTTCTTGATGATTGCTGACTTATCATGTATTAATTTTGTACAAAGTGAACTAGTTTTTTTTCTGGGATTTGAACCATTCGTTGCTATTGGAAATTTAGTTTTGACATTCTTCTGTAATTGTTTAGAATCTCATAAGAGGTCAAAAATTTTCTTTTTACCTTTCTTTGTATCACACTTTACTGTGTCCCATAACGCAGAGGGAGTTTGTTTCACTTACTTCAAAAGAACTCGGCCAAACTGGATGCAAGACGGCGAGTTCACATGGCTATAGACATCGTGAGTGCATTTTCTCTTAACAGCTAGTTCTAGGAAATGGCAAGCCAATTAAATTCTATGAAACTTTGGAGGAATGAACAGATTGTAGCAGCAGAACAGGATAAACAATCTCCACTTGCAGATATCTATAGACATTTTAAATAGATACAGAAGAGAAGTTGAATTGCATGTAAACTAAGTTATATAAATTTGCTTCAGCATATGAAAGAACGAGACAAGAAAAGACAATGGTATCATGTACCTGCCATCTAACATGATATATTGTGCTATATCACACATTCTATTACTATGATCATAACTGTAGATTCTATCACTGAAAACCAGACATCCAATTCATGTGATTATGCTGTGAAACATTGTTACTCCAAACAATTTTTGTTTCATGTGTGTTCTCATTGGGGGCTCTGAGCCCATGGAGATAAAAGTTACTTCATATTTTGTTAGACAAGTAGATATTTTTGGCTGTATAGAAGCTTTGATTGTCATGTTCATTTGTAAAACATAACTTTTATATTTTTGCAGGCAAGGGGTATGAATTATCTTCATCACTCGAGCCCCCCTGTTGTCCATCGTGATTTAAAATCGTCAAACCTGTTGGTTGATAAGAGCTTGACTGTAAAGGTAACTCTGAAATTTAGTTTTTCCATATTTTCATATTTCCTCTTCTCATTTACTTGGTTCAATTAGGTTGCGGACTTTGGTCTTTCATGTCACAAACTTGAAACATTTCTGACAACAAAAACTGGAAAAGGAACAGTAAGTACAAGCAAACTTTACTTGATTTGACATGGATTGTCCATACTAACAAGATTGACATAAACTTTAACCTACTATAAACTTTTCTGTTTAATTACTAAATATCTGATAGTTTAGCTTTCATATCCAGCCACAGTGGATGGCTCCAGAGGTGCTACTTAATGAACCTTCAAATGAAAAGTAAGCTCAGCGTGGACATTCTTGAGCAATAGATGTTCCTTCTATCCATAGATGGTTACTCATTTATTCCTTTTTTGTTAAATATAGGTCTGATGTGTACAGCTATGGAGTGATCCTATGGGAGCTTGTTACTCATAAGATACCCTGGGATAATCTCAACACAATGCAGGTACTTTTTTTTGCTATGTATCTGTCTCTTGGTTATGTAAGAGTCATTCATCTGATTTTCGATCATATATTTGGTGACCACAATGTGATAGTGAATTTGGTAGCATTGCTAACTTCAGCTGGTGGAAAAAAGGTAGCAAGTTTTATGCCTTTATCTGGATTAAAAATATACTTAGATACAACCAGTCATAATGAAAAGTTTAATGTTTCTTTGGGTCATATTTCCTCCATTCTCCTTTCAGTCTGGTGGCAACTGGCAAGATTAGCACTGAGATGCTTTTGTCAGTGCATAGTTTTTCTGTTACAGAATTGCTAAGTAAAGGGTCCTTAAAAGTTTACTCTCCCAAGGGTGTCCTTTTTCCTTTTCATCCTAGGAAAAGTTTATAGATACTCCCTTTTTACTTTTTACAGTGTCCTACAGTCCTAGAGCCAATTTTCCCTTACAAAGTACTAGCTTACTGGTGAATCTTTTTCGAGAATTGAAATCAACACCATTGCAATTTAAGACAAACCCAATTTCTTGCTTATATAAGCATACTAGTACATGGGAAATCCTATATATCTATACAAGTGATTCCCACTAACTACAATCAATGCATTTGATCTCTTCTCATAGTGTGCCACATCATCTGAATTAAATCTAGTTCTTAATATTGTGATCCCCTATGTTGCAGGTTATTGGAGCCGTGGGTTTCATGGACCACAGGTTGGACATTCCCAGCGACACAGATCCTCAGTGGGCGTCAATGATCGAGAGTTGTTGGGATAGGTACACACTGTTGTTCCTATGAACAACTGCTTTGCGTTCTATCAAACAACCGATCCCTACTAAACGATTATGCTTTCTATGAGCAGTGACCCACAGCGTCGCCCTTCCTTCCAAGAACTCCTAGAGAGGCTTCGAGATCTGCAAAAGCAGTATGCCCTGCAGGCTCAGATGCAGCGAAACGCTGCTGGGGATGCACTGGTGAAAGGCGCCGCAAAGATGAGCGTCGAGGATTGCTAGCTTCAGATCCTAATGGAAATGGCAGTTGCCATTGCGAGCAAATGGGATGGTTCATCAGCAACGTAAATACGTGGATCTAGAAGGTTATGCGCATCTTCCATGGTTACTTCCAGGAGTACCTGCCCTGGAGTCAGCCAAGGCTCCATGGGAGCCTCTGTTTGGCGGTCGTCTCCATCAGGGACTATCCGGACACCTCACTTGACCTGCCGCTGCAGCTACAAAAAGAACATTTCAACTTGAAGTTTCAAAGGCTTTCAATTTGAAATCAAACTCTCAACCGGGAAAAAAAAGAGTTCAACTAGGGGAATCAAAACTTCCAAGCTGTGGGATCAAATTTTCACCTTCGGATTCGAAAGCTACAAATCAAGGCTCGCCTCTGCCAGAGTTTCAACTTCCAACTAGAGGCATCAAACTTTCCACTTGGGCTTGGACCTTTCTCCTCGCCTCCGCTACCGGCGACGTGCTGGGGCGGTGGCTGGAAGGCAGCGTGCCTCTCCGGCAGCAAGGCCGACTTTGGGTCACGTCGATTTGGACACATGTGGCGTGATTTGGGCGCTAGGGTTTACGCGAACCCAAAACAGCGGTGGTGGCGGCAGGAGGAGAGTGTAGGATTGGAGTGGGAGAGGAGAAGTTGATGGCTAGGCTTGAGAAATGGAAGGAGAAGGGGGGAGAAGGCCTCGACGCTACTTTCCTAGTATGTTGTCTAGATTGATTAGTTTCCATAACTATACATTACTGACTGCATGCATGCCTATCTTTCTGTCTCGAACTGAGAAGACCAAAACAAGAGAGGAAGAAAATAGAGAGGCCACTGACCTCCTGGCTCCTCTCCCCTACTGCGTCATCTCCATAAGTTCACATCCAGCACACCAGGAATACAGAAACGCAGCATCACGGCCGGAGGAGCAGAGCTATCAGATGCTTGATATACTATGAAGATTTTTATCTATTAAAGCTCCTTTTTTGCTTCATTAACTTTGTTCTTTGATTGCATGCAACCAATTAAACAAACCTAGCCATCGGCTTATCACAGCAAATTGGTAACCATGCATATCTGCAGCTAGCTAGGTGGCCAAAGAGAAAAGTGTCAAAAACAAATACATAGGTCAAACTTCTGCTGTTTTTGATATTTTGATTGGAAAGGCAATAATGTTTGTTAAGACTATTGATGAAAAAGTATGTGTCAAGAATTCCTGACAAAAGCATGCTTTCTAATGGCTACTTGGCTGAGCACCGGTTGTAAAAATTCAAATCAGGTTTGGGTTAGTCGCCATTAGTTATACTACGTTGGAAGAGAAGAAATTGGAAACCATTGAATGTCGATAGAATTACGTTAATACATAGTATAAAGTATACTGGGCTAGCCGCGCAGTATTGCATTGGTTATGCTGCTAGTTATTTACAAATGGTAGCTGCTCCCTCAAATTGACGCAGTAAATTTAAGTACTTCGCCACTGGTGCCAGCTAGTAACATTGATAACATAATTAAGCAACAATTAACCTAATAACACCTCTAATTAAAAGATGCTTCTCTCTGCCCGCCGGCCCTACTGCTGCGGCGGCAGGGCAGCGAGCAGCATGTCGGTGTGGCGGCGCACGTTTTCCTTGAGCTGCTGGGCGCACTGGTGAACTCCGGCAGTCCGCCTCCGAGCGCCCACGTCCGCCTCCCACGTAACCGCCTCGCCTTAGCTGCAAAGACCTTCTCCCGACGGCGTCCATCCGCGCCTTCTCTGCCGCTATGTGCTCCCTGGTCTCCTCCGCCGCCCGCCACAGCCCCATCAACGCCTCATAGTCCTCAACAAAGTCGGCGCCGTCAACAGGGGCGCCATTGCCGGGGAGTGGAACGTAACGGCGGAGGACGGCGTCGACGGAGGGGCTGCCGAAGCCGAACGCGTTGTCGCCTTCGGAGAAGACGACGATGGCGACGCGGGCGCCGCAGAGCATGGAGAGCTCGGACGCCTTCTTGAAGAGCCCGTAGCGGCGCTTGGAGAAGGTGACCTGCCGGCGATCCTTGCGCTCGATGCGGCGGATCTCAATGCGCTGCCGCCCCTTGCTCGTCCTCCCGCCCGGTTGCACCATCGTCGTGATGGACCGAGCGGCGGCTGCTTCGTTCTTATTTCTTGCTTGCTCTGCTTCTCTCAAAGCCTCAATGCGATGCAAGCAAAGAAATCTTCAGGCGAGTACAAATAGAGGAAGCCATTGCCAAAAAATGGCGCGAGAGGAAGGCGAGCGGGGTTGCCGATTTACCTCGATCTTTTTACCAGATACGGTAATATCCGTGCGTGCTACGATGCGGCCGTGGAGGTGAGTCCGTGTTGGACGAGGTAATTTTTTTGGAAGGGAACCTCTGCGTGTATTTTTGGAAGGTGGTCATGATAATTACTACCATACGGGGAGAGCGCGAGGGGGTGGTAATTGGTAAACAAACCGGTGATACCGTGGCCGGGATCCAAAAATACGAATTTGGAAGGAAATAAAACACAACACGAGAATCTATTATATTATTAAAGCGATAGAAAAAGAAGCCACCACGTTCGCTCTCAAGGGCTAGAAATTCCCACATTAATCGGTGAAAAAAGAGAAACATCCACACCGTTGATTACGGTGGGTCCAGATTATAACGATTTAGATTAAAGGAAGAGTCTATACCAGCTACAATATATGAATAAGAGTCCATCTCAAGTATAACTTAAAAATAACTAAAATTCAGAATAAAAAATAAAATTATTATATTATTAAAGCGATAGAAAAAGAAGCCACCACGTTCGCTCTCAAGGGCTAGAAATTCCCACATTAATCGGTGAAAAAAGAGAAACATCCACACCGTTGATTACGGTGGGTCCGATTATAACGATCTAGATTAAAGGAAGAGTCTATACCACTACAATATATGAATAAGAGTCCATCTCAAGTATAACTTAAAAATAACTAAAATTTGAATAAAAAATAAAATAAAATTAGTAACTTAATTTTGATACAAAAAAATAAAATAAAATATGTAACTTAATTTTGATACAAATTCCTAAGTTTAGAAATAACTGAAATTCGGAATAAAAAATAAATTAAAATTAGCAACTTAAATTTGATACGAATTCCTAAGTAAAATCACTAGATAATTATAATTCGGAATAAAAATTAAAAAATTAATAATTGGATTAGTACACGAATTCCAACAAAAAATAAATCTATTATATTATTAAAGCGATAGAAAAAGAAGCCACCACGTTAAGCTCTCAAGGGCTAGAAATTCCCACATTAATTGGTGAAAAAGAGAAACATCCACACCATTGATTATGGTGAGTCCAGATTATAACGATCTAGATTAAAGGAAGAGTCTATACCACTACAATATATGAATAAGAGTCCATCTCAAGTACAACTTAAAAATAACTAAAATTCGGAATAAAAATAAAATAAAATTAGTAACTTAATTTTGATACTAATTCCTAAGTTTAGAAATAACTGAAATTCGGAATAAAAAATAAATTAAAATTAGCAACTTAAATTTGATACTTAATTCCTAAGTAAAATCACTAGATAATTATAATTCAGAATAAAAATAAAAAATTAGTAATTGGATTAGTATACTAATTCCAACAAAAAATAAATTATATTATTAAAGCGATAGAAAAATAAGCCACCATGTTCGCTCTCAAGGGCTAGAAATTCCCACATTAATTGGTGAAAAAAGAGAAACATCCACACCGTTGATTATGGTGGATCCAGATTATAACGATCTAGATTAAAGGAAGAGACTATACCAGCAACAATATATGAATAAGCGTCCACGTCAAGTACAACTTAAAAATAACTGAAATTCGGAATAAAAATAAAATGAAATTAGTAACTTAATTTTGATACGAATTTAACTTAATTTTGATACAAATTCCTAAGTTTAAAAATAACTGAAATTCGGAATAAAAAATAAAATAAAATAAAATTAGCAACTTAAATTTGATACGAATTCCTAAGTAAAATCACGAGATAAATATAATTCAGAATAAAAATAAAAAAATTAGTAATTGGATTAGTACACGAATTCCAACAAAAGATAACTGGAATTCGGAATAAAAACAAAATAAAAATAGCAAATTGATTTTCATATGAATTCCTAAGTAAAATTCCTAAAAATATATAATTCAAATAATTTTTTGATTTGTATACTAATTCCAACAAAAATACCTAGATTTCGAAAATAAAAATAAAATAAGAAATTTGATTTCAATACGAATTCCAAAATAAAAACCCTAATAATCGTAATTGAGAATAATTTTTTAAAAAATTAGCAATTAAATTAGTATACTAATTCCAACAAAAAAATTGAAATTTGGGATAAAAATAAAAAGAAAATTTGCAATTTGATTTCCATATGAATTCCAAAGTAAAATATTTAAATAACTAAAATTCGCACAAAAAATAAAATAACATTATCAATTTGATTTACATATGAATTCCTAAGTAAAATCCTAAATAAATATAAATAAAAATTAAACAGGGCACCATTGTCGGGAGTGGGACGATGCTTGGCGGAGGCGGCGTCGGCGGAGGCTGCCGGCCGAACGCGTTGTCGCTTCGGAGAAGACGACGATGGCGACGCTGGGCGCCGCAGAGCATGGAGAGCTCGGACGCCTTCTTGAAGAGCCCAGAGCGGCGCTTGGAGAAGGTGACTGCCGGCGATCCTTGTGCTCGATGCGGCGGATCTCAATCTTGCCGCCGCCGCCTTGCTCGTCCTCCCCGCCGGTTGCACCATCGTCGTGATGGACCGAAGCGGCATGCTTGCTCGTTTTATTTCTTGCTTGCTCGCTTCTCTCAAAGCCTCAATGCGATGCAAGCAAAGAAATCTTCAAAGAGTACAAATAGAGAAGCCATTGCCAAAAATGGCGCGAGAGGAAGGCGGCGGGGTTGCCGATTTACCTCGATCTTTTACCAGACACGGTAATATCCCGTGCGTGCTACGATCTTGGCCGTGGAGGTGAGTCCGTGTTGACGAGGTAATTTTTGGAAGGAACCTCTGCGTGTATTTTTGGAAGGTGGTCATGATAATTACTACCATACGGGGAGAGCGCGAGGGGGTGGTAATTGGTAAACAAACCGGTGATACCGTGGCCGGGATCCAAAAATACGAATTTGGAAGGAAATAAAACACAACACGAGAATCTATTATATTATTAAAGCGATAGAAAAAGAAGCCACCACGTTCGCTCTCAAGGGCTAGAAATTCCCACATTAATCGGTGAAAAAAGAGAAACATCCACACCGTTGATTACGGTGGGTCCAGATTATAACGATCTAGATTAAAGGAAGAGTCTATACCAGCTACAATATATGAATAAGAGTCCATCTCAAGTATAACTTAAAAATAACTAAAATTCGGAATAAAAAATAAAATAAAATTAGTAACTTAATTTTGATACAAAAAAAATAAAATAAAATTAGTAACTTAATTTTGATACAAATTCCTAAGTTTAGAAATAACTGAAATTCGGAATAAAAAATAAATTAAAATTAGCAACTTAAATTTGATACTAATTCCTAAGTAAAATCACTAGATAATTATAATTGAATAAAAATTAAAAATTAATAATTGGATTAGTACACTAATTCCAACAAAAATAAATCTATTATATTATTAAAGCGATAGAAAAGAAGCCACCACGTTCGCTCTCAAGGGCTAGAAATTCCCACATTAATTGGTGAAAAAGAGAAACATCCACACCATTGATTATGGTGAGTCCAGATTATAACGATCTAGATTAAAGGAAGAGTCTATACCACTACAATATATGAATAAGAGTCCATCTCAAGTACAACTTAAAAATAACTAAAATTCGGAATAAAAATAAAATAAAATTAGTAACTTAATTTTGATACTAATTCCTAAGTTTAGAAATAACTGAAATTCGGAATAAAAAATAAATTAAAATTAGCAACTTAAATTTGATACGAATTCCTAAGTAAAATCACTAGATAATTATAATTCAGAATAAAAATAAAAAAATTAGTAATTGGATTAGTATACGAATTCCAACAAAAAATAAATTATATTATTAAAGCGATAGAAAAATAAGCCACCATGTTCGCTCTCAAGGGCTAGAAATTCCCACATTAATTGGTGAAAAAAGAGAAACATCCACACCGTTGATTATGGTGGATCCAGATTATAACGATCTAGATTAAAGGAAGAGACTATACCAGCAACAATATATGAATAAGCGTCCACGTCAAGTACAACTTAAAAATAACTGAAATTCGGAATAAAAATAAAATGAAATTAGTAACTTAATTTTGATACTTAATTTAACTTAATTTTGATACAAATTCCTAAGTTTAAAAATAACTGAAATTCGGAATAAAAAATAAAATAAAATAAAATTAGCAACTTAAATTTGATACTAATTCCTAAGTAAAATCACGAGATAAATATAATTCAGAATAAAAATAAAAAATTAGTAATTGGATTAGTACACTAATTCCAACAAAAGATAACCGAATTGAATAAAAACAAAATAAAAATAGCAAATTGATTTTCATATGAATTCCTAAGTAAAATTCCTAAAAATATATAATTCAAATAATTTTTTGATTTGTATACTAATTCCAACAAAAATACCTAGATTTGAAAATAAAAATAAAATAAGAAATTTGATTTCAATACTAATTCCAAAATAAAAACCCTAATAATCAGAATTCGAATAATTTTTTAAAAAATTAGCAATTGAATTAGTATACTAATTCCAACAAAAAACATTGAAATTTGGGATAAAAATAAAAAGAAAATTTGCAATTTGATTTCCATATGAATTCCAAAGTAAAATATTTAAATAACTAAAATTCGCACAAAAAATAAAATAACATTATCAATTTGATTTACATATGAATTCCTAAGTAAAATCCTAAATAAATATAAATAAAAATTAAACAGGGCACCATTGTTGGGAGTGGGACGAACGGCATGAGGACTGCGTCGACGGAGGGTCTGCCGGCCGGAACGTTGTCGCTTCGGAGAAGACGACGATGGCGACGCAGGCGCCGCAGAGCATGGAGAGCTCGGACGCCTTCTTGAAGAGCCCGTGGCGGCGCTTGGAGAAGGTGACTGCGGCGATCCTTGTGCTCGATGCGGCGGATCTCAATGCGCTGCCGCCCCTTGCTCGTCCTCCCGCCCGGTTGCACCATCGTCGTGATGGACCGAGCGGCGGCTGCTTCGTTCTTATTTCTTGCTTGCTCTGCTTCTCTCAAAGCCTCAATGCGATGCAAGCAAAGAAATCTTCAGGCGAGTACAAATAGAGGAAGCCATTGCCAAAAAATGGCGCGAGAGGAAGGCGAGCGGGGTTGCCGATTTACCTCGATCTTTTTACCAGATACGGTAATATCCGTGCGTGCTACGATGCGCCGTGGAGGTGAGTCCGTGTTGACGAGGTAATTTTTTGGAAGGAACCTCTGCGTGTATTTTTGGAAGGTGGTCATGATAATTACTACCATACGGGGAGAGCGAGGGTGGTAATTGGTAAACAAACGGTGATACTGTGGGGGATCCAAAAATACTAATTTGGAAGGAAATAAAACACAACACGAGAATCTATTATATTATTAAAGCGATAGAAAAGAAGCCACCACGTTAGCTCTCAAGGGCTAGAAATTCCACATTAATCGGTGAAAAAGAGAAACATCCACACCGCTGATTACGGTGGGTCCAGATTATAACGATCTAGATTAAAGGAAGAGTCTATACCACTACAATATATGAATAAGAGTCCATCTCAAGTATAACTTAAAAATAACTAAAATTGAATAAAAAATAAAATAAAATTAGTAACTTAATTTTGATACAAAAAAATAAAATAAAATTAGTAACTTAATTTTGATACAAATTCCTAAGTTTAGAAATAACTGAAATTCGGAATAAAAAAATAAATTAAAATTAGCAACATAAATTTGATACTTAATTCCTAAGTAAAATCACTAGATAATTATAATTCGGAATAAAATTTTAAAAATTAATAATTGGATTAGTACACGATTTCCAACAAAAAATAAATCTATTATATTATTAAAGCGATAGAAAAAGAAGCCACCACGTTCGCTCTCAAGGGCTAGAAATTCCCACATTAATTGGTGAAAAAAGAGAAACATCCACACCATTGATTATGGTGAGTCCAGATTATAACGATCTAGATTAAAGGAAGAGTCTATACCAGCTACAATATATGAATAAGAGTCCATCTCAAGTACAACTTAAAAATAACTAAAATTCGGAATAAAAAATAAAATAAAATTAGTAACTTAATTTTGATACTAATTCCTAAGTTTAGAAATAACTCAAATTCGAATAAAAAATAAATTAAAATTAGCAACTTAAATTTGATACTTAATTCCTAAGAAAAATCACTAGATAATTATAATTCGAATAAAAATAAAAAATTAGTAATTGGATTAGTATACTAATTCCAACAAAAATAAAATATATTATTAAAGCGATAGAAAAATAAGCCACCATGTTCGCTCTCAAGGGCTAGAAATTCCCACATTAATTGGTGAAAAAGAGAAACATCCACACCGTTGATTATGGTGGATCCAGATGATAATGATCTAGATTAAAGGAAGAGACTATACCAGCAACAATATATGAATAAGCGTCCATGTCAAGTACAACTTAAAAATAACTGAAATTGAATAAAAATAAAATGAAATTAGTAACTTAATTTTGATACAAATTTAACTTAATTTTGATACAAATTCCTAAGTTTAAAAATAACTGAAATTCGGAATAAAAAATAAAATAAAATTAGCAACTTAAATTTGATACTAATTCCTAAGTAAAATCACGAGATAAATATAATTCGAATAAAAATAAAAAATTAGTAATTGGATTAGTACACTAATTCCAACAAAAATAACTCGAATTGAATAAAAACAAAATAAAAATAGCAAATTGATTTTCATATGAATTCCTAAGTAAAATTCCTAAAAATATATAATTCAAATAATTTTTGATTTGTATACTAATTCCAACAAAAATACCTAGATTTGAAAATAAAAATAAAATAAGAAATTTGATTTCAATACTAATTCCAAAATAAAAACCCTAATAATCAGAATTGAATAATTTTTAAAAAAATTAGCAATTGAATTAGTATACTAATTCCAACAAAAAATTTGAAATTTGGGATAAAAATAAAAAGAAAATTTGCAATTTGATTTCCATATGAATTCCAAAGTAAAATATTTAAATAACTAAAATTCGGCACAAAAAAATAAAATAACATTATCAATTTGATTTACATATGAATTCCTAAGTAAAATCCTAAATAAATATAAATAAAAATTAAACAGGGGCGCCATTGCCGGGGAGTGGGACGTAACGGCGGAGGACGGCGTCGACGAAGGGGCTGCCGAAGCCGAACGCGTTGTCTCCTTCGGAGAAGACGACGATGGCGACGCGGGCGCCGCAGAGCATGGAGAGCTCGGACGCCTTCTTGAAGAGCCCGTAGCGGCGCTTGGAGAAGGTGACCTGCCGGCGATCCTTGCGCTCGATGCGGCGGATCTCAATGCGTCATGCCCTTTGTTCGTCCTCCGCCCGGTTGCACCATCGTCGTGATGGACCGAGCGGCGGCTGCTTCGTTCTTATTTCTTGCTTGCTCTGCTTCTCTCAAAGCCTCAATGCGATGCAAGCAAAGAAATCTTCAGGCCAGTACAAATAGAGGAAGCCATTGCCAAAAATGGCGCGAGAGGAAGGCGAGCGGGGTTGCCGATTTACCTCGATCTTTTTACCAGATACGGTAATATCCGTGCGTGCTACGATGCGGCCGTGGAGGTGAGTCCGTGTTGGACGAGGTAATTTTTTTGGAAGGGAACCTCTGCGTGTATTTTTGGAAGGTGGTCATGATAATTACTACCATACGGGGAGAGCGCGAGGGGGTGGTAATTGGTAAACAAACCGGTGATACCGTGGCCGGGATCCAAAAATACGAATTTGGAAGGAAATAAAACACAACACGAGAATCTATTATATTATTAAAGCGATAGAAAAAGAAGCCACCACGTTCGCTCTCAAGGGCTAGAAATTCCCACATTAATCGGTGAAAAAAGAGAAACATCCACACCGTTGATTACGGTGGGTCCAGATTATAATGATCTAGATTAAAGGAAGAGTCTATACCAGCTACAATATATGAATAAGAGTCCATCTCAAGTATAACTTAAAAATAACTAAAATTCGAATAAAAAATAAAATAAAATTAGTAACTTAATTTTGATACAAATTCCTAAGTTTAGAAATAACTGAAATTCGGAATAAAAAATAAATTAAAATTAGCAACTTAAATTTGATACTAATTCCTAAGTAAAATCACTAGATAATTATAATTCGAATAAAAATTAAAAATTAATAATTGGATTAGTACACTAATTCCAACAAAAAATAAATCTATTATATTATTAAAGCGATAGAAAAGAAGCCACCACGTTAAGCTCTCAAGGGCTAGAAATTCCCACATTAATTGGTGAAAAAGAGAAACATCCACACCATTGATTATGGTGAGTCCAGATTATAACGATCTAGATTAAAGGAAGAGTCTATACCAGCTACAATATATGAATAAGAGTCCATCTCAAGTACAACTTAAAAATAACTAAAATTCGGAATAAAAATAAAATAAAATTACTAACTTAATTTTGATACTAATTCCTAAGTTTAGAAATAACTGAAATTCGGAATAAAAATAAATTAAAATTAGCAACTTAAATTTGATACTTAATTCCTAAGTAAAATCACTAGATAATTATAATTCGAATAAAAATAAAAAATTAGTAATTTGATTAGTATACTAATTCCAACAAAAATAAAATATATTATTAAAGCGATAGAAAAATAAGCCACCATGTTCGCTCTCAAGGGCTAGAAATTCCCACATTAATTGGTGAAAAAAGAGAAACATCCACACCGTTGATTATGGTCGATCCAGATTATAACGATCTAGATTAAAGGAAGAGACTATACCAAAGAACAATATATGAATAAGTGTCCATGTCAAGTACAACTTAAAAATAACTGAAATTCGAATAAAAATAAAATGAAATTAGTAACTTAATTTTGATACTTAATTTAACTTAATTTTGATACAAATTCTAAGTTTAAAAATAACTGAAATTCGGAATAAAAAATAAAATAAAATTAGCAACTTAAATTTGATACTAATTCCTAAGTAAAATCACGAGATAAATATAATTCAGAATAAAAATAAAAAAATTAGTAATTGGATTAGTACACTAATTCCAACAAAAGATAATCGAATTGAATAAAAACAAAATAAAAATAGCAAATTGATTTTCATATGAATTCCTAAGTAAAATTCCTAAAAATATATAATTCAAATAATTTTTGATTTGTATACTAATTCCAACAAAAATACCTAGATTTCAAAAATAAAAATAAAATAAGAAATTTGATTTCAATACTAATTCCAAAATAAAACCCTAATAATCGTAATTCGAATAATTTTAAAAAAATTAGCAATTGAATTAGTATACTAATTCCAACAAAAAAATTGAAATTTGGGATAAAAATAAAAAGAAAATTTGCAATTTGATTTCCATATGAATTCCAAAGTAAAATATTTAAATAACTAAAATTCGCACAAAAAATAAAATAACATTATCAATTTGATTTACATATGAATTCCTAAGTAAAATCCTAAATAAATATAAATAAAAATTAAACAGGGGCGCCATTGCCGGGGAGTGGGACGTAACGGCGGAGGACGGCGTCGACGGAGGGGCTGCCGAAGCCGAACGCGTTGTCGCCTTCGGAGAAGACGACGATGGCGACGCGGGCGCCGCAGAGCATTGAGAGCTCTGACGCCTTCTTGAAGAGCCCGTGAAGCGGCGCTTGGAGAAGGTGACTGCCGGCGATCCTTGCGCCGATGCGGCGGATCTCAATCGCGCCGCCGCCTTGTTCGTCCTCCCGCCGGTTGCACCATCGTTGTGATGGACCGAAGCGGGCCGCTTCGTTCTTATTTCTTGCTTGCTCTGCTTCTCTCAAAGCCTCAATGCGATGCAAGCAAAGAAATCTTCAGGCGAGTACAAATAGAGGAAGCCATTGCCAAAAATGGCGCGAGAGGAAGGCGAGCGGGGTTGCCGATTTACCTCGATCTTTTACCAGATACGGTAATATCCGTGCGCGTATACGATGCTTGGTAGTGGAGGTGAGTCCGTGTTGGACGAGGTAATTTTTTTGGAAGGGAACCTCTGCGTGTATTTTTGGAAGGTGGTCATGATAATTACTACCATACGGGGAGAGCGCGAGGGGGTGGTAATTGGTAAACAAACCGGTGATACCGTGGCCGGGATCCAAAAATACGAATTTGGAAGGAAATAAAACACAACACGAGAATCTATTATATTATTAAAGCGATAGAAAAAGAAGCCACCACGTTCGCTCTCAAGGGCTAGAAATTCCCACATTAATCGGTGAAAAAAGAGAAACATCCACACCGTTGATTACGGTGGGTCCGATTATAACGATCTAGATTAAAGGAAGAGTCTATACCACTACAATATATGAATAAGAGTTCATCTCAAGTATAACTTAAAAATAACTAAAATTCAGAATAAAAAATAAAATAAAATTAGTAACTTAATTTTGATACAAATTCCTAAGTTTAGAAATAACTGAAATTCGAAATAAAAAATAAATTAAAATTAGCAACTTAAATTTGATACTAATTCCTAAGTAAAATCACTAGATAATTATAATTCGAATAAAAATTAAAAAATTAATAATTGGATTAGTATTACTAATTCCAACAAATAATAAATCTATTATATTGTTAAAGTGATAGAAAAAGAAGCCACCACGTTAAGCTCTCAAGGGCTAGAAATTCCACATTAATTGGTGAAAAAGAGAAACATCCACACCATTGATTATGGTGAGTCCAGATTATAACGATCTAGATTAAAGGAAGAGTCTATACCGACTACAATATATGAATAAGAGTCCATCTCAAGTACAACTTAAAAATAACTAAAATTCGAATAAAAATAAAATAAAATTACTAACTTAATTTTGATACTAATTCCTAAGTTTAGAAATAACTGAAATTCGGAATAAAAAATAAATTAAAATTAGCAACTTAAATTTGATACTTAATTCCTAAGTAAAATCACTAGATAATTATAATTGAATAAAAATAAAAAATTAGTAATTTGATTAGTATACTAATTCCAACAAAAATAAATTATATTATTAAAGCGATAGAAAAATAAGCCACCATGTTCGCTCTCAAGGGCTAGAAATTCCCACATTAATTGGTGAAAAAAGAGAAACATCCACACCGTTGATTATGGTCGATCCAGATTATAACGATCTAGATTAAAGGAAGAGACTATACCAGCAACAATATATGAATAAGCGTCCATGTCAAGTACAACTTAAAAATAACTGAAATTCGGAATAAAAATAAAATGAAATTAGTAACTTAATTTTGATACGAATTTAACTTAATTTTGATACAAATTCCTAAGTTTAAAAATAACTGAAATTCGGAATAAAAAATAAAATAAAATTAGCAACTTAAATTTGATACTAATTCCTAAGTAAAATCACGAGATAAATATAATTGAGAATAAAAATAAAAAATTAGTAATTGGATTAGTACACTAATTCCAATAAAAAATAATCGAATTCGAATAAAAACAAAATAAAAATAGCAAATTGATTTTCATATGAATTCCTAAGTAAAATTCCTAAAAATATATAATTCAAATAATTTTTTGATTTGTATACTAATTCCAACAAAAATACCTAGATTTGAAAATAAAAATAAAATAAGAAATTTGATTTCAATTCAATTCCAAAATAAAACCCTAATAATCTGTAATTCAGAATAATTTTAAAAAATTAGCAATTGAATTAGTATACTAATTCCAACAAAAAAATTTGAAATTTGGGATAAAAATAAAAAGAAAATTTGCAATTTGATTTCCATATGATTTCCAAAGTAAAATATTTAAATAACTAAAATTCGGCACAAAAAAATAAAATAACATTATCAATTTGATTTACATATGAATTCCTAAGTAAAATCCTAAATAAATATAAATAAAAATTAAACAAAAAATCGCAATTGGATTGTTGTACTAATTTCAATAAAAAATAACGCTATTTGTAATAAAATAAATTAAAATTGGCAATTTGATTTTGATGTGAATTCCAAATTAAAATCCATAAATAAATTTAATTCGCATAAAAACTAAATAAAAATTAACAATTGGATTAGTATATGAATTTCAAGAAAAAATAACTTAAATTAGGGACAAAAATAAAAGAAAATTTGAAATTCTATTTCCATACTAATTCCAAAGTAAAATATCTGAATAACTAAAATTTTGAATAAATTAAATATAAGTTATAATGAGGATACCACGAATGGTGTCGGATGAGACCACAAAAGAGTGCAATGATGTCGATCTGTCCTACAAGAAGATATTTATCCACAAGGAAACGAAGTCTTTCAGAAGGCGATGACGAAGGTAAGAGCAATTTCATGCTACTCACCTTAGCCGTTCCACGAGGACAATGTCTTGCTACTCGCTAGAGCTACCGAAGACAAAGGCTGGAGTCGAAGGAGCAAAGTGTTGTGACGATAAGTGGTGAGCATCAGCGTCGTTGAAGAAGTCAGTGGCCAAAGAACCTTGATGATAGGGAAGCCCTAGCAAAGAGGATATAAAGCTTTGCATTGAAGACGAGCTATCGACGATATGGGGTTATCACGTAGTTAGGAGCTACCATCGTTGGTGACACGGTGTCGTCGGCGATGGCGAAAAGATTCTCAATATCGTTAGACAGCGACTAAAGCAGACATACCGGCATCAGTGAAGATGATAGGTCATAGCAGTTAGTAAGGAAGCCACATTATTGAGTTGGACAACGTCGAACAGGAGCGACCAACATGGTAGAAGAAGACATCGAGCAAGTATAATATCGTCATGTGTATATACATGCATGCATCCATACGAATATAAACACGAGCGTACATAAACAAAGGAGCAAAGAGCTCAGAGTAGAGATAGCACAATAGTACAGAATAAGCTCAGGGCCACCAGAGAGAGTGCAGAGGGTGTCCTCGGCAAGGATCAGCGACATTTGCATGGATGCGTGTTGATGTCACAACGATTAGTATTAAACAATAATTTGAGAGAAGTTGAAGATAACTATGTGGTAGAGTATTGCATCGGAAGGGGTAGCAGCTAAGAGATATCGATCAAGAATTAGGCTTGCTGTTGGAGATTGAAGCAAAAAAACTATGGCGAGGAGAAGACATAGAAGACACACGGTTCGGTAGGGCAACCAATGTGAGGGGAGATAAGTTCAAGGTATGCCACCCATGGTACATCGATGTATACGTGGGCAAGGTACTCTAATACCATGTAAACTAATAAGATAATTTATTGTATATATAATCAATGTACTGCTTGAGATTAACAGAGGTACATGTGCATGCAAATATTTTGGAAAAGAGTAACCAATGGAGAAAAAAATAAGGGCGTGCAGCTACATAATGCATACATGATAGAGAGTAGTTAATTTATTATGCTAGAGATTTTCTTCCATCAAAACTCCTACATTAGTTATGTTCCTCAAGTTGTGTTTTTCTTCAAGTTTCTATTGTCAATGTCAAAAACAATATAGAAATAAAAGTCCATCTCAAGTACAATGCAAAAATAACTGACATTCAGAATAAAAAATAAAATAAAATTAGCATTTTAATTTCGATACGAATTCTGAAGTAAAATCTATAAATAATTGTAATTCGGCATAAAAATTAAGTAAAAACTAACAATTGGATTAGTTCACGAATTCCAACAAAAAATAACTGAAATTAGGGACAACAAATAAAAGAAAATTTGTAATTTGATTTCCATACGAATTCCAAAGTAAAATCTCTTAATAACTAAAATTTTGAACAAATTAAATATAAGTTATAATGAGGATTCGTGAATGGTGTCGAAGCAGACCATGAAAGAGTGCAGTGGTGTCGATCTGTCCTACCAGAAGACATTGATCCACAAGGAAGCGAATAGCCGAGGCAGCAGCGATGAAAATGAGAGCAATTCCATGCTGCTCACCTTAGCTATTCGACAAGGACAATGTCGTGCTGCTCGCTGGTGCCGTTGAAGAGAAAGACCGGAGTCAAATGAGCCAAGTGTTGTGACGACGAATGGTGTGCATCGACGTTGTTAAAGAAGTCAATGGCCAAAGAAACTCAATAATGGGGAAGACATAGTAGAGAGAAGATGAAGCTTTGGATTAAAGACGAGCTATCGACGATATATGATCATCGGGTAGCTAGGAGCATGCCATCGTTGGTGAGTGACATGGCGTCACCGGCGATGGCGAGAAGATTCTTCCTATCATTAGACAACGATTAAGGCAGACATACCGATATCAGTGAAGATGGGAGGTCGTCGCAGTTAGTGAGGAAGCCACATTGTTGAGTTGGACAATGTCGAGGAAGAGGAGCGACCGACACAGAAGAAGACGACATCGAGCATGTGTACATACATGCATGCATCCTATGAATAGAAGCATAGGCGTACAGAAACAAAGGAGCAAAGAGCTCGGAGTAGAGATACCGCAAATGGTAAAGAATAGGCTTGGGGCCACTGGAGAGAGTGCGACGGGTGTCCCGACAGGGATCGACGATATTTGCACGCATATACGTGTAGATGTCACAACAGTCATCATTAGGCGATAATTGGAGAGAAGTAGAAGATAACTATGTGGTAGAGTATTGCATTAAAAGTGGTAGCAGCCGAGAGATATCGATCGGGAATTGAGCTTGCTCTTGGAGGTTGAAGCAGAAAAATTGTGGCGGGGAGAAGAGATAGAAGATACACGGTTTGGTGGGGCAACCAATGTAAGAGAATATAAGTTCAAGGTAAGTCGCCCATGGTGCATCAGTGTATACGTGGGCAAAGTACTCTAATATTATATAAACTAATAAGATAATTTTGTTGCACACATAATCAATATATTGCTTGAGTTTAACAGCGGTACATGTGCATGCAAACATTTTGAAAAAGAGTTAAGGGCATGCATCTACATCATGTTTACATAATGGAGAGTGGTTAACTTATTATACTCATGATTTTCTTCCATAAAAACGCATACTTCAATTACATTACTCAAGTTGCATTTTCCTTCAAGCTTCTATTGTCATTTTTCTAATATTTATGATATATTAAAAATCTAAATAGCTACAAGATACGTAAATATATTCTGAAGCATCTAAATTATATCATTTGTTGCTACAAACTTTAAAACAAATCTAGCCGCGCAAATGCGCGGGCCACCCCGCTAGTTCATGTGTTAATTGGGAAAACTATACCGTTTTAGAAGATAAAAAAACCAGGGTCAGCGAATTGAGGTAAAATTTAGTCCGAAAAATCCAAATCAAAATTTGAATTCGAATGAAATTGGTCGAGAACACACCAAATTAGTGAAACATCCTCAACCGGCGCTCTCCACGTGCTCAAGAGGAGGAGCCGAGGCGGAGGAGAAGAGCAACATGACAGGGAGGAGGAGCCATGGCAGCGCGGCGCTCAGCAGACGATTGTTTTTTCTTTCTTTTTTGAGTGGGGGGAGACGCTGAAACGGCGATTAGGGTTGCCACTGGGTAGGGTATAGTTAACCCAAACCATACCGAATTTTACCCATACTCATTTGAAGTGATATTATTCATACCCAAAGAAAACTACGTATTCAAGGAGAGGTTTAAGTTAAAAGGCTTGTGAAGGAAAGCTTTTATAAAGTTGAGTATTTGAAATTTCAATCTCGCGTTCACACCGTAAAAGTTTCATGAAATCAACTAGTATCTGTTAGAGGTGACTTAGCGTGCAGATCTAAATATATGCACCTAGTATTTGTTAGGTGTAGCTTCCGGCAGCAGTATCGCATTTTAAGATTTAAGCGTCTACAAAATGGCATCATCTAAAAAAAAATTTACTTTCAGCACGGCAGACAAAACATACACCTCACTGATGGACCTTGCCTATCAGCCAAACTGGATCATTTTTACTTTGTTGAAAATCATACATTGCTTACGAGGTTCACAATTTCACATCGAGACATAAATCTACATTTTGCATTTATACTATCACTGAAGCACCTTATGTTTCATTACATGATATTACTTTCTGACCTTACTATCATTTGGCACTATTAGAGCAGGTAATGATAACTTTTTTTTGTCGTTGAACTAACGAATCCAAAAAGGCCAACAAGTCATTCTTGTCTAGTGAATTCAAAAGGAAGATCAAGATCAAGTGTACAGCATATATTCATGTTTAGCGAACTCAAACTGAATGAACTGAAGGAAGTTGCAAGAGATTATCTCCACTTTCCGGCACATAATTAAAAGAAACACATCTCTGTACAGCACGACCCTACTGCTGCCGCGGCGGTGGAACACAGAGCAGCAGCTTGTCGGCGCGGTGGCGACGTTGTCCTTGAGGCGCCGAGCGCCTGGCGAACACCGCAGTTCGCCTCCCGAGCGCCCACATCTGCCTCCCACCGTAACCGCCTCCCGCCGCCGCAGCACCTTCTCCCGACGGCACCCATCCGCGCTTCTCCGCAGCGGCTGCTCTCGATCTCGTCGCCGCCCGCCTCAGCCCCATCAACGCCTAGTAGTCCTCAACAAAGTCGGCGCGCCAACAAAGGACGTGGTCTTCGGGAGGGTGTAGCGACGGAGGACGGCATCGACGGAGGGGGCGCCAAGGCGAACGCGTTGCCGGCTTTGGAGAAGGCGACGAGGGCGGCGTGGGCGCCGCAGAGCATGGAGAGCTCGGAGGCCTTCTTGAAGAGACCGTTGCGGCGCTTGGAGAAGGTGACTGCGGCGCTCGTCGTTCTCGGCGCGGCGGATCTCGATCGCTGCCGCCCATGCTCGTCTCTCCGTCGCGTCGCGCCATCCTCTCGACCGAGCGAGGAAACGCAGCGGCTGCTCTTTCTTGCTTTTCTCGAGACCTCGATGCAGCAGGGAGCAAGACCTCAATGGCGATGCAAGGAAGGAGATCCTCAGCCAGGTATAAATAGAGGAGGCATTGCCAAAAATGGCGCGACGGGCTCGACGTGGGCAGGGAGGCGTTTATCTTGCACTCGTTTGTTTCCTTTTGCTGTTGCCTCTTCTGGCGCATCTATCTGCCTTCAATGGAATAAAATTTTCGGCTCGGACCCAGCTGGCAGCGTATTGATCCCGAGGCCTTTGTAGGGTAATGGCAGTTGGCTAGCGGGCTGCATGGCCCGAGTTGTAGGGGAAGGGAGTTCATGGGCCTCCGCCTCGTCGTTCTGCCACATAGGCCCAGTGGGATGCTCAGGAAGGGCCGGCTTTCTTCCTCAAACTCACTGACGACGAAAAATGGGGACCTTCTCGTCTCCTGCGAGGCCGTGCGTTTCCTCACTGAGCCAAGGCTAGTGTCGTTCTGCTACAGCAGTACGCGCTTACTGGAGCCAACCATGCCGCCCAAGCCCAACTGAAACAAGATGCGTTTTTCATCACTAGTATGAACTTGGAGAAAAAATTTTCCAAGGCCGAGTGGACTGTGGAGCTGTTTCCTAAAGCACTGTGTTTTCTCCAGGAGCATCTCTGCATGAGCAACGCATCTATCGATCTTTTTATTAAGGGAAAAGATGTGTGCAATATCGGTTTTGCCATAGTAAATTAGACCATTTCATTTATGCCACTGAATTTTTTTAGCTTTATTTTGCTTTTGCCACTACCGTTAGTCAAAGAGACTAAAGCCCCTTGACTATCAAATTATATGCAAAAAGATTTATTTACCCTTCCTTCTTTCTCTTCATCTTCTCTCTCACTCTCCTCTTTCTCTTCACCAGCGTCGCCCAACCCGCGCCCCCTCCTCTGCCCATCGCCGCCTATCCCCCTCCATGCCGCGCCCCTGCCTCCGGCCTCCTCCTCCTCCTCTCCACCACGCCGCCGTGCCCCTGCCTCCGGCCTCCCCTCTGGGAGCCATCGTCGGCTCGCCGCGTTGTTGGGATCCTCGCCATGCAGGCGGGCTGCCGCCACGATGATCGTCTGGCCTCGCCATACACGTCACGGGGACCGCCTAACCTCTCTAGAGCTCTCCACGACCTCTACCGAGCCACCCCTATACCAGAGCTCGCCGTCGGCGAGTGCCACCTCCGCGCCATGGTAGTCGCCGTCGCTAGCCTCATCAGGATAGCCTTTGATCGAGCTGCCACCTCTGAGGTAACCCAAGATCTCGCTGTGCTTTTGAGCTAGAGAACTAGGCCGAGGAGCTACTGGTGTTCGCCGCCGGCGAGCTCTTCTCTCTGCAGTCACTGCTTTTGCTCCGCCCCATTTTCCACTTCTTCACCCCGCCGCCGCGCCCCCTGCGTCCTCACCGCGGTCCATGACACTTCTCATGGATGCAGCTATGCAAGGACGGAGCCACGTGCTGCACGTCGCGTCTGCTTCTTCGCGCGCACGCCAGGGTCGTCGTTCATGCCGCTGCAATCACCGTCCAGTGCGGGAAGCGGCATGGGGTCGGTGGTGGCCCTCCCGGCCGGCGACCGTATGCGCCCGCCTTTGCTTCCCTCCCTTCACCAAAGCTGACAGTGGGCAAAGAGAGAAATGAGGGACTGATAGTGGACCCCAAAAGCTGACAGAGGGTATTGGACATCTTTTTGGGAAAAAACTGACAACGAAATAGCGATCAAACGATTTATTGTAACATTCAAACTAACAGATACTGACGGTAATAGCAAAAAATGAAATGAGCCAAAATTTCACCAACATAAATGAAATGGTTAAATTTGCGGTGGCGGAACCAATATTACACACGTTTCTAGTGGCAGTAACAAAATTTTCCCTTTTAAGGAAAGATAAAAAGAAGTCATAACGTTCGCACTAAGAGGTAGAAATTAACACATTAATCGAAGTAAAAAAAAAGATCTACACCGTCGATTTTTTATGAGTCCAGACTACAATGGTGCAGATTTCGTCTAAAACTTTATGAATCACGGTGCAAAATTAGTATCCCCATGTAGTATTCGGATGAAAATTTTCACATATAGCTATATATACTTTTAGTATTCTGACCGGATTATGTTAGCATTAATCGGTTAGTTTCCACCTGCAACATTGCTTGTCGTAAGTGTCCGAATCCCGGGCCACATCTTAGCTTGAAGGCTTCGTTTTCGGCAAAGAAAACATTGTCCAAACCTAGAAAAGACTATAATGCATCAGGGAACAGAAAGGCAAGATTGCAAGAGAAGAACTTAGGGGCTGTTTGATTCGTAGCCAAATGTTGCCACACTTTGCCATGCTTCAATTTAAGCAAGTTTGATCAAGTTAAGCGGCCGTTTGGTTCATAATCACACTTACGGCAAGATTTTTTTTTCCTGCCACCCGGTTCTCACGCGTCAGTGACTCAAGAAGTGTAGCAAGATTCTTTTTTTTCTAGCCAATGTGTGGTGTCAATTTTGATAACCTAACCTTAGTTAGGTTTGGCAAAAATGTTATGATAAACTCTGGCGATGTTAGTATATGAACAAACAAGCCCTTAGTACGCACTTTTGTGGCATTTTCAAAGATTGCAAGATTTGCAACAATTAAATATGGTAGCATTTTTGTGGCGTTTTCAAAGTATGAAATCACATCGGAACAAATTACCTCGTGCTAGAACTTAGTGGTATATTTTGGTATTTGTGAATTTACCATTCATATAATTTGTCATTCCAATTTATGATTTATATGTGCTAATTTGTCTATGCAGGTTGCTATAATGCTTTACCGAATTTCAATGTAGACGATGCCAATGTAGTGTCGATACATATCATGGTAGTTTGGTTGACCGGATCTTCCTTATTTGAGTATTTATTCTGGCTAGAATATTTTTTTCAATGTCATTTGTTTGTTTCGTTATAATATGAGTTGTTGTGTCAGTGGTTTTGTATTTTTGCTATGATATAGTTTAATTGTAATCTAGTGCTGTCATAAGTTAACACCTCTTACTCCATATTTGGGTCCGGCACTGCATCAGGGGGACAGAGAGGCAAGATTGCAAGAGTAGATAGATACTAGAAGCCAACCTGTGACAAATGGCGCGGTTACAGGTGTCGATAGATTCAATGAGTCCGGTGCATACCTGACTGCATCTGTTGTCGGTCGCTAAAACCAGGGATCTTACCAGGTAAATCTCCGTAGAAGTTCTTCGCAAAAAAAAAAGGGCCACGTCGCCCGAATTTTTTGAGCCATTCGATCACGTTGCGCTCGCTTCTCGGTCGTTCGATCTGCCTCTGCCTTAGCGCGCGCACGTGCAGCAGGCTGGCGGTCGCCGCGCAGGCCCCACGCACGGGCATAGCTCACGCCCAAGGACGCCGTCGCTTCCTCATGCAGTGCCAAGGCACGTTACAGGTCACTAGTATCTGTAATAACAGGTGAAGCATCAATAGTCATCCAGTAACAGAGCAAGTAATGTTAGATGTACTACCAGAACATCTTGAACACCTCCTCAACAAAGGAATAGATCTAAATGGCAACCCGAACATATCTGCCAAGTAAATATGTGACCACCAGAAATCTTTTCGTTTGGTGCGTGTAAAATGTTCAGCTCTAAACCTCAGGAAACTGCTTATGGTTCTATCAACTGGTTCCAGTGTACTAAGTATAATTATTACAATCCAACATATGGTAGCTTGACACATAGAGTACCCATGGCAATTGCACAGTAATATATGCATCTGAAGCAACTTGCAAGTCCCATTCTCATCAATGCTAAAAAGCTTCAGATTAGAGTTCCTACGCGCATGCAAGAAAGACCCATCAGCGTCACACTCTGACAAACCATTCTGTTGAAAATATAAGTATTTTTTAAATTACTTTAATCCAGAAATATGCTAGATAAATCATGAAAATTACTCTAGCCATTTTCACAAAGCAGGTAAAGCAGGTAATCAAGAACACTATAGCCATACGAATTTCTAGAAGGACAGCAACTAGCATAACTATCTCAGTGTTCAAGGCAACAACAGATAATAAAGCTAACCAAACAACAAGTGCGAGATAGCCATACCCAAATCCAGTGGAAGAAGCAGAAGCCGCAGGAGTCTTGATGAGGTTGTCGTTCGTCATGGCGTAGTGGACGTCGTGGTAGTAGTCGTGCAGTTGATGTAGACGTAGCAGAGAATCGGATGAAGAGGAAGCAACGAGCAGTCGTGCGAACGCTCCCCAAAAACCTTATTCGTCCTCGCTCGTGCAAGCCTTCAAGGACGAGGGTTCCTGTAACACCCTGATTTTCAGAGCCTTTTTGAAAATTTTCAAAATAAAAAGAACCATTTGGTTGTGATAAGAATTCAAAGCTTAACCTGATAATTTCAGAATTTGAAGTGTTTAAAATGACTAAACTAAACTTCAACTAAATCCAAAACTTAGTTCTTTTGGTGTTGCTCTAGCTCTCTAGAGCTGTCGGTGTTTTAGAACCGAACTTACGTAAAGATTGTTTGATTCGGGGGGTCTCCTAGAATAGAATCATGCAGAGAGATTGACACGAATTTTTATACTGAGTTGGGCCTTCTCCGGAGAGAATAACAACCCTACTCCTATGTGTGTATGGTATTGAGTGTATACTGAACAATCAGGGGAAAAACTAAGACTATTACAGATAGTGCTTGTATTCCTGATGGCTCGATCCTTCATCCTCTTTCCCTTTCTCTAGTTGCCGCCTTTTATAGTGCGTGAAGGAGCGGCGATTACTCGTAAAGCGGCGCCTCATCACCTCTATGTGAGCGCATGTTGGTAGTAATTACGGTGTATTAATTCCTCCACGTCGCTCAATGACTATATACCGTAGATAATGGGGTATTACGTGCCATTATTCTCGTAGAATAACAACAGATGATGATCGTTTGAATCCTTTAATCAATAAGACCCACTTGTCTGCAGGTTCATTTGATTATAAGGTGGTCGTGGTGACCTAGTCGTAGAGGAATCTCGACTATGAGGTAGTCGTAGCAAGTCTTACGACTATGGGGTGGTCGAGAAGAACTTACGACATCCATTTGGTTCTTCCTTCATAACATTAAGGGTACACTCGTGGTTCACATGACGTCATATTTACCTATAATAAAAATTATAGATAAAAGGTAAAATGAGGATTATTATATCCTCGCCATCTAGCCCCCGACTTCAAGTGAAAGCAACTTACTTGGTAAAGGGTTCTAGATGGTCTTACGATCATGAGAGGATCGAGAAAATAATCGAAGGAAAAACTCTTCGATTGTGTACTACTTTGACCGTAAATGTGCTTGGTCAAGAAAATTGCTTACGACTATCAAGTGGTCGAAGCATTTCTACGATCACAAGGTGGTCGTAGTATAGTGATCGGAAGAAGGAACTTTCCGATTATCATTTCCTTTGGTTGAAAAGATCTAACCAAGGAAGTAATTTCGCTTGAGATGTAAACGCAAACCTGAATTTCTCGAGCGGACACACTGGGAATCTCAAACGGCGCTTGGCTAGCTTTGTGCATTGAAGCGTTCCCGAGACGGTGGCGACCCTTTGAATGTCACGCCCGGCTCAAGGTGCGCGGTTATATATACTCACCGGAGGGTAAAACCTAAGATCTTACTTTTCCCCAAATTGCTCTCGCCGTTCTTCAAGCTCTTGCCTTCTCCGCCGAAGTCGTTCTTGCCTTCTCATTGCCACTCCAATTGTGCCCTCTTTTTCGACCCAAAATTTCCTGTTTCCGAGAGAGATGGCCAGGAAAGTTTCTGATTGGGAAGAGTCGGAGATGGATGCGGCGAAGATTCAAGCCCTAGTTGTCGCCGGGAAGATTCCAGAGAAGACTCTTGTGAAATGGCTTCCGGCATTTGGGCAGCATTGGCCGTCAGGGGAGAATGGGCAAATTCCTGTCTTCCAGGCTTATTGTGAGTGTGGCCTTCGACTGCCTGCTCACCCCTTTCTCACCGTTGTGCTCGAGCATTTTGGGGTGGAGTTAGTGAACCTTGGTCCTAACTCTATCACCATGCTGAGCGTTTTCGTATATTTGTGCGAGGCGTACCTGGGAATTCCGGCGGACCTTGAGCTTTTCCAATATTTCTATGGAATGTCTCGGCAAGCGGGATTCTTTGGAAGTTGTGGTCTAAAACTCCACGACGGAAGTCGAGGGAGTATATTCAGAGTTTCACGGTCTTCGTGGGTCGGATGGAGGAAGAGGTGGTTTCTTCGAAAGTCACCTCGAAGACGACCTCTCTTTCGTGGAAAAGGCTTTGAAAAGCAATCTTCATGGGATTCGACTCGAAGATATCGGTAGGATTGCCCTTATGTTCAAGCTATCAAGGACTTGAAGAAGGAAGGGTGACCGGATGGCATGTGGTGAAAGATTTCATCACCGCCCGAATTAGTCCTTTGAAGAAACGAGCATCCCTATGTGGAGATACTGGGGCTATGACCCAACCAGGGGACTACAACGAGGGTAAGTGAATTTTGACTTAGCTCTCGGTTTGGTCTTTCTGCAAAGTTGTTTAAAAGATGCCTTTATCTGTTTGAGCAGATCTTTCACCGCCGGAGATTGACGTTAGAGTCAAACTCGTTTGAGAAGTCTCCGCCACTTAGTGTGGCGGTTCCTAAAATCCTTGCGATCGATCCGCAGAGGAAAGGATGGTTCGCCTAAAGGTAATCAAGAGTTGATTTTGTCTTTAAGACTTTATAGTCGAGAAAGAACTTACGACTAGAGAAATGTTGTAGAAAAACTTACAACTTAGTCGTGACCGTAGGAAATCTTACTTGTCGAGGAAAGGTCGAAAAAACTTACGATTTTGATCTTTGGTCGAGAAAATCTTACGACCGTTAGTAATTCTTCTCTTCTGTTTTGCTTTACGTAAAGTAGGCATGAAAAATCGTCGGGATGATGAAGAAGCATCTCGATAACCATCGGTGCGGGGTTGACAAAGGACAAAGACTCAGCTCCTTCGTCCAAGAGACGTTGACTTTTAAGGGGTGACGACAAAGGAGGGGCGAGCGCGAGTTCTAGTCCTTCGACCAGATCCTCTACAAAGCTTGTGGCAGACATAGCCGCAACTGAAGCCGAGGCTAAAATAGCTGAAGTGGAGGAGGTCGAAGTAGCTGAACCTCTAAAGCGCAAACCTCGCAAGGCCAAGGTACCCTTCTATTATGACAAAAAATCTTTCGCAGTTTCTGCCACTCCTGGTTTTGTTAAGCACTTGGAAAAGGAGAACTGGAAGGATTTTATGTCTTTTGTGAAGGATAATACCGCTCCAGTAGAGCCTATGGCTGATGACAATGCTGCTCTTGGAGTGGTCGAGACTGATCTCGGCCATCCAGAAAGTCAGGAGACCAGAGAGATGGTCCCTGTTCAAAATCCACGACCAGACGTGGTCGTGGCTAAGCCCATTCTTCAACTCGAACTTCGACCAGAAGTGGTCGTAGAGAAGAAGAAATCTTCCGTTGGGAAAATGACTCCCAAATTCCTGTTTAGGTCCAAGGTGCAGAGGTATGTGAAATATACTAAAGTGTAATAACAGAATTTACCTTTTTCCTTTTCACAACCTGAATTGCTTTCCTTTTCTTTGTTTTTAGTCCGACTCCTTCAAACCCGAGAATGCTTCCGTTGAGAAGCCTATTGCTACCTCTCCATTCTTTGGAGAGACAACAAGGAAGTGGTCGAGGATCATCCTCGCCCAAGTGGTAGAGGAAGTCGTGGCGCTGAAGTGGTTACGACAACCAATGAGGTACTGTTGTACCCAATGAAGGTAGCGGCTACAACCTCTGAAGTAGCGGCGGTGACCACAGAGATGGTCGTGGAGACTCAAGAAGAAAATGCGACCATCGAGATGGTCGTGAAAGCTCCAAAGAAGATTGCGACTCTCGAGGCGGTCGCCACGACCACCGAGATGGTCGTGGATAGAACAGAGGCACCGCAAGCCTCTGGTCAAGATGGTGGCGGTTACGCCCACCGTCTTGGGAAAGGAGATCATTGCGACGCGTTCCTCCGGTACCCAAAGAGAAACCGGTTACGTAATCGAAGAAGAAGAGTATTTCAACCTGCTACCGACTTCTTTGGGCTGCTTCCATCGTAGGGTCTTCGCTTTCAGATCTCGCGATCGAAGTCCCCCATCCCAACGATATTCCCAATAGAGGGATACCTTTGATAATGAACGTCTTGAGAAGGTTTGGTGGGACCAAGTCACGAGGGTAGACAAGTGAAGATCCTGAGTCGGTTTACTCGATGTTTGCTCGATCAACTATGAATGTAAGTACTTAATCGTACTTATATATACAGTATAATCTTCTCTTGTTTCTCATTGTCTTTTCATCTTGCGTAAAGCCATAGAGCAAATCGTTTGTTGTCGGTGAATATCATCGACAACTTCTAGAGACGCGACAGAAAGAGGAACTCGCAAAGCAGTAGAGAGGTGGTAAGTCATCGCTATTCATAGTCACCTTGGATTTGACTACTTATATAGTGCTTACGGATTTGTCATGGAAAAACTCACGACTAAGTAATGGTCGAAAAGACTTATGACTAGTGGCTTTGTCGTAGAAGAACTTACGACTAGGTCAATGGTTGTAGAAGAACTTACAATCGATTGACCCATGCTCATGTCCTTGTTATCCTTTGCGGGTTAAACAAAGGACGCTAAGATCTTAGCCGACTCGCTCGATTATGAAAAAGAGGAGTCGAAAAAGTTTAGGAAGAGGTATTAGACCTCAGGAAAAAGCTTAAAGAAGCTAACTCGCAACCATGAAGTCGCAGGAAAAATTAAACGAAGAAGTCTTGAACTTAAGACTGCTTATATCTTTGATCTTTACCTAACTCTTGCTTCTTTTCAGAAAAAGAAGACGAGACGAAAAAGCTCCAGAATGAAGTTAGAGAGAAAACTTCAGTTATTCACGAGCTTACTCGTATGTCCAAAAATAAAGATCAAAACCTTGAGACGTTGGGAACTCGAATATCAAGTAAGTAATTCTTTACCGCAATTCCTTACGAAGTTATTTCCTTTTCTCACTTCCACTTCCTTTCTAGCAATGGACGTTAAATTGAGAGAACTTGAGACTGAAATCGCAGATAAAGCCGTGATTTATAACCAGACCGTCCTTATTGCAAAGAAGAATGTAGAGGATATTGTATCATGGGAGAAAAAGTATGCTGAGACCGTTGCTTCCCATAATGAAGAGGTCAAGAAGTTGGATTCTCAACTAGTGGGTAAGAAATTCTTTTACCCGTGATTATTTTTGTTTTCTTTTTCCTCTAGGAGTTTATTTTTGTTTGACCAATCTTATTTCTTGAGCAAGTGGTCGAAACAAAAAGCTCATGAGGCTTCGACTTGTACCCAACAGGAGATGGAAGCAATGAAGATTAAACTTCAAGGAAACATCACGCTCCTGAACAATGTGCTTGGTGAGCTACATAGTGAGGGAAAGACTCCTCAAGATGATACAATAGCTGCTCACACAAGTACCATTGGGGATCAAGTCGGGATTTTGCAAGATCTGGTGACCACTCTGAAGGCCAACCAAGCTAAATCGATAAAGGAGGCGGTCGAAACTGCAGTAAGTTATGCATTAGCAAAACTTAAAGCTCATGACCCCAACCTTAATGTGCAACCACTCGAAGCCGACTTCAACTGCTCTGAAGCAGAAGGAAGACGTCTGATGGAGGAGATGCAATCAGTTGGCCGGAAAGTTTCAGAGGAGATGCAGTTGGGCTCTCCCTCTTCAGAGTAGTCTGTAATGAACTTGTGAAAAACAGTCTTTTGTTGATGTAATCCATCTTGTTCCCTGCAAATCATCTTGTCGAGTAGTTAGTAACTCAAAAGATAATTAACGAATTTAAAGACTAAGAAATGAAGTCAAATGTAATGACTTTATCCTAGCCCCCGACTATTTGCTTAGTTTATGAAAACTAAGTAAATAGTTTTGTCTCCTGCAAATCATCTTGTCGAGTAGTTAGTAACTCAAAAGATAATTAACGAAATAAAGACTAAGAATTGAAATCAAATTATCCTAGCCCCCGACTATTTGCTGAGTTTGTTTAGACAAACTAAGTAAATAGTCTCAGAGAAAGGGTTTCAAAGCAGAGAGGTTTGTTTAACTTGTAGTTTTTGGGTCTCAATTGTCATGCAATCGGTCGAAAGGGTGGTAACGAGTTGACACTAGGAAGTTCCTTCTAGTGGGCGGGACCACGTCAGAGAGGAGAGGCTTCGACTAGGTAATGTTAACATCTCCGACTAGTTTAATCAAATCGAGAACGGCAATTTGAGTTAAGCAAACGTCTAGAGGACTTTAAAATATTTACTCATCCTTCTCGGTGGACTCGATAAGTCATCCCGGTAGCAAGAGTAGGAAAGCGAACAAAGCTAGAAGCTCCTCCGATTAAGCGTGACCACGCAGAGAGGAGAGGCTTCGACTAGATGTGTCTCTTCCTCCCACCAGTTGAGATGAAACGAGTACACCCAAGACGGTTAAGCAAATCGAGAAAGTGCGCTCTTCTTAGAGTATTTTTCAAATTAATCAAGAAATAAACTAAGGTGAAAAGAGTTGGCCTTCAAAAATATTTCGACTAAATAAAACCCGAGTTCTTTGTGTTGGCCATAAAAGCGAGTAACGAGTCGACACTAGGAAACTCCTTCTAGTAAGGGGACCACATGCAGAGAGGAGAGGCTTTGACTAGGTGATGTTATCGCCTTGACCGGTGTAAAGAAAATTGGGTGTTTAAAACATAGTCGAAAAATAATGAAAGCACTACTCAAAAGTAAGACAATAGAGATAGAAAAACACGATTCTTTATTGTCCAGAATGGTGGTTATACATAGAACTTGCGTGAATCGGTCAATGTTCCAAGAATTGAGAGAACTCGCCGTCTTCCATTGCCAATCGTATCGACCACAGACGAGTAACCCGACCATTGTGTAAGGACCTTCCCACTTGGGAGAAAGTTTATTCCGATTAGACTTGGATTGGCAAAGCCTCAATACCAAGTCACCTCAAAGAAGGTCTGCGAGGTTGAACCTTACGATCGTAGTATCTTCGCAGGCTTGTTGGTAGATTGCCGAACTAATTAGGGCTGGTTTCTCCTTTCTTCAAGTAGATTAATATCATCTGCTCGAATTTGTTCTGGTTGGAGTCCGTGAATGTTTCGACTCGTGTTGACCGTATCTTTAGTTCCGGAGGAAGCATAGCTTCAAAGACCAAGACTAAAAAGAAAGGTGTTTCTCCAGAGTCTGACCGGTAGTTGTACGAATCGCCCATAATCTGAGGGTAATTCTTGTACCCAAGCCCCGAGCGCTTGATGAGTGGTCAAGACTCGAGTTTTAATTCCTCTCATTATTTGGCCGTTTGCACGCTCGATCGCCCCATTACTCGGGGATGGGCCATGAAGCATAACATAACTTGGTACCCAACTCGTCATAAAATTCTTGAAATTTTGCGCCAAAATTACTTACCATTATCGTAATTATTCGACTTGGTACTCCAAATCGAGTAATTACGCATCTCATCATAAACCGTTTTTGTTGCTTCGTTGTTATCGATCCACGAGTTTCGCTTCAATCCATTTTGTGAACGATCAATAGCCACAAAAGGAACTTGAAACCTCCTGGAGCTTTAGGAAACGGTCCCAGGATATCAAGACCCTAGGTTGCAAAAGGCCAAGATAGAGGTATTGTTTGTAATGCCTGAGCTGGTTGGTGTATTTGCCTGCTATGAAACCGCATGGACACACTTTTAACCAACTCTTTAGCATCGTATAGAAATTTGTTGGCCAATAAAAACCTTGTCGAAAAGCTTTGCCGACCAACGCTACAGAGGAAGCATGATTTCCACAAATGCCACCATGTATGTCGTGAAGGAGTGTTAATCCTTCGCTCTGCGGAATGCATCGCATGAGCACCCCTTGAGTACCTCGTTTATAGAGAACTCCTTCGACCAAAGTATACATTTTGGCTTTTCGGGATAAGCGATCCGCCTCGAGATCGTCTTTAGTCTGTAACCCTTCGAAGATAATCATAGATGGGCGCCATCCATGTATCCTCGTATTCTAGAGAGGCCGTCTCAATAGGAGGTGTCTCGGCTCTTCGACGAGAGAAGGCTTCGAGTTGTTCCAAGAAGACTCCTTTTGGTACTTCAGATCTGGAAGAAGCTATTCGAGCAAGTCGGGTCCATGAGAAATTATCCTTTCGAGGGATGAATTGTGCCTCGAAACCTAAAAAATGCTTTTCTAGCTTACGACTTCGATAAGTACCGAGACATTGTCGGGTTAGAGCACTTTGGTACTTTTTACCGACTTGATTCACGACTAGTTGAGAGTCTCCTCTCACGAGTAGTCGGCGAATCGAGAGCTTTCATTGCTTTCGTATACCGACTAGCAAACCTTCAGATACGCCACATTATTAGTGGCACGAAAGTTTAATTGTATGGCATACTTTAAGGTCTCTCCGTAGGAGATACCAGACCACCCGACCCGAGCCACTTAAAGTAAGCGACCGTCAAAGTACATCGATCCATTGGTCGTGGGAATCGTCTTGGGGATCTGAGCAGTTCAGATTTGTCCATTCGGCGACAAAGTCCGCCAAGATCTGGGATTTAACGGCCGTTCGGGACACGAAATGGATGTCGAACTCCCCAAGTTCGACCGACCATTTTGCCATGCGCCCCATTGTTTCCCTAATCTCGAGGATCGCTCCCTAAGGAAACTCGGGCAGACCTGACTAGTTTGTGCGCTGAAAATAATGCCGCAGTTTCCTCGAAGACATGAGGAGGGCATCTGAAGCTTTTGGACCGAGGGTAACGCTCCTTAGGTCCGTGTAAACTTCACTTACGTAGTAAACCGGTCGTTGTACATTTTCACGTTCTACAACCGATCTTACCGTTCGCTCGTGGCGTGGCGCCTAGGTAAACCAAAGCGTTTCTTCGGCCTCGAGAGACCGTAATAGGAGCACTCGAAGGTACCTCTTGACATCCTCAAAGGCAGCGTTTGCCTCTTTCGACCACTCAAAACTTTCGTGTCTCCTTAGAAGTTTAAAGAAAGGTAGTCCCTTTTCTCCCGATCGTGCGATGAAACGACTTAGAGCCGCCATGCACCCAAAGTGAGTTTGGACTTCTTTCAGTGTAGTTGAGGGCGCATTTGTAAAATGGCTTTTATCTTTTAAGGATTCGCTTCAATTCCTCGTATAGATACTAGGAATCCAAGCAATTTCAAGAGATTCCAAACACACACTTCTCGTGATTAAGTTTTAGCGATGTTTTACGAGATTGTCGAATGTTTCTTGTAGGTCGGTAATATGATTAAGTTTCTTGATGCTTTTGACAACTAAGTCATCAACATAGGCTTCTAGATTTCGCCTAATTGAGATGAAAAAATTGCTGCATCAAGCGTTGAAAAGAAGCGCCGGTATTTTTAGACCAAATGGCATTTTGACATAGCAAAATATACCAAATGGTGTAATAAATGCGGTCTTTTCTTCATCGTCTAGACACATATTAATCTGGTGATATCCGAATATGCATCTAAAAACTTAACATTTCACAACTGCGGTAGAGTCAACCAACCGATCGTCTGAGGTAAAGGAAAATCGTCTTTTGGACAAGCTTTATTAAGATCAATAAAGTCTCACGCACATCGCCATTTGCCGTTTGACTTTCTAACCATTACAGGTTAGCCAACCATTCGGATGGTTGACCTCTCTTATAAAGCCCGCTTTAAGTAGCTTATCAATTCGATTTAATAGCATCTCGTCGATCGGGGCAAATCTCCGCAATTTTTGTTTTCTGGTACTTTGTCGGCCGTAAGGCTAGTTTGTGCTCGATCACCTCCACCGGGACTCGGGCATGTCGGATGCTTGCCCGCGAATACATCTGTGTTAGCTCGGAGGAAGGTGATGAGGCGTCTTCCTATTTGGGGTCGGAAGTATCCCGATCTGAACAGATCTTGAGGGCTCCCTGCGTCGTGAGGAACCTCTTTGACTTTGTCGTTCGGCTTTGGTGCGTTTTTAGGCCGACTTGCTAGTCGAAGGTCGACTTTCTTCTCGAGTTGGTATTTGTCCTACCATCTCAAGGGATCGGCGATCGCGGTATCGCCATCTTCTTGTCACAATGGATTGTAATTACTCCTTTGGGACTGGCATCTTAATACATTGATATCCATAATGAGTAGCCATTAGGAATTTTGCCAAAGTTGGTCGTCCGAGTATGGCGTTATATGTAAAGATCGAAATCGACCACATCAAAGGAGATTTTCTCGTCTGAAATTACTTGGTGAACCAAATGTTAAAGGAAGAGAAACTTGACCAATTGGTTTGGCGAAGATCGGTACAATCCATGGAAAGAGTATCGTCTCGGTCTTACTTTGGTCCCGGTACTTGCATGTCATCGGGGCACTCGTAAATAAAATATTTAACGAGCTTCCACCATCAACCAAAACTCGATTGACCCGACAATTGTTGATGGTGGGTTCGACCACGATTGGGTATCGACTGTCGAGTCGAAGGATCGGCGATCACTCTTCTCGAAAGAAATGGTGACTTCCAACCACTTCGTAATTTATTGACGAGAGGAGGATCTATGGAGTTTACCTCGCGTTCGTGACCTTGAGTGTCGCTTTGATTCATATGCCGATGATCCCCGTAGATGTGTTCAATGGTGTGTTGCGGATCTTGAAGCAGCATCTCCTCTTAAATCATCGAAGATTTATGACCACTTGTTTGACCTACCGCTCGAGGGTGGGAAGTGGTCCTTGTGGTTGTAGTAGTCTTCAAGCTTTCGTTGGAAGACCCGGCAGTTGCGAAGGTCATGCCCTTCCTTTTTATGGAAAGGACACCACCTAGGCTTATCATTTTTCCGATCAGGGCGCTTACCTTTGCCTCTGTCGGAGTGTGGCTTGGATGTGCGTGGCTCTTTATCATTCACAGCCAATACCTCCTTGGAACCGCTGGGTTTTTGACCCTTCATCTTATTCTTGGACTTTTTTGCTTTCTTATCCTTCTTCTTACCAACTTCGCCTGGCTCTCGAGATGGATTGTCTTCACGATCGATTGTGTTGTTCCACTCGACCGCCTCAGAGGCAGTAGCATATCGATCGGCCATTTCGAAGAGTTCGGCGACAGAAGTAGGAGGATTTAAAGCAATATCCTCTGTTATCCTTCTACTACGGACTCCCTGCTTGAAAGCCCTGATGACAGATGAATCAGAAACTTCCGGAATTGAGTTCTGAACTGGTCAAGCGCTTGATGGTGGCGCAATGTCTCGTTGTCGTTCTGTCTCATCGGTGCAAGTCGTCCTCCTTTCGGGTGATTGTATGTGCCTTGGAAATTTGCGAGAGAAGATCGCAGAGATGTTGCTAAGAATAGATCGACTCGAGTGGTTGGTTTAGTAACCACGATCGGCGGATCCTTCGAGCACGCTTGGAAGGTAATTTTCCATCACATGCTCTCCTCTCTTCCGCTTTCGAGCAATTGTTGTGTAAATTTGAAGGAATTCAATGGGATTTTGGGAACCATCAAACTTCTCCATGTTCACCGGTCGAAAACGAGGTGGCTAAATGACGGCTCGGAGATCGGCGAGAATGCCCGACATCCAAGAATGACTTCTTGACGCCTCCTTTGCGTAAAAGAAGGGTTGATATCATCGGTGGTCGTACTCGGCGATACCCGAAGAAGTTGACCCGACTGTAATAGGTCTCGGTCCCACTGAGGAATACTCCTCGTAGTTTATCTCGCTTATTGCAGATTTCCATGTCGAGTGGTGAACGATCACCTTCCGAGGAGCTTGTTGATCATCGGTCATTTGAAGACATTTCTTGAGTAGGAGATCGACACGACTTGTTTGTTACCGATTTCTACGCTGGTGATATGTTGGATTGATTGGTAGCCGAAGAAGTCGTATGGGTACGACTACTTGAATGATGTCGACGAGGAGCTTCCAGCTTTTTCATTGTACTCCGAAGCCTTTGTGTGATCTCTTCAGCGAAGAGGTCATAGACTGGCGTTCGGGCTAGCTCTTGAGTTGGATTCTCGAGCAAATCATTGATGTCTTTGGAGCTCTCGAGTTTCTCTCGATTGATATTGAATACGCCCAGGCAAATTCTTCTGAGCTTCAATCTTCTTCCTTCGAATTGCCTCAAGATTTTCCATGTTAGACTCTTGAGATTGCCTCAATGAAGCGCGAGAATGTCGAGGATTTCCCTGGCGTTCATGAAGGCGTTGGTCGTGTCCGCTTGATGGTGGTGTCTCCGCCATTGCCACGAGGGGGCGAGTGTATGACCTTGGGAAGGGTCTCCATCTCGGTCTCTAGAAGAGTGATCTTGATCCGAGGAAGGACGAAGACCTCCGTTGATGATTCTCACTTGCGCTCGAGGCCTCTCCGCTTGAGGAGTCGTCGAGATACCATCTGGCGACTTGGAGTAATCCTCCAAGTAGGGAAGTCTGGTTATAACTTAGTCTCCGTCGGCGGTGTGACTCTGGAGAGATGGTCGAATTTGCGGGGAAAAGCATGCTTGATCCCGCTCTCTCTGGCGTTATCCAGAGAGAGAGAATCACCAGATTGGGTGAAGTCCTGCAGTGTGGCTTCTAGAGCTTGCCTCACCAAGTCGGACCGCCTTAGGGGAACTTGGACACTTCGAGGAAAAACTCTCGTCGTGTCGTGAGTCCACCTGGGTGTGGTCCTGGTCAGATTGACCCTTGCCCCTTGAGAGGGTAGATTCCTCTCTTGGACGTACTGTTGTGGGGGATAAGGATCCCTCCTCAACTCCACCGGCGACATTGTCTCCTGGATCTGTGGGAAGATCCCCGGAGGCAGCAATGCCATAGGATGAGTCATCACTTGGTTCGTAACCGAATCCGGCATCCATGTCGACGTCTGCGTAATCTGCCAAGTCGAACCAGTTCTCCTCGTTCCATTCTCCTGCCATGAGTGCATGAGATTTGGAAAACAGAGAAAATGTTCGACAAGAAATTACCGGAAGATCCCCACGGTCGGCGCCTAACCGCCGGTGTTTTAGAACCGAACTTACGTAAAGATTGTTTGATTCGGGGTCTCCTAGAATAGAATCATGCGAGAGAGATTGACACGGAATTTTATCTGTGTTCGGGCCTTCTCAGGAGAGAATAACAACCCTACTCCTATGTGTGTATGGTATTGAGTGTATCTTGAACAATCGGGGAAAAACTAAGACTATTACAGATAGTGCTTGTATTCTGATGGCTCGATCCTTCATCCTCTTTCCCTTTCTCTAGTTGCCGCCTTTTATAGTGCGTGAAGGAGCATAGATTACTCTCAGTAAAGCGGCGCCTCATCACCTCTATGAACGGGCTCATGTTGGTAGTAATTACGGTGTATTAATTCCTCCACGTCGCTCAATGACTATATACCGTAGATAATGGGTATTACGTGCCATTATTCGTAGAATAACAACAGATGATGATCGTTTGAATCCTTTAATCAATAAGACCCACTTGTGCGCAGGTTCATTTGATTATAAGGTGGTCGTGGTGACCTAGTTGTAGAGGAATCTCGACTATGAGGTAGTCGTAGCAAGTCTTACGACTATGGGATAGTCGTAGCATAACTTACGACTATGGGGGTGGTCGAGAAGAACTTACGACATCCATTTGGTTCTTCCTTCATAACATTAAGGGGTACACTCAGGGTTCACATGACGTCATATTTACCTATAATAAAAATTATAGATAAAAGGTAAAATGAGGATTGTTATATCCTCGTCAAGAGCTATCTCTCCTCTTTTCCTTTCCTCTATCCTATATTTGGACATTCTTATATGTCCAGACCGTCCCTCTTGTTGGACCTCTGATTGTTGTTGTTTCCCCCTTGTCTTTTCGGGTCTTTCCTCTCCCTTGGAAATCTCTCTCTATTGAGACCTTTTGATTAAGTTTACCCTCCTGGTCCAGCCCATCCTTTGGGTCAGGACCTTCCTTAATCTCCATTTACCGTTTACACCTCCTTTGAGGTTTAGATTTTTCCTTGTATCTAGACCTCCTTTGAGGACTAGACAATCCTTGCGGTTTTGACATTTCTCTTTTGTTTGGGCACCCCCTAGGCCTAGACCCTCCTTGTGTTTTAGCCCCTTTGTGTGCCCAGACTTCCTTACCACTGGGACCCCTCCTGTGGTTCGGACCTCTTCCTTGTATTGACCCCTTTGATGTCTGTATCTCTTTTGATTCTAGACCGCATTCTTCAGTTGGGCATATTCTTATGCCCAGACCTCCCTCTGGGTTGATCTAGCCAGACCTTCCCCTTTGGTTTGGATCACTTCAGATCTCTTTGTTGGTTTGAATCTCTTTGGTTCAGACCTCCTTCCTGTCTAGACCTCTTCTTAGTCTAGACCCCCCTTGTTGCCTGAGCACTCTTTTATGCCCAGACCTCTTATCAGTTGAGACCTCCTTGTATTCCCTTGGATCTCTTCTGTGCCTACGAACCTTCTGTGTTCTCTTGAACCCCCCTAGCACTTCCCCTTGGCCGCCAGGATATCCTTTGGGACCATCCTGACCGCCAAGACCTCCTCTGACCTCCTCTTAACTAGCGAGGTCACCTTTGAGTTATCTCGACCATTGAACTCCGGGTCGGACCACTTTCTGTGGATTCCCCTCCACCAGAATCCTTTTTCCTTTGAAATCCCTTTGCCGGGATCTCCCCTTTTGGAGATCTTAGCCCACCTGACCTCCTCCTTTTGATCTGGGACGTCAAGACCTCCTTCTGCGGGTCCTGACCAGCAGATCTTCTCGACTGGACTTCGTCCTTTGGATCTCCTCCGTTCAGACCTCCCATGCGAGGATCTAAACCATTTGGGAACTCTTTGTTCTAATCTTAATCCTTACGACCTCCCTTCGCCTTGATCTTAATCGTTAAAGCTCTTTTGATTTCATCCCAGCCGTTGAGACCTCCCATGAGTTGATCTCACTCGTTGAGAACCTCCTAGACCAAACTTGACTGTTAAGGTCTTCCTTTGCGGTCTTAGCCGTCAGGACCACCGCTGGTCATACCGTTTTGTAAGTCCGGTACTACCGCTACCAGCAATTTCACTTCAACCCATTGAACCCCTTTTTGTCCTTCAAGACCTCTTTGTGTTCTCTAGGACCTCCCTTATGTTCACTGGACCTCTCTCGTGCAGTTTCAGACCTCATGCTTGTCAAGTCTAATCGTTTTGATTTTGTCCTTGATAGATCGGATGGCTCCAATTCCTCCCGCGTATCCTTGCTTATGCGTACCTCCTTTCTCTGCCGATCGTGACCGTTAGGATCTCCCCCGTGAGGTCCTAGCTATCAGATCTCCACCTTTCGACTTGAGCTTTACCTTCGGACCTCCCGTGAGTAGGTCGTTGGACTTCCTATCCAGAGGACCTCCTCCTGGTTGTGTCTGTTGGACCTCCCTGTCCTTTGACCACATCCTAACCAAACAGATCTCCTCCGAGCAGGTCTAGACCGATGAGATGTTCTTTGATCATCTCCGAGCCGCTCAGACCTCCTTTGCTTATTTTCTTGGTCGTCAGGGCCTCTCCTGGCTTTTGATCTTGACCGCCAGACCTCCTCATTGTGAGATCTGACCGTCAGGACCAACCTTTTGTGGGTCCTGTCCTCAGGACCATCTCGTGGGTGCCTTTTGGACCTCCTATCCATAAGACCTCCCCATTATGCGTCTTCTAGACCTCCTGTCCAGGACCTCCTTGAAGTCTTTTAGACCTCTTAGTCCTTTGGACCTCCATATCTTTGGACCGTCCCCTTTGACCAAGCTGTTCACCCTTTTGACTGGTTCTCCTTGGCTCTTAAGTGCATTTGATGTGGGTGGAGTCACATTAAATGCTACCACCTACCCTTGTCCTCTTTTCTACTTTTTGTCACATCCCTTGCTTTCTTTATCCTTTCTGGTACCTTGGGGTAGTTTGCCTTTGTACCAATACACTGAATTCGGTCACCTTCTTTCTATAAAGCTTTTATTCTTTTTCCTCCTTTAAATAGAGCACCGGGGGCACCCACTGCCTCCCTGTTCTTCATTTCGACCTCTGCTCTCAGCTCTTTGTTTCAGGGAGCTCTCCAAGCTCCTCTGGTTCGGACCCTTGGAGCCCGAGCCCTTCACCCATCAGACCTCCTCCCAAGGATTCTCTCTGGTTTTTCTTTTTAGCATCATCCTCTGCTGTTTACCTCTTGCTCAGTTCATTCGGATCTCATTTGGATCTTTATTTGCTTTGCTTTGTACCCGTGTAGTTCTTGGTGTTCCAGAGAGCCAGAGCTGTGTGGGAGAATAGAATCTTAAGCTACCAAGCAAGAGGCAAGTTACACTTTTGACCATATTGCACCCAGTATTTTAAATTACTTATGTTCTGTTTCAAAGTATACTGCATGCTTACTTCTATCAAGCTATTTCAATACCTGTCTTTAAATCTATAGTTATGCCTATCTCTTTCATATGGCCGACTTTGATGTTGTACCCAACTTATTGTCACCATTAGGCAAAATCTGGTTAGTACAATAGTATGAACCAGGAACAATTGTAAAACTAAATGCTTAGTCTTGCTTAGACCAAAAGTACTTGATTTGGGAAAATCTTTACCATCATGACCAACTACTGATTTAAATGTTTTGGCCATGACATTGGGGTGTCATGGACGTATGGAAAGATTGCTGGGGAAGCAAAGAAGAGAAAAAGGAAAATGGATTTGGACTAGGGCGAATTGGTAGGCTTGGCTGGTGCAATGTTTGTGCACGGACTCTATCCTGGCTAAGGTGGAGGTCCATGGGCTTGTGGTTGTCGCCCTAGTCAGTTGAGGACCGGTCTTTGAGCCGCCAATGCTAGGCCTATAATGGGCTATGCCAAAACCGTGCAACCACATGTCTCCAGTATGGGGTGTGGGACCTGGCTGAATAATTTGCAAAGTTCTACCACAAGTTGATCCATTGGAGGTGTGGGAGGTCCTGTAGGGCCAATGGTCTTTTATAACCTACTATTCCCACGGGTGCAAGAGGGGGCTTTCCGCTGGATTGCTGTCCATAGGAGAGTGAAACCTTAGCAAGGAAAGACTGTGGTGGAATAATGCATTGTAAAAGCCTTGTCATGAACTCTAGACCTCCTACCTTCGGCAGTGGGAGGTGGCACTCGCGCATGCCAAATAAACTAGAGGAATCATGTCATGTGGGTAAAGTGCACAACCTCTGTAGAGTTAAATCTATTCGAATAGCCGTGTCCACGGTCATGGACATGCTGGCAGCAGCCACTCAGAGTTAGATATTGGTTTTGGTTTATGAAAATGTTTATTAAACTGTTTTGGGATTTCTATCCCATGGGTTGCGGGCGGGGAGCCTTGTGACAGGAGGGTATCCTTCACCACTTGTGATGAATGAATATCCAACTGAAAACCGATTTACTAAATGAATTTTATTTATTGTATAGCGCTTTGGAACTTAATACTGGTAATTAGAAACAAACTTGGCTTTACGCAAATTAACCATAATAAGCCTTCCTTTGTGATATCCATTTATGCATGTCATTCCTGTTATCTAACGGGTGTAACTTGCGAGCACGGTTGTTGTGCTCACTCTTGCTTGCTGCTGTCTTTAGCAGGTTCTGGAAGCCTTGCGTTTTGCTTGTTGTGGACCAAGTGGTCCTGGATCGACTAGGATGCGCCCTCCAGCCGATTGCCTGTGGTATATCGGGTGGCCCTTGTGTTTATCTTTCATGATATTTTGTTGCTGAATTGTAAGCTCTCTTGTAAACAACTTCCTTGATAGTAATAAAGCTGGCTGTGTTGCAATGCTATCACTATTGTTGCTGTGAAGAGCTAGCCATGATCCTTGGGACTGGCTCAGTATGCACAGGGAGCCTTGGAGTTAGCCCAGTCCTCCACGACCACCCTCAGGTTTGGACGTGTGTGGCTCTGGGGTGGTCTCAGTCCTCCCCGACCTCCTCTGGTGGGTCGTGGGTGGTCTTGGGACGACCTCCTGACCTCACGATTTCCCGGTGCCGCGTGGCAGTCTTGAGGTGCTCCCTGGCTCCACGACCTCCTCGGGTTGGTTCTCCTGGACTTCCAGGTGGTCCTGCTGGACCTCCTGGGAGGTCTTGGTGGACTGACCGAGAGGCCCTTTTGGGACCTCCTGGGAGGTCCTGGTGGACCTTCTTGGAGCTCTTAGAGGACCTCTCGGGTGCCCTAGGATTGGGTCGCTACAAAAGTGGTATCAGAGCATCACGACTGCAGGTCGCAACCTAGTAGAATGGACGTTAGTGAAGGTTTCAAAAAAAATTTTACAACAAAAGAAATAACTTGTTCTTTCCTTATCTGAGTCATCTTTCTATTCTTATCCCCTTCTCTGTGTCTCTTCTTACCCTATTTCCCTCTTATTATTTTGCTTGCCTCAACGTTTTACAAAGGTAAATGAATCCCCTTACCTCTGGAAAATTCTATAGAACTGAACCCTTGTGTTCTAGCGCTGGATGCCCTGAGAAGGATGATACAGATGGTTCAAGACTCCGAGCGTGCCAGTCTCTTAGGAGTCATATTTGCTTAAACCACCGATGCATTTGGAGACTCAGCTAGTAGCTTTAGAGAAGCCTTTGTGAGTCCATTTCCGTGAATCAAGGATTTTAAAGTTTGATTGATGGGTATGAGGAACTCCAGTGGATTCTGGAGTATATTGGTGGGTGGTATAAAAGGTGCCTATAGAAGATGTCCGGGGGAGAATGTTTTAATAATTGTAAAGGGTATATAGGAATAAGGAATGAGGACTCAAATGCCATGAAATGTTGAATGTATATCTGGGGCTTACCCCCCCTGATGATGGGATTGCATAGCTTGTGCTGGTAGAAGTAATCTGTGAAGAAAATTTTAAGGGTTATGAAGGGGATATGAACTTGAAATGTTGTCTTGATTAATGGAATGAATTGAATATTACAGAATTTGAAATCGAGTGCAATGATAATTAGAATCTTATAATCAAAATGTGGATTGTATTGAACCCATTCGAGTCTGATTGCATGGCGAATCTGATCGAAGGAAATCTGGTCGAGTTTTTGATAAATGTCGGGTCATATCATGGGTTTGTAATTGATTAGTAGAATGAATTGAATTGCCCATAAACCTAGAGTAAATTGCTCGTTGATCGGAGGTTTGTATCGCACCATGTGAGCTATATGGGATTTCATTAGACACAATTGAATAGAGAATCGAGTTTGAAAGGAACCTTGATTGAGTATAGAGTTAAGTCTTGAATCCGATTTTGGAAATGTATATAATTGTTAATATTTGAAGGTGAGTTTGAGGAATACTTTGCCAGTTTGGAATGGGTTAAGACCTTTTGCTGAATAAATGGTGGTGAAAAGACTCAGCGAACCAAAATTTAAAACTGATGGGTTGCTAGAAATCCTTTGGGAGATTTTATAATGAAGACTTGTGGAATTATGGATTATGTAATCTTTCCCAATAATGGTGATCTTGATTGAATCATAGTAATCTTTTCAATCAGGTGACCCTTAAGCCGGTGGATTTATGGACTAAATCTGAACTTGCGGTTTATGACAAGCTTTCTGGGAGAACTTTCATTTCAAGACGGATTTGAAGATTTTGTTGTGATCTTGGAGCTACCAGATTAAGGGGTACGATGATAGTTGCTGGATTCTTATGGATTTGTGCAGGAGAGTAGTATACAATCAAAGCAATGAATTTGTGGAATTATCTAAGTCCAGGCCTAGAAGGAATTTGTGAAGTGTGCAGTCTCGCCAACGAAAGGGGAGAATAATTAAGGACTGGACTTCAAATTGGATGACTCTAAAACTTGTACATTGGTGGATTCCCACAATAACAAGTTGGGTCTAGTAAGATAGGAAGGCAAATTCTTGGCTTACGGCTAATACTCAGTGCTTGGCGGTGGCAAGTAACTCCCGAAGAGAGCCAGGAAGAAAGCAGGAAGCATTGTCGACTCTAACCTTTAAGGACGACCTACAAGGTTTATTGAAGACCGAGAACTGAAGCTTGTTTCGTCAGCCCAACCATATAGCTTATACAACCCAGGCCCTTTCCGTGTACTCAGTCACCTCACCAATTGACAAGTGCCGATCGTTAGAACGTTGTTAATTGTTGAGCTCTTATGAGCAAGCTTTTAATTAGTTCTTTAGTAGGGTATGATTCTGTCCAATTCCCTCATTAACTATTTGACTCTTACCTATCCTTGGTCTCCTTTTCTAACCCTCTGGAGCACCCAGCAGAGGGACTCTAAGGATGGGAGCAATGTCAGCCGAGAAGCCTCTCAGAATGTTAGTGCTAGAGAGAACCAAGGGTTGTCTGCAGAAGTCCTTCAGAACCTAAATCAGTTTCTCATCACTCAGACCCAGCTGATGCAACAATTAATGCAGTGTTTGGATAGCAACAATGATCCCTCAGCTCCTGTCCTTGCAGCACCTGAAGGGCGTGTCTGCGAAGAGCTACCCCAGATGAAGCCACCAGAAGCCCCTCATGATGAGGACCCAAGCCTTTGTCCTCCTATGAGCCGCCACCTTTGGAGGTATGCTTTCTGTTACCGCTGTGGCGAAACAAAACACCTCACCTCAGGATGTCCTCAAAAAGGAAAGCCGAGACAAGAAATCCATTGTGCCCGCTGCAATTGCATCGGACACCGTTTCACCAAGTGTCCCAGAAGAAAAGAAACCCAGTATCAAGTCTGCTACAACTGTGGCAATGAGGGCCACTTTGCCAAGCAATGCCCCTTGCAAACAAATTTGGCGCCACAACTAGCCTCAGTTTTGAAAAATAGCTCAGAAGAACTTGGGGCCCCATCTCAAGCAGTTATAAATTGCTCCAGCAGCGAGGACCAGGAGCATTCAAGGACATCTTTGACCCCTGCAGCTCAGCATCAATGTGGCAGCGGTCACAAGAGGAAGATGAAAGCCCAAGTACAAGACATAGTGAAGACCTCCAAGACTCGTGGAATTGTCGAGCCATCTTCCCATAGCGAGACAACAAGGGACAACCTCCCTGAGGTTACCCTTATAGCCACCATCACACCAGCAGCAGGGAGAAGGACCAATGCAAGGATCATGTCTCAATTACAAGAGTATAGGACCTTGGGCTTACCAATGCCCCAAGAAGTGGCAGAGAATTACCGGATCAGAGCTGGCACCTCCAAATCTCATGATCAAAATCAACTAAAGAAGAAGCCACCTCGTGTCACCGAAGTCACATGCTTCTACTGCAAAGAGTTGGGACATTATGCCAATAAATGTCCAATGAAGTAGCAGGCAAGGAAGTTAGCCATCAGGCGGCAGCTCCAGACGAAGACTTTGAGCTGTCCATCTCTTTTCCCCAGCCTCTCCGAATCTCGGGGTCGAGATTCCCTTAAGGGGGGTAGGTTTGTAACACCCTGATTTTCAGAGCCTTTTTGAAAATTTTCAAAATAAAAAGAACCATTTGGTTGTGATGAGAATTCAAAGCTTAACCTGAGAATTTCAGAATTTGAAGTGTTTAAAATGACTAAACTAAACTTCAACTAAATCCAAAACTTGGTTCTTTTGGTGTTGCTCTAGCTCTCTAGAGCTATCTCTCCTCTTTTCCTTTCCTCTATCCTATATTTGGACATTCTTATATGTCCAGACCGTCCCTCTTGTTGGACCTCTGATTGTTGTTGTTTCTCCCTTGTCTTTTCGGGTCTTTCCTCTCCCTTGGAAATCTCTCTCTATTGAGACCTTTTGATTAAGTTTACCCTCCTGGTCCAGCCCATCCTTTGGGTCAGGACCTTCCTTAATCTCCATTTACCGTTTACACCTCCTCTGAGGTTTAGATTTTTCCTTGTATCTAGACCTCCTTTGAGGACTAGACAATCCTTGCGGTTTTGACATTTCTCTTTTGTTTGGGCACCCCCTAGGCCTAGACCTTCCTTGTGTTTTAGCCCCTTTGTGTGCCCAGACTTCCTTACCACTAGGACCCCTCCTGTGGTTCGGACCTCTTCCTTGTATTGACCTCTTTGATGTTTGGATCTCTTTTGATCCTAGACCACATTCTTCGGTTGGGCATATTCTTATGCCCAGACCTCCCTCTGGGTTGATCTAGCCAGACCTTCCCCTTTGGTTTGGATCACTTCAGATCTCTTTGTTGGTTTGAATCTCTTTGGTTCAGACCTCCTTCCTGTCTAGACCTCTTCTTAGTCTAGACCCCCCTTGTTGCCTGGGCACTCTTTTATGCCCAGACCTCTTATCAGTTGAGACCTCCTTGTATTCCCTTGGATCTCTTCTGTGCCTACGAACCTTCTGTGTTCTCTTGAACCCCCTTGGCACTTCCCCTTGGCCGCTAGGATCTCCTTTGGGACCATCCTGACCACCAAGACCTCCTCTGACCTCCTCTTAACTAGCGAGGTCACCTTTGAGTTATCTCGACCATTGAACTCCGGGTCGGACCACTTTCTGTGGATTCCCCTCCACCAGAATCCTTTTTCCTTTGAAATCCCTTCGCCGGGATCTCCCCTTTTGGAGATCTTAGCCCACCTGACCTCCTCCTTTTGATCTGGGACGTCAAGACCTCCTCTGCGGGTCCCGACCGCCAGATCTTCTCGACCGACTTCGTCCTTTGGATCTCCTCCGTTCAGACCTCCCATGCGTGGATCTGAACCATTCGGGAACTCTTTGTTCTAATCTTAATCCTTACGACCTCCCTTCGCCTTGATCTTAATCGTTAAAGCTCTTTTGATTTCATCCCAGCCGTTGAGACCTCCCATGAGTTGATCTCACTCGCTGAGAACCTCCTAGACCAAACTTGACTATTAAGGTCTTCCTTTGCGGTCTTAGCCGTCAGGACCACCGCTGGTCATACCGTTTTGTAAGTCCGGTACTACCGCTACCAGCAATTTCACTTCAACCCATTGAACCCCTTTTTGTCCTTCAGGACCTCTTTGTGTTCTCTAGGACCTCCCTTATGTTCACTGGACCTCTCTCGTGTGGTTTCAGACCTCATGCTTGTCAAGTCTAATCGTTTTGATCTTGTCCTTGATAGATCGGATGGCTCCAATTCCTCCCGCGTATCCTTGCTTACGCGTACCTCCTTTCTCTACCGATCGTGACCGTTAGGATCTCCCCCGTGAGGTCCTAGCTATCAGATCTCCACCTTTCGACTTGAGCTTTACCTTCGGACCTCCCGTGAGTAGGTCGGTGGACTTCCTGTCCAGAGGACCTCTTCCTGGTTGTGTCTGTTGGACCTCCCTGTCCTTTGACCACATCCTAACCACCCAGACCTCCTCCGAGCAGGTCTAGACCGATGAGATGTTCTTTGATCATCTCCGAGCCGCTCAGACCTCCTTTGCTTATTTTCTTGGTCGTCAGGACCTCTCCTGGCTTTTGATCTTGACCGCCAGACCTCCTCCTTGTGAGATCTGACCGTCAGGACCAACCTTTTGTGGGTCCTATCCTCAGGACCATTTCGTGGGTGCCTTTTGGACCTCCTGTCCATAAGACCTCCCCATTATGCATCTTCTAGACCTCCTGTCCAGGACCTCCTTGAAGTCTTTTAGACCTCTTAGTCCTTTGGACCTCCATATCTTTGGACCGTCCCCTTTGACCAAGCTGTTCACCCTTTTGACTGGTTCTCCTTGGCTCTTAAGTGCATTTGATGTGGGTGGAGTCACATTAAATGCTGCCACCTACCCTTGTCCTCTTTTCTACTTTTTGTCACATCCCTTGCTTCCTTTATCCTTTTCGGTACCTTGGGGTAGTTTGCCTTTGTACCAATACTTGAATTCGGTCACCTTCTTTCTATAAAGCTTTTATTCTTTTCCTCCTTTAAATAGAGCACCGGGGCACCCTCGCCTCCTGTTCTTCATTTTTGACCTCTGCTCTCTGCTCTCTGTTTCAGGAGCTCTCCAAGCTCCTCTGGTTCGGACCCTGAGCCCGAGCCCTTCACCCATCAGACCTCCTCCCAAGGATTCTCTCTGGTTTTTCTTTTTAGCATCATCCTCTGCTGTTTACCTCTTGCTCAGTTCATTCGGATCTCATTTGGATCTTTATTTGCTTTGCTTTGTACCCGTGTAGTTCTTGGCGTTCCAGAGAGCCAGAGCTGTGTGGGAGAATAGAATCTTAAGCTACCAAGCAAGAGGCAAGTTACACTTTTGACCATATTGCACCCAGTATTTTAAATTACTTATGTTCTGTTTCAAAGTATACTGCATGCTTACTTCTATCAAGCTATTTCAATACCTGTCTTTAAATCCATAGTTATGCCTATCTCTTTCATATGGCCGACTTTGATGTTGTACCCAACTTATTGTCACCATTAGGTAAAATCTGGTTAGTACAATAGTATGAACTAGGAACAATTGTAAAACCAAATGCTTAGTCTTGCTTAGACCAAAAGTACTTGATTTGGGAAAATCTTTACCATCATGACCAACTACTGATTTAAATGTTTTGTCCATGACATTGGGGTGTCATGGACGTATGGAAAGATTGCTGGGGAAGCAAAGAAGAGAAAAAGGAAAATGGATTTGGACTAAGGCGAATCGGTAGGCTTGGCTGGTGCAATGTTTGTGCACGGACTCTATCCTGGCTAAGGTGGAGGTCCATGGGTTTGTGGTTGTCGCCCTAGTCAGTTGAGGACCGGTCTTTGAGCCGCCAATGCTAGGCCTATAATGGGCTATGCCAAAACCGTGCAACCACATGTCTCCAGTATGGGGTGTGGGACCTGGCTGAATAATTTACAAAGTTCTACCACAAGTTGATCCATTGGAGGTGTGGGAGGTCCTGTAGGGCCAATGTTCTTTTATAACCTACTATTCCCACGGGTGCAAGAGGGGGCTTTCCGCCGGATTGCTGTCCATAGGAGAGTGAAACCTTAGCAAGGAAAGACTGTGGTGGAATAATGCATTATAAAAGCCTTGTCATGAACTCTAGACCTCCTACCTTCGGCAGTGGGAGGTGGCACTCGCGCATGCCAAACAAACTAGAGGAATCATGTCATGTGGGTAAAGTGCACAACCTCTGCAGAGTTAAATCTATTCGAATAGCCGTGTCCACGGTCATGGACATGCTGGCAGCGGCCACTCAGAGTTAGATATTGGTTTTGGTTTATGAAAATGTTTATTAAACTGTTTTGGGATTTCTATCCCATGGGTTACGGGCGGGGAGCCTTGTGACAGGAGGGTATCCTTCACCACTTGTGATGAATGAATATCCAACTGAAAACCGATTTACTAAATGAATTTTATTTATTGTATAGCGCTTTGGAACTTAATACTGGTAATTAGAAACAAACTTGGCTTTACGCAAATTAACCATAATAAGCCTTCCTTTGTGATATCCATTTATGCATGTCATTCCTGTTATCTAACAGGTGTAACTTGCGATCACGGTTGTTGTGCTCACTCTTGCTTGCTGCTGTCTTTAGCAGGTTCTGGAAGCCTTGGGTTGAGCTTGTTGTGGACCAGGTGGTCCTGGATCGACTAGGATGCGTCTTCCAGCCGATTGCCTGTGGTATATCGGGTGGCCCTTGTGTTTATCTTTCATGATATTTTGTTGCTGAATTGTAAGCTTTCTTGTAAACAACTTCCTTGATAGTAATAAAGCTGGCTGTGTTGCAATGTTGTCACTATTGTTCTTTGTGGAAGAGCTAGCCATGATCCTTGGGACTGGCTCAGTATGCACAGGGAGCCTTGGAGTTAGCCCAGTCCTCCACGACCACCCTCAGGTTTGGACGTGTGTGGCTCTGGGGTGGTCTCAGTCCTCCCCGACCTCCTCTGGTGGGTTGTGGGTGGTCTTGGGACGACCTCGGACCTCTACGATTTCCCTGTCCGCAGCGTGGCAGTCTTGAGGTGCTCCACTGCTCCACGACCTCCTCGGGTTGGTTCTCCTGGACTTCCAGGTGGTCCTGCTGGACCTCCTGGGAGGTCTTGGTGGACTGACCGAGAGGCCCTTTTAGGACCTCCTGGGAGGTCCTGGTGGACCTTCTTGGAGCTCTTAGAGGACCTCTCGGGTGCCCTAGGATTGGGTCGCTATAGTTAGGAGGCTCGCTCTTCGGTCTGGGGCCGCACACGCCTCCATCGATGGAGATCGCCAGAGGCTTTTAATTCGTCAAGAAAACAGTCGCCATTACTCACTAGTAACTGAACCGTTACTACCAACCATTCGTTAATGTCATTTACTACGAGTCGGTGCATTTTGATTTTCGAATAGATAAATAAAAACGCGCCCGCACCCGACACGCGCAGGCGCACACGGCACGGCTCGGCTCGGCTCGGTGAGCGAGCGAGCGCGCGCGTGTATTGGCTCTCTCCAATTCCACAAGGGGGGCTACCACGTTCCACCTTATAAAATGGTGTAACTCCCCTTCATCCCTCCATGTGGGACTAAACAGTTTTAGTACATGCACATGAGCCTTTGAGATTTTCCAGGAATTAATTAGAATTAAAATTGGGCACGACACGCTGTGAGGGAGAAAGGCGGGTTTAGGGTTAGGAGAAGAGGCTACCTAGTCATGGAGGCCGATGGCAAGGGAAGGGCTCGACGTGGCCACGCTACATAGTCATGGATCTACACCGCCGCCATGGACTTGTGTCGCTGCCATGGACTTGGCGGCAGAGGAGAACTCGCGGGCGTTCTCGATGGTGAGCACCTCGCTGCCGAGCCGGCGCATGGAGGCCTAGAAGGAGAGGCGCGTGCGCGTCGAGGGCTCGTAGAAGAGCATGGCCATGAGGTACTCCTCCAGGACGCGGCTCCGCGCCCCGTGGGAGGCCCGCTCCCGGCCTCCATCTCCCGCGCCACCTCGAAGATCTCGTTGAGTGCCTCCCGGTCGAACCATCTGTGCTCGATCACGTCGCCCACCGCAGGACGCGTGAGTCTTGGCCTTGCCAAGCGGCGATTGCGCCGTGGCGAGGGGAGGGAAAGGGCTTGAGAAGCTAGGGTTTGGAGGGGCAGGGGAGGAGGAGGTGGGGGAGAGGGACGGTGGCGCGGGCAGCCGCCATGGGGGAGCTAGGGTTTAGGGTTTTAGGAGGTGGGATTGCGGCGGTAGTGCATCCTGCAAGATGGCGGTGGTAGCGTCGTGAGGATGAGGTCGAGCAATGCGCCGAGTTGAGACGGGGAGAAGAATTCTGGTATGGGGAGACGAATGTTTTTTCCTCGGGAAAGACGAGCGAATTGGGTCAAGAAATACACATCCCGTGGACTTCCAAATGCAGCTAGAAGCTAGCCCTTGAATGGTTTCCACATGAGTTTCCTCCCATGGGAATGGAATGGACAGGGATCTCCAAACAAAGCCTTAGTGTTACTTTTTATGTACTGATAATTTTTTTTGAAGGAATATGTACGGATGATTGAATATGACTTTCTGAATAAAGTTCGTAGTGTATATAGATACACTGCTAGAAATATAGGTGTAGAAAGCGTGACAGGTATAGCACTTGGTAAAGAAAAGGGCTGCGACTTTCAGCAAATAGGCCAAATTGGGCCAGGATGAAGCAGTCATATGCATGCGGGCCCCGGCGAACATCTGGCCCGGCCTATTGCCATTTGAACTTAAAGGCCGCGAGTGAAGTAAGGGGAGATCGAGAAGAAGTGCATCTCTACTGATCTGAGGAAAGGAGAACGAAAAATCTTTCTAGCTGTTTCTTCTCTCGCACACAGCCACACACAATTGGGATGTCAAGCAAGCTAGAAAGTGTGGCGATTTCCCAGAATTATTAGCATTACTGAGAAAAGTTTCTGGCGCATAATGAAGCAAGGAGAAACACTTTTTTTAGGGAACCAAGGAGAAACACATTGTTACGCTCGCTCACAGGGTTTTCGTTCATGCCATTTCAATCATGCATTTGGAGTTGGAGTTCATACATGCAAACTCCGAAAAATGCACGCCCCAATTAATCTCCAATTAATCATCTCTCAGGCAGCCTCTCGCACACGAATGGGATGATACGAGCTGATCGAGCTGGGTTTATATGTGAATGCGCAGCGATATATATACACACACACACACACACACACACGAGAGCAAGCAAGGGGAAGGGGAAGGGGAAGAGACCTGAATGATTTTAGCCTCCCTGCCGGGCTTCAAAAAAATAGATTGTCCAATAGTACTCGCAATACAGATTCAGGTTTTGAGACATTGGAGGAAAACAAAGTAGAGTGCTAGTATATAGGTGCAATCACTATAAGATGAACACAAAATTGCCTCCCTTTGAGTGAATTAGCAAGACGAACGAATTATAGCAATGATGACAATATGGCTACTCATCGCTGCATTTGCCATAATATTCATGCTTTTGCGGAGGAGAAATTAGACTCTTCTAGGTGTGCTTCGCTAGCTAATTCCTTTATGTTAGGATTCATTTTACTTTTATTTTGCTAATTCGACCGCTTTCATATATGGAGATTTTTGTTGGCATTCATTTTAATTTATTTTGCTAATTCGATAGTTTTTGTATATGAAGCAGTGACTGGTATGACCCCTTCGAAGCTACCTTATTTCATGCTAATGTTGATTGAGATGGATACTCGCTATTCCTCGAGAACTTTAAAGACATGGTGACTGAGAGAAGCAAAGAGTCAGGGAGGAGCATCGAGGGCCATTGGATTCCGACAAAGGATTATAGAGGGCTGGGAGACAAGTCTAGATGAGAAGCACACGTGCTATATCGACAATTGGAAAGAAATGTCCTGCGCGCTCTTGCTCTCGAAGCAACAGAACGGAAAGTGGGGGACGCCCGGTACAGAGAACGATGAAGCAAAACAACTGGAGAAATGCGAGATCCACAGCGCACAAGAGACTCTTGCAACCATTGATCCTCTCATATGGCCACACCAATGCTCAATCAACTAGTTGCACTTTAGGGTTTGCAAAATAAAATTTATTGCTGTAATGTAGTTCTTATCAGTTATCATCGAAGTCCGATTTCTGTAAGCCAAAGTTGCAAAAGTACTTACTTAATTGTCGCGTATCCAAGGAGTGAGCGCGAACAGGAATATGCACTATCAGATTCAGTGGCTTTGTTTACGGGGTTCATGATGCATGTTAAACAACTGATATAACACATTTGTCAGATTTTGCTCCAAAAAGTACATAGATTCACAAGTCATGATACAATTCATACACTACTATATATTTTAGAGTAGATTTGATTGTAAAACGTTTTCACATACATTATATAGAACAGTTATATCCGATCCTTTACTACGTTGTCACATCCGTACGTGTGCAAGTCTCGAGTCTCTCGACAAACTAACAAAGGTAAGATCTCTCTCTCTCTCTCTCTCTCTCTCTCTCTCCCCTTTGCGATGTGGTTATCTCTGTTCATTTCTGATGCACGTGTGGTTGTGCTACCTCAATCAAGTTATTTCTGTGCATGCGCAGAGCGAAGAGGAGACAGAGTAACTGTGAAAATCATCTCTACTGATATGAGAAGGAAAATGAAATCTCTCTATAGCTGCTTATTCTCTCGCAGACGGCAGACACAAACGGGATGATAGGCAAGCTGGAAAGAGTGATGATCAGAATTATTACCATTTTGAGATCGAAAGAAAATTGGCAAAGAATGAAGCAACAAGAAACACATTAATTGATGCTTCCACTCACAGGGTTTTCATATACACTCACAAGGATGCATGCCGTTTCATTCATGTATTTGGAGCTCATACATGCAAAATGTGACAAGCCCTAGCTTATCTGTATATGCCATTGTTTCTGGGATGGCAGCTCGAGTATATCTTGATCCCCTTTCTGTCTTTGCATGCAAGGTGCACTCCCATGCCAGCTAGCAGGTTTTGTGCTTATTGCTTACAATTTACTACTAGTCCATATACCTGTGTTCAAGGAGTTCTTTTTTTCAAGGGCTTAGTCCTGTTATGAATAGCGTTTGTATTTAATATGGGGCCAATGGGTCAATATATATACACAAAGTATAGGTGGTGAATAAGCAAATAACCCCTCATAACAATGGGGAATAACACACTATACATATATCTCTAACACCTCCCCCCTCAAACTCATGGTGGATCAACAACACAGAGTTTGGAAAGGTAGAAGCCGTGCTGTACTCGAGTCTGGGCCTTCGTGAAGAAATCCGCTATCTGAAGCTCTGAAGGCACATACTGAAGAGCAATCAACTGATCATGCACACAAGACCTCATGAAGGAAGCATCAACACCAATATGCTTTGTCGGACCCGGATTTCGAGAATCCAAATCCTCTGTGAAATCACTGTGCTATTCCCTGGATCAGTAGCTAGCACTTCACAGCACACATTGCTGAATCATTCATATAAGCGTGAACTGAAATATTAAAATATTACAACCAACTGAGTGACATAGACCACGTCGGGTCGAGTTTTACAAAAGGGGCCGAACAGGCCAAATGGATTACATCACATAAAAGCAACGTAAACTACAGCGTAAGCAAAAGGCAAGGTAGGGCTCATCTCACACGTGCAAGCGATCGGGTAACTCAGGTCTGACGGATATTAACCAAGAGTTGGATAATATCAGTTGTACGCGAGTACCAACGAGTCTACTTAGACTGGGCGAGACCTAAACTACAGAACTATACTACTCCTCGTCGTAGTCTTGTCCATCATCTCCTGGACCGTCATAGAAAGCGTAGTCTCCGTCGTCATCATTATCTGAAGGGTTGGGGGAGAAGCGAGAATGAGCACTACTACCGTGCTCGCGAGCCAACACACAATGCAATTATACACATGCAAGGTTTAACAAGGATGGCTCAGGTTCTTTTATTTGCGAAAGCAACTTTTCAAATATCATAATTACAAAGTCCTATCACTTAGCATTTTAACAAATTGTAGTTTAATAAAGAGAGCATGTGCAATAATTATTTTAGTAGAGAATCCATGCGGCGGAAACTCTACCAATGCATCCTTTTCAATTGGAGCTGCCTCCAATGACCACACCCACTGAGCTCGACGGCTCAGGAAAAATCCAACATAGGGCTAGATGAGCCCTTCCACCATTTTTATACCACCCACAAAGTTGTTTGAAATAGAAATAACTCAAGTTATGATTCCCATGTCCGCCTTTGACCGTAGGCACGGCTGTTTAAATAGTTTTAGACTCTGCAGAGGTTGCACACTTTACCCACAAGAGATAGTCTACCCGTTACCCCACATGATTCCAGTAGTCATGTAGCTGGGCGGCAAATCACAAGAACCTTTCTAGCTATCTCGCCCTTAGTCATTCCACCCATACGGGGTTACACCCATATGTTGTGCGGGATGTTTACCACAACGACTAGCGCAGCTGGCCCCGGCCACAACGACTAGCGCAGCTGGTAACTTCACCATTTTGGTGTCCCTTCCAAGCCGGAGTATCTCCAAGACTTGTACGTTCTTCGCTCCTCCGGTGAGATGACTTTCAAGGTTCAATAATTTTACTAAGCCAAGTTGCACTTTGCAGACTTGTGGTTGTACTTGTTTAACACGGGAGGTCGTGACAAGATTAAGTCCTTAGGGTTATCTGGGCGGTTCATTCCACAAACCAACCAACCATGTGCTCCCCGAGCACCCACCACCTCACCATCCGCCCAGATAGAACTAGCAATTGGGGTTTTGAGGAGTAAACCAATTTATTTTCACAACCTTTAGCCAATGGACCACCAATGACTACCCAAAATATTTTATGTTTGAGGAAATGATGATTAGGGTATTTAATACCCCGGTACTTAAGCAAGACTAGCATGTCGCTTAAGTACAACCTATAACTAGTATTACCATATAGTTACTAAGGTGACAAGGATTAATGGATTCAATTTATCAAGGATGGCATATTAAAATAATTATTCAACAAGTGGGTAATTAACTACCTTAATCTTTAACATACATTTGATACAAAAATAAAGCATGCAATTTTGCTAATTTAAACGAATATAATTTTGCATAAAATGTAGGATCAATATGGTCAACGTATTGACTCGCCTTGGTGAAAGGCAAGGGGGTCTTGGTACTCTTGGTCTTGATCAACTTGAGGATCTCTGGCATCTTCAAATCCTAATTGCGCGAGAATACCGGAAAAAGACACAACGGCAAAGAGAGCAAATAAATACACAAGAATAAGCAAATGAACTCCAAATTAATCAAGTCCTATGCTATTAGCAAGATCTTGATTTAACGAATTTTTAGAAATTTATTTCATAATTTTTGGAGTTAAAACGAAGGAGATATGAATTTCCGAAGATTGAAATTGAAATTAAATTGGAAAGAGAGAGAGGGGTGCATGGCTACAGTGCATAGACCCGGTTTATATGCACAATGCACCGGTTCACAGCAGATGAAAAAGGGGAGGCCCCACATGGCAGCCAAAGGGAGGGGTCCAAGCAATGACATGTGGGCCCTCAATCCCAATTTAATCCCCATTTGATTTCCTTTTTTCTTTGCTCCCATTGTATCCCAGGGAAGAACAGAGGGGGAGGCAGAGTGGCCTTGAGTGGCTCAGGGAGGAGGGCTTGGCGAGGGAGGCGCGGGAGGCCGGCGGATGATGGCGCTGGGTCGCCGGAGAGCGGCGGCCACAATGGAGGTGGCGCGGCGACGGGAGAGGCGGGCGAAGCGACAGAAGGCCCGAGGCGCATGGCGGCGCCATGGTCCTGGCACGAGGCGCCGGCATGGCGGAGGTGTGCCTGGAGGGGGTGCACGAACGGCAGGCGAGGCGCGAGTGAGCCGGATGGGTGGTCGGGCGGCTCGGGGCGGCGGATTGGGCCAGCGACGGCCCCGGGCGGAGAAGAAGAGAAATGGCCGGCGGGCTGCTCAGCGACGGGAAGGTGAAGGAGGAGGGGGTTGGCTTCCTAGGGTCTTGGGGCTCGTGGTGACGCGGTTGTCGAGGGCGGGGGCTCACCGGAGCGGCGAGGAGGCGCGGAGGCAGGCGCGCCAAGGAGGAGGCGCGATTGGCCGGGCTCGGGGACTCACGGAGCTCGGGCGGTGTGGGAGCTCGAGCAGGGGAGGAGGGGCTTTATAAGGACCCATGGCGCGGAGGACTGGGGGTCCGGTCCGGGCGCGTCTCGAGGCTGGCAAGGACACGCTGAGTGTGGGGGAAGCGCCGGCGAGGACGCGGCTGGTTTCGGGCGGCTCATGGTCGCGGTGTCGCGCAGGGGGGCGAAGGGCGCGCAGACAGAGCAGTAAGTGGCAACGTGCTTGGGCAGCGACAAGACGGGACGAAGCGAGGCGCGGCTTTGCGCTGCGGGCTGGATCTGTGGCGGCGACCACTGTGGTGATGACGGGAGAGACCGGCTGGCCTTGTGCTGGTGCATGAAAGCGGAGGCAAGGGGGCAGCGAAGCGCAGACAAAGGCGCCGGCCACGGGAAAAAGCAGAGAAGAAGGTGACCCGGGCGTGGCGCACAGAGAAAGTAAGGGAGAGAAAGAGAAGGAGAAAGAGGGGGAAAGCAACCGGGCTGGGCAGGGTAGGGAAGAATGGGTCGGGCTGGAGTGGGCTTGGCCCGGGGAAAGAATGGGCTGAGCTCGAAAGAGAGAGGGGAAGCTCAAACTTGCAGTTTGAATTTTAAATGTTACCGAAATTACATTTGAAACACAACCCGAAAGGAAGGAAATGTTTTCGAATTTATTGGTAGTTTGAATTACGGCGAAGAACGGAATGGAAAGGTAACTACTATGCGTCGTCCGAAAATAGACGTTACAAATCCTACCCACCTTAAACGGAATCTCGACCCCAAGATTCGAGCTGCTCCGAGAACAGGAACGGGTAGTCCTGCTTCAGTTGATCTTCGCGTTCCCAGGTGGCTTCCTTGGCCGAGTGGTGACTCCACTGGACCTTGCAAAGGCGGAAGACTTGGTGTCTTGTTCGCTTCTCGATGACGTCGAGGATCTTGATCGGATGCTCGATAAGTCGGGTCTTCTTTGAAGGGCGATGGCTTCAAGCGCGCTCGCTTCTTGAGTACTCGAGACACTTCTTGAGTGGGAGACGGAAACACGTTAGAACTCGACAAATGCTCCGTAGCTCTAGCCGATAGGCTACTTCCACGCTTAGCGTAATCGGAAACGGTCCTATATATCTTGGGGCTAGCTTGTTCTTTACTTTGAATCTTCGAGTTCCACGAAGAGGGATACCTTAAGGTATACCGCATCTCCAACTTCAAAAGTCAATTTCCTTGGCGGTTGTCGGATAACTCTTTTGTCTTGATCGAGCGGCTTGAAGGCGATCTCGATTAGTCGAACTTTCTTCAAACTTGCTTGAGGGTATCCATCCAAATATATATCCTTCACTGATTGACCAATGCAATGAGTTCGCAGATTTTCTTCCATAAAGTGCTTCAAATGGGGACATTTTCAAACTTGACTGATAACTGTTATTGTATGCAAACTCGGCATACGGTAGACACTTCTCCCAGTCTACGGTAAATTCCAAAGCACAAGCTCGAAGCATGTCTTCCAAAATCTGATTTGTCCTTTCTGTTTGACCATCGGTCTGCGGATGATATGCTGTGCTGAAATCAAGGTGTGTCCCAAGGGCATCATGCAAACTAGCCCAAAAATACGAGGTGAATTGAGGTCCTCGGTCTGAGACTATCCTTTTGGGTACTCCGTGTAAACACACAATACGAGCCATGTATAGCTTGGCTAACTTGTCTCCCTTGTAGGTTGTCTTTACTGGGATGAAATGGGCTACTTTGGTCAGTCTATCAACTATAACCCATACTGAGTCGCATCCGGACTTGGTTCGGGGTAGACCGGTAATGAAGTCCATTCCAATTTCTTCCCATTTCCACTGGGGAATCTGCAGGGGTTGAAGCAATCCTGCTGGCTTCTGATGTTCGGCTTTGATTCGCTGACATACATCACAACAAGCTACATACTCGGCGATATCTCTTTTCATGCGTGGCCACCAGTACAAAATCTTCATGTCGTGCTACATCTTTGTACCGCCTGGATGTAGGGTATACGCTGAGTTGTGGGCTTCCTTCAGAATTAAATCTTTGAGTTCTTTCTAGTGGGAAACAAATAGACGTGTCCCATACCATAGGATTCCTTGCTGGTATTCGATCATCTTGGGGGCTTTTCCTTTAGCCATGAGACGTTTGAATCTTTGGACTCCAGGGTGTTCTTTCTGAGCGGTCTTGATTTGCTCTTCTAAAGTTGGATGTGCTTCCATAGCATCTGGGTTACCTTGCTCTATCAAACAAAGGTTGAGGGCTTCGAATTCCTTATAGAGCTCAGGTTGGTGCTCTTGAATCATAACATTATTGCAGTAAGACTTACGACTTAAAGCATCGGCAACTACATTAGCCTTTCCGGGATGATAATGAACATCCAAGTTGTAATCCTTTATTAACTCTAACCATCTTCTTTGCCGAAGGTTGAGCTCAGATTGGGTGAAGATGTACTTGAGACTCTTGTGGTCCGTGTAGATATTACAATGATTTCCAATCAAATAATGCTGCCAAATCTTGAGGGCATGCACTACTGCTGCTAACTCCAAGTCATGAGTTGGATAGTTGTCTTCATGGGGGCGAAGTTGTCTGGATGCATAAGATACAACTTTTCCTCCTTGCATAAGCACGCATCCAAGACCTTGGCGCGATGCATCACAGTAGACTTCAAAGTCTTGATGAAAGTCCTGGAGGGTCAAAACTGGTGCAGAAGTCAATTTATTCTTCAATTCATGGAAACTTTTCTCACAAGCCTCGGTCCATTCATACTTCTTTTCCTTTTTGAGCAGATGGGTCATTGGTTTGGAGAGCTTTGAGAATCCTTCTATGAAACGTCTGTAGTATCCGGCTAAACCGAGAAAACTACGAACTTCTGTTACTGATGTAGGCTGTTTCCAATACATCACGGCTTCTACCTTGGCCGGATCAACTGCTATTCCTCCTGCGGATACAATATGTCCGAGGAAATTGATTTCCTGAAGCCAAAATTCACATTTATTGTACTTGGCATAGAGCTCATGCTCTTTAAGCTTTTCCAGGACTAATTGCAGGTGTTCAGCGTGCTCTTCTTTGGTCTTGGAATAGATCAAGATGTCGTCTATGAACACGACTACAAACTTGTCTAGGTATTCCATAAATACCTTGTTCATCAGATTCATGAAGTAAGCTGGTGCATTGATCAAGCCAAACGACATGACTGTGAACTCAAACAAGCCATACCGGGTGGTAAAGGCTGTCTTGGGAATGTCCTCATTCCTGATCTTGAGCTGGTGATATCCTGACCGTAGGTCTATCTTGGAGAAAACTGAGGCTCCGGTCAACTGATCGAATAGGTCATCAATGAGGGGCAAGGGATACTTGTTCTTGATGGTCACTTCGTTGAGGGCTTTGTAATCCACACACAATCTGGTGGAACCATCTTTCTTCTTCACAAAGAGAACTAGCGAACCCCAGGGAGAAGAACTAGGTCTAATGAATCCTTTTTCTTGTAAATCTTCAAGTTGTGTCTTCAACTCTTCAAGTTAAATCGTGGTCATTACAGACGGTCTCTTGGCAATTGGGGCCGTCCCTGGCTTCAAGTTGATTACAAACTCGATATCTCTGTCAGGGGGCATGCCTGGCAATTCTCCTGGGAAAACCTCAGGGTAAGCTTGGACTATAGGCGTCATCTCTAGAGACATCTCCCCAAGATGGTGGATTGTTCGAACCAAAGGAGAGGAACGATCCACACTAATCCTTATTGAGGTTTCAGGATCCTTGGCAAGTACCACTTTCCTGTTGGCGCAATCTATTAGTCCATGATACGCTGCCAACCAATCCATCCCTAGGATGATATCCAAGGTCTCGAGATTCTAGCACCGTAAGGAGGCTAGGAATCCGAGTCTTCCAAAGCAATCTCTACTCGGGACTAAGCGAGGTAGCATATAGGGGTCCCCGTGAACTAAGTACAACGGGTTTTTTAACTTATAGGTCGGCAACTTAAGCCTTTCAACAAACTTTCTTGAAACAAAAGAGTGCGAAGCTCCGTAATCAAACAAAACTTGTGCGGTCTTGAATTAACAGAGAACGCATCCATTAGCACTCTGCGGCATCTTGTGCCTCCTCTGCGTGACATGATTCACACGCCATGGCTCTGCGACGGGTAGACCTTGAAGCTTGAGAAGTCCGGTGGCTCTTCATCGAAGCCGAGGTCCGACCTTGAATTGCGCTGCCCTCTGGGTTGTTCTTTGGGGCAGGGTTGCTGCGATGAGGGCACTGATTGGCAAAGTGTCCTTTTTCGCCGCAAGAAAAGCAGTGGAGATTAGCTACTGGGTTGACTGTGGCAAGGTGTCCAGTAGGGCGGAGAGTGCGGAAACCACTTTCTTGGGGCCTTGGAGTTGAACTTTTCTGAGGTGTGGCGGCAGAAGATCTGAAGGAAGAACTGCCCTAGAAGGTTGATTTCCGGGAAAAGTTGCCTTGCGGCTTCTGGAAAGACATCTTCCGTTTGCGACTAGCTTCTGTTGTCTTTTTCTCATTCTCTAGCACTAAGGCCTTATTGATCAATTGATGGAAGCTAGAAAAGTCATGGAGGATTAGCTACCCTCGCATGTCGTCACGCATGCCTTCCACAAAACGATCTATCTTTTCCTCTTCATCAGCTACGTCATTGGGGGCGTAGCGGACAAGTTGGTTGTACTTGGTCAGATACTCATTTACTGACATATGACCTTGTTTAAGGGCTCTAAACTCGTTCTTCTTCAGTCTCATGGTACCGGCTGGCACAAAATTGGTCCTGAAGGCGGTTTTGAATTCTGTCCAAGGAATTGGCTGCCAAGCTAGTTCATTGTCAACAAGAGGTGTTTCAGCAACTTCTTCTTCCACGGCTTCAGCGGCGGAGGCTGCTGGTCCTCCATTCGTAGATGCCACTACTTCTGGTTCTGTTGCTGCTTCTTCTTCTTCATCCTCTGGTCCTTCATTACCTCTAGCAGCAAGGTAATTCTCCCACCATGCAACGGTGGCACCTTTCAGCTGGTGGGTAGCAAAGTCCACCTTATCCGCGTCGGAGCAATGGGCGAGTCAAAGCTTCTTTTCAGTGTCCCTGAGCCAATCTTCGGCTTCAAGAGGTTCATTAGCTGCTTCAAATGTGAGAGGTCTTGTTCTTAGGAAGTCAGCGAGTTTGGAGTGGTGGCCGGCAGGTCCTGACTGCTGGTTGTTGAGCAAAGCTTGGAGAATCTGAGTCTGTTGAAGCATCACTTGTGCCATGGTTGGGTGAGCTGGTGGTGGGGGAGGTAGCTCTTGTCCTTGTCCACGACCACGGCCACGGCCACGGCCTCGGCCAGTTGCAAAAGCTTCGCGGGCTGGGGCAGCGGCTCTTCTTGGCGGCATCCTGAAGAAAAGCTGAGATTTAGAACTCGAGAGAACTAGGGAGGGGTATATGAGGGTTCACTAGCCCTCTATGGCACACACAGAAGAATCAAAACCAAGCGAGAAGATCAAATAAGTACAATACAAAGCCTAGAATGGCTGCATTATATTAAGGGGGTTAAGTGTTACATGACTCACAAACAAAGCATATATGCTAAGCTAAGTCATGACACAGGATACACACACTTCGTCTACAAAAGGAAGAGCAAAAGTGCTTGCAACCCAAAATACTGCCTAGCAAGCACTACCGGCTAACCTAGACCATCCTAACTACTCCATCGGGGAGTCGGAGCGGGAGCGGCTCTAGCTGAAGCTCGTCGAACGGGAGCGACTCGGACTGATGTGCGGCGAACGGCTGGGGCTGCGTCCATGCCTGGACACTGGAAGGTCGTCGAAGGGCGACGGACTGGGGCGTCGCACGCTCTTGCGTGCAGTCATCCTGGTGCGGGCTCCTCGGGGGCGAAGAGGTCGGTCGCGCTTCCCGTCACTGGAAGGGAAGGCTGGAGAAGGAACTAGAGCTGGAGCTGGGGCTGAAGTAGAGCTCGCAAGGGCGGCGGTGAGACATGCCACCTCTGCAAGTGCGGCGTCTCTCTCTGCGATGTGTGTGTCTCTCCCATATGACAAAGATAGAGGGCTTCATCACTCCCGCCGCAGCTTGGCGCGAGGGTGTCGGAGTGAGCCGCCGCCGGTGAGAAGCGCCCGAGTGGCGGATCTCGCTCGGTCAGAGTGGATGCCGAGGATCATCGCTGGGTCACCGCACCGTGGGTCAGGCGAGGTTCGTTGTCGATGGCGACAAAGGACTCCGGGAAGCGCTCTCCGTCGGGGAGGTATGGAAAGAAGCAGAACGGTGATCCCCGCAGGAGGTTCTCGTGCATCCAACACAGGCGGGTGATGGCAACACGGGCTGCGTCCTGGATGGCGTCGAGGATGCTGTGGCGAGGGGCTTCGGCAGGAAAGGTATGAGCCACGAACTCGCCAGTCCTAGCATAGAGGAAGACCTCCATTTCCCAGGACTCGTGAGCCATGACCTTTGTCATCCGGCCTTTGTAGAGTGGAGGGTGGGTGAAACCATGATACAACATCAGCTGGCGAAGGAGTTCGGCGAAACCGCCGTCATGCTCCCCATGTGAGCAATGGTCCCATGCGCCGGCAGCTGGAGAAGAAGCCATCTACAAATTTTGAAACAGGAGAAGAGATTAGTAACACTTAATGAGAATAGAGATGAGTAAGGAACTAGGAATGATAAGTAGAAGCAATAAATACTCTATATTTTGATAAAATTTTTCTTAGGTTTTTAGAAATAAGATCCAAGTCCTTAAGGCAATCGACCAATCTAACTAGGGGTCCTACAGTCGTATGCTCTGATACCAGCTCTATCGGACCCGGATTTCGAGAATCCAAATCCTCTGAAAAATCACTGGGCTATTCCCTGGATCAGTAGCTAGCACTTCACAGCACACATTGCTGAATCATTCATACAAGCGTGAACTGAAATATTAAAATATTACAACCAACTGAGTGACATAGACCACGTCGGGTTGCCTTTTACAAAAGGGGCCGAACAGGCCAAATGGATTACATCACATAAAAGCAACGTAAACTACAGCGGAAGCAAAAGGCGAGGTAGGGCTCATCTCACATGTGCAAGCGATCGGGTAACTCAGGTCTGACGGATATTAACCAAGAGTTGGATAATATCGCTTGTACTGTGAAAGTACCAACGAAGTCTACTTAGACCTGGCGAGACCTAAACTACGTAACTATACTACTCCTCGTCGTAGTCTTGTCCATCATCTCCGGGCCGTCATAGAAAGCGTAGTCTCCGTCTGCCTTCATTATCTCAAGGGTTGGGGAGAAGCGAGAATGAGCACTACTACCGTGTTTCATGAGCCAACACACAATGCAATTATACACATGCAAGGTTTAACAAGAATGGCTCAGGTTCTTTTATTTGCGAAAGCAACTTTTCAAATATCATAATTACAAATTCCTATCACTTAGCATTTTAACAAATTGTAGTTTAATAAAGAGAGCATGTGCAATAATTATTTTAGTAGAGAATCCATGCGGCGGAAACTCTACCAATGCATCCTTTTCAATTGGAGCTGCCTCCAATGACCACACCCACTGAGCTCGACGGCTCAGGAAAAATCCAACATAGGGCTAGATGAGCCCTTCCACCATTTTTATACCACCCACAAAGTTGTTTGAAATAGAACTAACTCAAGTTATGATTCCCATGTCCGCCTTTGACTGTAGGCACGGCTGTTTAAACAGTTTTAGACTCTGTAGAGGTTGCACATTTTACCCACAAGAGATAGTCTACCCGTTACCCCACATGATTCCGTAGTCATGTAGTGGGCGGCATCACACAAGAACCTTTCTAGCTATCTCGCCCTTAGTTATTCCACCCATATGGGGTTACACCCATATGTTGTGCGGATGTTTACCACAACGACTAGCCTTGGTGCCCAACCACAACGACTAGCGCATTTCGGTAACTTCACCATTTTGGTGTCCTTCCAAGCCGGAATATCTCCGCACTTGTACGTTCTTCGCTCCTCCAAAGGAGATGACTTTCAAGGTTCAATAACTTTACTAAGCCAAGTTGCACTTTGCGACTTGTGGTTGTACTTGTTTAACACGGAGGTCGTGACAAGATTAAGTCCTTAGGGTTATCTCGGGTGGTTCATTCCACAAACCAACCAACCATGTGCTCCCGAGCACCCACCACCTCACCATCCGCCCAGATAGAACTAGCAATTGGGGTTTTGAGGAGTAAACCAATTTATTTTCACAACCTTTAGCCAATGGACCACCAATGACTACCCAAAACATTTTATGTTTGAGGAAATGATGATTGGGGTATTTAATACCCCGGTACTTAAGCAAGACTAGCATATCGCTTAAGTACAACCTATAACTAGTATTACCATATAGTTACTAAGGTGACAAGGATTAATGGATTCAATTTATCAAGGATGGCATATTAAAATAATTATTCAACAAGTGGGTAATTAACTACCTTAAGCTTTAACATACATTTGATACAAAAATAAAGCATGCTATTTTGCTAATTTAAACGAATATAATTTTGCATAAAATGTAGGATCAATATGGTCAAAGTATTGACTCGCCTTGGTGAAAGGCAAGGGGGTCTTGGTACTCTTGGTCTTGATCAACTTGAGGATCTCCGGCGTCTTCAAATCCTAATCGCGCGAGAATACCGGAAAAAGACACAACGGCAAAGAGAGCAAATAAATACACAAGAATAAACAAATGAACTCCAAATTAATCAAGTCCTATGCTATTAGCAAGATCTTGATTTAACAAATTTTTAGAAATTTATTTCATAATTTTTGGAGTTAAAACGGAGGAGATATGAATTTCCGAAGATTGAAATTGAAATTAAATTGGAAAGAGAGAGAGGGTGCATGGCTCGATTGCATAGACCGGTTTATATGCACAATGCACGGTTCACATGAGATGAAAAAGGGAGGCCCCACATGGCAGCCAAAGGAGGGGTCCAAGCAATGACATGTGGGCCCTCAATCCCAATTTAATCCCCATTTGATTTTTTTTTCTTTGCTCCCATTGTATCCGTGGAAGAACAGAGGGGAGGCAGAGAAGCATGAGTGGCTGGGGGCGAGGCGGCGCGGCGAGGGGAGGCGGGCGGATGGCGCTGGGTCGCTTGGAGGGCGGCGGCCACAATGAGGTGGCGGCGGCTCGAGAGAGGCGATAGCATGCAGGCAGCAAGGCCCGAGGAGTGTGGCGCGCCATGGGTCGCACGAGGCACCGCGAGGGAGCGGTGTGCTGTAGAGGGGCGCGCACCGGGCGGCGCGAGGGTGCGGGGAGCCGGATGGGTGGTCGGGCGGCGGATTGGGCCGGCGACGGCAGCCCCGGGGCGGAGAAGAAGAGGCGCGGTAGCGGGGCTGCTCGGCGACGGGGAAGGCGAAGGGAGGAGGGGGTTGGCTTCCTAGGGTCTTGGGGCTCGCGGTGATGCGGTTGTCAAGGGCGGGGGCTCACCGGAGCGGCGAGGAGGCGCGGAGGCGGCGCGGCCAAGGGAGGGAGCGTGACTTCGGGCTCGGCTTGGGGACTTACCGGAGCTCGGGGCGGCGTCGGAGCTCGAGTAGGGAGAGGAGGGGGCTTTATAGGGAGCCATGGCGCGGGAGGACAGGGGGGGGTCCGGTCCGGAGCGGCGCGGCGCGGTCCCGAGGCGGCAAGGACACGGCGCGGAGTCGGGGAAGCGCCGTGAGGACGGCGGCTGGGCGGCTCTGCTGTCGCATGGCGTGCGTCTTGGAGCGAAGGGCGGCTGCTGCACAGAGCGAGCAAGTGGCGATGTTTGGGCAGCGACAAGACGGACGCGGCGAAGCGAGGCGCGGCGTTAGCGCCTGGGCGCAGATCTGTGGCGGCGACCATCGTGGTGATGACGGGAGAGGACCGGCGGCGGCGGCAAAGGGGGCAGGGGGCACGAAGCGGCCTGAGTAAAGGCGCCGGCCACGGGAAAAAAGCAGAGAAGAAGGTGACCCGGGCGTGGCGCACAGAGAAAGGAAGGGAGAGAAAGAGAAGGAGAAAGGGGGGAAAGCAACCGGGCTGGGCAGGGTAGGGAAGAATGGGCCGGGCTAGAGTGGGCTTGGCCCAGGGAAAGAATGTGCTGAGCCCGGAAGAGAGAGGGGAAGCTCAAACTTGCAGTTTGAATTTCAAATGTTACCGAAATTACATTTGAAACACAACCCGAAAGGAAGGAAATGTTTTCGAATTTATTGGTAGTTTGAATTACGGCGAAGAACGAAACGGAAAGGTAACTACTACGCATCATCCGAAAACGGACGTTACATGCTTGGTGAGCTCATGCTTCACGTGGTCACGGCAATCTTGATAGCACTGATCTTGTCGACAAGAGAGGAGTCGGTAGTAATGTAAACACCAAAATCCTCAAGTAACCACCGTAGCCAAGTAATCTCTGCTGTCAAGAGAGCCATAGCTCGCAACTCACCTCTGACTCGAACGACATCGCAATTGCTTTTCGCCTTCCGTGCAATGAGCGAACCACCAAGAAAAACACAGTAAGCGGAGATAGACCGGCGATCAGAGGGATCGTTGGCCCAAGTAGCATCCAAATAAGTCTGAAGCTGTAACGAGCTGGAGCGTGGAAAGAAGAGATGTCGAGAGATAGTCCCACGAAGGTATCGCAGAACTCGAAGAAGGTGGCTGTAGTGGACCTGAGTGGGAGTAGAAACGAACTGACTCAGAATGTGAACTGGATAAGTGATATCCGGACGAGTAACAGCAAGGTAGACAAGACTCCCAACAAGATGATGATAGCGAGTCGGATCAGAAAGAGGCTCGTCATCAGAGGGTCGGAGGTGAACATTGAGCTCTATGGGAGTCTCAACAAGACGCCGATCAAGGAGAGAGGCGCGATCAAGAGGATCTGAATATACTTCTCTTGGGACATAAAGAAACCATCCGAGTGGAAGTAACCTCAATCCCAAGGAAGTAACTAAGAGGACCAAGATCCCACATAAGGAATCGCCACTAAGACGAGCCTTGACAAAGGCAATGTACTCGTAATCATCTTCGGTAATGATCATATCATCAACATATAGAAGAAGAAGAGTCCCACCACGAGACGAAGTGTGGACAAAGAGCGCAGGATCATGATCACTCATTTGAAAAGCCAGCAGAAGTGACTACAGAGGAGAAGCGCCAAACCAAGCACGAGGGGCTTGCTTAAGGCCATAGAGAGAGCGGCGAAGGCGATGCACCATGCCCTCAGGAACAGAATACCTAGGTGGCGGATGCATGTAGACCTCCTCACGCAATTCGCCATTAAGAAAGACATTCTTGACATCAAGCTGAGAATGCAGACCGATGGCGAGCAGACGCCACCGAAAGAAGAGTGCGACAAGGGTCATGTGGGCCAACAGATCCCAAAGATCGTAGCCCTTGTGCTCGCATCAGATCTGTCGACCAATAGGATCCCAGCATCGGTAGCCCTTGTGCTCGCAGATCAGATCCCGTAAAGGCACACTCAACGGACTGAGCGGTCAGTTTGGTGCGTTCTCGAGGGGCGAGGAGAACGTAGCAAACGCAGCCAAACAGACGAAGGGCAGAGTAGTCAGGAAGAAGACCACAGAGACGCTCAACAGGGATCGCACCCTGAAGAGCAGAAGAGGGCTGGATGTTGACGAGATAGGTGGCAGTGGAAACAGCCTCGGCCCAAAAGTGAGGTGGAGTAGAGGCGGCAATCATCAGTGCACGAGCCGACTCAAGGAGGTGACGATGCTTGCGCTCAGCGACACCATTCTGAGCATGAGCACCAGGACAAGAGAACTGAGCGAGAGTGCCCTTCTCAAAGAAGGAAGCCGCATGTAATGAGAGAGGTACTCGCCAAACAGAGTCAAGACGAAAGACACGAATAGGAGTGGAGAACTGTGTGCGAACCATAGTAGCAAATTGTTTATAGATAGACAAGGCCTCACTACGAGAAGACATGAAATATATCCAAGTGTGGCGAGAGAAATCATCTATAAATATGATATAATATCGATGACCCCCCTTTCAAAACGAAGGAGCCGACTCAACATCCGAATGAACAAGATCAAAAGGACGCCGAGACACCGACTCACTATGAGGATAAGGAAGTGAATCTGCTTGCCTAACTTACATACGACAATCTAAAGACACGTCTCTTGAGACAGATCCCAGAAGGCCACGACGAACTAAAGACGACAAACGAGATCCACACAGATGGCCAAGACGGTGATGCCACTGCTGGAAAGAGCCGGTAGACGGAGTGGCAGAAGCGGAAAGACTGGCAGCGACGATGGCAGTGGAAGAAAGGTGAAGCCAGTCAAGCTCCCAGAGACGCTGTGAGTCAAGGCGCCAAGGGCTAGAACCAACCAGAGCTCCCGTGTGGCGGTCCTGAACACAACAAGAGTCAGAGTCGAGAATGACCCGACAACCAAGATCAAGACCGCCTAGCGTAAAGAAATCGCATGGTAAGGCGAGGAACATGAGCAAATGTAAGGAACATGAAAAGATGAGTTGCGAAGAGATCCTCGACTGAGACAGAAGAGAGGTACCATCGCAGAAGAACACCGACAGAGAATCAAGAGGTGTAATGAAGGACAGAGTGGAAGAATCAGAAGTCATGTGAAAAGATGCTCCAGAATCAAGAATCCACGGGGAGGTGCCTGACTTTAGAGGTGGTAAGGAGTCCTCGGAGCCAAAAAAGGGGGGTGCCGGCGGCGGCGATGGCAACGACCCCGAGCGGCTCCCGGACGAAGAAGGTCTCGGGCGGCCCCGAGCGAAGAATCCCGAGCAATGCCGACGGTCGGCGAGACGGGAAGCGTCAGGGCTCGGGCGGCTCGGGCGATCGGCAACGTGCAGCGCTCGGTTGCGGCGACGATTAGGAGAGGTGGAGCGTCTGGAGACCAGATGACGCAGCCGAGGTGGAGCGTCTGGAGACCGGAGGCGGCGCGGCAGCTGAGGATCCGATCGGGAGTCGTCGAAGATGACGACAAGAGGCGACGCCGTCAGATCCAAGCGTCGGCGGCGGGGCGACAAGCGAAGCGAAACAAACCCTAGGTTTGCTCTGATACCATGTTATGAATAGCGCTTGTATTCAATATGAGGCCAATGAGCCAATATATATACACAAAGTACAGGTGGTGAATAAGCAAATAACCCCTCATAACAATGGGGAATAACACACTATACATATATCTGTAACAAGTCCATGTTCAAACTGGAAGTGAGCGATTGGAGGAAATCGAAACACCGCTATGACTCGAGGGCAACTGCCAAGCTAGCGTTCCAAAGTTAAGCGTTCAGGCCGGAACAACAAAAAAACTAATCTTAAACCCAACAAGTGTACATTTGGCATCTATCTATTTGACTATTATCTCTGTAGTTGTCCATTCCTTCATAATTCGATATATGAATTAGTAAATCTATATACAGACTCTCCTCTGTCTCCAGTGCATCACGTGTCCTCTAAATTCTTCATGATTCGATTAATGAAGAAACAGATCAGAGTAAATCTATATGCAGACGATTTACATCCATTGTAAGGAAACCACGCCTTAGAGCCTTATGTGCGATTAACCTTGTGTTTGGCCAGGAAGAATTGAAGAGCCTAAGACTATCAGAACCCGAATATGCAAATAGCTATGATAGTTATGAAAATCAAAAGGCACGAGCACAGCAGAAATCTTGCGCTGAAACCAAAAAACCTCGAGCTTAAAGCTTCCCGTCCGGTGTGACCGCTGGTTGCAAGAACAACAGCTTGAAAGAACAACAAGAAGGTCAGGAACCTATTCCAATCGACAGTCGAGACGATCGAAGCTAAAATTTCACGAATTTCTTGATTAAGGTCAAGAAAGCACAAAAACCAGAGAACCAAAACTTAAACCAAAAGCTTCTCGTGGGTAGCAAAGTAAACCTCTTTTAGTTTGTTTCTTCTCTCACGCACAAATAGGATGATAATGAGGCTCAACTTGTGAGGATCAGAATTACTAGCAGGAGAGCCACAAAACATTGATGCACTCACAGGGTTTATGTAAATTCACGTTCACAAGGGTGCATCATGCATTCCACTTTAATGATTTAATCATGCATTTGGAGCCCATACATGCCATATGCCCTGGCTAGCTTATATATACACACACACGTCTCATTGTTGCTCGGGTAGAAACTATTATACTCCGTCTCCATCTCCCTTTGTGTGTTTGCTAATAGGCTAACTAGTAGCTTACAAGGTTTCCTTTCATGTCAAAAAATAAAATTTTAAGAAATTGGCCAGATGGAAAGCAGCAATCTTGTCAACAAGCAGGGCTTTGTGCTTACAATTAATACACATTCAAGCTAGCTTGAAGTGAGAGATTGGAGGGAACACAAGCACCAGCATGGCTTGAGGGCAACTGACAAGACAAGCGTTCTACACAGGCCCAAACGCTGTTGTAATTTAGATAACCTACGACGGGCAGAGATAGGTTTTCGTTTCTTACATCGATGTGATTGTCGTCGCCAATAGCTAGCTTCATCTGTTTTCTCCCATGGATGTCCATCAACGGTGTTGTTCTTCATGCTTCAATTAACAAAACAGTGCGTATAAATTGACTCACACTGTGATGTGAGACTGTGATGTGGTGCGTATCGTCTAAATCAACGAAACATTTCCATTGTAAGAAAATTAGACCACACCTGGCACATGTGTATGATTCTCGAGCTCTGGTTGTGTGTGTTGTGTTTGTTTCTTGGACACGAAAAAAAGAAGAGAAATAGAACCTCCGTTCATCTAAAATATAAACTGAAGCCTCTCTCTCTGTGTCAAGTCTCAACACACAAATGAGTTGTACTTGATGCTTGAATCAACAGGTATCGAGTCGTGGTGCATCATGTACTGTCTAGATCAGACCTTTCCATTTGCTGTAAGAAAATTGAATCTCACCTGCTTGCATGACTCTGGAGTAGTGATTATGTATGTGTATGCATAGTGTGTTTGTTTCTTGGACACAGGACATGTGTATCAAGTACAGAACATTTAGTGTGAAATGATAGCATACATGAAGACGAAAGAAGGCAGCATGCAAGACGTGTTTATGTGAAACGCTGTAAAATGCCTTAAAGTTTTGGTCATGTGATTGAATTTGAATGACAGATTGACATAGAAACAGATTGGTTTGAATAATTTCCACAAACACATATGAGAACACACACACACCCCATCTGTTTTGTTGGGCCCATACGTAGATTTAGAATATTAAATGGGCTGAAATTGGAGAGATGGCCCAGATAAAGGAGCAGTCGCAGTCCTACAACGCGCGCCGGAAGGGAGTGCAAGTGAACTGTTGGACGGACTGGGCTATGGGTGGTGCAATAAGGTACACGTTGTCGTCTCCGTCTACGCTGATGTATATTATGTGGGCTTAATTCCTCATTGATGCGCATCGATCTATTTACTCCGAGCATCATGTATTGTATTGTTAGTGCTTAGTTCCATTGCAGGCAAACTAAAACATTCTTTGCCTGTGTATGAGTATGACTCTCAACTACCGATTTGATTGTGTGTATGTTCGTTGTGTTTGTTTCTGCTAGGACATGCGAAAAATGGAATCTCCGTTCATCTAAAAAAAAGAAGGAAAAACTGGATCCTCGAGCTCTCTTATCTCTGTATCACACAGACACACCACACGCGCAAGTGAGACCATAACTCTAAGGAAACTGGGATGGGATCTAGGGCCTGTTTGTTTCAGCTTCAGCTTTCGGCTTTTGTCCGAAAAAGCCAGAAGCCATCCCCAAACGGCCGGCTTTTCGCAGCCGTTTTCGGTCGAAGCCACTTTGTGTCTAAACATGCGGAAGTCTGCCGCCTGGGCGCTCATGCTTCCGCAGCTTCCATTCCCAAATTACCCCCGAAGTTCAGGAGTAATTACCCTCAGATTGCCATCGAATAACACCCCCCAAACCCTTCTTTGGTGCCGGAGCTGTCCTCCTCCCGCCTCCTCCTCCCTGGCCAGATCTAGATCTGGCTCCCTCCTCCTCCTCCTCCCCGCCGGCCCGTGCCTCCTCCTCCTCCCCGCCGGCCCCCACCTCCTCCCCTGAGCGGCACCGCCACGCCGCCCTTCTTCTCCTCCTCCCCCAAGCGGCGCCACCCCACTCCCCTTATCCTCCTCCTCCCCGTCGCCTTCCTCCCTGGCGGCCACCTCCTCCTCCCCCGGCTCCCTCCTCCCCAGCCACCTTCTCCTCTCTCCCCACCCACGCCGCCCCTAACCCTAGCCGTTGGGGTCACCAGCCAAATCCGATGCCGCTGTTGGGGCGCCGCCTCCCGATTGGTGTCTCCGTCGCTCCTGGGGTTGCGCCCGATGTTGAGCTAGCTCGGTTCGCCACCGCGACCTCCCCTTGCTCGATGGTGTGGTGCTCGGCACCACAGCAACTCCGACCAACTCCTAGCCTTTCAGGTCTGGCCTTCTTCTCCCTCTAGCTTCTAGCTCCTATTTGGCCGATTTGGGTATGATGCATGGATGGATGGATGGATGAATGGATGGTTGCATGTTTGATGCTGCCATGGTACTCATTGACGATCTAGGTATGAACTTTAAGCATGATGCTTGCATGAATCATGTATTGAGATCATGATCTAACTGAGCAGCATTCTAGTGTTAAGTTTCCTTCTGTCAATGATTCTTCTTGATGAAATAGAATCACAACATGCAATGATGAATATGTATTCTGAGCATTGATGCATATTTCTTATGACTCTAGCATGGTTTAGTCCTCACATGCCAGAGCTATTCATGATGCATAGTTGCAAGAACTGAATAAGTCCTATCCATACTAGTTATTTTCAGATTGCTAGATACATTGGCAAAAACTGATCAAAGCATGATACTACTCAAGATCTATAGCAATAGCTCAATGATGAAACTAAATCTGAGAACAACCTTTATACAGTATCTACTCAAAGCATTTCAGAACACATGCATGCATGTCCTCTGTAGTAAATCCACTACTTATACAAGAATTGATATTTGAGCCTACCTTGATTTCAATGAGAAATGAGATGCTAGGATGTTTATTGATGCTTCAGATGAAATGAGATGCCGGTGATGATGATGACTAGGAGATCCTTGATGTCCTTCTTCCCTTGTCCTTCTAGTTCTTTCTCCCTTCCCTTTCCATGGCAAACATGCAAAGCATGAGCCATGAATCAAGAAAAAGAAAGAGTTGAGAAGGTCATGAACCTACTTGTTATTGCTACTGTTGTACTAGTAATGGAAGTTGCTGATGCTGTGGGGCTGTAATACATTAGAACACATAGCTTTCACTGTGAAAGGGATTTGCTAGGCTTTGGATTGTTGTCAGAGGATTCCTAGCAAATGTTTATAACTTCATCTTAGCTTATCTGTGGACTGTTGGTTGAACTATCCTGTGATTGATGAACTGGCATTGTTTAGCTCATTTCTTGACAACTAGTTGTGAGTCATGGTTATTGTATATTTGTATCTCATGGTATCTCATTGTATATGGCTCATTGTGATTATAGATGCAAAATTCTTATATACTAAATAATTTAAAACCTTGATAATAGATGTCATGAGCTTTTAGAACTGTCTGTATCACTAGGATCTTATGCAAAATTCTTATATACTATGCTCCCTTAACAACAAAGGAATGATAATGTTATCTTAAAGAATCTTTGTGATCGTTTGCTATATTCCTAATCTTGGATCGAATATGCAATTGTTGATTTGTGTCATCTGTCATATATTTCTCTTGTGTGTATTTGTCTGCGCAAAATGACTATCAAGAAGAGTCATGCCATAATCACCTTTTCATTTAAGATTTGCGTGAACACTTGGGGGTACATGTGAGGGTGGAGGTGCCTAACACTGTCGATGTCGGTCCCAAGCTTGGAAAAAAGCGGAGGGGGCATGAATTATTCAAAGTTTGTTGCGATTGCTTCTGTCTGTTCGCTGATGATGGCTATTAGGAATAAATAGGAGCTATATGTTTGACATGTTGCTGATGGATGTAATTTTTTTGTGTAATAAATTGCTCATTGTTGATAGTCGCATGCAAGATTTTATTTTGTGGGCTTGTTACATTGTAGTTATTTCAGATATTCAAATTATGCTTCTACTCTTTGGAAGATTGTTTTATCTCGCATGTAATATTTGTTCATTGCAGTAATTGGGGTAAATTACGTTAATTACGGTTTATTGCGCTACTTGTGCTAAATTGCGGTATATTGTGTTAATTGTTGTCAAATGCGATCAATTGCGTTAATTACGTTAGTTGTCGTCAAATGCGATCAATTGCAATAAATTGTGTTAAATGTGGTAATTGCGGTAGTTGTCGTCAAATGCGATCAATTGCTCTCATTGTTGTATTCATCGTCAAATGCGACCAATTGCCCTAATTCCGATAAGTCGTTAATTATCGTTAAATGTTGTCAATTGCAGTAGTTGTCGTCAATTGTGCTAGTTGTTCATTGTCTTTAAATGTCGTTAATTGTGTTTAGCGTCGTTAATTATTGTCAATTGTCGTTAGTTCTCGTTAAATATTGTTAATTGCGTTAAACGGCATCAAACAAGTCGTTACTATCATCAGGGGCATTTTAGACATTTCTCGTCTCAGAAGTTGTAGCCAGCCTACCTAAAAGCCAGACAGTCAAACACTAAATCTTTTTAGCCCAGCTGTTCAGCCCTGCAACTCAGCCGGCCCCCAGAGAAACGCTCTCTTTACGGAATATATTGTGCATGGTCGTAAATTGGTTGGGCCCAGATGTAGATTGGTTGGGCCGTTGGTGGACATCACAGGGCTGCATCTGGGCCAGATGTAGGTTAAATGGGCCGTTATCTCTGGCCTGTCAACGTTGTAAGGCCACGAGTAAATAAAGCAGGACGGAGTAGTAGTATGCTGAATGAACGCAAGGAGAAAAGCATTGATGCGCTCACATTCACATAGATTACAATTCAGTCATGCAATAGGGGTTCACATATGCATAATTTTATAACTCCTAATAGCTTATTTATGTACTAGTATATCACTATTGCTCGGATGGAAACTCTTTATGCATCTCATCCCTTCTTCTTGCTTACAAGGTGAGGTGCCCTTTCATGTCAAAACTCACATGGATTCTTAAGACAATGGCCAAATGGCAGGCAAATAAGTAAATAACCTTGTAAACAAAAACAGGCTTTTCACTTTTGTGCTGCTTGATTGATAGTGCCAATGTAATGCATCCACTGTATATGTAAAAGCAATCCGATTACTGACCAACTGCATACTGAATCGAGTGTAAATTATACAATCAGCAGAAGAAAGTTTGACATTTTGATCCAGTCCATATATCTGCCAGAATATGACTGCCTTGGCTCTTGGGCGTTCAAAGGCAAGGACATGCTCTCTTTGCAAATTCTTTTGATCTTAAAAAAATAGGGAATGGAATATCATGCAAGTCCGTTGATGATAACTGAAACTTTCTCAATTTTTCTCTCTCGCGCGCACGCAGTTGGGATGACGAAGAAGTTTGGAACCCGGAAGAAGAAACACACTCTGCATGCATGGTATAGCCAGATGAATCATTAACTGTTTCACTTTCATGCATGATTAACTGTGTCACTTCCGATGATTGACTTGGAGCTTTTGGTGTGTGCAAAGACGCATCATTGGTTCGTTGCTCAGGCAGAAATTGCCTCCCCCTCCCCTCTATATATTGCTGTGCAGAAGAAATGGAGAAATAGAGGTATGCCCAGGTTTTGTTTCACTCCAATCTCTCGCTTCAAATATATGTTGGTGTGTGCGAAGACGCATCATTGGTTCGTTGCTCAGGCAGAAATTGCTACTTGAGCTTTTAATTGGTATATATATGTTGGGGTACGCTATATATGTGTAATCCACAAATCTGTGAGTTTGCCTTTGTTCTAACAATCATATCCAACCAAACTAGCTGCATGCATGTATATTTGAAGTGAGAGATTGGAGTGAAACAAAACCTGGGCATGCCTCTATTTCTCCATTTCTTCTGCACAGCAATCTGTCTTGCAATTGAGCGCCATTCGAGCTCCTTCCCGATACACACACGATGCGATTCTGCCCACTCTCGTGGTCGACAGATTTGTAGTTTGCTACTACAAGACTGTCTGTTGGTCAGTACGGAATGCCATGCCGATGCCGTGGACTGTATTAAATCACTGTAATACATCGTTTACTCTTTGTGCTGCTGTGCAGCTTCTATGGACTCTGGTATACTCGTAGAGGTGTTCAAACACCAGGCCAGCTCTGAGTGACAGTGGTCCGACTTTATGGCTTTTTACTGGCGCGGTTTGCCTGTAAACGATGACTACTGTAATTTTGAAAATGTATTGTGTGTATCTTAAGAAGGTACCAATCAGATCGTACAAGTGGTTGTAATAAACTGGGCTATGTGCATCTTTGATGCAGAGGCCAGGAGAGGTTTTGTCTCTTCCATTATCTAAAAAAAGATCGTACAAGTGGTTGATTTTGGCCCGGAGGTGCTGGTTCCAGGGGAAAAAAACCCGGCCGGTACCAGCCGGTTACCGGTTACCGATCGGGTCCAGGAAAGAAAATCCCGGCTGGTTTTTCTAGATTTTGCAAATTCAATTTTTAATTTTCGAAATTCAGCCGGTTTTTAAGCGAAATTCAACCGGTTTTTTCTGGAAAATCCGGTTACCAACCGGTTTTTTTTCCCGACCGCCCGACGGGATTTAGTCCGGTACCGGCTTTTGGATCTTGGCTGGTTCTGTAAGCTCTACACAAATTCATTCAGACAGAGTTTCCGGCACACACTAATGCTGGCCACCATGGCCATGTAACTGAAAAATCTTTAGTCATGCAAGGAAGGATGGGGAAGTACATTGATTTGACGCCCCTTAAAAGTTTGCACACGACACAGCTGAGTTTGTTGGTGCAATGTTTGTAGAATTACTGCCTGTATCAAAGTTCAAACTGTTAGAATGCTTACAATGGGCTACATATTCGATTTTGAGATATTGGAGTAAAACCTACTCTTGTCAAGAGACCCATTTACCTTCGCCGAAATAAAATTTGAGTTCGATTTCATGCCTCTACTGATAATGGCTGGTCGACTCTTTGGTGCCCACTGATGGGAGTTCCCGTCGCATTTGAAGTTAAGATTAATGCTGCCCTCTGAATGATTTGTCAATTTGTCTAGTGCGCTGAAACAAAATTGGAGTGTTGGAGTGGTCCGAAGGAAATCGTCTGGATCAAGTGCAGGGCCGAGAGAAAGTCTCCAAGGGATGGAGGCTTCTCGACGAAGCTTCGCTGGAGGATCGATCCTGCTCCCCATGGCGAGTACGTGTTGAGACAGGAGGGGAGCGATCTCCGGTCCCCGGGAGGAGCTTCGTGCGAGACTACGGAAGTGGGTCACCACGGGTCGCGGGAACAGGGTTGCCGCACGTCCGGGGGTGGAGCAGTACTGGGCCGGCCCATAGGTTTGGTATAAATCTCGCTGACCTTTTTGCTCATTCCTGACGGCGCATTCCGAGCACATCGTGGAGGTGGGTTCCGAAGCGTGTGTGTCTGGGCGATTTAGGGTTCGTAGCGAGAGAGAGAGAGTGAAGTTCTCCGGTGAGGATCAGGAGCTTGAGTTGTTCGGCGGATTTCCAATCCGCCGCCTCTCATCAGATCTTACGCAGAAGCTGTGAAGGAAGGGGTGATGGAGCGCGGAAGAGGGCGATATCCTCGCAGGTTTGGGGGTGGAGGGGGATCTCGTCATTGGGTCATGGATGATGACGACTTGATGGAAGAAGATGTTCTACAAGATAAATTGCAGAGAGAACAAGTCCAGAAGCGGAGATTTCAGGAAGATCAACAGGAGGGAATAGTAAGAACAGGTACGCATCAAAACTTTCCTAATGCTGACAGATCTGGGCTGGGTTCTCGTTTTGCGGGGGGTGTAGACAAAATCCCTTCTGATCATGCCAAGGGGTGGTAGGGAGATCATCAGAAGGACACTTTGAGTAAGGAAGGAGGTTTTCGCAAAGATGATCATTTGCGAGGGGATATTAGTGGTGGCTTTGGTGCCGGGGGGGGGGGGGCGGTCATTTTTTGGGTGGATCAACACAAATCTACGTCTAGATGGGAAGATACTGGGGGATCTGGAAAGGGGGTAGATCTGAAGAAAGGTTGGGGGATGTTGGGCCAAACACAGGATCTAGACTTGTTTTCGATGTTTGCAAACTGGTCACCACCAAGCTCGTTGTTCTAATCCTCTGGTTTGCTACAAGTGTAAGAAAACACGCCATATGACTTCTGGATGTCCTGAAGAGAGGAAAAATGATGGTCTTAACTATTTGGGTTTGGTATTCCGGATCAAGGTTTCTATAGCTTGCAAGTTCCTAGATTGAAATTAGTGGAACAATAGGCTGCATCTGGGGTGATAAGTATTAAAGAAGGGGTGGCTACTGTCCAAAGGTTAGAAGCTGAACTTAAGCATCTTATTCAGCCCAACTGGGACTAGAAGGTGAGGAAGATATCAGATTTGGAGTATGCGGTTGTTTTTCCTTCCAAAGAAATCTTGGATACTTGGTCAAGAGCTAGCGGTGGAATTTGTGCTTCATTCTATAAAAGCTAAAGTTGACAAGTTTACTCTTGATCCTGAAGCTTCATCTGTTCTGTTGCTAGTGTGGGTTAGAATTTCTGGAGTTCCCTGGCCTACAAAACTGGTAGATATAGTCAAAGAAATAGCAAGTACTGTGGGAGAGCCTATTAAGGTGGATGAAATCAGTCTTATGAGAGTGGACCCTATTAGGGTAAAAGTTTACTGCCGAGATCCATCCAGTGTTAATTGTTTTGTGGAAATTTTTATCAACTCAATTGGATATGAAATTAAGTTTGAGGCTAAAGAGGGTGTGACAGCCAAGAAAGGGGCTCAGTATAGGGGACCACAACATAATCCAAAAGACGATAAAAAAGAGGAAGAGGAGAATGATGAGGAAGAGGAGTCCAATGGAAGTGATCACAATTAAAACAGAATGGGAGAAGTTATCTGAGAAATTTGGGGGTGATTTCAATCAGGCAACTGATCAAAAAAGTGGGGGTGGATCTACTCAGACCAAGAATAAGCAACAAACAATGGATGATTCTGAGGAGGAGGTTATTTGCACTGATCTTATGCAAGTAGATGATGAGCATTCAACTCTTTAGATCATGCCTCTTGCTTATAGCTACCCATCTTCTGACTTGATGTTAGCAGATCAATTTAGCTAAGAGAGTTTTGGAGAAAAGTTGGAAGAGGGCCTGGACCATTGTGGTCAGCAAGGTGATCTGAAATTTGATGAAGGGGTAGACCCTATTCATATTCCTCCTGGCACTATGAAGGTGCACACTAAGGAGGGGCCTAGCCTGATGAATGCTTCCTTGTGGCCATGTCTGAAACCCCTTCGAAAAAAAGATAGGTTTGGGGTGGTTGAGTAAGATGAGCTTTTAGATAACTGCTTAACAGAGTTTGATTTCCAGTCAGATAAAATTAAAGTAGATTCTTCTAAAGGAGACATGGTTGATCTGGGGGATATGGAAGAGAATGTTGATGTTATATTGGAAAGCACAGATAATACAACAAGGATTGATGGAGCTTGCAAGCTCCCTGATCTAGAAGGTATACAAGAGGATTGGATTCTAGCAAAAAAGAAGGGGGTGGGGAATATATAGGTTTAAGAAACCTCAGGTGGCTACAAGAAAAAGCAGCAGGATACATGATCAAGGCATACCCATGCAGGAAAAAGCTACTCTTCTCAAATCAATTCAGAATCTGAATCCTAAAGGTAATCTCGAAAAAAAAATCCTTTTAACATTCTCAATAATACTTCTATTTCTTATTTAGAGCAAGTTGCTTCTTCTTGTGATATTGTCCTTGGCTCTCAGTCAGAAAATACTAAAGGGGTGATTTCAGCTATGCAGGCCCAACAGCTAGTCAGAGCATCTATTGCTAATGCTGAAATAGAGGTTTGTGGTAAATCTCCTCAGAAAGGGGTAGCTGAGAACTCTAACAATGTCAGGGGTGTGGATGCCAGTATAGAGGTAGTTAATAATGACATTAGGGGAGTCATGGGGTTTAGGATGAATAAGAAAGGTAGAGAGAGGATGAACACTGCTAAGTGTTCTTATAGGGAAAATAGAACATGAAAATCTTTTTTTGGAATATAAGAGGCTTAGGCAAACCTGCCAAGAGAAGACAACTCAAGGATTTGTTTTTTCAAGAAAGGTTTGATGTTGTGGGGTTGTAGGATTCTTTTAAGGACTTTTCTAAAACTGAGCTAAATGCTCTGATAGGAGGTGATAATTTTGGTTGGCACTGGATTCCTGCTAATGGGCACTCTGGTGGTGTTCTTTTGGGGGTGAATAGAAATGAGTTGGAGATTGAATGTTGTGATCAGGGTAGATTATTTGTGAGTATGGGAGTGAGACACAAAAAATCTAATTTTAGATGGGAATTGGTGACAGTTTATGGGCCTGCCCAGCATGATCTGACTCAAGATTTTTTGGGGGAGCTTCATCATAAATGCAGTGATTCTGATTTACCTCTGGTTTTAAGGGGGATTTCAATCTGATCACTAAGGCTGGGGATAAAAATTCCAAACATATTAATTTTACTTTGATTGACAAGTTTATGACCACAGAGGGCGGTCTTGACCAAGGGAGGTGGTCTTTGCAAAAAGACCGAAGGAGAGGTCGTGACAAAAAGGGAGGTCGCGACCTAGGGAAAGAGGTCCTGACCGCAAGAGGTGGTCTTGACCAAGAGGATGGTCTTTACAAAAAGACCGTGGGGGTGGTCTTTGCAAAAAGACCACAGGGAAGGCCCCGACCAAAGGGGAGGTCGTGGCCGAAAGGGGAGGTCGTGACCACCAGGGAGTGGTCTTGACCATGAGGGTGGTCTTTACAAAAAGACCACGAGGAGGCAATCTTTACAAAAAAGACCGAGATGGGTGGTCTTTGCAAAAAAGATCACAGGGAGGTCCCGACCAAAGGAAGTCACGGCAAAACGACAAAAGGAGGAGGTCGCGGCCTCAGAGGGAGGTCGCGGCAAAATGACAAAAGAGAGGAGCTCGCGGCCTCAAAGGGAGGTCGCGGCAAAACGACAAAAGAGAAGAGGTCGCGGACCAAGAGGGTGGTCTTTGCAAAAAGACCAGAAGGAAGGTCGCGACCCAAAGGGAGATCGTGACCAAGAAGGAGGTCCTGTCCACAAGGGGTGGTCATTGCAAAAAGACCACGAGGGTGGTCTTTGCAAAAAGACCAAAAGATCATGAGGACAAGGAGGTCCTGAGAAACAAAGCAAAGCGCGGCGAAGCGGGGCTGTCCGATTTTGATCGGGCTGCCCAAAAAGGATAGGAACGTTCGGACCATCGAAACCTCCCATCTCTATCGTGCCACCCAATTCTGATGGGGGGGGGGGGTCCTCAAGAGGGGAGGGCGTGGGCTACGTGAAACGGAAAGGGAGGCCCTAATGTAAAGGAGGTCTGAACCAACGAGGAGATCCAAACAAGGAGGAGGTCTGAACCAAGGAGGAGGTAGTCTAAACCAAAGGAAGGTCCGAGGCCTAATCTGGAAGGAGGTCTAAACAGAGATGGAGGTTTAAACCAAAAAGGAGATTTAAACCCCAGGGGAGATCTAAACCAATAGAGAGGTCTAAACGAGTAGAGAGGTCTAAACCACAAGGAGAAGGTGAGCGGGGCTAATAGGCAGGGCTAGACAACCACACGGGAGGGGTGGTCAAACCGATAGGGTGGTCGCGACCAAGGAGGACGTTGTGACCGGCAAGGGTGGTCTTAACCACAAGGGTGGTCTTTGCAAAAAGACCACAGGGAGGCGGTCTTTACAAAAAGACCGAGGAGGGTGGTCTTTACAAAAAGACCACAGGGAGGTCCGGACCACACGAGAGGTCGTGATCCAAAAGGGTGGTCTTTGCAAAAAGACCACAAGGACGGGGAGGTCCAAGACAGTCCAAAGCGCGCATGCCCGAACTCAACTTGATCTGACCGTCCGACCTGAATCAGGCGGCCCAACCTAGAGGTGAAGTTCGGACTGCTTGAATAGCACAATTTCATCGGACCGTCCAAGCACGATCGGACCGCTCGGATTGAGCGTGCTCGCGCGAAGAGGGAGAAAAGGGATTGATGGCGGGGAGGTCCAAACAAAAAGGGAGGTCTGGACCCTTAGATCCAGACAAGGGAAGGCCTGGACCCTCAGATCCAAACAAGGGGAGGTCTGGACCCTTAAGATGAAACCAAAGGAGGTCCTAACGGTTAAGATGAACGCAAAGGAGATCTCGACGGTCAAGACAAACACTAGAGAGGTCTCGACGGTCAAGATGAATGCAAAGGAGATCTCGACGGTCAAGACGAACACAAGGGAGGTGTCGGGCAGGAGGAAGGTCCAGAAAGGAGAGATTTAACCCGAACTTGAATTTCGGAAATCAAGAACATTTGAAACACAAACCCGAGCTTAGAGCACCTCGGGGGTGGTCGTGACCCAAGGGGAGGTCAAAACCAAAGGATGGTCTGGACTAGGAGAAAGGTCCGAACCGCAAGGGAGGTCTGCTGAGCCTAGGAGGACACAGCACGAACAGGGAAAGGAGACCTGGACACTAGGGGAGGTCCAAAGGAAAAGAAGATCTGAACCAAAGAGAAGGTTCAAACGGAAAGGAGGTCTAGACTAACAAGGAGGTCAAAGACAGGGAGAGAGGTCTAGACCTACAAAGAGGTCTAAACAGAGAAGGAGGTCTAGACCAGCAGGGAGGTCTAAGCCCCAAAGGAGAGGTCTAGACTAAAGGGAAGTCCAAATAAAAGACACAAGGGGAGGTCAAAGGAGGTCATGACCAAGAGGTGGTCAATCCAGAGAGAGAGAGAGAGAGAGAGAGAGAGAGAGATAAACCCAAAAGAAGGAGGGCTGGGCCCAAAATAAAACGGATTGACCAAAGGAAAAGGGATGCTCAAGACACCCGAGAACTTCAGCAAACACCAGAATAAACCAATCCCAGATTAATTGAAGTTGGATTAATTCATATTAAATCTCCAAATTTCTAAAATCTTCAAGTTAAGCTAGAGCAATTCGACAAAATCGAATGGTTATTTTTATTTTGAATTTTTTTTTCAAAAACTCCCGAAAATTGGGATGTTACAGACGGCGGTTACGGCTGCATTGCAGTGTCTACGACTTCGCTTCCCGATCACGTACCTTGGACTCCCGCTCTCAATTCGCTCTCTCAGGAAGAGCGACATTCAGCCGCTCGTCAACATGTTCTCGAAAAAGTTAGCCGGGTGGAAACCTAAACTCCTAACTCTGGGTGGGTGCGTCATACTCACCAGATCTGTCTTGATGGCGCTGCCAGTTCACTTCATGATGATCATCAGGTTTCCTCAGTGGGCGATCAAGTTAATAAACCGTAAGTGTCGTGCTTTCGTCTAGAAGGGGTCTGAGTCCATCAGCGGCGGTCATTGCTTGCTTGCCTGGTCGAAAGTCTCTGCACCGCTCCGATGTGGAAATTTGGGTATCCACGACGGCATCGCTCGATCTGCGCTTCACCTTCGCCGCATCGAACAGTTGGGATCCCGAGCCAAAGCCATGGCACGGCGTAACAACTGACGAAGACACTGACATCCTGCCCATGTTCAGGGCAACCACGACTATTTGGCTGGGTGATGGCTCACACACGCGCTTTCTGGCATGATCACTGGATCGATGGTGGGCGCTCGGTTGCCGATGTCGTGCCGGCCATGTTCTCCTTTGTCAGAAAAAAGAACAAGTCTGTTGCGGAGGCTTTCGCTAACAATTCCTAGACTAAGGACCTGAGGAGGGGTCTGTCGCTGCTGGCGTTGGCGCAGTACTTGAAGCTTTGGGACATTGTCGTCGGCACTCCGCTCCACGCCGGTAGGAACGATGAAATTACCTGGAGGCACTCAGTCAACGACAAGTACTCAGCTTGTTCTGCCTATCAGCTCTTCTTCGCCGCTTCAACAACCTTCGCTTGCCACAAGTGCATCTGGAAATCTAAAGCGCCGTCTATGATATGCAACTATCACAGACGGTTTTTTAATAGAACCGTCTGTGATAGTTCACAGACGGTCTTTCTTAACAACCGTCTGTGATAATCTCCGGTATCATAGACGGTTCGTTAATAGAACCGTCTGTAAATTATCACAGACGGTCTTTATTAATAACCGTCTGTGATACCGGAGATTATCACAGACGGTTCTATTAAAGAACCGTCTGTGATAGGCTGGCACTTCAAATGCCTGGTCCCGACAGACCCAACACAGACGGTTCTTTTTGAACCGTCTGTGATAAGGCGTATGCTATTGCCTATTTTGTAGTAGCACGGCCGTTTGAGGCTACAATGTTTTTTTCCGTTTCAGAGAGCTTTCTCTCTCTTCTTGTTTCTCTAAACTTGTTCTCACATTCTTAATATATTTGGCCCGGGAATCTTCCAACTGGCCCGTCGAAAAAAGAAAAAAAATAATATTTGTGGAAATGAAAAATACATGGTTACTTCAGGGTTGTCGATCAATCGGATCCACTGGACGTATGTATTCAGCTACTTGGAATACGTTACACAGCTTGAATTAAAACTCTATTCTCAGACAATGTGATCTTGATTCTTTTTCTTTTTCGGAACATTAATTAAAATGCTTCACATCTGCGTATTGGCACCATTAAGCGGGACGATAAGAAAACATGCATTATGGATTTGGATGGACACATAATGTGGTAATGAGGAATCCACAGGGTCGTCGTAGATGAACATGCAAGCAAGGAGAAATTGCAATCGCATTGACTGATGCACGCACGCAGTCACACACAAGATGTACTAGTACTCTAGTAGTGTCGCAGATGCATGATTCAGGCATGATACGTGCCACTTTGATGCATGATCGATCGATGCACTCGGTTTTTTTTCTCTACTCAAAAGTTTCACAAGATCGACCCGCCTTATATCATATGTATCGATCATCGGTTTTTCCGTTGCTTGTTGCTCCTTAGATAATCCCTCTCCATCCCCTCCTCATGTCTCACTATATATAAATTTCTGTTAGAAGGAATTCAGTCAGTCAGGATTGCTAGAAACACATAGGCAACTAGGGCCGGCTTTCCTCCTCTTCTTCTTCTTCTTCTTCAAACAAAAAATAAATAAACTAGCTAGTTGAGGTGAGAGATTGGAGCAAAACAAAACAAGCCCATGATTATCGGAGGACATCTGAGTCTGACAAGCGATCTACTCGGATCGGAGATGCGGGGGTGTGTTGACCCGATTTATTTAGTAGACAAATGTTGCAGTTAATTTTCTGAATTGGGGAATTCGTAGCCCCGTCGACTCTCTTACGCTAGCTCTTCCATTTATTATATAGGTATCTCGACATCTCTTCCCGAATCAGCCAGGACCGTATCTCCTTAACTAATTCGGAGAGCGACAGGATGCCGGTCTCCTGCCTCTTCTTCCTGCGGCGGAGCAGAGAACAATCCAGTGGCTTCTCTATCAAAGGAAGGTGCATATACTCAATGGTGACCCACCTGCCACCTCACCGGGCCGGCGTCCTCGTGGTTGTCCATAATGCGGAACTGCAGCTCACCACCGTTGTAGCCGCCCATGAAACGGTACGCGAAACAGACAACTGTGTGATTAGCCGGGCCCCTCTCAACGCTGCTAGGCCTAGGTCCCTCCTCGGTAGGCGTACTCGTTGTCACCGTTGCAGCGGAGGTAATCGCCTTCCTCATCAGCAAAGAGGGCTCCCACCGTAGGGCCCTGCGAGAAGAGGAGCCGCGCGCGCAGCCGCCATGGATTCCAAATCTGACGTGGCTCTTTGTACCGCCGCGGCCCTCTTGTATCTAGTTCTGTAATTGATGCCTCTGTGTCTCCAGCCCCAAATTACTTGGATGTGAGCCACTTGTGTTTTTCTTTGCCTTGTTTGATTGGGTGAAAACTGTTCTTGGACTTGGCGAATGTTGCTGTCGAATGGAATGGAAGCATGGACTTGTGCTGTAGGTTTTTTGTTGTATAAATGATCCAAATGTAATAAAAGCTTTTTTGGAATGTAAGCTAATGGATTCAGAAATGTACTAGTTCAGAAATGGATGTATGGATGCTTCTGTTGAATTCGTGATTGAGCAATCCATGGTTTTGTTGTACATTCAGATTTCTGAGAAGTGTCATGTTTGCTGAATATTGAGAAGTGTCATTGACCAGATACTACTCATGTTCTAGCTCATGTGATTCAAACATTTCAGGATGAGGTAGTGAATGTGATACAGCTAGATGAGTTAGTGAATGTGATACTACTCTTTCTTGATGTATGCAATCAGAACTATGTAGATTTTCTTGAATGTATCAGTTGCATTGATGCTCACTGTTTTATCTTCTTGAAGGCATTGTTTCAATTCTGGAGTCATGGAAGCGTGTACTGTTTTATCTTCATGGAAGCAAACCAATATTAAGAATGTAATACTTTATTGTTGAGCTTTAGAAATGTTAATGTATTGTATTGTTGAGCTTCTGGAGTGATGGACATGTAATGCTTTTAATTTCAAAAATGTGTGCATTACTTCTAATTTTGTACTGTAATATTGTACTATTGTTTGAGAGCTACGAATGGAATGGAATGGAATGGAATTGATGCATGAACAATATTCTTGGTTTTCATTCTTAATATTCTGTTGGTATCAATGAATCTGGTACTATTTTGGAAGCTTGCATCTTGTCAAGAAGGGTAATGTAGCTACAGTACCAATTTCATGGAGAATCAGTGCAGGTCAAGATTCTTGGTTTGCATGGTCAACATTCTGATGTTTGAGAGGTAGGACTGGAATGGAATTGAATTGAATTGATGCATGAACAATAGCAGGAATGGCACTGGCCTAGCATGTTAGGTAAATCATGAATCTATTTTTATTCACATTCTTAATTTTGCCAGTTAACACATCACCATCATGTAACTGCAGTCATTCTGGGTCAAAGCCATCATCAGAATAGTTCTTATTAGTCTGCTGTTGCCTATCATAGCAACCTGAATATCCCTTTGTGATGTCCTCAATGAGAGGATATGCTGCAAAAAAAATATGTCACATGTTGAACCATGAATTTCTATCAAAAAAATTCTTTGGCATTGTGTGCTTATGTCAAAATTCCTTAAGCTCCTTGTGCCATAATCATACACTACTTTGCATAAAAGATTCATTGAATAAATTTTGCATTCAAACAATCTGACATGCATTCAACAGATTGCACCTCACACAACATTGGAGTACAATGGAGTTCACATTACCTGTCTTCAAGCTCACAAATCTACACAAGCTGGTACATTGGAAAATTATATAGTATTTCATTAAAATTTAAAATAACTGAAAAGTAAACTACGGGTTACATCCATCCATTCACTTGCCAATCTTCCAATTAATTCAGCATGATCCTTATTTGTCTCTGTTACAAGCACACCATAGAACAGAATGGCAATAATTCAACATGATCCTTGGGAGCCTTCGAGACCAACTTCTTGTTGCACAACATGATCTGACTCTCTGAGATCAACAAGATGAAGGCCAATCTGTAGTTGTTGCTTCATGTGCGCATTCTCAGAATAGCAACAAATGCCTCAACACAGAACTAGAAAAATCCTGAACATGTAATAATTTTTGTCCATGTTCTCATAGCAAGAAGAGGCTTTGAACACCCACATTTTCTGTGAAATGGTGATACATTCTTACTTGAATTCTATGGCTACCAATACACTTCCATGCTGCCTACTGCAACAATAAGGCAAGAAACAACAACATTCGCCAAGTCCAAGAACAGTTTCCACCCAATCAGACAAGGCAAAGAAGAACACAAGTGGCTCACATCCAAGTAATTTGGGGCTGGAGACAGAGAGGCATCAATTACAGAACTAGATACAAGAGGGTCGCGACGGCACAGAGAGCCACGTTAGATTTGGTGGCCGACACATCAGCTAGGTAGAGGACGGCGGCGGCGGAGCTTCCTTCGTGGGGTTTGTCATCACCGAAGCTCGTGGTAGGTTCGTTGCTTATCGCTCGCGGGATTGGGGATGGGGGAGGTCGGCGTCGGGAGTTTGGGCGGATGGGTGGTGGTGGCGAGGGCTCTGGTCTGGCGACTGGGGGGCGCAGAGGGCTTGCAGCAGGGAGGCGCGGTGGCCGAGTGGCGGTGGCAGAGGGTCAAGCAGGGAGGCTTGGCGGATATTGAATGCTCAGCAGTGAGGAGGGGCACAGACCGGGAGGGAGGGACATGGCGGTGTGGTGACCCCTAACCCTAGCTTGAGACGGGTTTGGGAGGAAGGGGACGATAGGAGCTCGTGGGATTTGGTCTTCTTTGTGTGTGTGTGGGGCGGTAAAATGCAAAAAAAACCGAAGGTGGGAAGGGGGGGGCGCCCGCTCAGATCTCGACCGCTCGGATCAGATCAGACGGCTCGGATTGGTTTTGTGCATATGTTCACAAAAGATGGCTTGTGCACCTGACATGTCGCCGATATATGGTTGCTAGATGAACATGCATTTTGGATATGTAAGCAGGAAAGAGAGGAGAAACGCATCCATTGGCGTGCAGTGCACTCTCGCAGTTTTACACTTTCTGAATTCACACAATTTCTGAATGCACGATGGGCATGATAAGGAAATGTAAAAATTGTGATGGTCCAAGATATAACTGAAAATCGCTAGTCATAAAGTCTGCACATATACAAGTCATGCAACTGGACCTTATGCAAAGGACATGGAAGTATTGAACTCCTTGTATATGCAGGGTTTTTATTTTCGGCCGATTTTCGGCCGAAAACCGGTTCTACCGGTTTTATCGGGCCCCTCCGGTTAGGTTTCAAATCGGGCCCGAAAAGCCCAGTCCATCGGCTCCTCGCTCGCATTCCCGTCGCACGGCCCGGTCCATTTCCTCGCGTATGCGTCCGGATCGACCATTCCCCAATCCCCTCTTCCCCTCTGCGGCGGCTCCCCATTTCCCCATTCTCCAGCTTCTTCCTCCTTCCCGATCTCTCCCCAATCTCTCCCCTGCGGTCCCTGCCCAGGCTCTCGAAGTCCCGATGGCCGATCCTCTTCGGTTCTTCCTCCCCAATCTCTGCCAAGCCACCGCCACCGCCACCGCCACCGCCACCGCCACCTCTCCCTCCAGCCGCCCCCAAGCGCTCCCGGCTGCGAGCGCCTCTCCACTCTACCTCCTATCACCCACACCTTGGCTTGGCCGAGGACGACAACGACAAGGCGGGCGACGCGCCGCGGCAGCGACGAAGCAGGAATGGCAACGGCGACGAAGCAAGAGCCCTCTTGGGGGCTAGGACGGGAGCAGCCGCACCCTGGAGGACGCCAGGGCCGAGGGCGCGCGCCGGTGCGGTGCCGGTGCTCCTGATGCTTGTGCTGTCGACAGTGTTTTGGTCGATTATCTTCGATTTTCAGTCGAATTTTATCTCAATTTTAAATTTTGGTTTGAAATTTTCGGCTGAAATCTGCCGAAATTTTCCGAAAATCGGTTCTATCGGCTCTATCGGTGACCCCCGGTAAAATTTCAAAACCGATTATCGAAACCCTGTGTATATGTACATAATAGGCATCGCTAGCTCAGAGAAACTCCACCTGTATCAACGCGATGCAGCGAGGAGACAGTCCATCTAGCTACCGATCAAATAGTTACAAAGACAGTCCATCTAGCTACCCATCAAATAGTTACAAACATACTATGTTTATTACTTTTATCTGACTTTGAGAATTTGGAGCAAAACAAAATATGCTCGATTTGGCGCCAGTTGATCGGCCTTTCACTTCGGCCTATATTCAAATGACCGAGTAGACATGTATATTGGTTTTCGTTCTTAAAAAAGCGTAATGGGTTTATGAGATGTGTTTATCTGGAGGGGGCCTGAGCTCGGCGTGGATCCGGAGGTGGAACCGCCTTCTTCGTGGGCGACGCGGCTGCTGGAACCGGAATCTATCGCGATCGGGACTCAAACTCTTCGGCGAGGCGGCGGAGGTCTCAAGATTCCGACTCGGCTGCGCGATCTCGATCAAGCGGGTGGATCGTCGAAAGTGAAGAAGACGACTGAATACAGATGAATTCCTATTCTAACATTGACGACTCCACTACCCATCTCAATAATACAATTGCGTGTAAACACGGCATATTTCCATGTGTATGTTGAGCTCAATGATGAAGTTACATTATTTGCATGCGCATGTGAACACAAAATTGAAATCTAGCAGCAGCTACGAATCACAAGTAGAACTGTTCTACAGTTTATTTTTCGAGAACACGCAAGAGTTCGTAAGCAATCTCATGACCTGAAGTTTTCTTAAGTTTGTTACTATTTTCTCCGTTCTAACACAGCAGGATGATGTGCCAGTTTGTTGCTCCGATCCACACATTCCTTTGAGAATCATTCAAGGAACAAGCATGCATGCAGGAGAGCTGCTTGAGAAGCAATCCATTTCGTTTTCTTCAGCTTCCCAAGACTGAACAAAAAACAAACCGTTTCAGATTACTGCAGCTCTGCATAACAGTTACTTTATTCTTGAGACGAAGATGTTACACTATTCGGATCGTCTAGGAGTAGATCTAGCCGGGGTGACGAACCTGATGCCGCGGAGGGGGAGGGTTCGGAGGCCGCCATTGATTCGTTGGTGAAGACGTCGACGTCGATGCAGCAGGCGGCGCGGCTGGTGGCTTCCCGTCACTGGCTGCGCCCCTCACTTAGATCGGGTTTAGAGTTTTTTCGGTGGGGAGGTCGGCTCAGGTCAACCTCGTTATCTGAGCCGCTGGCCCCCACCTCTTTTTATAGCGCAGGGTGACAGGGGCCCTCCAGCCATGGTGGGCTAGGCGCCCTCGATCAGGGCGCGAATCAAAGGCCTAACTGGGCCGTTGGGTCCAGTTAGGTTGGAGATCAATCTAACATTCTCCCCCTTGATCTCAATCTGTACTTTAACTTTAATTACTTTTAACTTTACTCATTCCATCACAGATTAGTGCATAGAACATGTCTCATCGTCACGGTCAATCGCCGATAGATTCAACAGCTACAATACACCTCTCTGTACTGAAATAGTTACCTTAATCTTTTGGGCCATCTTCTAGTCCAGGAATCATAGGCTTTCCCTTAAACCCATGCCGGCTACATGTTCTCTGAACATGTTGGGTGGTAAGCCTTTAGTAAGTGGATCCGCTAGCATCTTTGCGGTACTTATATGCTCAAGACTTATAATTTGATCCCGAACTTTATCTTTCACAACATAGTACTTTATGTCAATGTGTTTGGCAGCACCACTTGACTTATTGTTGTGGGCATACGCTATCGGGTTCATTATCGCATACAACTTAAGTGGTCTATTGATGTCGCCAACCACTTTTAAACCGGTATGAACTTCTTTAGCCAGTTCACCTGCCCCGTAGCCTCATAACATGCTACAAACTCGGCATACATTGTGGACGATGTAGTGACGGTTTGCTTTGAGCTTTTCCACGATATAGCTCCTCCTGCGAGAGTGAACACATATCCGGATGTAGACTTTCTATCATCTCCCGCAAAATCGAATCAGATACCCCACTATATGGAGTAATCTGATCTTCTATATGTCATCATGAGGCCTTTTGTTCCTTGCAAATAACGCAAGACTTTCTTTATCAATTTCAATGTTCTATTCGAGATTGCTCGAATCGCCAAGTAACCCGGTAACAAATGCTAAGTCGTATGCGTGTGCACACTTGAGCATATCAGTAAGCTTCCGAAATTTGAAGCATATGGAACCGCTTTCATTTGATCGATCTCATCTTGGTTCTGGGGCATTGAAAATCCCCATATCTGTCGCCCTTGACTATAGGTGCAGGTGAAGGACTACATTTATGCATCCCAAATTTCTTTAAGACTTTCTCTATGTATGTCTTTTGTGATAGTCCCAATATCCCTTTGTTTCTATCCGGTGAATTTCGATCCCTAGAACGAACGAAGCTTCACCAAGATCTTTCATATCAAAGTTTGAGGACAAAAACTTCTTTGTCTGTAGATGGCAGTCGACATCACTACTAGCCAAGAGGATATCATCCACATACGTGATTAGGAAGATAAACTTCCCATCTTTAAACTTTGCATAAACACGCTTGTCCTCTACATTCTCTTTAAACCCAAATTTTCTTATTGTATGTCAAACTTCAAGTACCACCGTCTTGAAGCTTGCTTTAACCCATAAATCGATTTCTTTAGGCGGCATCCCATTCTTTCATTTCCTTCCATGACAAAACCTTTCGGTTGTGCCATGTAAACATTTTCCTCCAAATCCCCATTAAGAAATGCCGCCTTTACATCCATCGATAACTCTAAATCATAATGTGCTACTAATGCCATTATGATTCTCAAGGAATCTTTACATGAGACCGGAGAAAAGGTCTCATTGTAATCAATCCCTTCTCTTTATGTAAATCCTTTTGCCACAAGTCGCGCTTTGTATCTTTCTACATTCCCTTGGGAGTCAAGCTTTGTCTTGTAGACCCATTTACTGACCCTCTTGTTTTGGCTCCTTTAGGAATAATTTCCAAGTCCTGACTTTATTAGTCTTCATGGACCTCATTTCCTCTTCCATGGCTTCAAGCCATTTTGAGGAATTTTCGCTTCTCATGGCTTCTTCAAATGAGGTGGGATCATCCTCCATTTGAAATTCCTCTCAGATGATAATCTGATAATCATCGAAATAGCCGATCTTCTTACTCTTTGAGACCTCCTCTGGCCTCCTCATTTGGTACATCTTCTGCTTGAGGTCTGCTGTTCTCCCCTCATCTGTGGCAATAGGTTCTATAGGATCCTGAAGAACAGGTTCCTCATTATCATTCATTGTTGCCACAGGAGGAACAATAACAGGTGCTGGCACCACAGTGTCTTGCACCGTCGGTGCAATGACAGCAGTAGTGTGAAGAATGGCTCTTGAATCATCGGAGTGGGCGCATACACCCGCTTCTCTTCAAGATCAATCTCACGAGCTACCATACTTCCTCTCATCATTTCATCCTCTAAGAAGACAGCGTGTCTCGTTTCTACAAACTTTGTATATCTGTCTGGACAGTAGAAACGAAAACCTTTTGACTTTTCAGGGTAGCCAATGAAATGACAACTTACTGTTTTGGGATCAAGTTTCCCAAGGTTTGGGTTAAATACTTTAGCCTCAGCAGGACTCCCCCACACACGTAAGTGGTTTAATGAGGAACTCTTCCCGTCCACAACTCGTCACGGTGTTTTGGGCACCGACTTACTAGGCACTCTGTTGAGAATATGAATGGCGGTTTTCAACGCCCATCCATAAACTCAATGGCGGTGTGGAATAGCTCATCATGCTTCACACCATATCCATCGAGAATGCAGTTGCGTCTTTTCACTACTCCATTTTGCCGAGGTTCGCCGGTGTAGAATATGGGCCACTATTCCATTTTCTGTAAAAACCTTGCAAAAGGTCCAGAACTTGTCCATATGGGGTATGTCGATAGTAGTACTCCCCCACCATCGATCGGACTATCTTAATCTTTAAATCGTGTTGGTTTTCAACTTCACCTTAAATATCTTGAATTTATCCAAGGCTTCATTTCTTTCTTTGATTGGATAAATATATCCAAAACGGAGTAATCATCTGTGAATGTTATGAACGAGTCATAACCATCCACACTTTTCACAGAAAAGTACCACAAATGTCTGTGTGAACAATTTGTAGAACTCTGTGCTTCTTTTTGGCGTCTTTCTTAATTTTCTTTACATATTTTCCTTTAATGCATTCTCTGCATTGTTCTAAGTCTGAGAACTCTAATAGAGGAAGAATTTCATTCTTAACTAGTCTTTCTATTCTCCCCCTCGAAATATGGCCTAAACGACAGTGCCATAATTTCGACGATTCATTATGAGTTCTCTTTCGTTTTCTGTTTACATTCGTAGACGAGGATTCAATTACTTTCTCGCACGCGACGTTCCCATTATCGCATACGACATTCACATCATCACATAATGATAACAAATAAAGCTCATTTTGTAAGATGGCAAGACCAACACATTCTTTATTAAACATTATTTCACACTTGCCATTTCCAAAATTACAATCATAACCATCTTTGTCCAAATTTGAAACACTAATCAAATTCCTCTGTAAAGAGGGAACAAAGAGGACATCTCTAAGTAAAAGATTGGAGCCTTTAGCTAACTCTAATGAAAGATCGCCAACGGCTTCAACTTTAGCTTGGACTCCATTTGCAACTTTAATGCATCTTTCGTTTCTTTGCGTAGTCCTCGTCGAACGGAATCCCTGTAAGGAATTAGCAACATGAACAGTTGCTCCTGAGTCAATCCACCAAGTGGATTTCGAATATTGCACATACAGGCATTCATTTATAAAGGTAATAATGTTCTCACCTTTCTTTGCCATTATCATCTTTAAGTAATCAGGACAGTTCTTCTTGTAGTGTCCCGTCTTCTTGCAGTGAAGACACTGATCTTTGTCTACAGCAAATTTATTCTGTTGAGGCTGATGGACAGAGGCTTTTCCCTTGTTCTTTGAGAAGGAGGTACTGTTGAAGTTCTTTTTCTTGTTATCCTTCACATAGTTGATGGAACCACCATGTGAGGATTTAATTCTTTCCTCCTCTTGCACACACATAGCTATGCACTTTTCTAAGTCCCATTTCTCGGGCTGCATGTTATAGTTGACAACAAAGGTGTCATACTTTTCCGGCAAGGAAGCAAAAATCAAATGAATAAGGAACTCATCCTTGAGAGCCAAATCCATTGGTTTAAGCTTGGATGCCAAATTGCTCATCCTTAGTATGTGCTCTCTTATGCCACTGCCACCACCAGAGTACCTTTCTGTCACAAGCTGCTTAATCAGCTGTGTAGCATATGTCTTTGAAGAGCCAGTAAACTGACTCTTTATTTTCTCAAGGTATTCTGTGACAGTGTCACATTCTGCGATTGAGCCCACAATTGCAGGCTCAATCGTGTTCTTTATCACAGCCATACATTTCTTGTTGGTCAGGGTCCATTTCTTATGCTCAAGGTCATAAGACATCTGTAAGGGAGCTTGATCCCTCTGTCTTTTCTGCCAAGCAGTATCATCCTCATTTTGATCCCTCACCAGTGCCATAGGCTCAGTGGGGCGTCTTTGAGTGAGGACCCATCCACCTCACCAAGATAAACGCTAAGTCTATCTTTTTCTTCCACTCTCCATAATTATCTCCTTTGAGAGTGGAATCTCTCGATACAACCCATCAAGTTGTATCCACCAAAAATTAGTTCAAAGAAAATGAGAACGTAATAGAAAATTATATGCCTTATTTCCAACGTTGGTCAAAAATACGACATACAATTAAATCAATTTTATCTATACATTAAATCTACATCACCGTTGGGCATAAATAGAAATAATGCATAAAATCATCAATTAAAATTATAATACTGTTATTATCAACGTTGGTCAGAAAATAACAATATCATAATTATCTCGATTTATATCTATTTTTCCAAAATTAAATTCTCCCGCTGGTTCAATTTAATAATGAAAAATCAATCAACATTAACTTTTGCAATGAAGCGTAATTAGTCTAAAATAATTCATTATTCGAAGCATTATATCAGACACATTTAATCTCTGAAAAATTAACACGTTGGTGCAAAAATTACGAGATTTGAATCAAATTCTATTCATCAATTAGGCCACCGGACGGAGGCGTGTGAGGCCCGTCGCCGAGGCTTAGGGCCGAGCGAGCGAAAGTCTCTAAAGCGCCCATCGTGCACGGCCGTGCACTCGTGGACGCTGGGCGGGGGGCTTCGCCCCCAGATGTGATCAAATTTCAAATTCACTCAGAATGCTTCAAAAACATTAAAACTCTTTTCGATTTATCGTTCAAAATGGGCATTTGGCCCATATACTTTTGGCCCATAACATACCGCCGTCGGATCCCATCCGACGGCCCTCCATGCGCCACCACCCTAACCCTAGGGCATACCCTTGCCCTCACTGAAAAAATCGGGTCAGATCGGCTCGGGCGGCTCAACAATGGCGGCGTTCTCAAGCAAGGCGAGGCGAAGCAGGGCAGGCGGCTCTCACAGCAAGGCGGCGAAGTCATGGAGGCCCCCGCAAGACGGCGGCTTGAAGCGGCGTCACATGAAAGCAAACGGCAAGGTGGGGGCGGACGCACTCGCCTGGAGCGACGCAAGAAAGCGGCAAGGCAAGAAGGCGATACAAGCTGTGCTGCAGCTGCTGCCCAATGGGCGGTCTGCGGCGTCAGAAAGCGGCAGCGGCCAAGACGCGACGGCGACCATAGCATAGCAGTGCAAAAGGTAAGACCCGATCCTTTTCCTCTTCCCTTTTCTTTTCTTTGATTCTTGTTTGCTCTTCTCGTTAGGGTTAGGGTGCATCCGAACCCTCTTCTTTTCTCTTAGACCCGCACTGGATCTAGATTTTCTTTTTCCTTTTCTAATCAGTTTACCCGTTCTAGATCTAAAACCCTAGAAACCGATGGCTCTGATACCATTGTTACACTATTCGGATCGTCTAGGAGTAGATCTAGCCGGGGTGACGAACCTGATGCCGCGGAGGGGGAGGGTTCGGAGGCCGCCATTGATTCGTTGGTGAAGACGTCGACGTCGATGCAGCAGGCGGCGCGGCTGGTGGCTTCCCGTCACTGGCTGCGCCCCTCACTTAGATCGGGTTTAGAGTTTTTTCGGTGGGGAGGTCGGCTCAGGTCAACCTCGTTATCTGAGCCGCTGGCCCCCACCTCTTTTTATAGCGCAGGGTGACAGGGGCCCTCCAGCCATGGTGGGCTAGGCGCCCTCGATCAGGGCGCGAATCAAAGGCCTAACTGGGCCGTTGGGTCCAGTTAGGTTGGAGATCAATCTAACAGAAGAAACCATAGAGTGCATTTTGCACGCAGGGAACATGCATGTTTTTCATGACAATTTCAATCTGTGGCAAGTGCAGTAGATCTTCCTTTCCAGTTCAGATATTTCCAGTTTAGAGACATACAGTATCATGTCCGTTTGGAGTTTGAGGAATTTGGACGTGTGGAAGCCTCACGCTGTCACGCAGTTTTACATCTTCTCTCACGCACTAGCTATTGTATATAGCCAAGATGGATGATTGACGCAATGCTCGACGATCGGTGCCACTTTCAATTCATTCCTGCAACTCGGACTTTTTATATGCAAAACTTTCACAAGATCTCTACCCTATGACTATCATTTCTTGCTCCTTGTTCAGATGGTAATTCCTTCCTCTCTCACTATGTGAAAAGAGGAAGAATGTAGTTTGTGGTTTGGCGTTCGGCAGGCAACACAGCTGACGCATGGAATATATTTATACTCCTATTGCCGGATCATGTGTAGTGATCAAATGGCAACAACAAGATCTGGCCGGTGGTCAACAGAATAGATTACATAGGAGATTTACAAGGGAGAGATAGAATTAGCTACAACTGTATATACTTGACGTACAAGTATTTCGACACACCACTCTATATAATATACTACATGTTAGGAGGCGCTCAGAGGGAAGTTAATCTTGTTAGTAATGCATATATTTCCAAAACAAAAACAAAAAACTAATTGAGGTGAGAGATTGGAGCAAAACAAAACATGGGTACGTGCGGCTTGAGCAAGAATTTGCTCCGATTAAAACAGCAGTCTGCCTCTGTCTATACTAGTCTATACAAACTCAATTCTTGGCTGCGTAGATACTGCTGTCTTGGAGTAGGGCTTCCTTCGGCGGAGGATGTCTCTGACCGTGAAGTATACCTTACAAATAAGACGTATACCGTACAAGCAAAACGAAGAGACTCATGTGTGTGTTTTTGTGTGTGTGAAATAAACGACGATAGGGTGTACTTTCTGTTATGAATATTGCTTCTATTGAATATGAGGCCAATGGACCAGTATATATACATAAAGTACAGGTGGTGAATATGCACATAACCCCTCATAACAATGGGGAATAACACACTTAGACATATATCTCTAACACCCCCCTCAAACTCATGGTGGATCAACAACATTGAGTTTGGAGAAGTAGAAGCCATGCTGTGCTCGAGTCTGGGCCTTCGTGAAGAAATCCGCTATCCAAGCTCGGAAGGCACATACTGAAAAGCAATCACCTGATCATGCACACAAGACCGCATGAAGGAAGCATCAACACCAATATGCTTGGTGAGCTCATGCTTCACAGGATCACGGACAATACTGATAGCACCTGTACTGTCTGACAAGAGAGGAGTAGGTGCAGGATGTAAACACCAAAATCCTCAAGTAACCACCGTGAGCCAAGTAATATCTGGCTGTTAAGAGAGCCATAGCTCGCAACTCACCTCTGTGACTCGAACGGACACTGCGATCTGTTGCTTTTGTCTTCTAGGCAATGAGAGAACCACCGTAAAAACACAAGAAGCAGAGATAGACCGCGATCGAGGATCGCCGCCCAAGTAGCATCCGAATAAGCTCAAGTCAGAACGAAGCCGAGCGTGGAAAGAAGAGACGGCGAGAGATAGTTCCACGAAGGTATCGCAGAACTCGAAGAAGGTGGCCGTAGTGGACCTGAGTGGGAGCAAAAACGAACTGACTCAGAATGTGGACGGGATAAGTGATATCCGGACGAGTAACCGCTAGGTAGACAAGACTCCCAACAAGATGACGATAGCGAGTCGGATCAGAAAGAGGCTCGCCATCAGAGGGTCGGAGGTGAACATTGAGCTCCATGGGAGTCTCAACAGTACGCTGATCAGTGAGAGAGGCGCGATCAAGAAGATCCTGAATATACTTCTCTTGGGACATAAAGAAACCATCTAGAGTGGAAGTAACCTCAATCCCAAGGAAGTAACGAAGAGGACCAAGATCTGACATAAGGAACTGCTCACTAAGACGAGCCTTGACAAAGGCAATGTACTCAGAATCATCTCTGGTAATGATCATATCATCAACATACAGAAGAAGAAGAGTTCGACCACGAGACGAAGTATGGACGAAGAGCGCAGGATCATGATCACTCGCTGAAAAGCCAGCAGTAGTGACCACAGAGGAGAAGCGCTCAAACCAAGCACGAGGGGCTTGCTTAAGGCCATAGAGAGAGCGACAAAGGCGACAGACCATGCCCACAGGAACAGAATACCCAGGTGGCGGATGCATGTAGACCTCCTCACGCAACTCGCCATTAAGAAAGGCATTATTGACATCAAGCCGAGAATGCACCGATGGCGCAATGACGCCACCGAAAGAAGAGCGCGGACGGTGGTCATGTGGGCCACAGAGCAAAAGTCTCGTCAGAAGTCACGACCATGCTCCTCTTTGGAAGCCACGAGCAACAAGACACGCTTTATAACGCCAAGAGAGCCATCGAGCGAGTCTTAATCTTATAGACCCACTTACACGTGATAGGACGAGAGTGAGATGGAAAAGGAACAAGATCCCAAGTACCAAGACGCCGAGGGCAAGAATCTCCTCGGCCATGGCATGCTGCCACTCAGATGAGTAACAAGATCCGTGAGGAGACAAAGCTCACAAGTAGTCTGCGCCAAAGAAAGACAAAACAGGCGGGGCCGAATCGGTGGCGATCGCGAGAGCGAAGCGAGGAGAAGATGACCCATCAGGGGAAGATGGAGCATCAAAAGAAGATAGAACATCAGAAGAAGATGGCTCATCTGGAAGATCCTCAATACGAGGTCGACGAGTGTAGACGAGTGTAGTGGGGGAGCCTGAGGAGCCGCAGGAGACAAAGCAGGCGGCGATAATGGCGGAGAGACCACTAGAGGAATATGTGGAGACTCAGTGGGACGGGTGGACGAGGGCAAGACAGATATAGGTGTATCTGGAAAGGTCAAAAAAGACAGAGACTCCTCAGAGGAAGCCGAAGGAGAGACAGGACGTGGGTAGAAGGGACGAGACTCATCGAAAGTCACATCCCGAGAAATCCGCATCCGTCGACCAACAGATCCCAAAGACCGAGATAGCCCTTGTGCTCGCATCAGATCCCGTAAAAACACACTCAACAGATCGAGCGGTCGGTTTGGTACGCTCGAGGCGCGAGAAGAACGAGCAAACGCAACCAAATAGACGGCGGCGAGTAGTCGAAGGAGACCACAGAGACGCTCAAAGGGATTACATACGAAGAGCGTAAGAAGGCCGGATGTTGACGAGATAGGTGGCAGTGGAAACAGCCTCGGCCCAAAAGTAAGGTGGAATAGAGGCGGCAATCATCAGAGCACGAGCCGACTCAAGGAGATGACGATGCTTGCGCTCAGCAACCAAGGTAGTTAAAATCACGATCCTACTCGTAAAGTCGTACGATCCCACGATCCCACGACGACCTGTCGATCCAGATCGCACTCTGGATCGGAATCAGGTAGGATCATGGTAGAGTCGCGATCCAAAGGGTAGAGTCGTGTAGAATCGTAGGGTAGAGTCGTGGTAGAGTCGCAAAAAAGAAAAAAATTGCAATTTTTTCTTTTTTTTTTTGCAATTTTTTTAGAGGCCCGGTTTTGCTGATATTTTGTTTTAGAGCAAAATTTGTTGATATTAATTTCTGAGATTGAAACTATAAATAAATAAGGAACATGCAAAATATTATATCAGTGTGGCAATGCTAGTACAAATATCTATATTATGAGTTATGACATGAGCAATCTTGAGCTTGATAATGATAAGCTATTTTTATTCCTATAGTATGTCGAGCCGCTTTTAAGGAACATGCAAGCGTTGCAATTAGATATTGATTTACAAAACTTGTGAACATTTCTCATTAATTGTAGTAAACTAGTCAAGGCCATTGGTCGTTTCTCCGTAGTTCGTAACTATATCACCCATCATGTTAGTACCATTATGCTTTTCTGTTATGTGATAAGATGCCGTTTCTTCTTATAGCATGGGACTCAATGTGGCCGACCTTGTTGCAAGATAGGAGCGGTGAGGACGGCCACCTCCAGATGGAGGCGGCCACCATCACTGTGGGCACCACGGAGGAGGCAAGCAGTCAAGCGTGGAGCCGACGTGTAGCAGTGGACGAGCCATGCAGCACAGAGGGGAGTGGCATCGCATCAAAGACCACTCAAAGTAGTCTCCTCCGCTACATCTCGGTAAGGGCCTCTAGGAGAGTGACACGAGGTGGTGTGCAAGGAGCCGGGCACGCCTGCTCGAACTCAGGGGCGGCGTAGTAAGGAACTCAGAGACCAGCTGAAACTCTGTGTCAAGATGTACAATTAGGCAAAGACGGATAGGAGCGACAACCAACAGTGCGGAGAGAGTCCAACTGACGCCAGACAGCAGAGCTCTGAGAGTAAAAAGCGTCAACAGTAGCATCACCCTGCTGAAGAGAGTGCTCCTGGCGGACCACGGACAGGTACAAGGCATCACCAGAGGGCTCAGAAGGCCGACGAAGGTGTGTCCACATCTCGAAAGCCGAGGAGAGTCCTGAACCTCGTAAGAGAATTGAGGCCGACACCGGCAATGAGGACAAAGAAGAGCTCGAAAGCGCCATCGTCGCACTCATCGAGTATAGACGATCGATTGATCCTGTAGGAATCGGTGGCCTCTTGGTAGGCGAGAGGCAACAGATCATCAACAAAGTGAGCGGCCTCAACAACAATTTTTGTCTACCGTCAGGCGCGCGGACAGTATAGGTCTCGTCGGAGGAGTAGGGCAAGGCGCGATGACATCGCCAGAGAGGATGCCCAGAGACGAAGACCACGCATATGAATGCGCATGTGAGACGCGAAGTCGGTGTAATTAACACCATCGAAGATCACCGCAACGAGGAGAGAAATTACCCATTGGTAGGCGGTCTTTGACAAAGACGGCGACTAAGGCAACGAAGTTCAACAAGCGGCTACCGACGACGCGGCGGTTAGATCGACGTTTTTTTTGCTCTCCTTTTTTTACTCTTTTTTTTTTTTTTTTTGCTTTTTTTTTTTTGGCCGCCCGTCTCGGTCAAATTTCAAAAGTGTAGAGCCATTAAAAGGCACACGGGAACCAAACTAGGGTTCCTCTGCTTTTGACGGCGGGGCTCAGGGCAAGCAAGGCGGGCGGCGGCGGGCTCGAGCGGCGGCTGGGAAGTGGCGGCGTGGCGCTGGAGAGGGCGCCTCCGAGCGGCGACGCGGCGGAGGAGTCTCCGAGCGGCGACGGCGGCGGCGGGAGGAGTTCCTCCGAGCGGCGGCGGCGGGGCGAGAAGTTTCCTCCGAAGCGGCGACGGCGACAGATTGGCGGCGCGTGGGAGGCTTTCGGCGGCGGCGGCGGCGGGGAGGCCAGGCGCTAACCAGAAGGCGGCGGCCCGAGACTTCCGGGCGAAGAGACGGGCGACGCGTCCGGCGGCGACGACGATCACCAGGAAGCCGAGGGCCGAGCGGGAGACCGCGCTAGAGCGGCGGCGGGCCGAAGAAGGGACACGGATCCCGCGAAGAAGCCGATGCGACCGACAATGGAGCGACGGATCGGGCGGGGAGGCCGACGAGACGACCACGAAGACGAAGCAAAGGAGCAGAGGCAACGAGGCGGCTGTCACGTGAGACACGTGGGAAACCCTAACCCTAGTTTTTGCTCTGATACCATGTTATGAATATTGCTTCTATTGAATATGAGGCCAATGGGCCAGTATATATACACAAGGTACATGTGGTGAATATGCACATAACCCCTCATAACAATGAAGAATAACACACTTAGACATATATCTCTAACACTTTCTACTTCAGAGCATCAGACCCTGAAACTAGTGATTGATGAATAGGTCTCTCTGTTGTTGCCATATCCGGCTTCCATTAATACAAGTGTACAACTTCCAATTTTATGCTTCATTGTCTGTATATTAACTGACTTGAGCGCTTGTGTATATACTCTCTTCCCTATAAAAGGAGTCAAAGTAAACTTTAGATTTTGTTTCGGCTCGACCGGTGCAACGAACGAGAAGATACTTCCTTTTTTCGAAATCCAATAAGTAAGGAGAAGAGGGTACATAGATAACAGAAGGACCGTCTCTACACGCAACGAGAAGATACTGACAATTTAGAAATTGACTTCGTAAGTTTCACTTAAATCAAGGTAGCTAAGCTGAGAGCCTGAGGACGATGAATGGGCCGCAGAGGCAGCCTGTTCGGCCTTATAGGGCCGTCAGACAAAGGGCCTAGTTTTCCGCTATTGTACGGCCCGCGATCGGAAGGAGATGGGCTCATATCTCTGGGCCTCCTCGGACCACTGGGCCAGATATATTGCCTGATGGATGCCCCTGGCGGCGCTGGTCATACGATGGTGATGTATGCATTATAGGTGAACCGAATTGCCTGGCAAACCATTCTCAACTGGTCAGTTTCTCAGACTGTTCAGTCCTTTGTATTCCTTTTCTCGTTCTCGAAAAGAAATTTAGAAAATGGAATAGGGGAGGAGATTCTTTATATGTAAGTACTGTTGAAAACATATTTTCGTCAGAAATATGGAAATGTGAACAGAGGTTTTTTAGTTTGTCTGGCACTATTCTTTTCTGTAATCTAATGATATATACGGTTAAAGGTTTTCTGTACTAAACAAAGCAGGCTACTCATTTAAGCAAATCATTCGTTTTTTTTTTCTGAAGGAAAGAGCAAGGAGAGCTGCTTGAGAAGCAACCCAACCGTTTTCTTTCAGCCTTACAACATTGAACAAACCGTTTCAGATTACTTCAGCTAGCTCTGAATAACAAATTTCTCCAACTTCGCGCCCGCGCAGCGAGGGCGATAACAGTTACTTTCACAAGTCTCAATTCTTCAAACGAAGAAACCAGGATAGCCTCCTATCACCGGAAACTCCGAGATAAGGACTGCAGATACAGCGCATATTGCACGCGCGGAACATGTTTTTCCTGGCAATTTCAATCTGTGGCAAGTGCCGCACATCTTCCTTTCAGTTTACAACTTTACATCTTCAGATATTTCATTTGAACGTATGGAGTATTTGTCTCCAAGAAGCAAGGACTGCACGTTTTCTTCAGTGATAGATAATTCGATACTACCGACAAAATCCGCAGCTATCCTCTTGCAGCCATTGCAGACTGCTGCTGTAGTAACCAGCAACCCATTCTTGATCAACTCGACAACAGTGTATGTACTGGTAGAAACCCTGACATTTCTTGACCCAACTTGACAACACACAACAAGGTATGGGCTATAAGAGGTGAATTTTTATGCGACATTTTCGGTACTACTCCTAGAAGTCTTGGCATTTCTACCTAATCTTACTTTTTTCTTACACCTATTACCATTCGTTCAGTGAGTGATGCATCATGCGTCACAAACACTTCTAGTACGTAGCTTCCAGATTACCCTAGCAGGTGAATTTGAGCTGGCTGGCAAGAGAAATCTTGATGGAATTCTGTCCTCGCACTTGGCATCATTATTGTCCAAGCAACCATGCAATCTTTCTTTCCACTTGTAAGAAAAGAGATCATCATCGATCAGACCGCTAATCGTGCCGAGGCGTCGCTTCAGAGGAAAACTGCAAGCTCGTGCCATGATGACACATATGAACAAGGGAGACTTTTTATCACAATCTCTTTTTATCTTATACTAGTACTAACAACACATCACACCTTTCCTTGTTTTTTTCTGTTTGGGTCAACGTGAAAGGCCCCAAGAACCTAACGGTGACGTCGTGTAAGAGCCACAGGTGCGAAGAAAGTTTTTTCTCCTCGAAAGTAGTACCATTAGGAGGTTGTTGTCATCTATTTGGTGTGAAGTTTGACAGAGGAGGTCATGCATTCCAATGCCATTGAATTGACCGAAGACGAGAGAGAATATATAGATCAGAAAGGCTACGTGTAGTATGATCCAAATAAGACTAGGTGGTGCTCAAGGACAAGCAGGTCCCAATCCCTGGGAGAAAAAAAGGCTGTACTTGCGGCTTTGAAACTCGTGTTCTCTCGTCGTCGTTGCTGACGTGAACAACCTGCAAAGCTGCTTCTTCTCGCTGTGCTTGCCGCCGAACCGACAGTTAGGCGGGCGTGCTGCGGCTGACTGTGATTGGCTTGGGGTTTGGACATCACCTAATGGTAATTATAGAGATAATTGTATCACATCTATATTTATGAGTTATAGAATAAATGCTATTATGCTTTTTTGGATGACTTATCATTTATAAAGATTAACAAGTATGCGACTTGTTGGTGAAGCCCCTTAACTTATATGATGTCATTCTAAATCACTACTACAAAAAAGCTAATACTGGACGTCTCATCACAGACGGTTTTGGTTTAGAGACCGTCTGTGTTACTGGCTGAGCTAAAAACCGTTTGTGAAGAGATAATATCACAGACGATTCATGTTGAAAACCGTCTGTGATACTTTACAGACGGTTCTTGTTAATAACCTTCTGTGATAATACTACATATCATAGACGGTTTTCAACAAGAACCGTCTGTAAAACATCACAGACGGTTCTTAACAATAACCGTCTGTGATATTACCACATATCACAAACGGTTTTTTGTTATAACCGTCTGTGATAATATCGCTATAGCTCCACGGCGAGTTTCACGGCTGACTGTGATTGGCTTGGGGTTTGGACATCACCTAATGGTAATTATAGAGATGATTACATCACATCTATATTTATAAGTTATAGAATAAATGTTATTATGCTTTTTTGGATGACTTATCATTTATAAAGATTAACAAGTATATGACTTGTTGGTGAAACTCTTTAACTTATATGATGTCATTCTAAATGTATCTCTGGTCGGATGTTACTAGTCGGAATACTAGTGACTTATCGACCAACACATGTATTGATTGATAACAATATTTCACCTGTCATGGATATGGGGATATCGAATCAATAATGTGAGCACATGTTAAAGAACATGGTGTTGGATTGACCCACCTTGAGACACTATTGAGATTGTTATGATTTTATGTGTCATCAGTTGGTCTCAAGCAATGATAATGTATAATTCTTACACTTGAGATCAGCATAGTTTCCTATATTTGTAATAGTATACACTACTACAAAACAAAGCTATAGTAGGCGCCCATTCTGAGCGGTTCGCCTTTGGAACCGCTCTGTTGGGTCATCCCGACTGCGGGTGGCGCGGGCCGACTATCACGAGCGGTATTTTGTAGAACCGCTCGTGATAGTCATCATCACTGACGGTTCATGAATAGAACTGTCAGGAATTATCACGACGGTTTTATTCACAAACCATCAGTGATAATTCACCAATCACGAGCGGTTCTCAATAAGAACCATGCGTGATAATACCTGACGGTTACGAATAAGAACCGTCTATGATAATTAGTTATCACGAGCGGTTCTAATTAAGAACCGTTTGTGATATCTCGCTATCCTCGCCAAGACCGCCTGCGCTGCGCCAAGACCGAGGCCCTATGTCACAGAATGGTTCTTTAATAGAACTGCTCAGGAATGATCCTGACAGTTCTATTAAAAACCATTTGTGATAGGTGCTATCACTGAGCGGTTCTTAACAAGAACCGCTCTCGATTGTTAGGCGGAAACGAAAATTTAAACATAATGGGCGGGCTACCGAAACTCGCTTTATATAACCAACATCTCCTCCTCTGCGGTCTCTCCTCCTCACAGCTCATACCTCCATCTCCTCCTCTTCCGTTTCTCCTCCTCACACCTTGCGCCCCGGCCTCCGCCGAGCTTGTCGCTGGCGGCCTCCACTTCGTCGCCCCGGCCACCCACGACCTCGTCGCCCTGGCCTCCCACGACCTCACTCTCTCTACTCCCCCCTTTTGCTTTGTGATGTGGATTACTGAGTTGATGCTACTGTGATGTGGGTGATGCTACTGTGATGTGTGTAGTTCATGTTGAGTTATTTGGTTTGGGCAAAAATATAGATGGTAGATCACGCACCGTTCGGTAAAATCATCATAACTTTTGCATACGAACTCCGATTGCGACGTTCTTTGGCTCGTTGGAAAGCTAACAAAAAGCTCAATCCGAAAATCCATAAGACAAGGTTAGATTCTCTTCGCGAGGTCTCGACAAAGTGAAAACCCCAAAAAATGTCGTTTAGGGCCTCTAAACGGCCTCCGAAGTTTTAGCAGCCGTTTTCGGTTTTTTTTTGCCACAGAAAAGGCTATCACGAGCGGTTCTAAACAAGAACCGCTCGGAAAATGTCATCACGAGCGGTTTGTAAATTAAACCGTCGGTGATATTCTCGGATCCTGAGCGGTTTTGATGAAATCCGTGCGTGATAATAGCCTTCACTGCGGTTTCAACAAAAACCGCTCGCGGATATGCGTATCACGACGGTTTTGAACCGCTCAGTGATAACTACCGTTATTACAGACCAACAAATATAGGCGGTTCGAAAAATGCTCAGTGATGACGGTTCGAACCGCTGCGTGATGAGGCTTCTTGTAGTAGTGATACTTAGGGGTTGTCAAACGCTACTCCGTAACTGGGTAATTATAAATGTAGCTTTTTGGGTATGTTATGAAACATGTAGAGAGATGTGACTGGTCGGATATATGATTTGCCCCTCCTAACATAACAGGAGAGATATCTCTGAACCCCTCGATGTGGTCGGATAAAGAAAGTGTATGGCCGTGCTACTAATGGTCAAAGAGTCATCCACATGGAGTTATTTGTCACTTGATCGAGAAAAGTATTGAACAGTTTATGAATGACAAAATAACTCACCTAGAGTTCAACCAGATATCGTGATGCAAAGGGAGAATATGCAAGCAGATCGTTCGGTCAGGCCAGATCTTGAACCGATCGTATAGATCTGGTGATCGATCAGAAATCGGTGAACATAATCACTAACTGGTCGTAAGGAATTACAAACTGGTCGTAACTAAATATGAACTGGTCGTATAGAGATACGAGCTGGTCATAAGTGATAATGACTTAGTTGTGGATCATATTACATAAAGTTCGTTCAATATAATATTTATGTTTGTTTAGGAATCGTTATGTCCTGCTAGGAACCGCTTACAACTCGTGGTCGGAAAGGAGTTTTCGAGTTGTAACCGATTACGCATGAACCTACAGGGTCACACACTTAATGGGTTGGAACAAACGAGTTCGGATAGGATCCGTTATGAGCTCTTTATAAGGGCATGCATACGACTATTGGGATTGACGTGAGTTGCTCCACCAAAACCCTAACCGCCATCTTCTCGAATGCTCTACCGTGCGCGTTGGTGCTAGCACACCGACATACAGCTTTCCACTTCTGGACGTGTGGATACCGTAGAGGTGCTGCTACGGTTGCTGCTGTACTAATCAATGACGATCCGCGACCTACGCAAAGAACATCATAGGTTGCTGGAGGAGACAATCGATACCGAGTACATTGGACGATTGACTACGACCACTTCATCGACGCGCTCAATGTTGGATCAGACTACTCTAGCTCTTTTTCTGCTACACTGCGCGTCTAGTGGTAATGATCTATAATCTATTACTTGTATGGCTTCTTAGTTTACGTGGTAGAATTTTTTAAATTACCAACTAGTGTAGCCTATCCATATCTCTTCACCTGTCGTGCGGCTTGCGCCAGTCTGATCGTGGCCGGAGGCATATATGGATTTTGGCCATAATTAGCTGCACTAATGTTGTCCGATCGTTAAGGTACCGAGCGTGCAGATCTCAACCATTTGGGTCGTTCACATAATGCACTGCCGTTATAGGTTATAACAGAAACGCAGCGTCTTAACAACAAACGGTATTAGACGTTGAACAATATGTTGTAATTGAAAATTTACTACCGAGATGTGCGGTGGTAATACTGGCGTCATGTAATATTAGGGCACGACTACGGGCCGGACATACGGTGGGAGCCTTTCCACCGTACGGTCCTAATCCCCCATTGCAACATAGAGAAATAGATGCAACATTTCATATTAAAAATTATGCAACAAATGTTCTCCTTGTGTGCAACAATTTTTTTCACGGTTTCTGGATATCATGCGGATAGGCCCATGATCTTAGGATGATGAAACAATTGGCAATGGTGCTTTTGGTTTGAAGTTTCAAGCGTTTTCGACAAAGTTTCTCTCTGTCAGGTCTTTGGCGGTCAGACCAGCCAGAACGGCGGTTTGACCGATTTTTGTGCTGATTTTTTTATGTTAGTTGTGAACTGATTTTGGGATTAGTCATATTCGCGTTTGATAATGCATATGTGTTGCATATTGCATGTTTTGGCTAATGTGGGTCAAGTTGTGAAGAACTTGTTCCCGGATTCGTGTTTGCCTGTCTATTGCTGTGCAGGTGGCTTACAGATCAACGACGGTCAACGGCGAGGAGGATCGGGACTAAGCTTGGAGAGCTGAAGTCCAGAACGATTGTGGATGCCGGTTGAGGTCAAGTGACTCAAGCATGGCGCAGGATTGGACAAAGAGGATCGAACGGGCAGTTCGATGCAGCTGGTTGGATCAAGTGGCGCGGGGGTCGATGCAAGTGCCATGGAGGTTCCGGTGGGATCTGGACGGGAGAGACTTGCCGACATGATGAGAGCCGTTGATCATCCTACACGTGGCGAAGCATAGATGTGTTTCGCGCAATTTGGACTCGGTCTTCGGAAAAGATCGAGAAGGGGTATTTTGGTAATTTTACCAAATACCTCCTTGGTGACCTAATGCCAACCCGCGGTGCAAGACGGAGCGTCAAGAGGTGGATTAGATCAAGAAAAGTGAAGACGGTTCTTTAAAATGCGTGCGTGTGTGACCCGTTGATGTTGGGCCTTAATGGGAGCCCATTAGGGTTTAATCTTCTAGAAGCTTCAATTCTAAAAGGTTTTTAGGGTTGGTGGCTGCCATATAAAAAGATTGGGAGATGGGACGTCTGGGGTTTCCTGGAAAAAGAGGAGCCCTTGGCGGCGGCAGCTTGTAGCCTCTTCGGGAAAACAGAAAATTCAAGGGTCGACGGCTGCTCAATCAAGGGATTGCAGTGTCTGTAATGGAGTGCTGTTTTCTTAGCTCATGTGTGTGAGAGGACTCTTACTGTGTATGATTTGAAGTGCTTTGATGTTGCAGTGAGTTGATCCAAGAATCTGGTTGTTTGCTGTTTTACATTTATTTATTGCCTTGGGCTGCCATCATTGATCTTGATCAATCTTTGTTTTTAATTCTCGTATGCGTTTCTTTGGTTTAGATTAGTTTACTGCTAGAGGCTGTGTGGTGTTTCGTCCATAAGAGATAAAAGTAGATGTATTTGCTTTGAGAAAAAGATTTCCATCTACTAATTGCTTCCAGCGCTTGATCGGCTGCAGTTTCTTTTGTACATTCTTGTCGGCTCTGTGTGTTTGATGTGGCACACACTGTGCGTGTGGCATCTCCTGGAGGCTACTGTCTTGTGCACAAGAACATAGGCCGGCAGAGGTTGTGTGTGTCGACCGAAGAAAAATCATGTGATGGCCTTAGTGCTGGCGATGACCATGTCGACTTGATTGGAGCGACAGGCAGACATGCGCAGCTTTGAAGGTTTTTGCGTTGAGCTTTCAGATATGTGTGGCTGCACCTTTTTGCTTGTGTCGTGCTCGTGAGTCGAGAAGCCATCTAAGGAAATGTTGATGGCTCGCAGGAGGCACCTCCAGCAGCGATTGCCTTGCCTGCTGGTGGCCTTAGTGATGTGTTAGGCCTTTCTTACTGCTGCGTCAAAGATTCTTTGGCCTTGAGTTAATCTCCGTAGAATTGATTGATTTGACCTTGCTAGTCATCTATCTATTGCTTGTGGCATTGAGAAAATCCAGTAGAGATCGGCTTGTGCGTGACTAGCAAGAGAGTATATAGAATCTTGGTGCATTCAGTTTCATCCACTAGTTTTTGTTCTAGCCATTAGTTTATTACTAGTTAGTACCTCTTTGGTTTTTGCTTGTGCTCTGCCGTGAGAGGATGCTTTGGATTTTGTGCATGCGGTTGTGAGTTGTTTTTGGTCTTTTGCTTCGGGGTTTGATCAGATTCAACACAGGTCATCCGCTATGCCTGTATGCAGATCTTCATAGCTTTTATAGCTATTGGAGTGAAAGTAGTGTTGAGTTCGATCGAGGAGAAAAATAGAGAAAGCGTCTATTCACCCCCCCCTCTAGGCGCCTTTCCGGTCCTACAATTGGTATCAGAGCCGGTTAGCTCTTCTCATAGATCTTAACCGATCTGAGGAGCCATGGCGTCAGACAAGTATTCCACCAAACCGCCTGTGTTTGATGGAGTCGATTTTTCATACTGGAAGGCTCGCATGTATGCCTACATCGAGGCTCAAGGGCACGCTATTTGGCTTAATGTCAAAAATCCATATGTCGTGCCAGCCAATGACGATGTGATCACTCCAGATGTTGAGGCTAATAGCAAGGCTCGGAACTTTCTGATCCAAGGTCTTAGTCGATATGAGTTTGAGCGCGTGGCTCATTTGAGGTCTGCTCACGAGATCTGGAGGACCCTTTGTGACTACCACGAGGGCTCTACTACGATCAAGGAAGTGAGACAGAATCAGCTCAAGAAAGAATACTCAAAGATCGAACAAAGGCCTGGTGAGTCTTTAGATGAGCTATGGGGGAGGTTCTCCAAGATTCTCCATGATCTTCGCACTGTTGATCTTGTTTTCACTGAGTCTGAGAATGGACGCCAGCTTTTGGGTGCTCTTGATGTGAAGGTCTAGGGGATGAAGATCACATCCATCAATGACAACACTGTCATGAGTGAGCTTACCATGGATAAGCTCTACTCGAGGTTGAAGACACATGAGATTGACTTTATCTCGCGTCTCCCCAAGACAGAGTCGATGGCTTTGGTGGTCGACCCATCTAAGGGTAGCTCTTTTGATTCCTTTGATTTTGGCTCATCTGGTTTTTCTTTGTCCGCTTTACACTCTTTGAGCGATGAGCAGCTAGAGAGGCTACCTGAGGATGATTTAGCCCTCCTATCCACCAAATTCTCGAGAGTTTACAACAAGGTGAGGAACAGGAGGAGAGGTGGCCCGGTCACTTGCTTTGAGTGTGGTGAGCCAAACCACATTCGTTCCAGATGCCCCAAGCTGAAGGGCAAGGAGGAGAAGAACTTCAAGAAGCGTCCTCAAGCTCGGGATGCGAAAGCCAAGAAGCCAAACTATCGCAAGTTAAATCGGCCCAGTCCTTGCCGCTCTTGAGAGTGTTGACATGAGCGATGTGGACTCGGAGACGGAGGACGACGAGGATGACTCCCATGGCAATAAGAAGGCCCAGGACTTCACCGGCATGTGCTTTATGGCTAGGGACAGCCACGACGTCGACTCCTCCAATGACGACGACCCTTTCAGCGATCCCGATGAGGTATGTCCCTCACTTGCGGATATGAAACGTGCTTTGGTCATTGCTGAATAAAAACTGAATAAGCAAGCAAAAAATGATTAAGAAACATGACACCATGATTGATAACTTGAACCTAGAAGTTGTTAAGCTCAAATCCATTGATCCTGTTGACATTTGTGATGTTTGCTCCTGCTTGAAGAATGAATTGTCTAATATGAAATCTGCTCATTCCTCTGTTGTGAATCAATTGAAAGATGCTCTTGATGAACTAGAATCCCTCAAGTCTAGTCCTGCTTGCATGAACGCCATTGCTTTAGATGTGACTACTGTAGATGATATCCCTTTGCCTTGTTCAAATTGTGCTTTGCTTGAACTAAAATTGGATAGTGCTACAAAAGAATTGATGAAATTTGATGCTAGTTACACCTGCTCTCATTGTGAGAAAAATAAGACTAAAATGAAAGAAATAACTGAAATGGTCCTTCACTCTAAATCTGCTTCATGTGAAAACTGTCTTAAACTCACAATTGAGAATGATGCCTTAAACAAGACTCTTAAGGAGAAAGTTAAAATTGAACAATCCATGTCTATGACTGCTTCCAAGAAAGTTGTTGATTCTAATTCTTGTGATCTTTGCATTGAAATTGGGCATAATGTAGATAAGATACAAGAAGCTTTTAGAGTTAAGTTCAAAGAGCAGTTAGATAGGATTAGAGATGACTATTGTGTGTCTTGTGAGGCTTTGAAAGTCGAGGTAGCTCACTATAAGGAAAAGTCTGATAGGGCTAGCAAGTCAAACAAGTGTGCCTCATGTAAGGAGCTAGCCAGACAAAATGACTACCTTAACAGGACTCTTGAGAGATTTACTAGTGGGCAGAAGAACCTTAACATGATTCTAGACAAATCTAAGGTGAGTGTGAACAATAGTGGCCTAGGATTTAATTCCCTAGAGCATTCCAAGAATTATCCACCTAAAGTTATTAGAGCTGCTGAGAGTGGTCTGTTTGAGATAGAACCCCCTAAGCCATCCAAGATAGTCTTTAAATCTGCTGGTTTTGCTCAAACCCCTTCTAGCAAGATAGGTGTTTCTACTTCATCAGGTCTGACCCCTCAAAAGGTCGAGTACCATTGCACCTTCTGCAAGAAGGATGGCCACATAGTTGAGTTCTGCTTCCATAGAGCCAAGATTGAGAGGAAAGAGAGGATGAGTGCTTTGAGAACCACTAGAGGAGTTCCTTAACCTGCTGTAGTCTCTAGAGCTAGGCAGCCTGTTTTTCCTGCTAGACATAGGCCTAGGTTCGTAGAGGACTTCTTTGACTCCTTTGGTGGCTCTAGGCAGTGCTTTGGGTTAGGATATCGTGAGGAGAGACCATAGGTAGCATCTAGACAGGGGGAGTACTGACCTTTTGGTAGGTCGATTCGGAGAGGTCTAGGTGTTTCTCGTGTGCATTCTTATGATTTTGCTCCTAACCATTTTACTGCTGCTTTTTCTGTTTTGCCCAAGCATCGTGTGACTCAGTACTGGATTCCCAAGTCTTTTATCACTAACTTGAGATCGAGGCACGAGATATTTCCTGTTCATGCTTTGTAGGTCCGTCGTGCGAGGAAGGAGGACATATGGCTTGTTGACTCCGGGTGTTCTCGACACATGACTGGAGACTCTAGATGGTTCTCCTCCCTCACACGTGCATCCGGCAATGAATTGATCACATTTGGGGATGCCTCTACCGGGACCGTGACAGCCAAGGGCACAGTGCGCGTCAACAACAAGTTCATGCTCAAGGACGTCGCTTTGGTAAGTAAGCTAAGGTATAATCTGCTATCTATTTCTCAGCTGCTTGATGAGGGTCTAGAGGTGAGATTTAAGACTGGTGAGTGTAGAGTTCTAGATTCCTCTGGTGAGCTTGTCTTTAAGATCTCTAGGTTTGAGAGAATCTTTTGTGCTGATTTCAGTATCTCTTCTGCTTCTAGCCCTAGGTGTCTTGTAGCTTCTGACTCCCATGATCTAGTGTTGTGGCATCGTAGGCTTGGTCACATAAGCTTCGACCACTTGACTAGAGTCAGTAGCAAGGATTTGATTAGAGGTTTGCCTAGGCTGAAGGTTGTTAGAGATCTTGTGTGCACACCCTGTAGACATGGCAAGATGGTTTCTGCTTCTCATCCACCTCTTACCTTAGTGATGACAGATGGACCTGGTCAGCTTTTGCACTTAGACACTGTTGGTCCTTCTAGAGTTCGGTCAGCTGATGGGAAATGGTATGTGCTTGTGATTGTGGATGATTACTCCAGGTATTCATGGGTTTATTTTCTGGTTTCTAAGGACGAGGCATTTGGCTTCTTTAGAGAGTTGGTCCTTAGACTTGCTATTGAGCTTCTTTGGAGCTTTGAGAGCCATTAGGAGTGACAATGGGATGAGAATTCAAGAATTCTTCCTTTGCCACTTTTCTGACCGATAGGGAATTGAGCACCGATTTTCTTCACCTAGAGTTCCCAATGAGAATGGTGTTGTAGAGAGGAAGAATAGGACCCTTGTAGAGATGGCTAGGACCATGCTAGATGAGCATTCCACACCTAGGAGGTTTTTGGTGAGGCGATCTCTCCGCTTGTTATATCTCTAATAGGGTATTCTTGAGATCTGTGATTGGTATGACTTCGTATGAGCTCAGATTTGGTCATAAGCCCAAAGTGTCTCATTTCAAAAAATTTGGTTGCACTTGTGCTTCATTCTTAAACATGGCAACCTTGATAAATTTGAATCTAGATGTTCTGATGGCATATTTCTTGGATATCCTGCTCATTCTCGTGGCTATCGTGTATTTAATTTTGACACTAACAAAGTTGTTGAGACTTGTGAAGTCACTTTTGATGAGGCTAGTCCTGGTACTAGACCCGATGATGTAGGTACACAGGTTTCTGAGAGCATCTTCGTCAATGATGACTCTGAGGATGAGGATCCAATCCATCCTCAAGTTCCTTTTGACTTGGTTGGAGAACCTGCCTCAACTACACCAACTTCAGATGAGCAGCCTCTTCCTACTTTCACCGACGATCAGAGTGGCTCTATTCCTACCTCCACAGACCGTGAGGTAGAGGCCACTTCTGCACCAGAAGCTCCTCTTCATATCCAGCGACGACATCCACCTGAGCAGATGATTGAGGATCTTCATGAGCGAGTCACTCGCTCCAGGTTTATTTCTCCTGATTCTCATGCACATTCTGCTTTTGTCGCGTCTTTTGAACCCCGAGATGTCACCTATGCTTTATCTGATCCCTCTTGGGTTAATGCCATGCACGAAGAACTTGAAAATTTTGAAAGAAACAATGTCCGGACCTTAGTTGAACCTCCACCTTATCATAATGTAATTGGAACAAAATGGGTTTTCAAAAATAAGCAAAGTGAGGATGGGTTGGTAGTTCGCAATAAGGCTAGGCTTGTAGCTCAAATGTATTCCTAGGTAGAAGGTTTAGACTTTGAGGAGACCTTTGCCCCTGTAGCTAGATTGGAAGCCATTCGTATTTTGCTAGCATTTGCGGCATCCAAGGGCTTCAAGCTATTTCAAATGGATGTCAAAAGTGCTTTCCTGAATGGTTTAATAGAAGAAGAGGTCTTTGTCAAGCAACCACCTGGTTTTGAAAATCCCAAGTTCCCAAACCATGTTTTTAAACTCTCCAAAGCCTTGTATGGATTGAAGCAAGCCCCTAGAGCTTGGTATGATAGGCTTAAGAGTTTCCTGCTTAAAAATGATTTCAAAATAGGATTGGTTGATAAAACCTTGTTCACTTTCAGACATGGCAGTGACTTTTTGTTGGTTCAGATTTATGTGGATGACATTATATTCGGTGGTTCCTCTCATGCTTTGGTGTCCAGATTTTCAGATTCTATGAGCAGGGAGTTCGAGATGAGCATGATGGGCGAATTGACCTTCTTCCTTGGTCTTCAAGTCAAGCAACTGAAAGAAAGCACCTTCATTCATCAAAGTAAGTATACAAAGGACCTTCTTCGACGCTTCGACATGGGAAGTAGTAGGCCAATGTCTACTCCTATTGCTACGACTCACCGTCTTTGGACCTCGATGAGGATGGAGAGCCGTGGACCGTATGAGTACCGCAAAGATGATCGGCTCCCTCCTCTACCTCACAGCGTCGAGGCCGGACATACAATTCGCTGTGTGTCTGTGCGCCCGATTTTAGGCTTCCCCTCGAGCTTCTCATCGTCAAGCAGTGCGTCACATATTCAGGTACCTCCAGGACACTCTTGACTTTGGGCTTTGGTATTCTTCTTTTTCTGCTCTCTCTATTCGAGCTTTTTTTGATGCTGATTTTGCTGGGTGTAGAGTGGATAAGAAGAGTACTTCTGGTACTTGTCATTTCTTAGGCACATCTTTTATCTCTTGGTCATCTAGGAAACAGTCTTACATTGCCCATCGCCGAGGCCGAGTATGTAGTCTGCATGACCGAGAGTTGCTCTCGTGTTCTCTGGATCTTGTCTACTCTGCGGGACTATGAGTTGTCTTTGGGTAGTGTTCCTCTTTTCTGTGACAACACTTCTGCCATTAACATTGCCAAAAACCCAGTGCAGCATTCTAGGACTAAGCACATTGACGTTAGATATCATTTCCTTAGAGACCATGTTGAGAAGGGTGATGTTGTGCTTTACTTTGTAGAGTCCGAGCATCTGGTTGCGGATATTTTCACTAAAGCTCTTGATTCTTCTCGTTTTGCTTCTTTGCGGGGAGAGTTGGGGGTTATTAGTTCTCTTGGCCTGTTTTGAGGGGGAGTTTGCTCTTTTTGCATTTATTTGTATCATAATGCATTTTTAATTCAGCAACTTGCATTGAAATATAAACTTGTGGAGCTTTGATTATTATCCTTGTATGACTTGATTTCATGCTTTATACCCTGCCATGTCTTGTGCTAGTTTGTTAGACTTCTTTTATGGCTTTTTATGTATAGCTTAGCTTTTGCCATGCTAGCTTTATTATCTGTTAGCAAACTGAATCATAATATGACTTGTTGGATCTTGTCGCTAGTTTTGCTTTAGTGATCCTCTCATGATTCATGACATGTCGTATAGGCTTAATTGAGTCTTGAACTTATTCTGAGTTTTAAATTGAGCTATGATAATTGTCAAGCAAATGAAAAATGAGCTTTTCTGTGCGAAAAAAACTGATCTCACCAATTCTCTCTTATGAGACGGCTTACCATTGCACTAGGCATGAACTCAGGGGGAGTTTTGGATGACCTAGACCACTTTCTTAAGCTTTTGTTGCTTGGGATGGTCGTAGTGAGGTTTGAGATCTAGCACAATGCTAAGAAAATAAATTGGCAATTGGTTGAAGCTTAGGAGGCAGTTGTGGATGGCTCCTAGTCCAGGACTTGCTTTACTAAGATAAAACCAATCATTTTCCGCAAAGTGCTCAAAGTGTTAAATTCTAAATGCTTGAACAAATTGATTCACAATTGATCTAAAAATGCTCAAAATTGACTCATTTTTTCTATCTTCTAGCTCCATTTTGCTTATAGACATGGCCTGACTCATTTTTGGATACATTTAGTTAAACTGTGATCTTGAGCACCTTGTCATGCTGTCGATTCATTTAATCTCAGAGTATTGCTATTTTGGCCTTAGCTTTGCTGTACATGTTTTGCTATGATTGAACATAGTGTCTTCACATAATATGCCCTGGTGTAATACTTGTACAGTCTTCTTGTATAATCTTCATGGCTTCTTTTGCTCAAATTACAAAAAAAAAATAAAAAAATTACAAATTACAAAAATTGCAGCCATTCCATTACATTCATGCTTTTATCTTCTTCCATGCACCTTGATGAATCCATTGTCAAAGGGGGAGACATATTTGTCAAAAATGTTGTTTTTAGAGCTTTTTGGAGTCATAGGGAGAAATTGGTTTTTCTGGAAATTTGTTGATCATAGTGAGTGGGAGTATCTCAATTGCATTTGAATTGCAATTCTTGAAGACTCACAATGATCAAAGGTCAAATAGAACAATTGTTCTTCCATATGGACCTAAGTGAGATTTTTTGCTATTCTTTGAAAATTGAAGCTTTTGTGCTTTCTTTTGCCTTATCTCACTTGCTTATGTTTTTCTAGAGCCAGCTTGGTCATTTCCATTGCTTTCTCTTGCTAATGGACCAAGTTGTGCCATTGTGCGAAAACGACGAGTACTTTACTTTTCAAACCCCAAAACTACATTTTCTGAGAGATTGCCAATGTGTTCATCAAGAGAGAGATTGTGGATATCATGGGGATATGCCCATGATCTTAGAATGATGAAACAATTGGCAATGGTGCTTTTGGTTTGAAGTTTCAAGCGTTTTCGACAAAATTTCTCTCTGTCAGGTCTTTGGCGGTCAGACCGGCCAGAACGGTGGTCTGACCGGTTTTTGTGCTGATTGTTGATGTTAGTTGTGAACTGATTTTGGGATTAGTCATATCCGTGTTTGATAATGCATATGTGTTGCATATTGCATGTTTTGGCTAATGTGGGTCAAGTTGTGAAGAACTTGTTTCCGGATTCGTGTTTGCCTGTCTATTGTTGTGCAGGTGGCTTGCAGGTCAACGACGGTCAACGGCGAGGAGGATCGGGACAAAGCTTGGAGAGCTGAAGTCCAGAACGATTGTGGATGCCGGTTGAGGTCAAGTGACTCAAGCATGGCACATGATTGGACAAGGAGGATCGAATGGGCAGTTCGATGCAGCTGGTTCGATCAAGTGGCGCGGGGGTCGGTGCAAGTGCTATGGAGGTTCCGGTGGGATCCGGACGGGAGAGACTTGCCGACATGATGAGAGCCGTTGATCATCCTACACGTGGCGAAGCATGGATGTGTTTCGCGCAATTTGGACTCGGTCTTCGGAAAAGATCGAGAAGGGGTATTTTGGTAATTTTACCAAATACCGCCTTGATGACCTAATGCCAACCCGCGGTGCAAGACGGAGCGTCAAGAGGTGGATTAGATCAAGAGAAGTGAAGACGGTGCTTTAAAATACGTGCGTGTGTGACCCGTTGATGTTGGGCCTTAATGGGAGCCCATTAGGGTTTAATCTTCTAGAAGCTCCAATTCTAAAAGGTTTTTAGGGTTGGTGGCTGCCGTATAAAAAGATTGGGAGATGGGACGTCTGGGGTTTCCTGGTAAAAGAGGAGCCCTTGGCGGCGGCGGCTTGTAGCCTCTTCGGGAAAACAGAAAATTCAAGGGCCGGTGGCTGCTCAATCAAGGGATTGCAGTGTCTGTAATGGAGTGCCGTTTTCTTGGCTCGTGTGTGAGAGGACTCTTACTGTGTATGATTTGAAGTGCTTTGATGTTGTAGTGAGTTGATCCAAGAATCTGGTTGTTTGCTGTTTTACATTTATTTATTGCCTTGGGTTGCCATCATTGATGCGACTGAATCTTTGTTTTTAATTGCTGTGCGTTTTGCTGGTTTAGATTAGTTTATTGCTAGAGGCTGCGTGGTGTTTCGTCCATAAGAGATAAAAGTAGATGTATTTGCTTTGAGAAAAAGATTTCCATCTACTAATTGCTTCCAGCGCTTGATCGGCTGCAGTTTCTTTTGTACATTCTTGTCAGCTCTGTGTGTTTGATGCGGCACACACTGTGCGTGTGGCATCTCCTGGAGGCTACTGTCTTGTGCACAAGAACAGAGGCCGGCAGAGGTTGTGTGTGTCGGCCGAAGAAAAATCATGTGATGGCCTTAGTGCTGGTGATGACCATGTCGACTTGATTGGAGCGATAGGCAGACGTGCGCAGCTTTGAAGGTTTTTGCGTTGAGCTTTCAGATCTGTGTGGCTGCACCTTTTTGCTTGTGTCGTGCTCGTGAGTCGAGAAGCCATCTAAGGAAATGTTGATGGCTCGCAGGAGGCACCTCCAGCAGCGATTGCCTTGCCTGCTGGTGGCCTTAGTCTTTGTGTTAGGCCTTTTTCTTCGCTGCGTCAAAGATTCTTTGGCCTTGAGTTAATCTCCATAGAATTGATTGATTTGACCTTGCTAGTCATATATCTATTGCTTGTGGCATTGAGAAAATCCAGTAGAGATCGGCTTGTGCGTGACTAGCAAGAGAGTATACAGAATCTTGGTGCATTCAATTTCATCCACTAGTTTTTGTTCTAGCCATTAGTTTATTACTAGTTAGTAGCTCTTTGGTTTTTGCTTGTGCTCTGCTGTGAGAGGATGCTTTGGATTTTGTGCATGTGGTTGTGAGTTGTTTTTGGTCTTTTGCTTCGGGGTTTGATCAGATTCAACACAGGTCATCCGCTATGCCTGTATACAGATCTTCATAGCTTTTATAGCTATTGGAGTGAAAGTAGTGTTGAGTTCGATCGAGGAGAAAAATAGAGAAAGCGTCTATTCACCCCCCTCTAGGCACCTTTTTGGTCCTACACAGTTGCAACAAAATTTTACCAAGGTCGCAACATCAAACAAACACAACTACGGATCATAATTACAAAGAGGATGCACTCCGGAGTGGTCGAGTGGTAGGGTCGGCTCAAAGGTGGAGGCCGGAGCAGCGGAGGATCGTCGCCCGCCTCGGCTCGACGGCTCCTCCCACCTCGTGTTTAGAGGCGGTCTAGGCGGCTGCAGAGCCCTGGCGGGGCTGAGGCGAGAGGAAGGGAAGGAAGCGCTGAGAAGAGGAGCCCAGGCGGGAGAGAGGCGGCGGCTCCGACGACCGAAAGGGATGATGTAGTGGCGTCGCCACAGAGAGCAGGTTTGAACGCCGGGGGTGAGGGCCGTCGCATCGAGACAGCCGGGCGAATCGCGCGACAGCGGCGGCTGGCTAGCAAGCTCGCACGTGCGACACTTGCGCTCAGGTTGATCTCCTCGCTCGTTGGGTCGGCCGTGGCATCGGGGTCACCGCGCCGCGAGGAGAGCTCCGCAAGGCGGAGCTCGGAAGTGGCCATGGGAGGGGGAGGGGGATGAGCGACGAGGATGGAGGCCGACTGGGGTGGGGGATGAGCGAGATGAGGGATGGGGAAAATGAAGTGAACGGATAAGGACGGAGTGGCGCTGAGATGGGCGTGAGAAGATGAAGTGGAGTAGAGAGTGGGTTTGACGTTCGACGCACCGTACGCACGCTCCCTATCATTTCCCAATAAAATATTTTCAGTCGCCCTTTCTACGATTCATCTCTTGGTCTTTCCATCTCAGCTCATCTGGTTGAAATTTGCGTCACTCCGGCCACCGCTGCTGGCCACGCACCGACGTCATGAACCCGACGTGTGGGGGCCAGGTGGAAGTCAAAGAAAAAAGGTTGCCACACACGTCGCAGGTCGTCGCTCGGACGTACGTGTCCGATTTGGCCAAACTTTGACGGAGCAGCTACAGCAACTCCAGGGCTCCACACACGTACAGCAGCTTGACAAGAACAGCAGGTCAAGTTTGCCCTACTTTTCTAACATAAACACACTGTGTATATGATTATCTCGCAACGAACACCTACCAACAGCAACAGTACTGATATTACTGACACATTTAAGCTAGCTCTTGAGAAGTTTCAAGCACTTGCATCTGTATATTTTCGATCCGTACCGACACTACGCTACAACTGAATTTCCGATTCTTGATCATTTCGTTCCGAGAATGATCAGAATTATCTAGAAATTTGGTGTTAGTTAGCACGGGGCGTGATATCGAAATGCAGGCAATGTACGGAGCACTCATATGCATTCGAAAAGAGACAAGCAGTCATCTTTGAACATCTAGCAGAATTCTTTCGAGAACACGTTGGAGCGTGTCTTTTCATTATTATTAAAGGGAACAGAAGTTCGTACAGCAGAGCAAATCCAACGAAAGATACGACGAATTCGTAGATTTTTCTAATCTAGCCTGACAAAATCGTGTATAGTTAAGCAACGGAATTTAACTTCCTCTGTCTCTCCTCTTCTCCCCTGTTTTCCGGAGAATTCTATCTTCAGTTCGTCCAACTTGCCAGAATGACAGAATGGGCTTTCTTGTGGGACTCCTGCATTTCCATTCTCCAAACTAACTCCTTTGGCCGCATGCTCGATAGATCTCGATCCAGATGCCAATTCAGCACGCAAATCACGGGGAAATTATTGGCCATGCCGCCTGCAGGTGTTAGGCCTTACGTGCAGCGAAAAAACGCCTGCGTGAATCTGTACTTGACGATAGCTTCAATTCGCCGGGCGGTCGTGTGAAGCTGCTCCGTTGCTTCACATTTACCAAGCAGCTTGTCGTTTGCTGATGGTAACATCTTGTTATTTGACAAACCGTGTGCCGGCCTAATTAACGTCCATCGCTGAAGAAGAAAACGTTATGGGTTCAGACTAGTAGTAGCAGCAGTAGTCGTACTCGAGAAGTGCTTAGTACGTGTGACAACAATGTGTTTTGACCCCCGAACTAGTTGAGCTCCTGATGCACCAATCTCAAAGCAACCAAGTTGGCTCAAGCGTAGACCTACGCCAAAGCAATGATAACCATAGTCACGTTAATACGCGTCTTTAAGATCTGTGTATTGTTTTCTCTGGGAGGAGTACATACAGCAACGGTGTTCCTCGGCCAATGATCCCATTCGCACCGCCAATGGTATATACCGCACATGATATCATGGTTCAAATTTTTTGGCCGATTTTTAGTGAAAATCGTTTCTATCGGACCCCTGGTAAATTTCAAAGCGGTTCCGAAAAATTTGTTTTGCATGAATTTTGTCAAATATAAAAAAAATTCGTGCCGAAGTGTATTTTCAAAAATTTCCGCTGATATTTTCAACCAATTTCGACCTTTTTGTATTCAAATTTTGATTCGAAAATATTGGCCACACACTTGGACCCGTTTCCACTGAGATGCATCCGTCCGTCCATGCATGCATGCTTTCTCTGCAATCTGTCTAGCTCTGAGTTCGTTACAAAAAGCAGCAATGCGTACATATATGCATGACATGACAGCCAATGTAGGCAGGCAGGCATGACCCGGCCTAGCTCTCGAGCCTTGATGCATGCATGGTCAGGCAGGAGATAGCTAGTTGTTGTGCTATATAAGCGACCATCCATACACCACCCTCTCCCCAATTCAATATCCTCTGCCACTGCCACCACTACAGCTATTAGCTAGCCAGCCACCAACTTAGCAAACCACCATGGCCAAGAAGAAGCTGTCACACAAGCTGTTCTCTGCCTTGGCCTCCCTCCTCCTGCATGGGAGGCCTCTCATGACATCTAGATCACCCAGCACCGCATCGTCGCCATTGCTACACCCTTCCCTGGTGCGCAGGCCGGCCTCTCCTCCCACGGAGAAGCTCGCCGCGCAAACCCTAGTCCTCGACGTCGAGGGCGGCCTCCTCAGGTCGTCCTCGACCTTCCCCTACTTCATGCTCGTGGCGCTGGAGGCAGGAGGCTTCTTGAGAGGCCTCGTGCTCCTCCTCCTCTACCCTCTGCTCTGCTGCATGGGCGGTGCCATGGCCCTCAAGGTCATGGCCATGGTGGCCTTCTGCGGCCTGCGTGTGAGCCGGTTCCGCGCCGGCCGCGCCGTGCTGCCCAAGTGGTTCCTGGAGGACGTGGGGGCGGAAGGGTTCGAGGTGATGAGGAGCGCCATGAGGAGGGTGTGCGTGACCAGGATGCCGAGGGTGATGGTCGAGGCGTTCCTCAAGGAGTACCTGGAGGCGGAGGTGGTTGTGGGGAGGGAGATGAAGGTGCTCTGGGGGCTCTACACCGGCCTCATGGAGGAGGAGGAAGATCATCAGGTGGTGGTGGGGGAGGAGAAGACGATGGAGGTTCATGTCGTGGGCTTCTCTAGCTCCTTGGAGTTCCTCGAAAATCCCATATCACATTGTTGCAAGGTACGTAGTACAACATAGCATCAACATGTGTTTTTTTTTGTATGCTTGCGATCTTCCATGTAATTACGAGTATAATTAGTTATAACTTTCCTTGAACTTACATGAGTTTCACCTAGGTAGCTAAGCTAGTTTTGCATGCTCTTTTGTTGTTGTTGTTGTTGTTGTTGTTGTTTCCTGATCTAGCTAGTTTAGCACCATACATGTAAGTCGCATGATGGGATTGCACAATATATTTAGGTTATTGACTATTCAGGTATTTGTATGGTTGAAACATACGGTACGTTCGTGTACGTCCCCGAGACATGCATACATATACGCATCTTTCAAACAGTAGGTGTCATGCTGATCGTGCGTCCACTCATGCTTTCCCTTTTTTGGCCTCTTGTGAGCTAGTAATAATTTCAGAGATGCTGTATTGCTAGCAAAGTGTAATATACCTGTCACCTTTTCAATGAGCCTGCAAGAATCTCTGGTCTCTGTAACTGTACCACATGGTCATCACGAGCTTACCCTCTGTCCTCATGAAAATGTTCCCTCTTATACATGCGACTGTATATGCATGCACGGGAACTGTTTTTCATGGACTCGATCCTGCTAGGATGCAATCTAAACTGTCCGATCAAGCAGTATGGTACGATCAGACGGCTGTGGATTATATCCTCGCGTGACGACGGACCGTCCAAGCTTTTTTTCTTCTCATGTGCAGTACTAGAGAAGCAGTGCTGCTACGTACAGAATCAACTTAATTGGCAGCCTTTTTTTGACCGTTTACGTTGTGTACGTACATGCAGGAGATGTACCTCGTGACACAGGAGGACAAGGACAAGTGGCAGGCGCTGCCGAGGGGCAAGTACCCCAAGCCCATGGTGTTCCACGACGGCCGACTCGCGTTCCGGCCCACCGCCGGCAACGCGCTCGCCATGTTCATGTGGCTCCCCTTGGGCATCCCCCTCGGCGCCGCCCGTCTCGCCGTCGCGCTCACCGTACCGTACAGGTACTCCACGCCCATCCTGGCGGCCACCGGCATGTCGTGGCGGCTCAAGGGCGAGAGGCCGCCTGGCCTGCCCGGCGCTGGCGGCCGTGGCCGCGGGCAGCTGTTCGTGTGCAACCACCGCACGCTCATCGACCCGGTGTACGTGTCGGTGGCGCTGGACCGGCAGGTGTGCGCCGTGTCGTACAGCCTCAGCCGACTGTCGGAGCTCATCTCGCCGATCGGCCGCACCGTGCGGCTGACGCGCGACCGCGACAGCGACGGCCGTGTCATGGGGCGCCTCCTGGACCGCGGAGACCTCGTCGTTGTCTGCCCGGAGGGCACCACCTGCCGCGAGCCGTACCTGCTCCGGTTCAGCCCTCTGTTCGCCGAGCTCAGTGATGACGTCGTCCCCGTCGGGATCGCCGTCGACACGGCCATGTTCTACGCGACGACGGCCGGTGGGCTCAAGTGCTTCGACCCGCTCTACTACATGATCAACCCGAGGATGTGCTACACGGTGCAGTTCCTGGAGAGGGTGGACACGACGGCGGTGAGGCAGAGGAAGGTGCCGAGCACCGACATGGCCAACCTCGTGCAGAGGAAGATGGGGGAGGCGCTCGGCTACGGCTGCACCATGCTCACCAGGAAGGACAAGTACCTCATGCTCGCCGGCAACGACGGCATCGTCAAGACCGACGACAAGCACCCTGCTTCTGTTGCAGGGAAGAAGAAGAACTGATTCATTAATAAAGAAAAAACGGTTAATTGCTTCTAGCTAGACTTCTTGTAGTGTGTTTTGTAGTTGATAAGTTTAGTGTATTGTTCTTTGCTTCTTTCTTTAGTTTTTTGTTTTTGTTTTATTGATTAGGTTCATTTTTTTGGGCTTTTCTTTTGTCTATATATTGTAAAGAAACAACAAGCAGCTAAAGTATCAAGGAGCTTGTAGAACAGTATTACATTGTGAATTAAATAGAGCTTTTGTGAGATGTACTCCACCATTTTTACAACTTCCCTTTTAGTTTGGAATTTGTCCTGCAATGATCCACTCTGAAGGAGCAATGACTTCTTTTGTTGACTTGCAACTTTTAAAGTCAACGTGTTAACATAATGAACTACTAACATTTTCCCCTTTTCATCTCAAATGAATGTTACATAACATCAGCAAGATATACATCGATTTGAAAGTGATGATACCTTTTTAGACTAAGTCCGAAATATCCCATTTTAGTTACACATAAGCCACAAGAAAATGAACGAACAAAGGTGATAAGATCAGGAGGAGCTTTTTGTGGACTGGAGATAAGGCAGCTAGAGGGGGCAAATGTCTTGTTGCTTGGAATCATGTCTGTAAACCCCTAATTTTTGGAGGTCTTGGCATCCAAAACTTGCAGACCGTTGGTTTTTCCTTGCAATTGAGATGGCTTTGGTTACAGAGAGTTGATAATAATCGAGCATGGTCAGAGCTTCGATTTCAGCACAATCAGGTGGTCCTTTCCTTCTTTCAAGCATCTCTCAATTTTGTGCTCGGAGATGGTCGCAATGTCCTCTTCTGGACTGACCATTGGTTGCAAGGAAAACCTGTCAGTTTCTATGCTCCCAACATTCTTCAGCTAGTGGGGAAAAGAGTTAAAGCTACTAGAACAGTAAAAGAGGCATTACATGATTTTTCGTGGACGAATGATATCCAGAGCAGCTTGTCTGTCATTGCTATTGAAAAATGTATTGGCCTTTGGAGAATTCTCTCGAGTGTGCACTTGCAAGAAAGCACATGTAACGTCCCGTTTTTCGGACGGTTAAATAGTGTTTACCGTTTCGGTTTTCGTTCTTCGCCGTAATTCAAATTACCAAACTAACTTCAAAAACTTCCTTCCTTTCCTTTTCGGTTTGTGTTTCAAAAGTAATGTCCGTAACATTTGAAATTCAAATTCAGTTGGAGTTTCCCTCTCTTTCAAATCCCCGAGCCATTTTGAGTTGGGCCCCCTCTTTCTTTCAGGCTCAGCCCATTCTCCCGACCAATTTGACACCTTACCCCAGCCCACCTTGTTCGGCCTCCTCTTTCTCCCTTTCTTCTTGGCTCGCCTTGCCAAGCCGGTTCGGCCTTCCCTTTTTCCTAGCCCAAGCCGTGCGCTGGGTCATCTTCTTCCTCCCCCCCTGGGCGACACCGCCGCCGCTACCGCTCGCCACCTCGTAGCGCGCCGCGCGCAGACGCCGCCACGAGCCCCCGCCGCCTGAGCTCCCGTGTCGCACGCCGCAGCCCAGCGTCTTGTCTCTCGCCTTGTCTTGTCGTCGCGCGACTCAGACGCTGTCGCTGTCCGCGAATCCGGCCAGGTTGCTTATTTTGTAAGACGCTGCAAGGCCGATAACGAGGACACCCGAGCTGCCTTCGTCCTCGCAGCGCCTCCCCTGCTCCCTCACCCTGTCTCCCCCTCGTGCAAGCCGCGCACGTCGTCGTCGCCGCCTCGGGACCACGCGACGACCATGGCCCCCTCTCCAGCAGCTCCCTCACCTCCCATTGCCGCCTATAAAGCGCCTCCTGAGCCCCCCCTTGAGCTCCTCACGCCGCCCCTGAGCTCCCGGTAAGAACCACCAAGCAGAGCATCGCCGCTGCGCTCTCTTCTTGGCCACGTCGCCTCACCGCCCCGTCGCCGCTCCGGTGAGCCGTTGCCCCGGCCGACCGCATCACGGGATGCCCCGTGATGCGAGGATTCCGTCCCCCTCCTCCTTGCTCCCTCCCAGCCGCTGAGAAGCCCCGCCGCCGTGCTTCATCCTCCTCCGCCCATGGCCGCCGTCGCCAGCCAATCGCCACCCGGCCGCCCAGTCATCCCATCGGCCTCGCTATCAAGACATGGTGGTGCACGCCGCGCCTCCTCTCTGAGTCGCCGCTTCACCGGCACCGCGTGAAGCCTGTGGAAGCCGCCGCCGCCTCCTTGCTCCACCGCCGCTGCTTCCGCTCCTCTCTGGAGCAGCCGCCACCTCCCAGGGATCCGCCGCTCTCCGGCGACTCCGCTCCGCCCACCCGGCCGCCGCCGCCACTGCTTGCCGCGCCGCCCGCTTCCCGAGCCTTTGCTCCTCTCTCTCCCTCCTTTCTCTCTGTGCCCGAATGGGGAGGATGGCCAAACCCTCCGCCGATGGCTTGAAACCCCCCTCTCCATCCTTGCATGTGTCCCCTCTTTTCCTCTACCCATGGACCAGTGCCCTCATGCGCATGGACTTGGTCCAAGCACTATGTGGACCATTTCCTCTCTCTCCTTTTATTTCCATTCCAAGTTCTAAGTCTCAGTTATCCTCGTCAGAACTCCAAAAATTATAAAATAAATTCCTAAAAATTTGTTAAATCAAGATCTTGCTAATGGCATAGGACTTGATCAATTTGAAGTTTATTTGTGTATTCTTGTGTATTTATTTGCTCTCTTTGCTTGTTTGTGCCTTTTTCCGATGCGATCGTCCGATTAGGATTCGAAGACGCGGAGGATCTCCACTTCGATCAAGCACAAGATTGTCAAGCTCCTCTTACCTATATCCAAGGCGAGTCAATACTTTAAACATATTGAGCCTACATTTTATGCAAATTATATTCATTTAAATTAACCAAAAATTGCATGTTTTAATTCTTTAATCAAATGTATGTTAAAGCTTAAGGTAGTTAAATACCCATTTGATGATTAATTAATTAATATGCCATCCCTTGATAATTGAATCCATTATTCCATTGTCACCCTAGTAACTATGTGGTAATACTAGTTATATGTTGTACTTAAGCGACATGCTAGTCTTGCTTAAGTACCGGGGTATTAAATACCCCAATCATCATCTCTTCAAATATAAAAATGGTTTTGGGCAGTCATTGCGAGGAAATGACTGAGGTAAATATGATAATTTGGTTTTCCTTCTCAAGAACTCTAATAACCTGCTTTCCCCATCTGGGCGGATGGTATGATAGATGATGTGATGGTGGGCGCTAATGTAGCCCAAGGGATACTGGTATGTTGGTGGGTGCTAATGTAGCCCAAGAGAATACTAGTATGTGGAATGAGCCGCCCAGATAACCCTAAGGACTTAATCTTGTCATGACCTCCTGTGTAAAACAAGTGCAACCACAAGTCTGTAAAGTACAACCTGGCTAAATAATTTGTATCCATCGGTCATGAAGTTGCACTGTAGATGTCCTGCGACGCCGTGAGCCTTTGTGGCGAGGGGTGTCGGGGCGCACGACGTAAGTCATTAAGAGGGCGCAAGAGGGGGTCTGGGTAAGGGTTAACGGATCTAAACGGACGACCCTTCAAAGACGAAACCTTAGCGGGTGTAACTAATACTGTTGGAAGCATTGTAAAGGCCTTGTGGTGATCTCCCCTTGATTCACATATATAAGGAAACGTGTGTATATATCAAGACGATTATCTCTTGTGGGTAAAGTGTACAATCTCTGCAGAGTATTAAACTGTTTAAATAGCCGTGCCTATGGTCAATGACGGGCATGGGAACTTAACTTGAGTTAGTTCTATTTCAAAAACCTTGTGGGTGCTATGAAAAATGTGGTGGGCTCACCTAGCCCTGTGTTGGATTTTACCTGAGTCTTCGAGCTCAGCGATGGTAGTAATTGGAGGTAGCTCCAACCAAAAGAAGCATGTGGTATAGGTTCCACCGAATGGAACCTCTACTGAAATAAATATTGCATAATTACTCTCTTTATTAAAATGCAATTTGTTAAAATGCTAAGTGATAGGAATTTATAATTATGATAATTGAAAATGTTGCTTTACCAAATAAAAGAACCCGAGCCATCCTTGTTAAGCCTTGCATGTATATTATTGCATTATGTGTTGGCTCGCGAGCACGAAAGTTGTGCTCATTCTCGCTCTTCCCCCCCCCCCCCCCAACAACCCTCAGAAGCAGGAAATCCGGAGGATTACGACTACTACGAGAATCCCGAAGTTGGAGGCCTTGGAGATGAATGAAGCGTAGTTAGTCTTAGTTGTTCTAGTCTCGCCCCAGTCTAGTGGACTTCGTTGGTGCTTGCGTGCATCCAGTATTATCCAAGTCCTTGGTTAATATCGGACGCACACAGGTTTCCCCAGTCGCTTGCCCGTGGAGAGATGTGCTCTACCCCTTTTGCTTCCGTTGTCGCTTCCGCTTTTGTAATGTAATCTTTGGCCTTGTTCGGCCCCTTTTGTAAAACCCGACCCGACGCGGTCTATGTAAACTCTGAAGTGGTAATTAATGAATGGTATGGTTTAGTCTACGACTTGTATAATTTGAATCAGTGATCTATCTGTAAGTGCTATCTACTGATCCAGGGAATAGCACAGTGTTTTCACAGAGGATTTGGATTCTCGAAATCCGGGTCCAACAGCACACAAGACTTAATTCAGTGGAAATGGTCTTCATCAACCTCTTATACTGCCAGCTCTGCGTACCATGCCTTTTTTCATGGAATTGTACGTTTTGCAGGCGCTTTTATTTGGAAATCCAAAGCCCCTTTAAAGATAAAAGTATTTGCTTGGCTTGTAATTCTGAAAAGGATTTGGACTGCTGATAGACTTCAGAGACATGGCCTACAACATCCTGCAGCTTGCGTAATGTGTGATCAGGAGCAGGAAACTATTGATCATCTCCCGATCAGCTGCGTTGCAGCAAAAGATACCTGGTTTGCCATTCTTAGCCTCTCAAATCATGGATCTTTGGCATCCACTGCTTCTCTTCAAGTCTTAGAATGGTGGTCACATATTAGAAATAATTTTCAGAAAAAGGATAAGTGTGGATTGGACACTCTTGTGCTCCTGGTCATGTGGATGATTTGGAAGGAACGTAATGCGCGAATTTTCAACAACAAGAGCAGCCTGTTGTCGTTGCAAATTGATGCAATCAAGCAGGAAGGAAGACAATGGATTTTACCCGGAATAGACTGCTTGAAAGATTTGTTACCTTAAGTCTTTGTCTGGCCGTTGTTTTTCGTCCTTTTCTCTCTTTTTAGCACTTTGATGCTACTTTTGTTCGGACCTCTCTTTTCTATCTATTAATGGTATAACGCGCAAGTCTCTTGCGTGTTCTAAAAAAAAAAGAAAAGAAAATGAACGAAGGTCATTGCTTATTTATTTTTTTCTGTTTCAGGAAAAACAGCGACTTTATTAATCATCTTTGAAGAAAAAACCCTGGATATATAGAGCTCTTAAATAGATGAAAGCTCATTCTTTAATGGTGAGTCACTTGTGGCTTATCAAAGGAGAAAAAGGACATTTGGGCGATTTGGACTTGTGTGCCTTAATTCTTGGAGGAAGACATACCGAGAAGGCTACTGATCGATGTGGATTTATTCCTTTTGACGTCGTTAACGACGAGTTATTGTCAACAAAGACTTGTATGTCGTATGAAGAATTTAAAGAGAACATTTGGGAAGTTTAGATTACTTGTCCCTTGGAAGATCGAAGATCCCAAACTAATCAGAACTCTTTATTATGGTTCATTCTCTAATGATGATATGCATGGTATTCTTTCTCCTTCAAAAAGTTGTGATGGTTTTTGTCCTATCAAAACCAACGCAAGATTTGTTCATTTCATCAAAATAAAAAGAAGAAAAAACAAACAGAAAAGAGCATCAAGGTAAAAAGAAAATTAAATTAGCTGCGTCTGCCGGGAGTCGAACCCGGGTCTATTGCTTGGAAGGCAATTATCCTAACCGTTGGACTACAAACGCCTCCTTGTACGTTCTGAAAGTAAAAATTTACATAACATGTTACTTTTGAAAGCATGTGAATCCCATCTGCATTATAAAATCCTCTCCATGCCCCACCACTACTCCATACCGTATGGGCATATGGCTAGATCATGCGTCGTGTCGAGTCAGTCTTCCAGTGCCGAATTAAGAAGACCCCTCAGGATCGACGAATTAACGAGAGAAGGAACCAAGCAGCGAGGACAGCGGGCTAGATCTCCACACCACAGACGAGCACTGGCACAAATGCCAATGCGCGAGCCCAACGAACACGGCGGCGGCTGCAAGGAAGCAGCAATCTCGCGAGGATGCCGCTCGCTCGATCTGCAGATAGCGCACGCCTCTGTGCTCCTGCCGTCGTCCTGCAGTCCGCATCTATGGCGACACGTAGTACTGTACATCCATAGTCACTTGCATGTGTTATGGAGGCACAATGCAATGTACTACATTGTACTGCCACCACTGCACTGCAGTAGTAATTAACCCCAAAGCTGGCAGGAGTCTCTGTCATAGTGCCATGTGTGCCAGTGTGTGCGCGCAATCAAGTTCAGTTAGGACGGCCATTATTTCCTCCCAAATCGTGATAATGGGGAGTGGCGGACCAGAAATGGAGCAAGGGGATGCTAGCGGTAGAAGTGATGAGTACCTGAAGCCCTGGAGTGAGAGAGGATGACAGACTGCGGACGATGGGCTGAACCAGTGCTACAGCACCGGCCCTAGGTCCACCCCTGATCATGGGCACGTGTCGCCGGCATGGCAATATGGCATTGCTACACTCAAGCTATGTATGGATGGCAATATGGCATTGCTACACCCAAGCTATGTATGCGTCAGTATTCGGTAGGCGACAACATGGCAATGAAACGGAGCTACAGAGTGCCAAATGTGCAAATACGCCGCCGCGGTGGTCAATCTTGCAAATACGGGTTTAAAATGTGTTGTATATGCCAAAAATTCAAGAGTTGAGTTCCCCATTTCTCCTGCTTCTGCAACCGAAGCTTTCTGCTTCCTGCACAGTGATGAACTTCTTCCTCTTCTCCATCATCTTCTCCTCATGATGTTAATCTGAATCCCCCAAGAAGTTGCTTAGACCTCGACTAACCTCGCCATCAGGTAGTATTACCAGATGAACAGCGAAAGACGGTGATGAAATGCCACCAACCAGCACGAGATCTGGAAGTGGCCAGAGCAAGAGGCCTTGAATTCTGAGCCAAAGAACAATAAATTTGAATGTCGCATCAGCAGTTTCTGCAGTTGACCATTGGTGGATCATCAGATCAGACAATGAACGGCCAAACAGTACATGTGCATTGTATTGTTTGGCAGAAGGATCGAGGGTCAGTGTGACCTGGTCCAGGTAAAAGTAAACGCCAAATCTAAATAATCTCTCGAGGAACAGGGTACAGCTCGGGTCTTGATGGAACTGTTTCTTCCCGGTGAGGCGGTGACTGATGAAACCAGCCAGGACCACATCCACAGCCACCCGGTTCACCAACTCTGCATGAAAAAAGCCAATGTTTACTGAACAATTATGAGTTATGATGTGGAAAATTACAGAGTTGCCAATAATCTGAAGGTACGATTTACACGATATATATTTAGTTTCATTGATCGAATAGCAAGTCCTAGTCATCTCAGACTTGCATCACGAGTCTTCAGTGTAACGTAAAACAAATTGGAGCATCAACAAGATCTGTCTGTTTAGTGTTCTAGAAAATGGATCGTGATAATCTGAAGGGTTGCTATCCTCCCTAATTAGATAACTGCAAGTGTAGGAGAGAACAAACTTAAATCAAGACCTGCCATGCAGGGAACAAGGCTAGCCAGGACACAATTATTCCGTCACTGTGACAAACATTCTGCTGCATTCCTTGGTTATCTCTTATCTGCATAGTTCTCAGACCGGCTCAATTCAATTGCAACGAAATGTGGTTGAGATCTGGATAGGAGTACCTTGGTTAATGCCAATTATTGATCTATCCATTCATTTCAGATTAGCTAGTGGCGTGGCGCAATCTACAGTACGCAAGTTGCAGCAACACAGGAGATGGGAGTAAGAGGGTACGAACCATGAACATCCTTGATAATAAAATTAACATCAGGCCCCACGAAAGTAATGTCTCACATGCTATTTAATGTTACACATTGCTTTGGTTCAAACTGTGAATGTTAGCTGCCAACATATACTTCCTTTTTTCTAATTGCTGCCAGCTAGGATTTACAAAGTAAAACTAAATCTCAACCGAATCCTCCTCATCCAAACAGGTTAAATCTTTCCACACAAACAGATCCAAGAGTCTGCTATAACATTTCCAGGATTTTCACCAATACCTGAAAGCTTCAGTCCTAGTTGGAGCATGGGAAGCACGAAACCTCCAAGCTTGAAATAGACTGTAAATTTGCAAAACAAATAAGATTGAGTTTGATGATAGACTCATCAAACAAAAGACAGATATTAAACACCACAAAGAGAAAAATTCTCTGCGTCTGAACATAAGTGCAAGTGCAACTACTATATTTCAGATGCAACCGCCAACCTGGCTGCCTAACATTAAAAATGGAGACCATGGCAATACAGAACAGCACGTAAATCAACAAAAATATGCCAGATCTAAAAAAATACAGTGAATTAGTTGTGTCAAACTGCCAATATGTTGTCGGTCTTCTGGAGTACACCAGCTCTGTCCAACGCTGCTAGACAGTAGACACTCTTCAAGCTTGTTAACAATCAATTCTGCAGCAAAAAGATGTAAAAGAACAACTAGATTACTCTCAGGAACACTTTCTGACGATGAAAAGCATCAAGGGACCATACCACAGGATTTACTATGGTCGGCATTAATCCCATCGTCGTCTTTGCTCTGATTCTCCATCGTGGAATTAGAACAAGGGTCGAAGATCCATACCATAGGACCATGTGGCCTCATTATGTGTAATGCACATGGAGCTCCTCATTGCGCTTCTAGTTATTGGTGAGAAAGATTGGCCCACTCAGTCAAAGAAAATGGGGTTTTAAATAACATCTTTGACATTCATCCCAAACATCTCAGTAAATGCACTCAGACTCCTAGTGTTACAGTGATTATGCAAAAATGAAAAATGACCTAAGGAGAGCTAAGAAGAGTTGCTCGCGTATAGTACTGTCTTACTTTAATCATCTGAAAAAACTACTCCAAGATCAGTTATCACTCTCCTTGTGCAAATCACTTTCAGAAAATTAAACATGCTATTTTTTTAGTAGTGTACCTACCACCTGCTGAATGGATATGTACACTAAATCTTCATTCAGAGTTGTTCCTCAACTGGTAGAAATTTCTCTTCAAATTCAGCAGTACATGACACTTCGCTGAATGGATATGTACACAAATATGCATTCTCTTTTCATGGATTTCATGGTCCAAATTATATATTCAACACAGCTAAATTTAGTTGCAATATTATATACTTTTTGGCATAAGTTATGCACCGGCAAATGGAATAAATCAATGGATTGAGAGCTTAGGGGTTCTTTTGTGAGAAGATACCTTACAGTATGCCACGTACAGACCCCATATATATAACTGTGTTTGGTGGTCAGGTTGGCTGTATCAGGCCATGTGAAAATTGAAGTCTAACCAGTATATCAGGACTTGATTGTACACATGAAACCTATTGCAGAGCACAACAGTACATAATAATTATTAAATCGCAAGGATGAATTTTTTCGATGCTCAGGAACAAAGGAGTTGGCCATGTTCAGTATATGCACTACATATTAGGTCATGAATCTTGTACTGGTTCCAGATAATTGGTTTTAAAAAACACACAAGCAGATTCTTGATGCATTTATTAGCTAATCAGCAAAGTGATAACCATAGTCTTCAATAAGCTTAGCTGATTAATCAAATTAGATACTTCTTAAATAGTTTTGCTTCTTCAGATTCCATATATTGTTATATTGCATTGAAAATCATGATCTTTAAACCAAAGTTTCTAACAGATTGGCAACAGAATTTAGCACCAATATTGAGGTCTGCAGTTTTGAGCATAAAAATGCATCATATAAGTTCATAATTATTGACAGGTCCATTAAAAGAAAAAAAATTCTAACACACATTATAATCTTAGGTAAGTGAAATACAAAAGATCGGAAAATTGCGCCAAACTAAAGAATAGTTCTAACACGCATTATAATCTTAGGTAAGTCACATGTACACCGGGACGGGTGGTTGGTCATGTAGATGCATAAATCCTTGACTACTACATAAGTCCTATTTTTTGCTCCGGCCACCAGATTTCTCTGTACAATCTTACATATTGAATCAACTGCCGTTTGTGTATGACTATCTCACCAAAAATCTGAACAAGAGCATGATCCGCCTTCGAAATGGTGGAATCTATAGGGATCTCTTAGCACAATTTCCCTGTAAAAACCATACTAACGAGCTTAAATACCAGATGGCAGTCTGCACAGACCCTGAGATTCTTGAATATCCTTATTGCAGATCCTTCGGGAACAGCAATAAGGCCATATGCCAACGCAAGCTTCTCGCTGTGGTTCCAAAGGTTCTGCTCTTTTTGCTCTTCATCCGTATCATGCAGTGCAGTTGAGGTATCAGCGATATAACCAACCTCCCTGAGCTTCAGCAAGATTTCGTCTAACTTTGCATAGATCTTTTCTGCATGCTTATGACTACGGTCACCTATACCAAAGGTGCTTACCTCATTCTTCAGCTTATATTGATGGCTTTCATGTGACCTCTTAATCTGTCAACATCCATCCGTCTTGCATTTGTAGCATATAAGTTCGACAGAAGGACATAAGCTGAGTCATCGAATGGATCCAATTCAAGAAGTTTCTTGGCGGCTTTCCTCCCAATATCCAGATTTTTGTGAGTTCTACTAGAAGACAACAAACTCCGCCATATTAGATCATTTGGCAAGACTGACATTTCTTCAATAAATTTCTCTGCCTCAGTAAATCGCCCTAAACGCCCAAGGAGATCCACTATGCAAACACAATGTTTTATTCCAGGGGAAACGCCAAATACAGAAGACATAGAGTTATAGTAATCAATACCCTTGTCTACTAGACCAGCATGACTACAAGCAGAGAGGAGGGCGACAAATGTCACATAGTCTGGCTTTCGCCCCATTGAGACCATATGCTTACATGTGTCCTCAGCTTCCTTGAAATACCCATATCTTGCATAACCTGATATCAATGTATTCCAGCATTGTTGAGGTTGAATGGCAGGATCAGGAAGCATTTTCAACATTTCGTCCATCTTTCCACATTTCCCATACATATCCATTGCAGCATTAACCACATAACTGTCTGAACCAAGCCCACATTTCACGCCAAGACCATGTAGCTGCATGCCTTCTTCTAATGATGCGAGGCTTGCACTGGATGACAAACATTCAGCTAGACAAACAAGATCAAGTTTGTTTCCAGCATGCCGCATATCCATGAAGAGCTTTAGGGCTTCCTCTCCATGGCCATGTTGAACATTCGAAGCTATCGTGGCATTCCAGGAAACGGCACTTTTGTTTATGATTCCGTGGAATATAGTAGCGCTTGACTCTAAATCATCACAGCTTGCATACATTGTGATCATAGAGTTAGTAACATACTCATATGATAAGAATCCAGAACGTATTATGTATGCATGTAGGGGCATTGCATAATCACGCAACTCATTTAAAGATGTGAAAGAACCCTGGTTATTTATCACTGTTATGTAATTTGGCTTTATCCCGGTACCTCTCATCCAAGAAAATACTTGCATTGCCTTCGTACCGTCCTCAAGCGCTGCATACCCCCCAATAAATGCATTGCAACTAATTGTTATGAATATTGTGTATGTATTGAAGAGGCCCAGTGGGTAATATATATAGGAGTACAAGGGGTGTATGCCATATACAGATAAGGCAATACAAAAGGTAGATAAGGAAATACAAAAGAGTCCCTATTCTAATACCTTACTCTAACACCCCCCTTTCAAATGCAAGGCGTATGCAATAGCATTGCATTTGGAAAGGGTTGACACTAAACTATGGAAAATCCAAAATCCGAGTCTTCATAATGTCATCGTAGCATGCAGCTCTTGGAAAATATATCGAGTATCAAAAGATCTCCTCTCATCCGATGTCGTGCGACAGCCCATAAAGCATAAGGTGTAGAGGCTGACGAAGTAGAGACAAACGGGAGCAAAGTTGATCACGACAACACGACATGAAAAGAGAAAACTGTCAATCAAGTCGAAGAGGAATAGATAGAAGTATGGCGGTGCAGATCGAAGCCCAAGACGGCGGCGGCGCGAAAGAAGCGTGACGGCCTTAGAAGCTCGGGGCGGCAACTAAGAGAGAAGCGGCGATATCATAACGACTTCTACGATCTGCACGCGGCTAGAGAGAAGAGCGGGAGCGGTGGCTGCTGCCATGCATAAGATAATTCCTATGCTTCTATGTCTGACAATAAATTTGTGGACTCGTATGACTTAGACGAACTCAAAGATTGAATTTTACGGATTTGGATGGACGCAGCGGAAGAAAAAACGAAACAAAGGATAGCTAGCAGTAGATACTAGCAAAACTAGCAGCAACAGTAAACCTGATGCCACAACAATCCCGAACCTCAAACTCTGTTGCTCCGTCCCAACCCAATAGCCAATCGAGTAGCATAGCCAACCATCCCAATCGGAAGAGCACACTTCAGATGCAGGCACAGCCAAACCACCAATCTCCATCCAGAGCCTTCTTGAAGCCTCTAAGAAGCATCAACAAGTCGCCGTAACTTGATTGTTTGAGAGAAGCGGTGGCAAGAATAGAGATGGCGGCGGCTTTGCATGGACCAGGGGAGATGCGCAAGGTGACGGAGCCGATCGACCTCGAGGTGTGTCTCCACCCGCCGTCCGTCTCGTCGTGTTGTAGAGACTCCCTTTTAGCCAATCCGTTGAAGCCCGTCGCGCAAGAGTCCGAGTGCGTGAAGAAAGGCCAACCCGCACGATCTGACGTTGATGTAGCCGGCTTCTACTACGCAGGTTGCATGGATGTAGTACTGGCGATCGAGACCTTCGAAGCCTACGGGCGGGCGCCGTCGTTGAAGCAGCAAGGTAGCGGAGGTAGAGAAACTAGAAGGGCTGAGAATAGCAATCGGAAGATAGGAGATTGATTTATTTCTTGCTTGAGTTCCTGATTACAGGATTGCTAGAGATATTTAAAGGCTAGTTAACTAGATCGACTAGTATACAAACTGTAATGTAAGACAGACTTGAAAGCAATTCGGAAGACTGCCGTATAACAAGTGCATTGTCGTATACGCTACAAGCTTTCCTTTGTTGATGCTTCACTCCAGTAAGGGCATGTAGTGACACATGTGGATCCTCCTCGTCACCGGTGTCCGCTGAAACTACTTCGTCCTTGTCCTGTACGACCTCTAAGCAATACAGACAATGATGTCCCCTGCTGAATTTTTCATCACAATTAAAGCATAAACCCTTTTCATGACGCTCAGCCATCTTCGCGGCAGTTAAACATTTGAAATGCCTCCCGTTGAGACTGGACGATCCCAGTCCTTCTCCAGCTGGAGATGCCAACGACGGAGCTCCGCGACCAACTGAGGGTGCTCCTTTGTCCAACTGAGTATTGCGCATCCAACCTCGCTAGTGTGGTGCAGCGGTGAGCGCCGCCCTCTGTTCATATGCTTGTGCAAAGCTCATTGCGACCTGCAGATCCGGCAAATTCTGTAATTCAACATCAATGCGCAAGACATCCGTTAGTCCCGACGTCAATAGTTGAACTTGTTGCTCGCTGGATAACGGACCGGCTCAGCAAAGCAAAGCCAAAAACTTATCTTGGTAATCTGCCACCGTACTAGTCATCTGCAATTTTGCGATTTCCCCCAGAAGGTTGGAGCGGATGGGTGCACCGAATCGAAGGTGGTAGCGCTCCTTGAAGCGAGGCCAGGTCGATGTGCCTTCACCGCGTTCCAATTGTATGTACCAGTGCTGCGCTACCCCCACCATGTGATAAGCTGCAAGCCATACTTTGTATCCTTCATCTGTGCGTTGACCCCAGAAGAACTGCTGACAACGGTTGATCCACCCGAGGGTATCTTCCTTGCCGTCGTAAGTCGGAAAATCAAGTTTGTGATACCTTGGAATTCCCGCTGTGTCTGCGATATGAGGTACTGCTGCTGATATGTGTGGCGCAGCCACCCTTGGCGGAACTTTTTGGGGCAAGAACGGCAGAGGTATCGTGCCTGTTGGCATTGACTTAGCAAACGGTGTTGTGCCAAAACTTGGAACTGTCGAAGCTTTTGGAAACGATCCAATCGGCAAAGGCACCGAAGGAACTGTCTCTGTAACTGCTATGTTCCATGGTTCCAATTTGGCTTCTGATGATGATGCCTCCCACATGTTCATAGTGGTATCGGTGGTCGGAAGCTTCCGAGGATACCGGCGCATCTTTTGATCCTCTAATTTCTTGATGCGTTCGTCTATATTGGATGGCCTCTCTTCCAGAGCGATCACCCGAGCTTCAAGAGATGAAAAACTCTCCCTTATCTGTTTGCTTAGTTCAAGCTTAAATTCGGTGATTGCTGCCATCACCTCGGACGGCTCGCCGTTCTTGTCCGCACCGAAAGACATGATGGTCGGCTCTGATACCAAATGATGTAGCCGGCTTCTACTACGCAGGTTGTATTGCTGTAGTACTGGCGATCAAGACCTTCGGAGCCTATGGGCGGGCGCCGTCGTTGAAGTAGCAAGGTAGCAGAGGTAGAGATAGAGAAACTAGAAGGGCTGAGAATAGCAATCGGAAGATAGGAGATTGATTTATTTCTTGCTTGAGTTCCTGATTACAGGATTGCTAGAGATATTTAAAGGCTAGTTAACTAGATCGACTGGTATACAAACTGTAATGTAAAATAGACTCGAAAGCAATTCGGAAGACTGCCGTATAACAAGTGCATTGCCATATACACTACAGGCTTTCCTTTGTTGATGCTTCGCTAGTTCCAACGCGTCCGTCCGAACCCAATATGAGTCCACAACATTCCCCCCTCTCAATGAACAGCTCGTCCTCGAGCTGAAACTCCGGTAAGGGCGTGCAGTGACACATGTGGATCCTCCTCGTCTCCGGTGTCCGCTGAAACTGCTTCATCCTTGTCCTGTACGACCTCCAAGCAATACAGACAACGATGTCCCCTGCTGAATTTTTCATCACAATTAAACCATAAACCCTTTTCATGATGCTCAGCCATCTCCGCGGCAGTTAAACATTTGAAATGCCCCCGTTGAGACTGGACGATCCCGGTCCTGCTCCAGCTGGAGATGCCAACGATGGAGCTCCGCAACCAACCGAGGGTGCTCCTTTGTCCAACTGAGTATTGCGATCCAAATTTCGGTGTGGTGCTGCGAAGCGCCGCCCTCTGTTCATATGCTCGTGCAAAGCTTATTGCAACCTGCAGATCCGGCAAATTCTGTAATTCAACATCAATGCACAAGACATCCGTTAGTCCCGACGTAAATAGTTGAACTTGTTGCTCGCTGGATAACGGACCGGCTCGGCAAAGCAAAGCCAAAAACTTATCCTGGTAATCTGCCACCGTACTAGTCATCTGCAATTTTGCGATTTCCCCCAGAAGGTTGGAGCGGATGGGTGGACCGAATCGAAGGTGGCAGCGCTCCTTGAAGCGAGGCCAGGTCGATGTGCCTTCACCGCGTTCCAATTGTATGTACCAGTGCTGCGCTACCCCCCACCATGTGATAAGCTGCAAGCCATACTTTGTATCCTTCATCTGTGCGTTGACCCCGGAAGAACTATTCACAACGGTTGATCCACCCGAGGGGATCTTCCTTGCCATCGTAAGTCGGAAAATCAAGTTTGTGATACCTTGGAATTCCCGTTGTATCTACGATATGAGGTACTGCTGCTGATATGTGTGGCGCAGCCACCCTTGGCGGAACTTTTTGGGGCATGAATGGCAAAGGTATCGTGCCTGTTGGCATTGACTTAGCAAACGGTGTTGTGCCAAAACATGGAACTGTCGAAGCTTTTGGAAACGATCCAATCGGCAAAGGCACCGAAGGAACTGTCTCTATAAGTGCTATGTTCCATGGTTCCAATTTGGCTTCTGATGATGATGCCTCCTGTATGTTCATAGTGGCATGTTGTGGTTGGAAGCTTCCCAGGATAGCAGCGTACCCTGTTTGATCCTCCAATTTCTTGATGCGTTCGTCTATATTGGATGGCCTCTCTTCCAGAGCGATCACCCGAGCTTCAAGAGATGAAAAACTCTCCCTTATCTGTTTGCTTAGTTCAAGCTTCAATTCGGTGATCACTACCATCACCTCGGACGGCTCACCGTTCTTGTCCGCACCGAAAGACATGATGGTCAGCTCTGATACCAAATGATGTAGCCGGCTTCTACTACGCAGGTTGTATTGATGTAGTACTGGCGATCGAGACCTTTGGAGCCTACGGGCGGGTGTCGTCGTTGAAGCAGCAAGGTAGCGAAGGTAGAGATAGAGAAACTAGAAGGGCTAAGAATAGCAATCGGAAGATAGGAGATTGATTTATTTCTTGCTTGAGTTCCTGATTACAGGATTGCTAGAGATATTTAAAGGCTAGTTAACTAGATCGACTAGTATACAAACTGTAATGTAAGACAGACTCGAAAGCAATTCGGAAGACTGCCGTATAACAAGTGCATTGCCGTATACGCTACATGCTTTTCTTTGTTGATGCTTCGCTGGTTCCAACGCGTCCGTCCGAACCCAATATGAGTCCACAACATCCCCCCCCCTCTCAAAGAACAACTCGTCCTCGAGTTGAAACTCCGGTAAGGGCGTGCAGTGACACATGTGGATCCTCCTCGTCACCGGTGTCCGCTGAAACTGCTTCGTCCTTGTCCTGTACGACCTCCAAGCAATAGAGACAACGATGTCCGTTGCTGAATTTTTCATCACAATTAAAGCATAAACCCTTTTCATGACGCTCAGCCATCTCCATGGCAGTTAAACGTTTGAAATGCCTCCCGTTGAGACTGGACGATCCCGGTCCTTCTCTAGCTGGAGATGCCAACGATGGAGCTCCGCGACCAACCGAGGGTGCTCCTTTGTCCAACTGAGTATTGCGCATCCAACCTCGCTAGTGTGGTGCAGCGGCGATCGCCGCCGTCTGTTCATATGCTCGTGCAAAGCTCATTGCGACCTGCAGATCCGGCAAATTCTGTAATTCAACATCAATGCGCAAGACATCCGTTAGTCCCGACGTAAATAGCTGAACTTGTTGCTCGCTGGATAACGGACCGGCTCGGCAAAGCAAAGCCAAAAAATTATCCTGGTAATCTGCCACCGTACTAGTCATCTGCAATTTTGCGATTTCCCCCAGAAGGTTGGAGCGGATGGGTGGACCAAATCGAAGGTGGCAGCACTCCTTGAAGCGAGGCCAGGTCGATGTGCCTTCACCGCGTTCCAATTGTATGTACCAGTGCTGCGCTACCCCGACCATGTGATAAGCTGCAAGCCATACTTTGTATCCTTCATCTGTGCGTTGACCCCAGAAGAACTGCTGACAACGGTTGATCCACCCGAGGGGATCTTCCTTGCCGTCGTAAGTCGGAAAATCAAGTTTGTGATACCTTGGAATTCCCGCTGTGTCTGCGATATGAGGTACTGCTGCTGATATGTGTGGCGCAGCCACCCTTGGCGGAACTTTTTGGGGCAAGAACGGCAGAGGTATCGTGCCTGTTGGCATTGACTTAGCAAACGGTGTTGTGCCAAAACTTGGAACTGTCGAAGCTTTTGGAAACGATCCAATCGGCAAAGGCACCGAAGGAACTGTCTCTGTAACTGCTATGTTCCATGGTTCCAATTTGGCTTCTGATGATGATGCCTCCCACATGTTCATAGTGGTATCTGGTGGTCGGAAGCTTCCGAGGATACCAGCGTACCCTTTTGATCCTCTAATTTCTTGATGCGTTCGTCTATATTGGATGGCCTCTCTTCCAGAGCGATCACCCGAGCTTCAGAGATGAAAAACTCTCCCTTATCTGTTTGCTTAGTTCAAGCTTCAATTCGGTGATCGCTGCCATCACCTCGGACGGCTCGCCATTCTTGTCCACACCGAAAGACATGATGGTCGGCTCTGACACCAAATGATGTAGCCGGCTTCTACTACGCAGGTTGTATTGATGTAGTACTGGCGATCGAGACCTTCGAGCTCACGAGCAAGCGCCGTCGTTGAAGCAAACAAGGTAGTGGAGGTAGAGATAGAGAAACTAGAAAAGTGAGAATAGCAATCGGAAGATAGGAGATTGATTTATTTCTTGCTTGAGTTCCTGATTACAGGATTGCTAGAGATATTTAAAGGCTAGTTAACTAGATCGACTGGTATACAAACTGTAATGTAAGACAGACTCGAAAGCAATTCGGAAGACTGCCGTATAACAAGTGCATTGCCGTATACGCTACAAGCTTTCCTTTGTTGATGCTTCGCTGGTTCCAACGCGTCCGTCCAAACCCAATATGAGTCCACAACAGACGTACACGCCGGCCAAGAAGAAGACGAAGCGGTGAGTCCCCGACTCCCCTTCGCGCGCCGCCTCCTTCCCGGGTCTCCTTCATGCGTCGCCTCCTCTGCCATGCGCCGCCTCCTCCTCGTCGGAGAGGAGAGCAGGAGTGAGCAATGGGAGAGTGGGATGAGGCGGCGGCGGGATGGGAGATGGGAGAGCGAGACGGAGAGCGAGGCGGAGAGCCACTCACTCGGTCGACGCGGATAAGGGGCGAAGGAGATGGATGGAAGAGAGGGATGAGGCAGGCCACAGGCTACTCACTCGGTCGACGCGGGCCTGGGCCGAAAGCCTGAACTGGACGCCGAAGGTAAGTCTCTTTTCTTTTTTCTTTCTCTTTTCATTTTTCTTCTTCACTTGTTCTCCTCTCCCTCCGGCTGCTTTCCACCCGTTGCATAGATCACCGCCTAGGCGGACTAGGCCACACCCTCCGCCCGCCTAGCGGCTAGGTGAACACTGCATTTACCATACATCGTGAAGAGAGAATTACCAACCAGTAAATCGTTGTGAAGACTTGATTGCAAAATCATGGCATGAACCATTCTGCCATCCATCAAAGCTCCTGGACTTGAACATGCTCCTACAGCGCTGGAAAATGTCATGTGATTTGGACCTTCATTCGTTCGAAGTAACTGACCTAATGTCTTCAGCGCATCAATGCAATAATCATTCTGCACATAGGATCCAATCATAGTGTTCCATGATACTATATCCCTTCTGGTCATGTTCCAGAACAGAAACTCAGCATCACTCAATTTCCCAGCAGCAGCATACATATTAACCAGGGCATTAATCATGGGAATATAAGAATGCAAACCACTCCTGACACACAGGGAATGAATTCCGCTTCCGTGGCTGACATGATCTGAGGAGGCACAGGCAGATATCAAGCTGCACAGAGTTGTTGCATCAGGCCTTAATAATCCACCACGACACATATCAGAAAATACCAAAAAACATTTGCTGCACACTCCTTCATGTGAGTACATCGATATCATTGCGTTCCATGATATAGTGTCGCGTTCCTCCATTCGATCAAAGAGCTTCTCAGCATCCTGCCACCTTCTCAGGTTACCAAACATGGTGATCAGTGAATTTGCCACGGAGACCTGCGTTTGGAGGCCAGAAACCACGACATGGGAGGCGACCTGAAGCCCGGCCACCTCGTTCTCAAGAGACCCACACAAACTGGCCACCGTCGTGAACGCATTTGCATTGGACGAAACCCCTTCCCTCCTCATCTGACGATAAGCTCCCAATGCTTCTTCTAGGTACGCGTTCGACGACACCGCCACCATCAACGCCGTCCACGAGACAACATTCCGCTCGGGCATCTCCCAAAACAATCTCCGGGCATCCAACACGAGCCCACGGGAACCGTACAAGTGCAAGAGCGCCGTCCCGACGTAGACATTACCCATAGGCTCGGCCTTGTGGATGAGCACGTGGATGGCGCCCCCGCGCTCGCACCCGGTGACGATGCTGGCGAGCGCGAACCCGCTGAGCGGGACGTCACGCTCACGCATGGTCCGCAGCAGATCGAACGCGGCACCGTCGCATCCGCAGCGGACGCAGCCGGAAGACAACCGTGTACCAGGAGGAAGGTGTCAGGTCGGGCATTGCGTCGAACAGGTGGAGCGCGGTGGCGGAAGTAGAAGGCGAGGAGGATGTTGAGGTGGAAGGCGCTGAGCGGAAGCGCGACGCGGAGGGCGAGTCCGTGTATGGCGCGGGCGAGGAGGGGTCGGTCGGCGATGTGGGAGAAGCCGGTGTGCGGGAACTGGGCGACGGCGGGGTGCGGGTGGTCGGCGAGGAGGCCGAGGGGGTGAGGCGGAGGCGGCGGGTCGACTGCGCATGGCGAGGCGGTGGAGAGGCCAGTTCGGGGTTGTGCTCGCTTGGTGTAGGAGTAGTACTTGGCCAGTTTGGTGGGTGGTTCGTCGGAAAAGAGATGTGTGGAGCGTGGTAGCGGCAGCCGGCTGCGACCAAGGAGACCAGATGGCCTGTTTGGATTGGAATCTAAATGTATCTTATCAAATTTTGATAATGTCTATAAATTTTGGCTAGCATTTAGATGGCTCCAATATATAGCATACCTTTGAAAATTTTGGTCACACCAAATATTGGTAATGTCTATAAAATTTGGCTACAATTTAGTTTGTTGCCAAATTACCAATGAAAGTTTGGTAAAACCAATTTTTTCTTCACAATTTTTAGGCAAAGTTTGGGTGGCCAAAAAGCTAACCAAATAATTGGTAGGGCAGCTAGCCCATGAGTTTGCTAAGTGGCATCATTTCGTTGGATATGAATGGAGACATATTAGTCAATGTTGGTATTGCCCGTGGGTCCCACATGACATCAATTTTCTTTTATCTCAAAATGTATCAACTTGGGTCTTGTTTTGTTGATAAAATAACAAGGAACACAACGGTTCAAACGGATCGCAAATCAGATACTCGGTTTACGAAATATAATCATTCCAAACAGATAAATCAATCTAACAATGCAATTAATATCAATCTTACCAAATTTTGGTAATACTAAAATCTGGATAATGCCAAACCAAACATTAGCCAACTACTTTTTTTATTCATATTTTGGCATTACCTAGATATTGGTGCCAAACTAAACACTAGTTAGCTACTTTTTTTACCTATATTTTAGTATTATCTAGATTTTAGTATTACTAAAATTTAGTTTAGCTTACTAGACACCAACCCAAACAGGCCGTAAGTGCAGGTGTCTTCACGAGTATGTGCGCTCTGCTCTGGGGCCAATTCGGCCAATCGGAATTCGGACCGCAGATCCCATTTGGGCCCTTTGATCCGCTCAAGGGCTCGTCTCCTCTGCCTTTACTGAATCCCCAAAACGACGGTTAGAAGAATAAGACAGCGCGCGTTGCTGCGTCGCTGATACCAGTTTGTTACGACAACAGGTGTATTTTTTGAACAGCAAAAAACGGATTCTATATTTCTATTGTTGCACAGAGTATTTTTATTAGCTAGGGTACGTATGTTACTACCAGCATGGTATCTGCTCTTATTAGCTGTTGGTCATGGTAGGTCTAGATTTGATAATTGAAATTCGTAATAAAAAATAAAATAAAATAAGAAATTTGATTTACATATGAATTCCTAAGAAAAATATCTAAATAAATATAATTTGAAATAAATATTAGACAAAAAATAGCAATTGGATGTGTATAGGAATCCCAACAAAAAATAAGCGAAATTCAAAAAATAGCTATTTGATTTCCATACTAATTCAATTAAAATCCCTCAATAAATATAATTTCAGAATAAAAAAATAAACAAAAAATAGGAATTGCATTTGTATACGAATTCCAACAAACAATAACTGAAATTTGGAATAAAAAAATTGCAATTTGATTTCCTACGAATTCCAAAGTAAAATCCCTAAATAACCAAATTTGGAATACACTGAATAAAATTAGCAATTTTATTTGTATACAAACTCCAATAAAAAATTGCAGAAATTTTGAATAAAACTAAAAGTTATTGCGTGGATACCTTGAATAGTGTCGGAGGAGACCACAAAAGAGTTCAATGGCGTCGATCTGTCCTGAAAGAAGACATTGACCGATGGGACACGAAGTGCCGAGACGGTGACGACAGAAATGAGGACAATGTCGCACTGCCCACTTTAGCTGTTCGACAAGAACAATGTTGTACTGCTCGCCGAAACCATTAAAGAGAAATGCTAGAGTCAAAGTCAGTGGCCAAAGAAGCTCGATGGTGAGAAAACCCTGATAGAGAAGAGATACAGTTTTGCATTAAAGCCGAGCTATGGATAAATATAGAGCCGTAAGATCGTTAGAAGTATGCCATCGCTGGTTGTAGCAAAAGATGACACGAACGAACATGAATAAGCAAACAGGAGTACTGTCATAGTATTTGTCTCCGTTAAGGTCGCCAAACCAGACAGCAGTTCACCACATATGAGCTGATGTTCCTTTCAAAAGAGAGAAAAAAGAGTTGATCTCAGTTGTTTAAGTAGCCTTCCTACTTTCACTATGGGTTTCTACCGTTTGAATGCAGGGATCCATAATAAGATGGACACGATTCGTGCTTGTTTTTTTTGGAGGGGTGCGAGTGATAAATTCAAGTATCATATGGTGAAATGGATGGGGGTGTGCAGACCTAAAGACTACGGGGGTCTAGGGGTGATTAATACAAGTTTAATGAATGATTGCCTCTTGAGCAAATGGTTTTGAAAAATGTCTTTGGCCAATAATGAGATCTGGTTCAGACTTCTTAAGGCTAAGTATTTCCCAAGGGGAGATTACAGAATTGGTAATTCTTCTAAGGGCTCTCAGTTTTGGAAAGCCCTTCACAAAGTGAGATATCTGTTCCAAAAAGGAGTTTTTCATACAATTGGGAATGGGAGAGGTACGTTTTTTTGGCTTGACGTTTGGGTTGACAACTGCCCACTTAAGATTAAATATGCTAACTTGTTTAACATTTGTGCTAAACCGGATATTAAGGTGGCAGATTGTGTGATTGATAATGATTGGAATATTAACTTCATTAGACAATTTGGTAATAGTGAGGTTGATTCTTGGCGGCTGCTGTTGATTGATCTGAAAAATGTTAAACTGAACGATGAACCTGACAGATTAGTTTGGGGGCTGGAGAAATCTGGCAAGTTTTCGGTTAAATCTATCTACAAACACATGTCTTTTGGCGGTAGGATCTTTAAGCATACTCAAATGTTATGGAAGAGCAATATCCCCCTAAAGGTAAAAATCTTTGTTTGGCTTATGTATCAGGATAGACTGCAGACTACTACGAATCTCAAGACGAGAATGTGGAAAGGTAATGAAAACTGTATTCTTTGTGGGGTGAAAGAGGACTCTAACCACATTTTCTTTGAGTGTGTTTTGGCTTCTTTTGTCTGGACTTGTGTGAAGGGGTGCCTGAATTGGAAGAGAATTCCGAAGTCTTTAGATGATTTCCATCAATTCTGGTTATGCAATAGGGGTGCTAACGAATCTCAAATTATTCTATTCAGTTTTGTAGCGCTGGTTTGGACGCTCTGGAAAGTCCGCAACAAAATGGCTATTGAGAAGACTTTTCCTAACCAACCCGTCGCAGTCATTTTCAAATCGCTATCTTGTTTGCAGAGGTGGAGAGTGCTGCTCAAGGAGAAGGATCGGCAGGATCTGGATGATATGATTAAAAGGGCTGAAGACTGGCTAAAGACCTTTGGATAGTTGTTTGTAGTTTTTGTGTCAATTTGTCTAGCCTGGTCCTCCTCGGTTTGTTCTAGTCATTGTTTTGGTAGTTTTTTTGTGTGTAATCTTGGTAGCGCTCTTCTGGGAGCTTTCGGATTGCTCAACCGAGTTCTGTCTTCTCGCGGATTCAGGCTTAGCTGTGCCCCTTTCGTTTTGGCTGGTGTACCCAGCTTAGCTCTTGTAATTCGGTTCTGTACTCTCTCATTAGCTTTATAAAAGCTGGGAAAATTTCCTTTTTCAAAAAAAAAAGAGTTGATCACGAGCTATAGCTAGCTAGCAACATGCAGGAGGCACCCTGGAAATATATGAATGGTTCTTGAATTGATACGGAAGCTAAAACAGCATACAAGTAATTAAGAAGCGCCAAGATATCATATGTAGAGAGCATGATCTTCCTCTCGACGGAGAAGGAAATTTATTAAACGGCATGGCAACTGCAGTGCCGATCTTGACTACCTCCTAATCCGCTTATTGGAGGCGCCCAACAGGGGAGATGCTTGCACGATCGATGCCGACGAAACTACCTCCTAATCCGCTTGTATGGTTGCAATGGCTGTGGAAGGACATACACACATATATATGGTTAGTTTGTTCAAATGGAACCGAAAAACAGAGTTCATAAAACCATCGATCCAGAGTTCCAGACTGCATGGATGTGACGGGCAGCAACGAATCACACGTAATTCCTATGAGCTAGCTGATTGGAGCGTGAAATTGAGCGGTGTAGCGTGGTAATCTATAATATACGTATAACTTTCTAGCCCTTCAGATCGAAATGTGGTGGCTTCTTTTAAATATTTTATTAAGATAATATATTAGAACAATAACTTTTGAAGTTATCATTTTTTTTTCTAATGGCTAATTTTCACTCTATAGAAATGGAAAATTGGAAATGTCGAAATTCAGAATTCTCCAAAATTGCCAAAACTCGAGTGACTGTAACAAATACTATCATGGCAATTCCAGACATCCAGAAACAGAGGACCCTTTTTCTTTTTTGAGATCATCCAAAACAGAGTTGAATGGTGCCCAGAAATAGAATTCATCCAGCTTTAGTTTTGGCATGACTCGCTAGCACTCATCGTCACCGCTATTGAACATGAGTGCCTGCCTCCTAAAAGGAATCAACTGACCAATTTAATTATTCAAGTGGAAGCATGTTTAGTTTGAAGGAAAAAGTCCACTTTTTCAATCCTCAACTATCGCCCGAATCCACTTTTCAACCTCGAACTGTAAAACCGTTTGAAACACAACCCTCAACTATCAATACCGGTGCAAAACACAACATTAGCCTGAATCTAATGCGGTTTTGGCTTACGTGGATCTAAGGTGGCGAGTTACACTGATGTGGATGGACATGTCAATCTCCTCGCCTTCTTCTTTGTCTTGCTCCCATGCATGGCACCCTTCGACATCGCGCTCCTCCTCGCTAAGGCAAAGATGGCGGACGGTTTGGAAATAGAGCATGGGAGGAGATATTAACAGAGTGTGCATCTCCTCTGTTTCAAAACAATGCATGGGAGGAGAGAGATAAGTAATGGCAGCTGCACGGGTTGGCTTGCCAGGCAGTGAGGCTGCGGCGACCTAAAAAACAAGACGATGGACAGAGGAAGAAAAGGGGTGGTGTGGCTCGGGCAACACAAAGGCCGGCTGTCGGCGGCGCACAACGGCTGTGCGTGGGGAAGAAAAGGGGTGGAGGCGCCCAAGTAGGAGATGGACGAAATTAGAGGAAGAATAAGCATGAGGAGGTTGTGGGAAGCTCACAGCGTAGTTGGTGGAGGCAAGGAAGACCCAAGCCGGCGTGGCGACAGCAGCCCAAGGCGGCGAGGTAAGCTCGATAGTGGCAGTGGCTTGGGGCGAAGGAAGGATGGAATTAGAAGTTGGGGAAGGAATATGGCGATGTAGAGATGCTCAATGTGGGGGGGAATCGAAGAAGGGATCAGCGTATAAGGAATGGCGGCGGCGGCAGTGGTTTCGGGCATAACCGACGTGAGAAGAAAAGAGAATAGAGGGAGAGAGGGAGAAAGATGGAGAGAGGGAGGTTGGAGGACTCGGAGACGGGGATGGCGACGACGGAGGCGACCTTGGCCGGACTCAGGGAGGACGAACGTTGGGGCAACGCGGTGGGGTGCTAGCGTTGGAGCGGTGGCGGCGGGGTGTAGGTGGCCGAGGGGAGGAGGATGACACCGGAGGGTGCAAGGCGTGGCCACGCGTGAGAAGAGAAGAGAAAAGAGTGAGAGAGGGAGACATATGGAGATAATGAGGCTAGAGGACTCAGATATGGAGATGGCGATGATGACAGCGACCTTAGCCGGACTTGGGGAAGACCGGCGTTGGGGCGGCAATGGCGGGGTGTGGGCGTTGGGGCAGCGACGGCGGGGTGTGGGCAAGCGAAGGGAGGAGGATGACGCCGGAGGGTGCAAGATGTGACCGGCGTGGGAAGAAAAGGGAATAGAGGGAGAGTAGGAGGTTGGAGGACCCGGAGACGGGGATGGCAACGACAACAACGACCTTGGCCAAACTCGGGGAGGATAGACGTTGGGCGAAGGCGGTGGGGGCTTGAGGCGTTAAGGGCGGCGGGCGGGCAAGGGATGAGGGTGGCCGAGGGGAGGAGGATGACGCCAGAGGGTGCAAGGCGTGGCTGGCATGAGAAGAAAAGAGAATAGAGGGAGAGTGGGAGACATACGGAGAGAAGGGGGCTAGAAGACTCGGATACAGGGATGGCGACGATGACGGTGACCTTGGCTGACTCGGGAAGGCAGGCGCAAGGGGGGCGGGATGCACGAGTGGCGAGGGAGGACGATGACGCCAGAGGGTGAGCGGGCGTACAAGATGAAAAGAAAAGAGAACAAAGGGAGAAAGGGAGACAGAGGGAGAGAGGGAGGCTAGAGGACTCGAAGACAGGGATGGCGATGACGGCGACGACCTTGGCCGGACTCGGGGAATACGAGCGTTGGGGGTGGCGACATGATCTAAGTGTTGGGGCGGCGACGACGGGGTGCGAGCGTTGGGGCGGCGGTGGGATGTAGGCGGTCGAGAGGAGGAGACTAATGACACTGGAGGGTGCAGGGCATGGCTGACGTGAGAAGAAAAGAAAACAGAGGGAGATAGGGAGATAGAGGAAGAAGAAGGGGTGGAAGAAAATATTTTTAGGGATTGATAGGTGGACCCCATCTTTTTTTATTTATTGACTCAGGAGACTGTTGTGAGAGATGACATGTGGCTTGAGGTGACATCCATGTCTACAGAATTTTGACACATAGGTGTCACGTAAGTCAAAACCGGGGTTGGATGGGTCGAGTGAGTCAGTTGCACTGGTTTCAATAGTTAGAGGTCCCAAATCAAACTGTTTTACAGTTCGATATTGAAAAGTGAAGTCGGGCGATAATTGATAGTTGAAAAGTGGACTTTTTTCTAGTTTGAACTAGGTGCATACAAACACACATCACTGCACAGCAAGTATCAGCCACGTGTGAAACAAATAAGAGCAAAAGAGACAAAATAGCATTGACACGTTATGATTTGCAACGAAATTGTAAAACAAATAGGCCTTAAAAAAATTAACGAATGCGATGATTGGTGCAAAAGATTGACGAATTAAGTAGCATTTCTTAAGTGTGAAAGAAATAAGAGCAAAAGAGACAAAACATGCAAAATTGAAATGTGCAGGCCGGACTAGCTCGTATTAGATATCTTCTGCGGCCAGATTAGATATCTTGTTGCCCGGCTGGAATTGCGAAAAGAAAACTAGCAATTAAAATCCGAGGAGAATGGAGGGCAAGGAAAGATAGAACGAAAATTTTGGTATACTAGCTAGTGGTAATTAGAACATTAGTTAGAGCTAGAAAGCGATGTGAGTACGTACCACTTGGTCTTGTTCAGATGAGAGCATGTAACGTTCAAATATCCTTATCGTTTCAAGGGTGGGACGGTTGGGATGGACAGCAGCTGCATGGCTCAACGCCGCCTCTGCTTCCTCCGCCTCTGCAGCACGGGCATACTTACAGTCAATGTGAGCGATGACTTTCTGAAGCGAAGGGAGGTTCTCCAAACCAATCTTGTCAAAACCAAGGTCAACGTCCTTCATGAACCGCACTTGGACAGTAAACTGGAGGGCTTCAAGGCTTGGCATGATAGGTGCCACGCTGCACTCACCGTGCGCGAACCGGAGGACCGATATACGGTGCATCGTGAAGAATCTCAACTTGTGGAACAGGTGCCCATCCCCACCGATAGCCATGCTTACTACTGGGGTGTACGATGACCACAGGTCGAGGCGACGGAGCTGTGGCAACCTCCCAAGGGTTTCCATGTCCTGCTCTTGCACAACATGCACTTCCACGTGTAAGAAGCATAGGTTCGTAAGATGCGACGAATTAATCCATGCCGGCAGTCTAGAGAACTCCAAACATGTTAAAAACAAGTAGCGAAGATGTCGAGGGGAGACAAATCCTGATTCCCACGTGGTGCCCTTCCCCAACAATATGCCCTCAATAGTCACACGTTGGATCCTGTGCAGATTGCCTAGAGACTCCACCAAAGCTCTCTCCATGCTCTCATCCACTACATCAATCCAAGTAATGAGCGCCCTCAGTTCCCTCAGGCTGCCCAGCTCCTTCACAAATAATCTTGCAGACCTATCGGTAGCTGGCCATATCCACAGCTCTTGCAAGGATGTCAGATTCCCAATCCAGTCCGGCACTCCTGTGAGCATATTAGCACGTAGGAACACCAATTGTGTTAGCAGGCCGATGCTTGATGGCAATTCTTTTATGCCAGTATCCTTCATGTCCAATGTCTGTAGAAACTTTAGATCTCCTATTTCTTTTGGGAGCTCACGAATAGGTGTACCTCCTAGTCCGAGGTACCTCAGGTGAAGTAACTTTCCAAGATGTGTGAGATTGTTATAACCTTCCATAAAATCACAATATTCTATAGCTAGTACACGTAAAACTCGAAAGCTTGTGGATATCACTCTAGTCGGGCACTTACTGGCAATAAATGACCTCACATGTTGCATGCCCACATTAGCCTGAGGAGTGTGCTCTTCCATTCTATGTTGAAGAGCTAACCTACGAGTTTTATTGCTTTGTGGAAATGTTCGTTGCTCATTGTCCAATATAGTAACAAAGTTTTCATCTCTTGACAAGGAACGGACGAGATCAAGCACCATATCATGAACACGGCAACCAAATACGTACCCTTGATTTTGTGTGTCCACCGGCTGGATCATGCTTCTATTTATGAGCTCATTGAAGTATGTCTCCCCAACCTCTAATAATCCTATCCCTTGTTGCTCATGGACGAAACCTTCAGCTATCCACTTCCGTATCAAAAGATCTTTATGAATGAGATAATCTTCCGGAAATACACTTAGATACAACAAGCAAGTCCTTAGATGAGAAGGTAGCTCGTAGTAGCTAAAGGACAATATCTTTCTAGTGTTCTCCACATCCTCGTTATCACCATGCCCAAAACTGATAGAGTTGTACACCTCAGACCAGTCCTCCCCTGGTTTACTAGCCAACAAGCTAGCTATTGTGATGATAGCTAATGGTACACCACCGCATTTCTTCAAAATTTTATCATGTACCTTGGTGGATTCACTTCGGGGACATTTGCCTTCACAATCAAAGATTCTTGTATAGAACAACTTTTCAGAGTTATTACGAGAAAGTGGCTGTAGTTTGTAAACATCACCAACATTTGTGGCAACTTCGGAAATACGAGTAGTTGCAACTACTATACTTCCACGATTACTATCAGCCAAAGCACATCTGATTATTTCCCATGATTTCTTATTCCATATGTCATCAATAACAATGAAATACCTATACACCAGCATGACAGCAAGAGCCATGAGTTAGTAAAACCATCTAAAGAATCTATAAAAGCAAGGTGCTCGAAGAAACAATGAAGGTATAAAGGAACAAAAAGTAAGGAAGACGAAAAACTAGGAGAGAGAAACATGCACCAGAGATGCAGGATTTAGTTCGCGAACTAAAGGGTGGGGTCCGGTTACTAGTCCACCCACACAAACCGTAACCGTAACCGTAAACCGGTTACTAAAGGGTGGGGTCCGGTTACTACAAGTCGCTGCTATTGCTTGACATGCACCTGAACCATAACCGTAAACATGGTCTCCATTCTCGATTTGTGGAGGTTGCAGAGGCTTCTAAAGGTTATGCTTTTAAGAAATTTTGCTTGCTAACCACGGGATATTATACTCTTTTATATATGCTCTTAATCAGCTAATTACTAGTCATCGGCATCCTATCACGAGCTCTCCTATAGCATGTTCCAGAACTGAAAATATAAGACATATTGGCAAATGGTTGCACTGGAATTTTGGAAATGGTATGAGCAATTAATGAAAAAAATATTTGAGAGACAATTGGACGAATATCTATGAAAATACAAAGTAAGCGGTCATAGGTGACACAAAAGATGGTACTGGTATTAAAGCCTAGAATGTAACGCAGTAAACTTTAAGCTGATGACTAGCACTAGGTGGGTGATGCGCACGTACCTCTTGTTCTCAAGGAATTCTCGGAGTTCATCGATGAGCTGTCTTTCTTCCAATCCTGTCATATTTAAATTCGTGTACTTTTGCTTGTCAAGATCAATGAGGATGTCCTTGAAAACTTTCTTCATGTCAAGATTTCGACCGACCGAACAAAAGCATGGCAATCGAAGCCCGCTTTAAGCTTGTGATACTTCTTTGTTGCAAGAGTGGTCTTGCCCAATCCACCAAACCGACAACGGAGACAATCTTCATCTTCTTCTTGGATGCATCATCCCCTCGGACAGATTCTTATGAGCGCCCCTTGGCCCATCAATGCCGAGCGAGCCGTGCCGCATTTTTGTACATAGCGAAGAGGCGAGGATCAATAGTCGGCGTTGCGCAAAGCTTAGCCACAATCTTTGTCAACCGTGTACCTACCACGCTGTTGGCCACCTCCTGGACTTGCTTGTTGATGTCTTCGATCGCGTCCACGATCCGACGACGAAGTCTTGCCTTCGTTGAACAAAGTGGCCATCTTCTCCAGAGCCGTTTGAGCAGTCTTTGGTTGGTGGCCTCACGGCCGCCGCCCACGCCAAGACGAGGAAGGTGTCGACAACGTCCTCCATGTCGAGGAGAGCTCCTCGACATCGTGTGCCCAGAGCTTGACCTGCTCGTCGAGCTGGTCCCGCGGCACCTCGGCCACCTTGCGGAGAGCCGCGTGCATGCTCTCAAGCTCTCTCCGGAGAGATTCGACTTGTGCCTTCACGCCCTTTTGCAGCTTGTACTCCTCCTTGAGCAGCTCGCCCAGCTTGGGGAGCAGGTTGCCCATGGCACCCGTCACCACCTCCATGGCTCGATTGGTCGCTCTCGATCTCTCGGTTGGATGCTTAAAGAGTTTGTGCTCAGCTAGATACGGTGGATCGAGAGGTGTTGCCTTCTGACTGATTATGCCATGCCCATGTGATCTCTTCGCTCAATATCGAGATGTTTCGCCGAAAGGATCTCTCGATGGGTACTAAGTCGATCAAAACCACAAAAGCTCGACTTGTGCCTTCACGCCCTTCTGCAGCTTGTACTCCATGAGCAGCTCGCCCATGGCACCCGTCACCATCTCCATGGCTCGATTGGTCGCTCTCGATCTCTGAGCTGGTTGCTTAACGAGTTGTGCTCAGATAGATGCGGTGGATCGAGAGGTGCTGTCTCCTGACTGATTAAGCCATGCCCATGTGAACGGAATGATCATCTAGCTTTCCAATCTCACCCTACAGCCAAAAGATTCGCAAGTTGGAATTGACCCCAAAAGGAAATCGCGTTACCAAAGTTGAACTCGATAAAAGGCCGTAGCATACCTCAAGTTGAAGCTCTCCAAGAGATCTATCATTTCATCGCTTGAGGCCTTGAGTTGATCTCAATAAAATCTTCGCTCAATATCGAGGAGATGTTTCGCAGAAAAGATCTCTCGATTGGTACTAAGTCGATCGCAACCACAAAAGATGTGAAATTGTCGGACCCGGATTCCGAGAATCCAAATCCTCTGTGAAAGACACTGTGCTATTCCCTGGATCAGTAGATAGCACTCACAGATACATCACTGAATCAATTCATACAGGTCGTAGATTAAACCATACCATTCATTAATTAACACACAGAGTTTACATAGACCGCGTCGGGTCGGGTTTTACAAAAGGGGCCGCACAAGGCCAAAGATTACATTACAAAAGCGGAAGCGACAACGGAAGCAAAAGGGGTAGAGCACATCTCTCCACAGGCAAGCGACTGGGGAAACCGTGTGCGTCCGATATTACCCAAAGACTCAGATAATATAGGATGCACGCAAGCACCAACGGAGTCAACTAGACTGGGGTGAGACTAGAGCAACTAAAGACTAGACTACGCTTCATTCATTTCCAAGGCCTCCAACTTCGGGATCCTCGTAGTAGTCGTAATCCTCCGGATTTCCTGCTTCTGAGGGTTTGGGGGAAAGAGCGAGAATGAGCACATCTACCGTGCTCGCGAGCCAACACACAATGCAATAATATACATGCAAGGCTAAACAAGGACGGCTCGGGTTCTTTTATTTGCTAAAGCAATATTTTCAAATATCATAATTACAAATTCCTATTACTTAGCATTTTAACAAATTGCATTTTATAAAGAGAGTAATTGTGCAATATTTATTTCAGTAGAGGTTCCATCCGACGGAACCTATCTCAGTATCTTCTTTTGATTGGAGCTACCTCCAATCACTACCACCACCGAGCTCAAGGCTCGGGAAAAATCAACACAGGGCTAGGTGAGCCTCCACATTTTCATACCACCCACAAGGTTTTTGAAATAGAACTAACTCAAGTTAAGTTCCGTGTCCGCCTTTTGACCGTAGGCACTACTGCATTTAAGCAGTTTAATACTCTGCAGAGATTGTACACTTTACCCACAAGAGGTAATCGTCTTGATATGTACACACGCTTCCTTAGACATGTGAATCAAGGGGAGATCACCACAAGGCCTTTACAATGCATCCAACAAGATTAGTTACACCCGCTAAGGTTTAGTCCTCGTAGGTTACGTCCATGTAGATCCGTTAACCCTTACTTAGACCCCTCTTGCGCCATCTAACGACTTACGTCAAGACTCGACACCCTCGCCACAAAGGCTCATGGCGTCATGAGTCATCTCCTGGTGCAACTCATTGGTGGATACAAATTATTTAGCAAAGTTGTAATTTGAGACTTGTGGTTGTACTTGTTTTACACAGAGGTCATGACAAGATTAAGTCCTTAGGGTTATCTGGCGGTTCATTCCACATACTAGTATTCCCTTGGGCTACATTAGTACCCACCAACATACCAATATCCTTGGGCTGCATTAGCGCCCACCAACGATCATCCATCATACCATCCGCCCAGATGGAAAGCGAGTTATTAGGGTTTTGAGAGGAAAACCAAATTATCGCTTTTACCTCGGTCATTTCCGCAATGACTGCCCAAAACAAAATTTATATTTGAAGAGATGATGATTGGGGTATTTAATACCCCGGTACTTAAGCAAGACTAGCATGTCGCTTAAGTACAACCTATAACTAGTATTACCATATAATTACTAGGGTGACAAAGGCTAATGGATTCAAGTTATCAAGGATGGCATAATAATTATTTAAACATCAAGTGGGTATGTAACTACCTTAAGCTTTAACATACATTTGATTAAAAATTAAAGCATGCAGTTTGCTAATTTTAAAAGAACATAATTTGCATAAAATGTGGGAGCAACATGATCAAAGTATTGACTTGCCTTGGGTATAGGTAAGAGGAGCTTGACAATCTTGTGCTTGATCGAAGTGGAGATCCTCCGCGTCTTCAAATCCTAATCGGACGATCGCACCGGAAAAAGAGCACAAACAAGCAAAGAGAGCAAATAAATAATAAAGAACAACAAATGAACTCCAAATTGAACAAGACCTATGCCATTAGCAAGATCTTGAATTAACGAATTTTTAGAAATTTATTTCATAATTTTTGGAGTAAAAACGGAGGAGAACGGGACTCCCGAACATGGAATTGAAATTAAAAGAGGGAGAGAGAAAGAGTGGTGCACAGCACAGTGCATAGACCGGTCTCACTGTGCATGGGGTCTTGGTCCACGAGAATAGGAACAGATGGGGCCCACATGGAAGGAGAGGAAGGGGCTAAGCCACATGACAAAGTGGGGCCGCCCATTTCTTTCCCATTCGGCTCACCAAAACAGAAAGGTGAGGCAGAGAGCTTGGCAAGTGGCAATGGGCGGTGGTGGCGCCGACGAGGGCAATGGCAATGGCGGGCGGCATGGCGGCGGAGGAGCCAGAGGGTGGCGGGTCCAAAGGAGGCGGTTGCCGGAGAGAGGCGGAAGCGGCGGTGGAGCAAAGGCGGCGGCTTCCTGATTTCTGCGCTGCGGCGGAGCGGGCGACGCCTTGAGAAGGTGGCGACGCGCACCTTGTGATGGCATGGGGATCTGCGATGGGATGACCCGGCGGCTCGGGGATGGCGGATTGGCCCGGCGACGGCGGACATGGGTGGAGGAGGATGATGCACGGCGGCGGCTTGATTGGCGACGGGAAGACGAAGGAGGAGGATGGATCCTTGCGTCGCGGGCTCATGATGTGACGGGTTCCCGGGCGAGGAGCTCACCGGGCGGCGGCGAGGCAAGGCGGCGCCGGCGAGCTTCAGTGCGGTGGCTTTTGGGGAAGCTTACAGAGAGAGGCGAAAGAAATGGGGAGGTCAAGAGGGAGGCTGGGCTCTTGTAGGCGGCGAGGAGCTAGGAGCCGTTAGGGGCCTGACATGGGCATGGTGATGGGTGCTCTGGGCTTGGCGTCAGGCGAAGGGAGCGTAGGCCGACGCAGCGGCGACGTGGCGTCTTGGCGTCTTGCGCTTGCGCGTCTTGACTTCGATCCACGAGGAGGACGGAGTTAGTGATGTCAAGCGCGACCTTGACGACTTCACGACGAAGCAAGCGCTCGATCCACGAACAAGGACGACGGGGATGTCACTGCTTGCACGGATGGACTCTGGGGTCAAGGCGAGGACGTGGGCGGGTGGTGGCGCTGCAGTGCGCAGGGAGCAGAGGAACAGCAGAGGGGATGGGGCGAGCTGCTGCTCGGGTTGACCAAAGGGAGAGAAAAGGGGGAGAAGAAGATGGCCTCCACGGGCTGCTGCAGCACGGGCTGGCAAAAGGGGAGGAAGACAGGGAAGGAGGCAACCGGCGCAGAGCAGAGGGATGGGCAGGCGGGAGCTGGTGGCGTCACAGAGAAAGTCGCTGCTGCCGCTGCAGAGAGAGTGGGTAATAGCTGCTGCCTGCCATCTCTTGTTCGGTTGACCAGGGAGACGCAGGGGAGAGAGAGGCCTCAGTCTTTGCACGGGTTGGGCAGGGAGAGAAGGGCCGGGCTGGGCTGGCCTGGGGCCGAAGGGAGGTGGGCTTAGCCCGAGAGAGGCAATGGGCTGAGCTCAAGAAGGAGGCGAGGTCCAGTTCAATTCGGCCTGGGGATTCAAAACGGAGGAGAAAATCTCCAACCATGAAATTTGAATTTCCAATGTTTCAAATATTACACTTGAAACACGAACCGAGAAAGAACGGAGGTTTTCGAAAATAGTTGATACTTGAATTACGGCGAAGAACGAAATGGAATTAGTATTCACTATTTATTCGTCCGAAAACGGACGTTACAGAAATATAAAGAAGTAACGTGGTGTGCAGGAAGAGGCTATATATCCTCTTCTGTAGGCAGTAGGAAGGCGCTCCACTCTGTTGTTATCTCTTCTTACAGTGAAGTACTCAGCTAGTGGTGATGGTGAATGCGCATGTTAATTTCTACTAAAATACTCAGCTAGTGGTGATGGTGAAGGCACTCCCATTAGATGCATATTTTATCTTCGCATCGCAGAAAGGATCTCTCGATGGGTACTAAGTCGATAGCAACCACAAAAGATGTGAAATATAAAGAAGTAACGTAGTGTGCAGGAAGAGGGCTATCCTCTTCTGTAGGCAGTAGGAAGGCGCTCCACTCTGAGCTTCTCTTCTTACAGATAAGCTAAAAGCTTACAAGGAAATGAAGGTAGAGCAGGGACAACAAGACAGCACTGATCGCGTATTTTTGCTTTCTCTTCTCTGAGATGGATACTGCAGCTTACGTTTTTTGGGGGGGGGGGGGTGCAAAAATACTCCCCTCCCCTTGTAAATGGACGAGTCATTCTAGACAGTTTTGTGTGGAAACTAGAGATCCAGTAGTCCACATCTCCACATCTCTACATTGGGCTGGATGAATCGAGCAAATATTGCCAATACCTTTTCTTGCCGTGTACTAAATGGCTTCTGCTCACAGCCTTGTTTCACTGGACAGCGTGCATAAAACCAAACTAGTTGTGCTACTATCACTTTACTGTGGATTGAGGCCTGTGCAGTCAATTTATTAGGTGGATGAATAAAACTAGATTATATCAAGGACACTTTGGTTTTAAGTTGAAATGACTAGATGGTAGGTTTGAAAAATAATTACAGTATTTGAGTAAAATCCGCTTTGAGCTAAAATAACCATGAGACCCCTTCTTTGGTAAGTCAAACATCTATACATTTGCATTTGGTGTGAGGGTTTGCTGAGTACCTTTGATTCAGACTGCGAGATTGAAGACCCGGTGTATGGATAGTTCTATGCGTCCGGCTTTGGAAATGAAGATAACAAAGATAATTAGGTCGTAGCCCCAGTCGATTGATTGTGGCAGATCATGAAAACCCCTTTTGTTTTATTTATCTTCCGTTGTTGTTTACTCTTTTGGACTTGTTACCTTGTCGGCCCGTTATGTAAGAACCTAGCCCTAAGGCTTTTTAAATACTTTTTTACTTAAACGTATGTATGAATATAATATTCATCGATATTGAATACTATGAGCTAGCTACTTATCCATGTAAAATCGGGTCCGACAATTTGTGAGCTGCTTAATATGTAAGTAAGCCTTTATGTTTGTAAGCCTCCTCATTTGACTATTCTTAGCTATAAAGTCAGTCGTCTGTTTATTGCAACCACACGTTTGTTGCCATAGTAATGGCGTTAGGTATCCGTCATTGTCTCCCTTGACCGACAAGTCATCCATTAATTGTGCTATTTTGTCTCTCACAACATGTACTGAATTAACTGACTTTATAACTGTCTATTCATAAGGTGACTGAAATTTTCTTAAGCATAAGTCACGTTTTTTATCTATTAGATCAATATCCAATCATATGACACATCAACCTCTACACAAATCCAATGATCACAACAATTGACTTAAACTTAAGAAAATTTTAGGCGACTTAAAAATAACAAATCTGTAATTTAATTTATTTGCGGTCACATACCTCAACTTGAAGCTCTACAAGAAATCTATCATTTCGCCGCTGCACTTGATCTCAACAAAATCTTCGCTCAATATCAAGCGGACGTACTAGGGGCGTGAGGGGCTGGCGCACCGGCTCTAGTCAATCCTTGGTATGTCCCTCTAGTACCTCTGCCCTGTTTTGGAGGCGTTAATGGCAGAGCACCGGCTGGTGGGTGGCGCAAGAAGGTGAGAAGCAGAGGAGATTGAGGCTGAAGATGAGTTGAGTGGAGAATTGGACCGTTTGGACAATATTATTTCCGACTTTCCATATCATAACGCCCATTAGTTGGTCAGTTGCACCAGACCAAGTAACCAAGTGAAATACACCGTACGTCCTATTTCTTTTCAAAGGGGTGTAGATCAGTAGATGGTTATCAATTATCATAATCATCATTCAACATTAAGACTCAACAATCTTGAAGTCACATAATCATATCCTAAAAATACACAATAGATCCACATGTTGGTCCCTGCACGTCCTATAGACACCATTCTAATACTTAATACTGATCCATCGATCTGCTCATTCATAGGCCATACGTACTGCAGTGCACTACTGCTTTGGTTAATTTCGATAATATACCCCATCATTTGATCGACACTTTGACGCCATCTCTCATCTGATGAAGTGATACACATCCAACCAACAAAGAAAACACTATGTATGTTAGGACGAAAACAGAACAACCTAAACCTTGATGGTATATCCCCTCCACTCCATAAGATGATTTAACTCAGCTGCCATTAATCTATTATTATATATTAAAAGTCGATGACTGTAACATCCTATTTTCGGGATGGTTGTTATTTGGATTTGATTTTCGGTTGTGCAGCCGTTTTTCGGTTTTGTAAGAAAATTTCCAAAGTTTGTTTTGTTTTCAAAGTGTTGAAAGCCGTTTTTTTTCTCTCAAGGATTTCGAAGTTTAGTTCTATTCAAGTTAGTTCAATTCTCAAATCCCTTTGGGCTGCCTGGCCCGTTCCTTCCTCTGGCCCATCTGGCCCCTCTCCACCCCCTGCCCATGTCTTTCTTTCGATCAGGTGGTCGAAAGCTTCTTTCGACCACGTGCCCGCTCTGCCGCGCCCCGTGCATCTTGTCCCCGCTCGGCGCCCTCTGCGACCACCCTCTCGGTTTTGACGACCCTCTCGTTGTCGACCACCCTTTTCGGTTGCGACCATCCTCTCGTAGTCGACCACCCTCTCGTTGTCGACTACCCCTTTCGGTTGCGACCATCCTTTCGTAGCCGACCACCCTCTCGTTGTCGACCACCTCTTTCGATTGCGACCATCCTCTCGGTTTCGACCACTATCGCCTCGGCGCGCTTTTCCCTCTCACTTTTTCCGCAACGATGTGTGCATTAAATGCTATTGTCTCCACGGCGACGTGCGCATTAAATGTCAACATCTCCGCTACGCCGCCGCGAATCCCGCCGCTCCATCTTGTCGCCTGATCCCCCTCCTCCCGCTATAAATGGAGCACTAGGGAGCTCTTTTGCCTCCTCTTGTTTTCCCCCCAACTTTCCATCTCTCACCTTTGTTGTTGTGGTTGCCCGAAGCCCCGAGCTCCGAGTTCAAGCCGCCGCGCACCTCCTCTCGGATCTCGCCGCACAAGTGCAGCCCCCTCTTCTACCCACGTCTTTTCGTGTCGCAGAGCTCCTTGAAGCAATCCCCTCACTCTTTTTTCCAGTTGTGCTTCACAGGAGCCGTCGTATTTCCTCTTCTCCTTCAGTCCCGGCTGACCCCTTCATCACCGCCCTCCTTCTCCTTCGACCGCGAGCTTCCCCACCGCCGTCCGCCTACCCCTTCAGCCTCTCTCAAGGTCTTGGTGAGTTTTCTGTGCCCTATTTTCCATCGTTTTCTTTCGACCGCGTTGAGTAGTCGAGTCCTTCTCTCGAGTTCTTCTTTTCTTTCAACTGCATTGAGCAGTCGAGTCCTTCTTTCGAGTCCTTCCTTTCTTTCGACTAGGTAGTCGAATCCCTCCTTCAACCTGATAGTCGAAACATTCTTTTGACCAGGTAGTCGAATCCATCATTCAACCACGCTGAGTAGTCGAATCCCTCCTTTGACCATGCTGTGTAGTCAAAACACCCCCCCCCCTTCTGACCTCGTGAAGTCGGATGATCAGTACTCGAAATCAAAGCTTCGAGGACTCTGTTCTCCTCTGTTTTAACTCCGATTTCAGTGAACTTTGTTCCTAAATTCGTCTAAATTCATGATCTTGCTTTTGGCACTGGTCTTATTTAATTTGGAGTTCATTTATTATTTCTTTAGTATTTATTTTTTTCTCTTTGCTTGTTTGTTCATTTTTCCGATACGTTCGTCCGAGTAGAGTTCGAGGAAGCAGGAGATCTCCATTTCGATCAAGTGCAAGACTTCCAAGACTCTCTTACCTTCACTCGAGGTGAGTCAATACTTTGATCATTCTGAGCCTACATTTTATGCAAATTAAATTCATTTAAATTACCAGAATTGCATGCTTTAATTCTTTAGGCAAATGTATGTTAAATCTTAAGGTATTTAAATATCCACTTGATGATTAATTATTTATTATCCCATCCTTTGGCAATTGAATCCATTATTATGTGTCACCCTAGTAACTATGTGGTAATTACTAGCTATATGTTGTACTTAAGTGACATGCTGGTCTTGCTTAAGTACCAGGGTATTAAAATGTCTCAATCATATCTTAAATCATAAAATGGTTTTAGGCAGTCATGGGAGGTACATGATTGAAGTATTTCAGATAAATTGGTTTTCCTCCTCAAAACCCTGTTAATTGTTGTCTACATCTGGGTGGATGGTAAGATGGTGGGTGCTGTCGTTGCACGAGAATATGTGGAATGTGGTATAAACTACCCACGATATAAAGGACTTAATCTGGCAATGACCTTCCATCGTAAAACATGTGCAACCACAAGTTTGCAAAGTACAACTTGGCTTAGTAAAGTCATCGAACTTTGAAAGTCATCTCGCTAGAGAGGATCAAGGTAGTGCAAGTAGAGGTGTTCAAATGCCGGGCCGGGCCGGGTTTCGGGCCGAGCTTGAAAAGCTTACCAAAAAGCTGCAGGCGAGCCTCGCCGATCTGCAACTGGCGCAATTTCCACTTAAAATCTTATTTTAATCATTTTTGGAATAAAAACTGATATTTTAATTCATTTTCAGCGATAAATAAATGGTTTTTGCTGTTTTAATTGATTTTGCCTAAAATTGGCAGGCTTTGATCGGGCGAAACCATGATCGAGCCCGACCGGGTGCGGTCGAACTCGGCGAGGCCGGGCAGACGCCCGTGAACACCTCTAAGTGCAAGCGGCAGATGCGTTCCGGTTTGAATGGGACACCGTGGTAAGGTGAAGTTGCCAGCTGCGCTAATTGTTGTGGTTGGGGCCAGCTGCGCTAGTCATTGTGGTGAACATCCTGCACAACTTATGGGATCCAACGTAAGTGGAAACAACCCATATGGGTCAAATAACGGAAGGAGCGAGATAACTTGAAAGGTTACTGTGATGGTCTCTCGACCACATGACTAAGGAATCATGTGAGGACAACGAGTTGATTATGTCTTGTGGGTAAAGTGTACAATCTTTGTAGAGTATAAACTGTTTAAACAGCCGTGCCTACGGTCAAATGCGGACATAGGAACTTTACTAGAATTAGTTCTATTTCAAAAACCTTTGTGGTTGGATTGTTCCTGGATGGTCGTACCCAGTATTATTCCTGGGTGGTCATACCCAGTGTTGTTCCTGGGTGGTCGTACCCGATGTTGTTAAAAGTGGTCGTGGCCACATTTCAAAATAAGCACAGGTAGAGGTAATCTCTGCTGTTATATTATTGCAATTACTCTCTTTAATAAAATGCAATTTGGTCAAAATGCTAAGTGATAGGAATTTCTAATTATGATATTTGAAAACATTGCTTTGGCAAATAAAAAAACCCGAGCTACCCTTGTTAAGCCTTGCATATATATCATTGCATCTTATGTGTTAGCACGGAAGTTGTGCTCATCCTCGCTTTTTCCCCCAAACTCTTCCGACCCCACAGACCTTGGAGACTACGACTACTACGAGGATCCCAAAGTCGATGGACAAGGCAATGATGAAGAGTAGTCTAGTTTTCGAGTAGTCTAAGTCTCGCCCCGGTCTAGCTAACTCGTCGGTACTTGCATACAACCGGTACTGTCCAAGTCCTTGGTTAATACTAGTCGTACACGAGTACCCCGGTCGCTTGCCTGTGGTGAGATGTGCTCTACCTCCCCTTTTGCTTCCGCTGTAGTTTCCGCTGTTTTTGTGATGCAATCATTTGGCCTGCTCGGCTCTTATTGTAAAATCTAACCCGATGTGGTCTATGTAAACTCTGATATGTTAAATTAATGAATGGTTTGTTTTATGACTTGTATGAATTGATTCAGTGATGTATTATGTGAGTGTTATCTACTGATCCATGGAATAGCACAGTGTTTTCACGGAGGATTTGGATTTGTAAAATCCAGGTCCGACAATGACACACCTTTTACAGCTGCTAAAAAAAAAAAGACAAATATGCTAGAAATTCTCACAAAAAACACATTAAGGATCTTAAAAAACACCAAGACAACGTAAAGTTATACTGTACCACCACACCGCGCAATTGCGCAGGCCAATCGGCTGGTTGTAGCAAAAGATGGCACGAACGAACATGAATAAGCAAACAGGAGTACTGTCATAGTATTTGTCTCCATTAACACAAGAGAACAGGGCAGGGCAGGGCGGGGCATCCCAAATTTGTCTCCCATTGATTACAACGCAATGAAGAATTAAGGGAGACAAACCAGACAGCAGTTCATCGTATATGAGCTGATGCTCCTTGCAAAGGAGAGAAAAGAGTTGATCACGAGCTATAGCTAGCGCGAAGCAGAGCAACTGGAAGCTTTCATATGTAGAGAGCCTGATCTTCCTCTCGACGAAGAAGGAAATTTATTAAACGGCATGGCAACTGCAGTGCCGATCTTGACTGCCTGGCTTATTGCAGGCAACAGGGGAGATGCATGGAGGCTTGCACGGTCCATGCCGACGAAACTACCTCCTGATCCGTTTGTATGGTTGCAATGGCTGTGGAAGGATATACACATATATATGGCTTAGTTAGTTTAAATGGAACCGAAAAACAGAGTTCATCCAGCTACTATACACAGATAGCTCATCTAACTATCGATCCAGAGTTCCAGACTGCATGGATGTGACGGGCAGCAACGTATCACATGCAGTGGCGGATCCAGGATTTTTAAAATGGGTGTTCGGAGTTACATACATGTTATACAATATAAAGGTACATAATATATAAAAAAACAAAGTACAAATTATTTGAGCAGCTATATAATTATCGATGCAAAAGTGTGTACATGTAAACAACGGAATCATATTGAGAAAAACATTACCACATATACATGTATGTGCACTGAATTTGCATGAGCGGTGTTTCTAGTTTCTACATCGAGTAGATATATAGACACATGGATAGGGATTCTTGAATTAGTGACATTCAACCCTAAAAAACCACAACAAGAATAAGCCATCGGTGCTAATCGATTCCATAGCCAAATAGCCAATGCACATCCATCGTCCACTAATCCACATGACAACATCCACTTATCATAATTAATATCCATTCCATCACGAGCAATGGGATAGAGAGGAATGGGAGTAGTTACCTAAATGCGACTCGGCAATGGCGGCAACACCACAAGCCAGGATATTAGCGCCCACCCATCCTCATTCTCATGCATAATCAACAAATAAACCACATCGATAAAATGAACCAATATTCACAACTAAAACTAATTAACGAAAGGGAAGTAGAGAGAATCGAGTCGAGGAGGCATCGGTCCGAGCCGAAGCGGCCGGTGGCCGAGGCCGAGCCGGTCAAATCTTGGCAGCAGGGCGAAGGCCAAGCCGAAGCAGCAGCAGGGCAAGCGCACGCAGAGCAGCAGGCGAGGCGGGAGCATCCGACGTCAGCGAGGCAAGACGGGCCGAGAAGGCACCTGAGGAGGCACCGGAGTGAAAGCGGAGGGCGCAGCCGGCCATGGCCGGGCGTGGGTGCCAGCTAGGTCAACAGCGACCAGCGGCGGAGCCAGGGAACCATAGTCCATAGAGCCACCTGAGAACCGAGAGAGAGAGAGGGGAATTTCTTCAAGCAAGCATCGGCCAAAGCGACCACCAGAATGGAGAAGAAGTGAGATCGGGAGAGAAGAGGACTGGAAGAAAGGGGGAAAGCAAAGAAGAAGACCCTGGGAGTGGGAGCTCTCGGCCGCGAGTGGATAGAAATGAGAGAGAGAATGGAAGAACTGAGGCATGACCGTGTGAAGCATTGAGGCGCTTGGCGCTGGGCCGTGGTGAAATTTCTTTGGTGGCGTGGGGCGACGTGGACTGAGTGGTGAGTGGAATTTGTCTGTGCTTGCGAATCATTTGAAGTGACACAGTCGTGTGCACAGTACAAATACGTATTGTAAGTATACTTACTAGTATATATACCTAATATACCTAATAAATACTAGGTTTTTTCCCAAAAAAATGGGTGTACATCTGTACACCCATGTCCCTATACTGGATCCGCCCCTGATCACATGTAATTCCTATGAACTAGCTGATTGGCGGGTGTAATTGAGCGGTGTAGCGTGGTAATCTATAATATAACGTATAAGATTTTCTAGCACTTCAGATCGAAATGATTTTCTAGCACTTCATATCGAAATGTGGTGGCTTCTTTTAAATATTTTATTAAGATAATATATTAGAATAATAATTTTTGAAGTTATCAATTTTTTTTCTTTTCAAATTGCTAATTTTCACTCTACAGAAATGGAAATTGGAAATGTTGAAATTCAGAATTCTCAAAAATTGCCAAAAAACAAATACTATCGTGGCAATTCCAGACATCCAGAAACAGAGGACCCTTTTTCTTTTTTTGAGATCATCCAAAACAGAGTTGAATGGTGCCCAGAAATAGAATTCATCCAGCTTTAGTTTTGGCGCGACACGCTAGCAGTCCTCGTCACCATTATTGAACATGAGTGACTGCCTCCTAAAAGGAATCAACTGACCAATTTAATTGTTCAAGTGGAAGCATGTTTAGTTTGACGGAAAAAGTTCACTTTTTCAATCCTCAACTATCGTCTGAACCCACTTTTCAACCTCGAACTGTAAAGCTATTTGAAACACAACCTTTAACTATCAATACCGGTGTAAAACACAACATTAGCTCGAATCTAAGACAGGTTTGGTGTGACGACCCAGCCCTAGGGCACCGAGAGGTCCTCCATGACCTCTGGAAAGTCCACCAGGACCTCCCAGGAGGTCCATAAAGGACCTCTCGGGCAGTCCACCAAGACCTCCCAGGAGGTCCAACGAGACCTCCTGGAGGTCCAGGAGAATGTGACCCGAGAGTGAGTCTAAGAACCAGGGAGCACCCGAGGGCCTTACCACGACCAATCAGAGAAGGATGAGGAGTTCTGAAAGCACTCCCAAGACCTCCCACGACCCTTCAGGGGAGGTCGTGGAGATCTGGGACTACCCCAGTACCTCCTGCATTCACTCCACTGTTTGGACATGGAGGTCCAAGCATACTCCAGGGTTCCCTGTGAAACCCGAGCCAGTCCCAAGGATCATGGCTAGCTCTTCACAGCACAACCACATAGGTGGTGACATCCAGAACACACCTTTATTTATACTACAAGTTAGCAAAGTTGTTTACAAGGTGGCCTTGGGCCAAGCATAAATACATAAAAGCAAAAGAGAGTACAAGGGTCCATCAACACGCCACAGGCAGCTGACTGGAGGGTATAACCTAGCTGCTTTGGTCTTCATCACTGCCAATATCTTCTCCTGGCAAAAATTTGTAATGAGCAAGAGTGAGCACTACCACTGTGCTCGCAAGTTACACCCGTGGTTTAGCAATATGACATGCATAAATGGATAATCAAGGATGGTATAATATGGTTAATTTTGCACAAAGCCAATTTTTCTTTTGAGTACCAATATTAATTTCCAAAGCAGGTCTTTTAATAGTTAAAACTCTTTATATCAAAACAATTTTCAGTTGGATATCAATCATTATAAATTGATGAAGGATACCCTCCTGACAATGGGCTCCCTGCCCCAAACCCGAGGGATAGCAATCTCAAAACAAATTTAGAAATCATTTCTAAAAATTCCCAAAATCAACATCTAACTTCAAGTGGCCTTTGCCAGCATGTCCTTGACCGTGGACACGGCTATTCGAATAGATTTAACTCTGCAGAGGTTGTGCACTTTACCCACACGACTTGAATACTCTAGTTTGTCCGGCATTCGTCAATGCCATCTCTCACTACCAAAGGTAAGAGATCTAGAGCTCAAGACAAGGCTTTTACAATGCATTGCTCCACCTGACCTTTCCTTGCTAAGGTTTCACCTTCCTATGGATCGCATAATCCGTGGAAAGCCCTTTTGCACCGATGGGAACAATGGGTCATCAAAGACCTCTAGTCAACAAGACCTCCCACACCTCCAATGGAGCGACATGTGGTAAGTTTTGCAAATTATTGACCAGGTCCACTCCCGTTTCGGAGACATGTGGTTGCACGATTGTGGCTTAGCCCATTATAGGCATGGCATTGGTCGCTCAAAGACAGTCCTCACATGACTAGGGCAACTTTCACTAACCCATGGACCTCCACCTTAGCGAGGTTAGAGTCAGGTGCATAAACATTGCACCAACCAAGCAATCCAATTTGCCCAGTCCAAACCCATGTTTATTTTCTTTGCTTTCCAAAGCACCATTTTCATACCTCCATGACAACCCAATGTCATGGTGAAGACATTAAACATTATTTGGTTGTGTTGGTAAAAATTTCCCAAATCAATAGTTTTGGTCTAAGCATAACTGAGCATATGTTTTTCAAATGTTCTTGACTCATACTACTGTATTAGCCAAGTTTGACCTAAAGGTGACAATATGTTCAGTTCAAGTACAACAGAGGTCATACAAAGGAAATAGGCATAACTCTAAAGTTAAAACTGGTGTTGAATTAACTTGATAAAAATAAGCATGCAATACATATTAAAACAGAACATAAATACTTTGAATTACTGGGTGCAATATGTTCAAAAGTGCAACTTGCCTTGCTCACTACTTTGGGATTCTTCTTCTTCAGAACTCTCGGATTCTTGGGAATCCTCACAATCTACATATATATAAAAAGCCAATTCAAAGAAGATCCAAATAAATATTCAAGTAAGAACAATAAGAAAACCACAAGAATCTCAAAAGTCTATCCAAAACTTAATCAACAACGGAGGTTTCAATTCCAGATCGGTTCTTAGGGAGGAGGTCTAGGCTTACCAGAGGAGGGTGGTCTTTTAACAAAAGACCCTAAAGAGTGATATAAGTGATGGAACAAGGAAGTCCTGAGAAATAGCCCTAGCGCAAAAGCCCAGGGAGGAGATCCTTTTATAAAGGCCACAACAGTCCAAAAGAAATCTACAAGAGAAGGTCCTGTGAAGGACATGATCGATTCAGTGTAGTGGTAAACATAAGAGTAGAGTAAATCATTCAAGAACTCACCAAGGATAAGCAGCAATGGGTGAAAAGGGAAGTCGTGAGAGCCAAGCTCTCACGGGAAGGTCACGGGTCCAGAGCCGAGAGAATAAATGGGAAGAAAGTGAAATGGCAAGGCTCCCCGAACTGCTTATAGTCAATACTGGGTGATAACAACTAAGCACATACGTGCCAGAGATAAGTATAGAAGTGGGTCAAAAGTTAATGAATGTCAGGGCAGGTGTCACTACCTCCCTGGGTGAAAGGTACAATAAAAGGACACGTATGATGTTATAGAAGGGAACAAAGGAAAATGTCAGAGTACCACAATGTGACCAAATTCAAGGTAATCACCACGTATGTGGATGCATTTAATGTGACAAGACCTGCATTAAATGCCCAAGATATTTTTGTGGCGGAGGAAATGAGGATGACTAAGGCTGGCAAGTGGGGCCGGTCAATTTTGGAACAGTCGAGTCAAAGATAGGGGAGGTCTTCCCTCACAGGAGCTGTCCTCAAGGGAGGTCCGAGCGGCTTAGGAGGTCCTAAGCCCAGGGACAGGGAGGTCTAAAGGTTAAGGAGGTCCAGACAGGGGGAGGTCCTGACGGTCAGGATCCAAAGAGGGGGAGGTCCAAAGAGGGGGAGGTCCAGACAGGGAGGTCTAAAGTCTGGGCCTTTGGATCCAAAGAGGGGGAGGTCCAAGCCGTTCGATTCAGAACAAAGGGGAGGTCCACGAAGGGACATAACGCATGGGAGGTCTAGACCCTTGGATTAGAAAGGGGAGGAGGTCTGGACCGCCAGATCTAGCCCAAGGGAGGTCCATGCGGAGTGGTTCCAGAGGCATTCCATAGAAGGGTTCTATCCGAGGGAGGTCTTCTCGGTCAAGAGTAAAAAGTCAAGATGGTTCAAATGGACTTAGGAAAAATCGAAGGCACACAAGAGGGCCATTGGAATGCGTAGAGGTCCGAATGAAAGGAGGTCTGGGCGTAAAGAGGTTTAGACTTAAGAGAAGTCTGAACAGAAAAGAGGTTTGAACCCTAAGAGATTCGAACCAACAAAGAGGTCCAAATGACCAAGCTAAAAGAAAGGAAGGCCTGGTCACACGAGTATCTCCTGGTGAGACAAGGTCTAGGCTTTAGAGGAGGTCTAAATCTACAAGACCCGAAGGAGATAGGTTACAGGAGAGTTGCCGAGCTCACCAGCAAGGAGACACAACAACCCAAATCCTTCCAACAGAACCCAAACTTGAATTCTCACTAAAGCAAAATAGTTTTAATTTATTTTACACATTTTAAAAAGTATTTGGAAAAATCAGAATGTTACATTTGGCTAACGTGGCGATGATGTGGATCTAAGGTGGCGAGTTACACTGATGTGGATGGACACGTCAATCTCCTTGCCGCCTTCTTCACCTTGCTCCCATGCACGGCACCCTCCGACATCGCGCTCCTCCTCGCCAAGGCGAAGATGGCGGACGGATTGGAAACAGAGCATGGGAGGAGAGATTAACAGAGAGCGCATCTCCTCTGTTTCGAAACAATGCATGGGAGGAGAGAGATAAGCAGTGGCAACAGCTTGGGTTGGCCTGCCAGCGGTGGAGGGACGGCAGCGAGGCTGCGGCGACATCAAAAACAGGATGATGGACAGAGGAAGAAAAGGGGAGGCGTGGCTCGGGCAGCACAAAGGCGAGCTGTCGGCGGCGCACAATGGCTGTGGGTGGGGAAGAAAAGGGGGCGGAGACACCTAGGTAGGAGAGGGACGAAATTCAGGGTAGAATAAGCGTGAGGACGTTGTGGGAAGCTCACCGCGCAGTCGGTGGAGGCGAGGAAGACCTGAGCCGGCATGGCGACGGCAACCCAAGGCGACGAGGTAAGCTCAACAGTGGCGGTGGCCTGGGGCGAAGGAAGGATGGAATTAGAAGTTGGGGATGGAATACGGCGATGTAGAGATGCTAGATGTGGGAGGAATCGAAAGAGGGAGATAGATGGAGAGGGAGGTTGGAGGACTCGGAGACAGGAATGGCGACGGCGGCGGCGACCTTAGCCAGACTCGGGGAGGACGAACGTTGTGGCGAAGGCGGTGGGGTGCGGGTGTTGGGGGGGCGGCGGCGGAGGGATGCTATTGAAATGTGGTGGCTTCTTTTAAATGTTTTATTAAGATAATATATTAGAATAATAATTTTTATGTTATCATTTTTTTTTTCAAATTGCTAATTTTCACTCTATAGAAATGGAAAATTGGAAATGTTGAAATTCATAATTCTCCAAAATTGCCAAACACATAGTTACTGTAACAAATACAATCGTGGCAATTCCAGACATCCAGAAACAGATGACCCTTTTTTCTTTTTTGAGATCATCCAAAACAGAGTTGGATGGTGCCCAGAAATAGAATTCATCCAGCTTTAGTTTTGGCGTGACATGCAAGCACTCATCGTCACCGCTATTGAACATGAGTGACGGCCTCCTAGATGGAATCAACTGGCCAATTTAATTGTTCAAGTGGAAGCACATTTAGTTTGAAGGAAAAAAAATCCACGTTTTCAATCCATAACTATCGCCCGAATCCACTTTTCAACATCGAACTGTAAAGCTGTTTGAAACACAACCCTCAAGTATCAATACCGGTGCAAAACACAACATTAGCCCGAAAAGAGAACAGAGCGAGAGAGGGAGACATATGGAGAGAAGGAGACTAGAGGACTCAGATACGGGGATGACGACGATGACAGAGAACTTGGCCGGACTCGGGGAAGACAGGCGTTGGGGTGGTGACGGCGGGGGTGGGCGTTGGGGCGGTGACCAGCGGGATGCGGACAGCCGAAGGGAGGAGGATGATGTCGGAGGGTGCAGGGCGTGGCCGGCGTGAGAAGAAAAGAGAACAGAGGAAGAGAGGGAGGTTGGAGGACTCGGAGATAGGGATGGCGACGACAACTTTGGTCGGACTCGGGGATGATAGATGTTGGGGCGAAGGCGGTGGGGTCTTGAGGCGTTGAAGTGCAGTGGCGAGGGAGGAGGATGAGCCAGAGGGTGCAGGGCGTGGCTGGCGTGAGAAGAAAGGAGAATAGAGGGAGAGAGGGAGACATATGGAGAGAAGGAGGCTAGAGGACTCAGATACGGGGATGGTGACGATGACGGCGACCTTGGCCGGACTCGGGGAATACGAGCGTTGGGGTGTCAACAGGATCCTGGCGTTGGGGCGGCGGTGGCGGGATGCAGGTAGCCAAGGGGAGGAGGATGACGCTGGAGGGTGCAGGGCGTGAGAAGGAAAAAAGAATAGAGGGAGAGAGGGAGATAGAGGAAGAAGGGGTGAAAGATGATATTTTTAGGGATTGATAGGTGGACCCCATCTTTTTTTATTTATTGACTCAGGAGACTGTTGTGAGAGATGACGTGTGGCTTGAGGTGACATTTATGCCTGCAGAATTTTGACACATAGGTGCCACGTCAGTCAAAACCGGGGTTGGATAGGTCGAGGGAGTCAGTTGCACTAGTTTCAACAGTTAGAGGTCCCAAATCAAAGGGTTTTATAGTTCGAGATTGAAAAGTGGACTCGGGTGATAATTGATAGTTGAAAAGTGGACTTTTTTTTTCTAGTTTGAACTAGGTGCATACGTCTCAAAAAATAAAAAATAGGTGCATACATACACACATCACTGCACGGCGAGTATCAGCTACGTGTGAAAGAAATAAGAGCAAAAGAGAGAAAATAGCATTGACACATTATGATTTGCAACGAAACTGTAAAACAAATAGGCCTTAAAAAATAAACGAATGCGATGATTGGTGCAAAAGATTGACGAATTAAGTGGCATTAATGTCACGTAGGAGGGAATTGGTACCTGCATGCAGGCCGGACTGGCTCGTCTTGCTCCTCTTTCTTCTGCGGCCATATTAGATATCTCGTTGCACGACTGGAATTGGGAAAAGAAAACTAGCAATTAAAACTAGGTAACCAGCATGATGAGTAGTAGTAGCAAGGGATGGGAATGGGGATTGTTAATCCAGCAATGATTAGAAAGAGATGAGAGGGAGACCTGTTGGAGTTGGTCGGATAGCATCAATAATGATGTACACTTGATGGAAGCGGTGCCTTTCTCCGCGCAAGGATTCCACGGCGACCCACCCAAGCTAAGACGATAGGCTGAGAAAGAAAGAGGAATCAGAACGTGACGTGACGTGAGAATTAAGTAGTGAAGCTAAAAGTATGTCACGTGTCATCTCACTTATTTCATGTTTTAGATTTTGTAGTACATACATTTATTTAGAAAAAGGCCCTTAGATGATCGCATGCCCGTATCAGAGTTAGATAACAACATCTCTACTCAAAATCCTATAGTATCAAATAAAAAAAATACAATTTTTTCAACTCGTAGAACATCAACTAGAAAAAGAACGGAGGCAACGGTGATTAAAGAACAGAAAAAAGAAAAGTAGGAGCAGCGAGGGATCAACCGGGTACTGGTAGCTATGAACAGAATAATATATGGGATGGGAGCTACTTACTCCAACCCTGTCAGTAGCTATGAATTAATCCGAGGAGAATGGAGGGCATGGAAAGATGGAAAGAAAATTTTGGTATACTAGCTAGTGGTAATTACTGGACCATTAATTAGAGCTAGCTAGCGATGTGATGTGAATACGTACCACTTGGTCTTGGTCAGACGAGAGCATGCAATCTTCAAATATCCTTGTTGTTTCAAGGGTGGGACGGTTGGGATGGACGGCGGCTGCGTGGCTCAACGCCACCTCTGCTTCCTCCACCTCCGCAGCACGTGCATACTTACAATTGATGTGAGCGGTGACTTTCTGAAGCGAAGGGAGGTTCTCCAAGCCAAGCTTGTCAAAACCAAGGTCAGCATCCTTCATGAACCGCACTTGGACAGTAAACTGGAGGGCTTCAAGGCTTGGCATAATAGGTACCACGCTGCACTTGCCGTGCGCGAACCGGAGGACCGATACGTTGTTCGTCCTGAAGGATCTCAACTTGTGGAACAGGAGCCCATCCCCATCGATAGCCATGCTTACTACTCGGGTGTGCCTCGACAACAATTCGATGCCTCGGAGCTGTGGCAACCTCCCAAGGGTTTCCATGTCCTGCTCTTGCACAACATGCATTTCCATGTGTAAGAACCAGAGGTTCGGAAGATGCGACGAATCAATCCACGCCGGCAGTCTAGAGAACTCCAAGCATGATAAAGCCAGGTAGCGGAGTTGCCCAGGGGAGACAAATCCTGATTCCCACATGGCCCCCTTCCCCAACGATTTGCCCGTAATATTCACAAGATTGCCTAGAGACTCCACCAAAGCTCTCTCCATGCTCTCATCCACTACATCAATCTCAGTATTGAGCACCCTTAGTTCCCTCAGGTTGCCCAACTCCTTCACAAATCTTGCACACCTGTCGGCAGCTGGCCATATCCATAGCTCTTGCAGGGACGTCAAATTCACAATCCAGTCTGGCACTCTTGTATTCCGATCAGCACGTAGGAACACCAATTGTGATAGCAGGGCGACGCTTGACGACAATTCTTCTATGCCAGTTCCCTTCAACTCCAGTGTCTGCAGAAACTTTAGATTTCCTATTTCTTTTGGGAGCTCACAAACAGGTGTACCTGTTAGTCCAAGGTACCTTAGGTGAAGTAAATTCCCAAGATGCTGGAGGCTTTTATAACCTTCCATAAAACCACAATCTTCTATAGCTAGCACACGTAAAACTCGAAAGCTTGTGGATATCAAACTAGCATGGCACAAAGTGGTAATAAATGACCTCACATGTTGCATGTCCATATTAGCCTGAGGACTGTGCTCTTCCATTCTACGTTGAAGAGCTAACCTACGAGCTTTATTGCTTTGTGGAAATGTTCGTTGCTCATTGCCCAATATAGTAACAAAGTTTTCATCTCTTGACAAGGAACGGACGAGATCAAGCACCATATCATGAACACGACAACCATATACGTGCCCTATATCTTCCCTCTCCACCGGCTGGACCATGCTTCTAGTTATGAGCTCATTGAAGTATCTCTCTCCAACCTCTAATAATCCTACCCCTTGCTCCTCATGGACAAAACCTTCGGCTATCCACTTCCTTATCAAAAGATCTTTAAAAATGAGATAATCTTCCGGAAATACACTTAGATACAACAAGCAAGTCCTTAGATGAGAAGGTAGATCGTAGTAGCTAAACGACAATATCTTTCTAGTATTCTCCACATCCTCATTATCACCATGCCCAAAACCAATAGAGTTGTACACATCAGACCAGTCCTCCCCAGGTTTACTAGCCAACAAGCTAGCTATTGTGATAATAGCTAATGGCACACCACCGCATTTCTTCAAAATTTTATCATATACCTTGGTGGATTCACTATGGGGACATTTGCCTTCACAATCAATGATTCTTGTATGGAACAACTTTTCAGAGTTATCACGAGAAAGTGGCCGCAGTTTGTAAACATCACCGGCATTTGTGGCAACTTCAGAAATGCGAGTAGTTGCGACTATTATACTTCCACGATTACTGTCAGCCAAAGCACATCTGATTATTTCCCATGATTTCTTATCCCATATGTCATCGATAACAATGAAATACCTATACATCAGCATGACAGCGCAAGAACCATGAGTTAGTAAAACCATCTAAAGAATCTATAAAAGCAAGGTGCTCGAAGAAACAATGAAAGTATAAAGGAACAAAAAGTAGGGAAGATGAAAAACTAGGAGAGAGAAACATGCACCAAAGAGGGAGATGCGGGATTTAGTTCGCGAACTGAAGGGTGGCGTCCGGTTACTAGTCCACCCACACGAACCCCTACATGTCATGTGTATCCACTAAATTTATCCTACTATGGTTGCCACTGGAATTTTGGAAATGGTATGAGCAATGAAAAAATATTTGAGAGACAATTGGACGAATATGTATGATCGTAAAATACAAATACATAGAACGAAGTAAGCGGTCATTGGTGACACAAAAGAAGGTACTGGTATTAAAGCCTAGAATGTAACGCAGTTAACTTTCAGTTGATGACTAGCACTAGGTGGGTGATGCGCACGTACCTCTTGTTCTCAAGGAATTCTCGGAGTTCGTCGATGAGCTGCCTTTCATCCAATGTTGTCATATTTAAATTCGTGTACTTTTGCTTGTCAAGACCAATGAGAATGTCCTTTAAAACTTTCTTCAAGTCAGGATTTTGACCGACCGGAACAAAAGTATGGCAATTGAAGCCCGGTTTAAGCTTGTGATACACTGCTGTTGCAAGAGTGGTCTTGCCCAATCCTCCAAATCCGACAACGGATACAATCTTCATCTTCTTGGACGCAACATCCCCCTCAGACAGCATTTTTATGAGCGCATCCCTTGGCCCATCAATGCCGACCAGCTGTGCCGCATTTTTGTACATAGCGAAGAGGCGAGGATCAATAGTAGATGTTGCGGCAGGCTTAGCCACAATGCTGTCAACCGTGTACCTGCCACGCCTGTTGGCCACCTCCTGGGCTTGCTTGTTGATGTCTTTGATCGCGTTAGCGATCTGACGACGAGTCTTGCCTTCGCTGAACAAGCTGCCCATCTTCTCTAGGAGCCGTTTGAGCCAGTGCTGGTTGGTGGCCTCACGGCCATCCTCCACTTGCACAAGGAAGGTGTCGACAACGTCCTCCATGTCGTATGAGAGCTCCCTGACATCACGTGCCCAGAGCTTGACCTGCTCGTCAAGCTGATCCCGCGGCACCTCGGCCACTTTGCGGAGAGCCGCGTGCATGCTCTCAAGCTCTCTCCCGAGAGACTTGACTTGCTCCCTCACACCCTTCTGCAGCTTGTACTCCTCCTTGAGCAGATCGCCCAGCTTGGGGAGCAGCTTGCCCATGGCACCCGTCACCACCTCCATGGCTCGATTGGTCGCTCTCGATCTCTCAGCTGGTTGCTTAACGAGTTGTGCTCAGATAGATGCGTTGGATCGAGAGGTGCTGTCTTCTGACTGATTATGACATGCCCATGTGGACGGAATGATCATCTAGCTTTCCAATCTCACCTTACAGCCAAAAGATTCGCAAGTTGGAATTGACCCCAAAAGGAAATCGCGTTACCAAAGATGACTCGATAAAAGGCCGTAGCATACCTCAAGTTGAAGCTCTCCAAGAGATCTATTTCATCGCTGCAGTTGATCTCAAGAAAATCTTCGCTCAATATCGAGAAGATGTTTCGCAGAAAGGATCTCTCGATGGGTACTAAGTCGATCGCAACCACAAAAGATGTGAAATATAAAGAAGTAACGTGGTGTGCAGGCAGAGGCTATCCTCTTATGTAGGCAGTAGGAAGGCGCTCCACTCTGAGCTTCTCTTCTTACAGAGAAGCTAAAAGCTTACAAGGAAATAAAGGTCGGATTAGAGTAGGGACAACAAGATAGCTTGTAAGTAAACCTTTATGTTTGTAAGCCTCCTCATTGGACTCTTCTTGGCAATCACACGTTTGTTGCCATAGTAATCGTGTTAGGTATCCGTCGGTGTCTCCCTTTGACCGACAAGTCATCCATTAATTGTGCTATTTTGTCTCTCACAACATGTACTGAATTAACTGACTTTATATGTGCTTAATTTAATTTATTTGCCGTCACACTCACATACCTCAACTTGAAGCTCTCCAAGAGATCTATCATTTCACCTCTGCACTTGATCTCAACCGCCGCCCTCCTCCCCCCAGCGCTCGCACCCGGTGACGATGCTGTCGAGCGCGAACCCGCTGAGCGGGACGTCACGCTCACGCATGGTCCGCAGCAGATCGAACGCGGCACCGTCGCGTCCGCAGCCGGAGACAGCGGTGTACCAGGAGGAAGGTGTCCGGTCGGGCATTGCGTCGAACAGGTGCAGCGCGGCGGCGGGGTTGCGGTGGCGGAAGTAGAAGGCTAGGAGGGTGTTGAGGTGGAAGGCGACGCGGAGGGCGAGTCCGTGTATGGCGCGGGCGAGGAGGGGTCGGTCGGCGAGGTGGGAGAAGCCGGTGTGCGGGAACTGGGCGACGGCGGGGTGCGGGTGGTCGGCGAGGAGGCCGAGGGGGTGAGGCGAGGCGGTGGAGCCGTGGAGAGGCCAGTTCGGGGTGGTGCTCGCTTGGTGTAGGAGTAGTACTTGGAGGCCAGTTTGGTGGGTGGTTGGTCTCGGAAAAGAGATGCGTGGTAGCGGCAGCCGGCTGCGACCAAGGCGACCACTTTAAGTGCAGCCTAGCCTAGCCTAGCCTCGCCTCTTCACGAATGTTTCTGTCACGTAAAACTCCTCGGTACCAAGTCCAAAATTATGCAGTATCTCATACGTAATATTCAATTTTAGAAGAGCTTTGCTGTAATTTTTATTTCTGTTTGTCTCCGTACTTGCGCGGGTTCACTTAACTTTACTTTATTTTGTTTACCTTGGAAATATCTTTGTGTCTTGTATTTTTGTCTTTATATTTTGTAGAGGTTTACTAAATTTATTTTTTCTATGTTAGAACACTTATTTGTTTTAGTATTTGTTTGTCATTACAAAAACAACACAAGTCAAAGATTGAGAGATTGAGATCGGATCAAGACCCAAAGACCAAAAAAATCTATTATCTTATTAAAGCAAAGGCAAAATAAGCCACCACGTTCGCTCTTACAGTCCAAAATTCGTAATAAAAAATAAAATAAAATTAGAAATTTGATTTACATATGAATTCCTAAGTAAAATATCTAAATAAATATAATTCGAAATAAATATTAAATAAAAAATAGCAATTGGATGTGTATATGAATCCCAACAAAAAATAACTGAGATTTGAAAAAAAAATTAGCTATTTGATTTCCATACGAATTCCTAATTAAAATCCCTCAATAAATATAATTTCAGAATAAAAAATAAACAAAAAATAGGAACTGCATTTGTATACGAATTCCAACAAACAATAACTGAAATTTGGAACAAAAAATTGCAATTTGATTTCCTACGAATTCCAAAGTAAAATCCCTAAATAACCAAATTTGGAATACATTGAATAAAATTAGCAATTTTATTTGTATACAAACTCCAATAAAAACTTGCAAATTTTTTAAATAACACTAAAAGTTATTGCATGGATACCTTGAATAGTGTCGGAGGATACCACAAAAGAGTTCAACGGCGTCGATTTGTCTTGGAAGAAGACATTGACCGACGGGACACGAAGTGCCGAGACGGTGATAACGAAAATGAGGACAATGTCGCACTGCCCACTTTAGCTATTTGATGAGGACAATGTTGTATTGCTCGCCGAAACCATTGAAGAGAAAGGCTAGAGTCAAAGTCAGTGGCCAAAGAAGCTCGATGGTGAGAAAACCCTATCAGAGACGAGATAAAGTTTTGCATTAAAGCCGAGCTATGGATAATATAGGGTCATAAGATCGTTAGAAGTATGCCATCACTGGTGAGGGAGCTTAATGAACTTTAGATATTGGCAAATTTTTGGCAGTATTAACCGTTTTTGGCATCTGTTGGATCGAAAAGACGACTAGAGGGGGGTGAATAGGAGCACGATCACTTTTTCACCTTGATCAAATTCAATATTAATTTCACTCTAGTAGCTATGAAAGCTATGAAGATCAATAAACAAACACAGCGGAAGACTTGTATTGAATCCTTGTCCATTTTGCGCCATGCTTGAATTCATTGACCTCACCTGGCATCCTCGATCGTTCTGGACCTCAGCTCTCCAAGTCTAGTCCCGATCATCATCGCCGTTGACCGTCGTTGACCTCCAAGCAACCTGCACAACAATAGACCAAAAAATCGTTTTCGGGAACAAGTTCTTCGTAACTTGACCCACGTTAGTCAAAACATGCATCATGCAACACATATGCATTGAAACCCATGAACCATAGGCTAGATAAGCTTGTACATGAACCAACTAAGGAAAATACGTGGCATGCAAATCATATAACGATGTATCGTAACCTCCAACTCGTGTGCATTTCAAAGGCTAGGGTACATCGTTATATGATCTGCACGCCACACATTTCCCCTATTTGGTTAATGTACAAGCCTATCTAGCATGTGGTACGATGCAGTATTAAAGAATAGCATCCACATTAGGGTTTCATGACTCTGGGTACTCCTCCTCGACGTCCTCCTCAACGTCCACCCCGATGATACGCTCCTCGAGGTCTTCTGGATCGTCACTAAGCCACCAACGTCCCTACACTGAAGAGTCTGAAGAACTCTCTCCTCTGGCAGCTGCAATCTGACCGCGGATCTTTTGAACTGAAGGACCAACAATCTTCTTGCGACACACCTTCTTGCGTGCGGCCATCCTGTGGGGTACGTCTCTAAGACGTCTAGCTGGCTGTGGGTTTGGAGTCTCTCCACGATAAGGTAAATCATCTTGAGCTGGTGGAGGTTGGTGCTGAGCTGTCTTCAGTTGGGCGAGCTCGCTCTCTGTAGCATTCAGTCTCTCGTATACTCGCTCCATCTCATTGGCCATGAACACATAGGCCTTGTCCTGCACCTTGATCAAGGACGCCATGTGGATGATGGTGGTGTCATGCTCCCCCTTAGTGGATCTGAACCTGCTAAAGACCTCCCCCTTCTTGTGGTACGGAAAGTAGCGGAAGGCGGCACGTCCCAGTGTGCTATGGTAGTGGAACCCCAAACGGATTATGGCCTCCCTAGCAGCATCCTGCATCCCGAGCTTGTTTGTCTCCCTCTCTACCGTGAAGCGGTAGGGTCTGTCTCCTCGTAACAGCTCTTCGAATAGACAGTGACCTTGACGCGTTACATTTCCTTGCCGTATTTGTTGATAGTGAAGCCATGATACTCCGGTCGGTGGACGTAGCCCAAATCCTAAAGTATGCACCACAACTGTGCACAGAAACCTCCCTCCTTCTCAGCACAAATGTTCATGAAACGCATCTAAATTTTTTTGAAATTAGGAGAAGATCAGTATCCAATTTAAGCCATGATATTTTCCTACATGCGACTAACAACATTAAACTAAGTAAATGCTTGCAAAATTATAACTACTTAAGTACGCATCCACTGTAAAATTACGACTAATTATTTCATAACTAACTAACGAGGCCTCAAGAAGTAAACGATGGAGATACAGATTACCTACGAATGATGGTGGTCAATAACGCGGAAATGTCCTTGAAAATATAATCGACAGTTCGCTCGCTCGCGAGCGACTGGCGAAATAAAATCGCGCTTGTTTGCTCGCTAATTTATAGCCAGGAGGGAATCCTTCCTCGCGCGTGATCGGATTTAGTTTGGATGCGGTAGACAAGGATTACACACGGGAAACAGCGAAAACATGGAGGCAATGGATGACAAGATTGCTTGTTTTCAGTGGAAAAGAAAGGCAGATGTAGGGAGGGCCTCATTCGAATGTTTGTTTGCACAATACATGGCACGGTTTTCTGTTGATTTTTTTGTTCTCACCAAAATAGTACACTTACATGAAATAGCGAGAAAAATTCTAAATGAATAAAATTATGACAAATTTACACAAGCAAGTACACTTTTTCGGGAGGCTCCACGTAAAATTTCATAATTTTTTGAAGTCGTTTGCTATATTTTAAAATTCAAACGAAAATCACCAAAACCCTGACCTAACCCTAACCCTATTTCCGGAGGGGACACGTGGCGGCTAGGCGGGCCACCACACGACGTCCGTCTGACAGGATGACGTGTGGCCGGGGCGATTGGTTGCCAAGACGACGCCGTCTTGGCGACTGCTATTTTTTAAGAAAAAATTACGACACCCATAATTGTAAATACGCGATGCAAACATGCTAATACTGCAAGTTCTTCGATATTGGCGAAGTCAACCCTTATTCCATGTACTACTATACGCTAGATAATTACTCCGACATGTACGTGCTTGACGATCCAATCAATCAGGTCGGTCTCCATCCATGCACAATCTTCTTCTGCTTTTTTTAATACTAGTAGCCCTTTGCGCGTCCTTGGACGCGCAGCAATAAGTGCGAACCTGTGCCCACGCGGAAGAGCAGGCCATGAGGGCATCTCTAATAGTCTTTTTTAGTTGTCTCTAAGAGATGCCACGTTGGATTTTTGCTGAGGTGGAGGGAAGAGAAAGAGGAAAGAGAATAAAATCGTCGTGTTATGAAGCAACGATCGCGCACACAAAACAAGAAACTACTGTCGAACGTTTTCGCTGTTGGAGAAGGCTAGTCGTTTCCTCACGCGTTCTTCTTTTTCTTGCCGGATCCAGCGCGCCAGTCTGCTTTTCCTTCCCAGCTTCTGCGGGCGCTCCCTCACCGACACTGGTGATGCACGCCACGCCTCCCCTGCTCCCTCACCGGCGTCGCCTCCGTTCGCTGCCTCCACTCCGTCCGGCTGCCACCGGCCCCGACATCTTCGCCGCCAGATCCAACCTCCTCGTCGCCAAATCCGACCTCCCATCTCTATCGCCGCTACCGCCTTCCACGGTCCCTGCCGCTACCAGCCTACCACCCCTCCGTCTCGCCGCCGACCACTGCATCCACATCTTCCTCTCGCGGGCTAGAGTCTATAGACTAGGGTTAGGGTCTCGATTCTTCCTTGAGGCTACATGAGCATGGCGACCGGCGCCGTTCTTGCTGCCGCCGCCCGCCGTCGTCGGCGCCGCGTCTTCGATGGCAGGCGTCCTCCACCAGCGCCTCACTGCCACGCCTATGTGAGTACCCTTCTTCGGTTCTTGTCGTGTTTGCGTTTGGTTCTGTCTCTGGGTCGTAGTTATTAGAGGAATTTCATGATTTTAGTCGCTGATTATCATAAAGAGCGGACAAACCTGTTTGATCAAGGAGGAAAGAAATCAAGGAAATTTGGGGGCGTTGTTGAGTAGTGATTACTTAGATTGCGTGTTGCAAGCTATATTCATGACAAGAAAAGGTCACTGATTAGTTCAATGTAGGATCACGCTCTTAGCATATCCTATTGCTGTGGGGTAGTTGACCAATTACTGGTTGTATTGCACCAATTTCAATACCACAAGTTTAATCCAAAAGGAAAAGATAAAGATGCCACCCTGTTGTTCTGGAAAAAAATGCTGCGAACTACTCCATATGAGACTTTGATAACATCTTGTTTGTTTACTTGGGTTTTTGTGATGTGTATGTCTTGGCATGGTGGAATTGGGAAGGGAATACTCACCATAGGACTATAACCGGATTTATTGGATTTCATCTAAGTGTAGTTTCCAGTGGAGCATGGTATGTTCTTGCTTCAAAAGCAAAAAGCTAGCATTGAGCAATCAGAGATATGTAAAAAGTAACTCTCTACTTAGATTTTATGCATGTTGTTTGTTATTTTCATGCAAAATCAGTTTCCTTTTTTAGGAAAGATGAACCAGTGGTTTCTACAAATGGTGGAAAAGAGGAAACGGTCACTGATAGCCTTAATCTTGCCAGAAAAGCATCTCACCCTGGGCTTTCATCAAGCTTATCCAATCAGATAACGGTGGTACCCACACCTCTGCATCCAGCTGAACCTTCTGATCTCCGTTTTAATCGTCTTCAACCCTCAATTGAGGAGAGTGATTGCAAATACAAAAGATTTTTTGGTTGCTACGTTGCTTGGGAGGCTATAATTGATGAGGAGTACTGGGTATTATTCCTTTTACTTCTAGAAAATATAAGGGCATTGATTCTGGGCAATACTTTAAAGTCCTCCACTTTTGGTTAACATGGCCGGCACATGTGATTTGTGATGAGCTGATGGCAATTATTATATGCTAATGCTAGTGTCTTCTACCTGTCTTTTGTTTTGCATACTAATATTGGCTCAGAACATGATATTCCTAGCCAACATCAATGTTCCAAATCATTTACTTCACTTTTTAGTTAGTGCTATGAAATTATAATATTTACTTTACCACTATGCCTTACATCCCTTCTTACCAACACTTGGTAGATTGCCTCATGGTTGAGAGCAGAAGATCGCTATGAGGATCAGTCAGGCGATCAGTTAGTGTTTTAATTTACAGGGATATTTTTATGTAGCCGTATTTGTTCTTTGTACTCTTGTTCACTTATTGTTAGCATTATCCTTGTAACTAATATTTATTTACCATTATTTTTTTACTGCAGCCATGTTGAAAGCTTCAAAAGAAAGTTTGCATCGCAGGTACCTGTGTAATCAGTTAGTCATATTTTTTGTGTGTGCTTGGGGCAATTGGGGTGGTAAAGATATTTAAAATAGTGAAATGTTACGAATTTCTCGTGGCCCCTGCCCAAATATCATTCTTTTTAAATGGACAATGTGTCACAATGTCCCCATTAATTTTCCACCACCTGATCATTCAGTAGCTTCTGTTCTGGTTCACGTGTATCATTGCCAGTCATCTCATTGCAGGAATTTCATGCATTAAAGACGCGATGTAGCAAGCAGGTCGGAGAGAAGTATATATGTTTCGTTGCGGTATTGGATAAAAGCTCTGTACTTCTTTCATCAAGTTTATTACTAGATCTTTGATTCAGCATGTTAGTTCATAAAATATGCTGAGGGAATCAACACATGCTAAAAGCCGCTTTACCAATATTTTCAGTGTTTCTGTTCTTGTTTAGATCTTGTGTGCTGATTCGGTTTTCATCGTTGAACTCTCTAAAAGCCGCTTTACCAATATTTTCCTCATATTTCACAGCTAAAATCTCACTCTCACGGTGTAATATTGCAGGTAAAGAATGATGACATCAAGCGAAATGTGCTGAATAGTGTCGTTGGCACCCTAGATGTATGTGTGAGGCATCCTCTGCATGGGGAGAAATTTCCCACGGTATGGAAAAATAGCACCCTTGTCTTTTTATTACTTCTGTTGGTGTCTTCGGAAGTTACATTTCAAACTTGTTCACAGGAGCCTGGAAAGTCACCATTTCACTGTAGAATCTATCAACCAGATCAGCCAAAATTTGGATATTTAACAAACGTATGTGTTGCTATTAATTTGCTAAGTATGCACGGCGTCAAGGGATTGCCAGCAACATGTTGTTATTGCCCATTGATGCTACAAGACTCAATGGTAAAGCAATAAGTTATTCTGGAATAGCAAATTCCCAGATAATTGTGTTTCATCCGCTGATATCTTCACCCCTACTGTAGAATCATGCAAAGCTTTAATGTTTGTGAGGCTTGGTGTTAGAATTGCTGTTTGTTTATATATGTAGATGTAACCAAACAACACATATAGGTCACCAAGATTGAAGTTAGTGTTGATCAGTATGGTTATTTGATTCATGCAAAGCTTAAATACTTATGAAGGTGTTAGAGACAACCTAAGAGACAAACTATTGGAATAGTTGTCTCTAATATTGTCTCAAGATGACATGAAGGGTATTAGAGACAAGCTAAGAGACAAACTATTGGAGATGCCCTGAGCGGCTCACGTAGCAACCGAGGCGGAGAAAAGGCGCATGCGACCGGGCCTTCGGCGCGCAGCAACCGAGGATCGAGCGAATGGAAGCGACACGCGGCCGAATCGCGCGGCAGCGGGGAGAAGTCCAGGCGCGCAAACCCAAATAAAAAATCGGACGCTCGTGAGGGAAGGGCGTGGTGGATCCGGCGGCCAAAAAAATTAGTGTTGACGTGGCCTACCGAATCAAGCCTCAACGCGTCGAAAAAGAACCGTGCCTAGTGGGGCCCGCGCCGTGGGACGGCCCGCTGCTGACTATCACGTGCTCGTGTCTCCCTTAGCTTTATCCTCTACAAGCGCAAAGACGCAAAGCAAGATCGGCCGGCCGAGAAACGAGGGAGAAAGATCGCACGGTGCACAAGAAAAAGGCGACGTGGCCCATGGATTTGAGGCTCAATTTTTCCTCTCTTTATGCTGGAGGATTACAACGAGGACGTAGATCACGTGCACATTCCGTTCACGTACACTACACAGCTACAAATTTTGCGTAGGCCCCCGGATCTCACGCAGCTACGTACATTACCATGGAACGTAACGCACATGTGTGTGTACTCTGATTAAATAAGAGCATGCCATGTCGATCTTAGGATCGAACCCGGGCGGGTGGGAACAAACACTCTCACTCCCACCACCAGGCCACTAACCCGTCCTTGCATTCTTCTTCTATTGTATATATATCTAGCCGTGTTTTTGGTGTAATTGTGTGGCTAGATACTACAATATATACATATGTTTGTATTTAAACATAAAGTTCGTATACGAACATAATTCTTTTTAAAATTGGATTTGCATGTTTCCTTGACAGCGGCACAAATTTCAAGTTGGATTACTATTCTTTTCTGTTTGTACATGTTGGACTGTTGGTGTATCAGTAGCAAGGGAACACATTCGTGCAACATAATAACTCAATTTTTAGCTAGCCACTGCAACCGATATCATGGAAGTTATATTTAGGAAAGCATATGAGGACTGGCCACTTATCCAGGCTGAAGATCTTCTGGACCAACTGATGCATGGCATGAAATTTTTTTTAGCCCTTGTCATGCATGCGCATGAGAGCTCATAAAGAATTCCTTGATAAAACATATGTAAATTAATTTGTACGTAAGCTTGAGGCTCCGTTTGAAACATAAGAATTGAAAAACGCAGAAATTAGGTGTTGGGCAAACTTCAAAAGTGCAGTTTGGATGTCACACAAAAAAAGAAAAAAGAAATTCAAGGCACAAAGAGGAGAAAACACGAGGTACGGCCTCACGTTAGTTTTCCTCCAAAATCCCTATGAAATATCGCAGGCTATTCCGTTGTTCCAAATGGCTTCGTATGAATTGTTTCTGTAGGATTCAAATCCTCCAAAAATTATCGACTTTTTCTTTGTTCCAAACGGACCTGAGCCTGGTAAAACTACAACAATGGAACTCCTATGCACTTAGCTCGGTGTTTAACCCATCACACACCATTGGGTTAGGAGAGGTTAACTCAACTTAGGTCTTTTAACCTGTCAATCGAGGATTAAGTTAACCCACTAAAATGGTAGAATAAGCTAAATTAACCACCACAGCTAACCATCTTGAGTTTTGTTTCTCTATTGGTAATCTTTCTAACCCACCTAATTTAGCCTTACTGTAATTTAGATTAACTTAGTTTGTTGCCAAACACTAAATAAGGGTTAAAAGCTGACCTAGCTAGCTGGGTTAAGATTAGCTAATCTGGCTATGTTAATCTTAACCAAAGGCAACCTTATATTTTTGAATCGTAATTCAGACGAGTGATCGGCGGAGAAGATTACGGCCTTGGAATGCGGTTCCCACCATGATCTCATCAGAAACTCCCGCGACACAGCCACATGGCTTCTGCCAGTAGGAGGTACTTCCTCCGTTTTTAAATACATGACGTTTGACCAAGCGTGCAGTTAAATTTATCTAACTTTGACTAATAATACATGAAAAACTATTTAGATTGATCATGAGTGAATAATATCATTAGATTTGTCATGATAAATAGTTTCATAATATAATAATTTTGTAATTTTTTACTAACAAAATCATATGAAAAGTAATGGTCAAAATTATATAAGTTTGACTGCACGCTTGGTCAAATGTCATGTATTTAAAAATGGAGGGAGGAACATGTACTGGACTACTGGAGACACAATTTTCGTCGCAATCAAGAGGCTCAACTTGCAGGCCCAAAACAATAACAATGAAGCGATACGATAACTTCTACAATGGCCCATAATCTCGTGTTATCGGCCGGTGCCCGACCCGACAGCCCGGAGTAGGCACGTCAGTAGCAGTGAAACCACCCACCGCTTCTCCAATGGCGCTCGGCGGAGAAGGATTCCCCACCGTAATCTGCTCAGAGGGATGGATTCCGGCAGGTTAGCACACCCTAGCGAGATTGCAAACAAGCTTGGAGCTTTTGCATGTGCCATTGTAAACCTCTGGTTTCCTTCTCCATTTTTCTATGTGCAAGGAGCTAGCTACATATGTTACTCCCCAAATCAAGGCTTCAGGCATGGGCAGCTGGAGGCGGTGACCCTAGGGGCCAATGCAATGCAATATGTGAGTACACTACAGAGTTGATGTTTGCTGTAGCCTGTGGGACTGAACTTTGTCGACTGGGTGCGGTTCACGTCGTCTGCATCTTAATTCTAGTAATACGTACCCACTAATATTTGACAAGAACTCCAACTGGTGAGATGAGAGACGTAGTACATGACCGAGTCTTCCCATAAGTTTCCTTTGCAACATCCATCTCTCTTGGCACACTGAATGACAGGGCAGCGGCAGGTGACTTGCAAGTCTTCGCATCCAGACAAACATGGCGAAACAATAAACTATGCACTGATCTGATCGCCCCTGTCAATTTATTATGATGTGAAGACTAGTAGCATTTGACTCTCCATATCGCTATCGTTGTTATGTCCCAATAGCTAATCTGGTTTACCTAATTCGAGCTTTGCTCGAATATAGATGCGTGCATACAAACTCGAGCTTGAGCTCGCTGGGCCAAATTTTTTTGGACACTTGTGCGTCAGTTTTGTTCTTGTAATCTTTTTTGCCTTCAATTATGTCCGAGACCATTTGAGTCAAGATCAACTGTCGGGCCTGAATTTCGCAAATCCAACTTCTCTGTGTAAATACTGTGCTATTCCTTGGATCAGTAGATAGCACTCACAGACATATTGCTGAATCATTTCATACATGGCATAAAACCATATCATTCATTGATTTAACACATCAGAGTTTATATAGACCGTGTCGGGCCAAGTTTTTCAATGAGGATCGAACAGACCAAACTGATTACATTACAAAAGTAGCGGAAGCGACAACGGAAGTAAAAGGGTGAGAGCACATCTCTCCACAGGCAAGCGACTAGGGAAACCCGTGTGCATCCGATATTACCTAAAGACTCAGATAATATAGGATGCACGCAAGCACCAACGGAGTCAACCAGACTGAGGCGAGACCTAGACGACTGAGACTATCTAAACTCCTCCATCTCCGTGACCATCCATGTCTGGGTCCTCGTAGTATGCATAATCTCCCGGATTTCCTGCTTCTGAGGGTTTTGGGAGAAAGAGCGAGAATGAGCACAACTTCTGTGCTCGCGAGCCAACACACACAATGCAATAATATACATGCAAGGCTTAACAAGGATGTCTCGGGTTCTTTTATTTGCTAAGCAATATTTTCAATTATCATAATTACAAATTCCTATCACTTAGCATTTTAACCAAATTGCATTTTATTAAAGAGAGTAATTGTGCAATATTCGTATCAGTAGAGGTTACCTCCACCTTTATGCTTATTTTTTATTGGGGCTATCCTCATTTATTAACACCACTGAGTTCGAAAACCTAGAGAAAAAAAAATCCAATCTTAAGGCTAGGTGAGCCCACCACATTTTTCATTTCCACCTACAAAGGTTTTTTTTTTGAAATAGAACTAACTCTAGTAAGTTCCCATGTTCGCCTTTGACCGTAGGCACGGCTATTTAAAACAGTTTTGACTCTGCAAAGGTTGTACACTGTACCCACAAGAGATAATCATATTCGTTACCCCCACATGATTCCGTAGTTATGTAGTTGAGCGATTGTCACAGTAACCTTTCAAAGTATCTCGCCTCTTCCATCATCTCACCCATATGGGCTGCCCCCACTTGCGGTAGGTCTCATACATTGTGCAGGATGTTCACCATTACGGCTAGCGTAGCTGGCAACTTCACCCTTCCTTGGTGTCCCATTCAAGCTGGATCGTATCCACTACTTGCACTACCTTACTCGGCCACCGATGAGATGATTTCCAGGGTCCAATAAATTTACTAAGCCAAGTTGCAGTTTGCAGACTTGTGGTTGTACTTGTTTTACACAGGAGGTCATGACAAGATTAAGTCATTAGGATTATCTAGGCAATTCATTCCATATACCATCCACAAACCAACATTCCTTGGGCTACATTAGCACCCGTCATCATACCATCCGCCCAGATAGTAACAGCAAGTTATTAGAGTCTTGAGGAGTAAAACCGAATTATCCCAACCATCTCAGTCATTGACCCACAATGACTGCCTAAAACCACTTTTATGTTTAAAAGATGATAATTAGGACATTTAATGTCCCGGTACTTAAACAAGACTAGCATGTCACTTAAGTACAACCTATAAGTACTGGAGGTGGCGCAGGTGGTTCGGGAGTGGTGGCAGCGCCACGAGGTGGGTGGCGGGGCGGCTGGCGAGTGGGCAAAACAGAGCCCCACGAGGGTGGTGGTCCCACTGGAGGTGGTGGCGGTGGCGGCGGCACGGGAGTGGAGGCGCGCGGCGGCATCGGCGGCGGGGTGGCGTGGAGGGAAGGGCCAGGCGATGGGCGACGCCTGGAGGTCGGGAAGCCGGAGGTGGAGTCGGGTGGCTGGGGTGACCGTGTCGTGGTGGCGGGGCGGAGGCGGAGGAGGAAGAGTAGCGGTGGTGGTGCTTCTCGACAGCGGGGAAGAATGGGGGAGGTGGGGGAATGCTTCCTCGGGCATCGGGACGCACGGTGACGGGGTCGCTTGAGGGAGGGGCTCACCGGAGTGGCAGGGCGGCTAAAATGGAAATGCGGCGCTGGTCGTGGCGGCGACGGCTTGGGAGGGAGGAGGAGCAAGGGGGCAAGGGGGAAGAGGGCAAGGGGTGCCTTGGCTTTATAGCCGCGTGGGTGTCGCGACCGTTGGGGCTTTGAGGGCCGGGCGTGACGTCAGCGCGACGCGGTGGGATGGGCACGGCGATGGGACAAGACGCACGGGGGGGGGGGGGGAGGGGGCAAGGCAGGGCAGGCGATGGGACGTGACATGTGCGAGCAGGTGGGGAGCTGATGCAAGCGCAGCGTGACGTAGGGCGCGGACCGAGTGCGGCGGGAGCGTGCGCGCGGCGCTGATGCACTGGGTGACAAGACCGGGCGAGGGCGCGGCGACTTTGGAGGCCAGAGCAGGTGAGAGTGGCAGAGGGAGCGGGTGGCGGCGTGGGGTGCGACAGAGGTGCACGAGAGGGCGCAGAGCGCATAGGGAAGGAGCACGGTGGCCGGGTGGGGAAGACGATGGGAGGGGAGGTGGCTCAGGAGAGAAGGAAAAAGGGGGCAAGGGGCTGGCCCGGGAGGAGGAAATGGGCCGACCAAAAAGAATGGGCCGGGGTCCAAAGGAGAATAGGGGCTGGCCCCAAAGAAAAGAGGAAAGGCCAAATTGAGAGGAGCCCAAAACTTAAAAAGAGGAATTCAAATTTGAAATTTGAATTCGGGAATTGCAAGGGGGTTTGAAACTCTAATTTGAGTTTAGCTAGAAGCTAGAGGATTTGGAAAATACAAGATAATTTGAAATAGAGTTTGAAAATCCAAGAACTGAAGTAATTACTATTCACCATTTTGAAAACGGGATGTTACATCGACCCAATTCGAGCTTTATTTAGTGTTTGGGCCCAGCTTAAGCTTATTGACAATCCTATACGACTTGCAACTCTTCGTGTCCAAACAGACAGGAAGAAAGAAGATAGAGGCCAGAGAAGAAGCATCGTCCGTGTGAAATTGATGAAGTAGAAATCAGGGGGTATGAAGAATAGTACTGCTCATCGTCATCGCCATTGAGTCTTGTGTACTCCAGACGATGTGTGCACCATCATGTAAAAAGGCAGCTCCTTGCTTTTACGGCAGTTTGCTTTTACGGCAGACGATGTGTCCTATTTCTTTTCAAAGGGGTGTAGACGGTTATCATAATCATCATTCAACATTAAGGCTCAACAATCTTGAAGTCACAGAATCATATCCTAAAAATACACAATAGATCCACATGTTGGTCCCTGCACGTCCTATAGACACCATTCTAATACTTAATACTAATCCATCGATCTGCTCATTCATAGGCCATACGTACTGCAGTGCACTACTGCCTTGGTTAATTTCGATAATATACTATGTATTTATGTATGTCCGGACGAAAACAGAACGACCTAAACCTTGATGGTATATCCCCTCCACTCCATAAGATGGTTTAACTCAGCTGTCATTAATCTATTATTATATATTAAAAGTCGAGGACACACCTTTTACAGCTGCTAAGAAAACAAAGAAAACTATGCTACAAATTGTCAAGATCTCAAAAAACATCGAGACAGCGTAAAGTTATACTGTACTTCCACACCACACAATTGCGCGGGCCAATCGGCTAGCTGTAGCAAAAGATGACACGAACGAACATGAATAAGCAAACAGAATTTGTCTCCGTTAACAGAAGAGAACGAACATGAATAAGCAAACATGAATAAGCATCCCAAATTTGTCTCCCATTGATTACAGCGCAATGAAGGATTAAGGTCGCCAAACCAGACAGCAGTTCATCATATATGAGCTGATGCTCCTTTCAAAAGAGAGAGAGAAAAAAAAGAGTTGATCACGTGCTATAGCTAGCGTGAAGCAGAGCAACTGGAAGCTTCCATGCATGCATCTAGCTAGCTAGCAACATGCAGGAGGCACCCTGGAAATATATGAACGGTTCTTGAATTGACACGGAAGCTAAAACAGCATAGAAGTAATTAAGAAGCGCCAAGATATCATATGTAGAGAGCATGATCTTCCTCTCGACGGAGAAGGGAATTTATTAAACGGCATGGCAACTGCAGTGCCGATCTTGACTGCCTGGCTCAACAGGGGAGATGCATGAAGGCTTGCGCGATCGATACCGACGAAACTACCTCCTGATCCGCTTGTATGGCTGCAATGGCTGTGGAAGGATATACACACATATATGGCTTAGTTAGTTCAAATGGAACCGGAAAACAGACTTCATCCAAATAGTGTATACAGATAGCCCGACAAATGGTTAAACAGGTGACAGAACTGTTGAAGTACAAGTGAATTGTCTATCTTTCTTCATGAGCTTGAGCTTTTGGGTGAATTAGTTGGTTCATACAACTCAATATGGTATTAGAGCCAAAATGTCTTGAGTTCAAGAAAAATAATTGTAGCACATTTATATTCCATGTCTTAGACCTGAGGGAACCTACATGTGAGGAGGAGTATTGAAGCATAAGTGAATTGTCCACTTTTCCTCATCAGTATAAATTTTTGGATGAATTACTTGGTGCATGCAACTCAATAAGTACTATAGTGGCTATTCCAGACATCCAGACACAGAGGACCCCTTTTCTTTTTTGAGATCATCCAGAAACAAAGTTCATCCAGCTTTAGTTTTGGACATAAGTGACCGCCTCCTGAAAGGAATCAACCGACCAATTTAATTGTTCAAGTGGAAGCATATTTAGTTTGAACTAGGTGCATACATACATTCATCGAACTGCACATCAAGTATAAGCTATGTGTGGTAGTAAATAAGTACGATTAGGATTGAATGAATCGAATCAGGAGGGAAAAGAAAACTAGCAATTAAAACTAGGTAACCAGCATGATGAGTAGTAGTAGCAAGGGATGGGAATGGGGATTGTTAATCCAGCAAGGATTAGAAAGAGATGATAGGGAGACCTGTTGGTGTTGGTCGGATAGCAGCATCATTTTATCTTCAGCGTATCTCGTCATCTCAAGTGTGGGATGGTTGGGATGGACGTCCACTGCGTACCTCAGAGCCGCTTCCGCTTCCTCCACCTCCCCAGGCCTAGCATCCTTGCAGTTGATCGAAACGTTCAATTTCTCCACGCAAGGATTTGACAACAACCCACACAAGTTAAAATAATGCTCCTCATCCTTCTCCTGCCGCACATTGACACTGTAGTCAACAACTTTATCACTGAGGAAGGCAGGCTGAGAAATAATGAGAAAGAGAGGAATTAGAACGTGACGAGAGGAGACTAAGAATTAAGTAGTAAAGCTAGAAGTATGTGAATTTTTTTTGATTTAGCCCCGTGACGCCATGCAAATGCAAAAATAGCCGCTTTACTACCGTTTTTGTGAAAATAGCCCTCAAACGAGTGCGGAATCACCGTGGAGCCGACATGTGGCCCTTCCGCGGTCGCCGAGCACGGCAAGTGGGGGCGAGCGGGCTTTCCACGGTCGCCGAGCGCAGCAAGTGGGGGCGCGCGGGACCGAAGACGCTGGCGCGCAGCGGAGCGCGGAAGGCTCCTTCCGCGGTCACCGGACGCGGAAAGCGGCCGGGACATGCGCCCCTTCCGCGGCCGCCGCTCATTGCCGCACCTGGAGGAATGCCCGCGCTAGCCGAATACCTTCCGCGGTCACCGAGCGCGGAAGGGCCACGTGTCGGCTCTACGGTGATTCCGCGCTCGTTTGGGTGCTATTTTCGTAAAAACGGTAGCAATGAGGCTATTTTTGCATTTGCATGGCGCCAAAAAAAAAAATTCGAAGTATGTCACACACGTCATCTCACTTATTCGGTGTTTTAGATTTTTTAGCACATTTATTTAGAAAAAGACACTAAGATAATCGCATGCCCGTATAAAACCTGTGTACCTTACTAAATCATTAAATAGCAATATCTCTCCTTCAAAATCCTGTAATATCAAATTAAAAAAATACAATTTTTAACTTGTAGAACATCAACTATAAAAAGAACAGAGGCAACAGTGATTAAACAAAATAAAAAAGGAGTAGGAGTAGCTAAGGATCGACGGGTACTAGTACAGAATAATATATGGGATGGAAACTACTTACTCCAACCCGACCAGTAGCTACAGATTAATCCGAGGAAAATGGAGCCCAATAGCTAGGGAACTAATTACTGGAACATTAATTGGAGCGAGCTAGCGATGTGAGTACGTACCACTTGGTCTTGGTCAGATGATAGCATGCGATCTTCAAATAGCCTTTCCATTTGAAGGGTGGGACAGTTGGGATGGATGGCGGCTGTGTGGCTCAACGCCGCCTCTGCTTCCTCCACTTCCGTAGGACGTGCATACTCACAATCGATGTGAGCGGTGACTTTCTGAAGCGAAGGGAGGTTCTCCAAGCCAAGCTTGTCAAAACCAAGGTCAGCATCCTTCATGAACCGCACTTGGACAACAAACTGGAGGGCTTCAAGGCTTGGCATAATAGGTGCCACGCTGCACTCGCCGTGCACAAACCGGACCGATACAATGCACGTCGTGAAGAATCTCAACTTGTGGAACAAGTGCCCATCCCCACCGATAGTCATGCTTACTGTGGTGTGCCTCGAAAACAGTTCGATGCCACGGAGCTGTGGCAACCTCCCAAGGGTTTCCATGTCCTGCTCTTGCACAACATGCACAACCACGTGTAAGAAGCAGAGGTTTGGAAGATGCGACGAATTAATCCACGTTGGCAATCTAGAGAACTCCAAGCAAGCTAAAGCCAGGTAGCGGAGTTGTCCAGGGGAGACAAATCCTGCTTCCCACGTGGTTCCCTTCCCAAACGATATGCCCCCAATACTCACAAGTTGGATTCGGTGCAGATTGCCTAGAGACTCCACCAAAGCTCTCTCCATGCTCTCATCCACTACATCAATCTTAGTAATGAGCACCCTCAGTTCCCTCAGGTTGCCTAGTACCTTCACAATTCTTGCAGACCTGTCGGCAACTGGCCATATCAGCTCTTGTAGGGACGTCAAATTCCCAATCCAGTCTGGCACTCTTGTATTCCAATCAGCACGTAGGAACACCAATTGTGTTAGCAAGCCGACGCTCGACGACAATTCTACTATGCCAGTTCCCTTCAAATCTAGTGTCTGCAGAAACTTTAGATCTCCTACTTCTTTTGGGAGCTCACAAACAGGTGTACCTGTTAGTCCGAGGTACCTCAGGTGAAGTAACTTCCCAAGATGCCTGAGAATGTAATAACCTCCCAAAACACCACAATCTTCTATAGCTAGTACACGTAAAACTCGAAAGCTTATGGATGTCACACTAGCCCGACACTTACTGGCAATAAATGACCTCAAATGTTGCATGTCCATATTAGCCTGAGGACTGTGCTCTTCCATTCTATGTTGAAGAGCTAACCTACGAGCTTTATTGCTTTGTGGAAATGCTTGTTGCTCATTGTCCAATATAATAACAAAGTTTTCATCTCTTGACAAAGAACGGACAAGATCAAGCACCATATCATGAACACGGCAACCATATATGTGCCCTATATATTCCGTCTCCACCGACTGGATCATGCTTCTATTTATGAGCTCGTTGAAGTATCGCTCTCCAACCTCTAATAATCCTGTCCCTTGTTCCTCATGGACGAAACCTTCAGCTATCCACTTCCGTATCAAAAGATCTTTACGAATGAGATCATCTTCTGGAAATACACTTAGATACAACAAGCAAGTCCTTAGATGAGAAGGTAGATCGTAGTAGCTAAATGACAATATTTTTCTAGTATTCTCCACATCCTCATTATCACCATGCCCAAAACCAATAGAGTTGTACACCTCAGACCAGTCCTCCCCTGGTTTACTAGCCAACAAGCTAGCTATTGTGATGATAGCTAATGGTACACCAGCACATTTCTTCAAAATTTTATCATATACCTCGATGGATTCACTATGAGGACATTTGCCTTCACAATCAACGATTCTTGTACAGAACAACTTTTCAGAGTTATCACGAGAAAGTGGTTGTAGGTTGTAAACATCACCGACATTTGTGGCAACTTCGGAAATACGAGTAGTTGTGACTACTATACTTCCACGATTACTATCAGGCAAAGCACATCTGATTATTTCCCATGATTTCTTACCCCATATGTCATCAATAACAATGAAAAACCTATACATCAGCATGATAGCGCAAGAGCCATGAGTTAGTAAAACCATCTAAAGAATCTATAAAAGCAAGGTGCTCAAAGGAATAAAAAGTAAGGAAGGTGAAAAACTAGGAGAGAGAAACATTCACCAAAGAGGGAGATGCAGGATTTAGTTTGCGAACTGAAGGGTGGGGTCCGGTTACTAGTCCAGCCACATGAACCCTTGCTAAATTAAGTATCCTACTATAAGTCATTGCTATTGCTTGACATGCACCTGAACCATAACCGTAAACATGGCCTCCATTCTCGATTTGTGGAGGATGCAGAGGCTTCCAAAGGTTATGCTTTTAAGAAATTTAGCTTGCTAGCTACTGGATATTATACTCTTTTATATATGCTCTTGATCGAGCATTCCAGAACTGAAAGTAGATCTATAAGATATATTGACAAATGGTTGTGACGAGGATTAAAATCTCTATGTATTATTTTAATACATAATAAAAGATCATACGTCTTCGTGGTTCTAACCCCTAAGGCTAACGACCCCTATGGTCGTAAGGATTCCAGAGGTTATATAATAAAATATCTTGGTCGAATGAGGTCCCGTACCAAATCCCCGACCAGACGTCTACTCGTAGAAGTCATGAACTGGTATTTGGATCTTACTCCAAGTATATTCCTTACCGTGTGATGAGTGGATCGGAACACATGTCATATTTGCTTCATACCACATGACGTTTCACGATCTTAAGACACTGACAACAACCAACCTACGGTTGTGTGTCTCACAGACACACAACCACCGAACGGTTGGTACTTTATCAACCGCTGCCTCGCTCTGACCAGTCGCGGCACTTCCAACAGGTGCCTCTTTAAGGAGCAACCGTCACCTCTTCGACGATTACTTAAAGATAGAGCGCGGAAGAAGTGGGCATCAGATTGAAGCACAACAATCAACATTAGATTCATGTTTCCAGTCTGATTCTACAATATAGCAAGCATTACGCTCAGTGTAATCAGGATTAGTCCACTGCCTCGTAAAGGGCATCCCCTGTAATAGCTAGTTTATAGCAATAAAAGAGCAGTCACATTCTCTCCTAAGAACTCTTTGTTATTTTTCTCTTTTTATTTCGTAAAATCGGCAACTTGATCGTCGACAGGTTGCCACTGGATTTTTGGAAATGGTATGAGCAATGAAAAAATATTTGAGAGACAATTGGACGAATATGTATGATCGTAAAACACAAATACATAGAACGAAGTAAGCGGTCATAGGTGACACAAAAAGAAGGTACTGGTATTAAAGCCTATGTAACGCAGTTAACTTTTAAGCTGATGACTAGCACTGGGTGGGTGATGCGCACGTACCTCTTGTCCTCAAGGAATTCTCGGAGTTCATCGATGAGCTGCCTTTCATCTAATACTGTCATATTTAAATTCGTGTACTTTTGCTTGTCAAGACCAATGAGAATGTCCTTTAAAACTTTCTTCATGTCGGGATTTTGACCGACCGGAACAAAAGCATGGCAATTGAAGCCCGCTTTAAGCTTGTGATACACTGCTGTTGCAAGAGTGGTCTTGCCCAATCCTCCAAATCCGACAACGGAGACAATCTTCATCTTCTTCTTGGACGCATCATCCCCTTCCCCCTCGGACAGCATCTTTATGAGCGCATCCCTCGGCCCATCAACGCCGACGAGCTGTGAAGCATTTTTGTACATAGCGAAGAGGCGAGGATCAATAGTCGACGTTGCGGCAGGCTTAGCCACAATGCTGTCGACCGTGTACCTGCCACGCCTGTTGGCCACCTCCTGGGCTTGCTTGTTGATGTCTTTGATCGCGTCAGCGATTTGACGACGAATCTTGCCTTCGCTGAACAAGCTGCCCATCTTCTCTAGGAGCCGTCTGAGCCAGTGCTGGTTGGTGGCCTCACGGCCATCCTCCACGCGCACGAGGAAGGTGTCGACAACGTCCTCCATGTCGTACGAGAGCTCCCTGACATCGCGTGCCCAGAGCTTGACCTGCTCGTCGAGCTGGTCCCGCGGCACCTCGGCCACCTTGCGGAGAGCCGCGTGCATGCTCTCAAGCTCTCTCCCGAGAGACTCGACTTGCTCCCTCACACCCTTCTGCAGCTTGTACTCCTCCTTGAGCAGATCGCCCAGCTTGCGGAGCAGGTTGCCCATGGCACCCGTCACCACCTCCATGGCTCGGCTAGATGCGGTGGATCGAGAGGCGCTGTCTTCTGACCGATTATGCCATGCCCATGTGAACGGAATGATCATCTAGCTTTCCAATCTCACCCTACAGCCAAAAGATTCGCAAGTTGGAATTGACCCCAAAAGAAAATCGCGTTACCAAAAATGAACTCAATAAAAGGCCGTAGCATACCTCAAGTCCTCAACTTGAATCTCCCCAAGAGATCTTCACTCAATATCGAGGAGATGTTTCGCAGAAAGGATCTCTCGATCGGTCGCAACCAAAAAAGATGTGAAATATAAAGAAGCAACGTGGTGTGCAGGAAGAGTCAGTAGGAAGGCGCTCCACTCTGTTCTTATCTCTTCTTACAGTGAAGCTCAAAGCTTAAAAGGAAAGAAAGGTTATAAAGTACTTGCGCCAGCTTGTTGTCTCCGTCGATCGACGCCACGCTGTTGTAGTAACCTCCATCTCCTGCGGTACTTGGGCTATTTTCTCCCTTCTCCAAAAAGTAGGTAAGATATTCGATGAAGTAAAGCTGTTTCACTTCCGGTTTATCCAAATAGGCCCAAGAATCTGGGGATGTTTGTCGAGAAGAGTAAGAACGTTGTGTCGTAGGTCCTCAAAACTTATGGGCAACTATGTTAGTTAATCCCTTATTAACCTTCAGTTCTTGCTTAAATACCACTCCTACCTGCTTAGATGTTCTATTTGTTTTCGATTGCAACTCTCGTAGGTCACCGTGAGAAATAGTGGCATGGACTAGTTGGTATAATTAAGAAAGCTTTGCACTTAAAAAGTTTAGGGTCGCATTCGTGGGCTACCATGAGGTTTATTTCAATCAGATAAGAGGTAGGCAACATGATGTCGTACTGTAGGAAGAAGAAACGAAGAGATTTGATAGCCATATGTGTCTATCAACCTTAATTTTCCTTTTGTTTTGGAATTGTGCAAAGAGCATCTCATTCTCCATTATTTTATAGGACTTTATGTCGGACCCGGATTCCGAGAATTTAAATCCTTTGTGAAAGACACTGTGCTATTCCCTGGATCAGTAGATAGCACTCACAGATACATTACTAAATCAATTCATACATGGCGTAGATTAAACCATTCAAATTTATTACAACACAGAGTGACATAGACCACGTCGGGTCGAGTTTTACAAAAGGGACCGAACAAGGCCAACTTGTTTACATTACAAAAGTGGAAACGACAACGGAAGCAAAAGGGGTAGAGCACATCTCTCCACAGGCAAGCGACTGGGGAAACCCGTGTGCGTCCGATATTAACCAAGGACTTGGATAATATTGGATGCACGCAAGCACCAACGAAGTCAACTAGACTGGGGTGAGACTAGAACAACTAAGACTAACTACACTTCATTCAAGGCCTCCAACTTCGGGATCCTCGTAGTAGTCGTAATCCTCTGGATTTCCTGCTTCTGAGGGTTTTGGGGGAAAGAGCGAGAATGAGCACAACTTCCGTGCTCGCGAGCCAACACACAATGTAATAATATATATGCAAGGCTAAACAAGGATGGCTCGGGTTCTTTTATTTGCTAAAGCAATATTTTCAATTATCATAATTACAAATTCCTATCACTTAGCATTTAAAAAAATTGCATTTTATAAAGAGAGTAATTGTGCAATATTTGTAACAGCAGAGGCTACATCCGCCTTATGCTTATTTTGATTGGAGTTACCTCCAATATTACCACCACTGAGCTCGAAGGCTCAGGTAAAATCCAACACAGGGCTAGGTGAGCCCGCCACAATTTTCATACCACCCACAAGGTTTTTTGGAATAGAACTAACTCAAGTTAAGTTTCCCATGTCCGCCTTTGACCGTAGGCGCGGCTGTTTAAACAGTTTAGACTCTACAGAGGTTGTACATTGTACCCACAAGAGATAGTCATACTCGTTACCCCACACGATTCCTTAGTCGTGTAGTTGAGCGACCGTCACAGTAGCCTTTCAAATTACCTCGCCCCTTCTGTCATTTCACCCTTATGGGCCGCGCTTGCGGTGGGTCCCATAAGTCTGTGCGGGATGTCACCCCTACGACTAGTCCTAGCAGGCACCTCACGCTTCCTTGGTGTCCCCTTCAAGCTGGACCGCGTCCACACTTGCACATTTCATTAGTGAGATGACTTTCAGGGTCTAATAAGTTTACTAAGCCAAGTTGCACTTTACAGACTTATCGTTGTACTTGTTTTACACAGGAGGTCATGACAAGATTAAGTCCTTACGGGTTATCTGGGCGACTTATTACATACACCAATTCCTTGGGCTACATTAGCACCCCTCAACCTTATACCATTCACAGCCAACATTCTTTGGGCTACATTAGCATCCAACCACATTACACCATTCATCAAACCATCCGCCCAGATAAGAACAACAATTAGGGTTTTTCAGGAGTAAAATACATCAACTCAACCATCTTATTCATTTACCCGCAATGACTGTCCAAACCATTTTTATGTTTAAAAGATGATGTTTGGGACATTAATGTCCCGGTACTTAAGCAGGACTAGCATGTCGCTTAAGTACAACCTATAGCTAGTATTACCATATAGTTACTAGGGTGACAAGGATTTAGGGATTCAAGTTGTCAAGGATGACATATTAATTAATTAATAATCAAATGGGTATTTAACTACCTTAAGCTTTAACATACATTTGATTAAATAATTAAAGCATGCAATTTTGTAATTTAAATGAATATAATTTGCATAAAATGTAGGCTCAATATGATCAAAGTATTGACTCGCCTTGGGTATAGGTAAGAGGAGCTTGACAATCTTGTGCTTGATCGAAGTGGAGATCCTCCGCGTCTTCGAATCGTAATCAGACGGTCGCACCGGAAAAAGGGCACAAACAAGTAAAGAGAGCAAATAAATAATAAAGAATAATAAATGAACTCCAAATTGAACAAGACCTATTCCATTAGCAAGATCTTGAATTTACAAAATTTTAGAAACAAGTTTCATAATTTTTGGAGTTACGACGAGGGAGGAATGAATTTTTGAAGTTTCTCCTTTTTAATAAAACTCAAGAAATAAAAGAAAGGAGAGAGAGAGGGGGCCATGCTGGCGGGTGGGGCCCACGGTGCAGGGGCGCGATTTAAGGGGCGGCCGCGTGGACCACGTCCACGTGCGGGCACACTTGGGCGCGTGGTGCACCGACCACGGGCGGGCCCACAAGGCAGCCAAAGGAGGGAGAGGGTGAAGGCCACTGTCAGTGGGCCAAATGAATCAAAACAATCCCCAATCGATTTCATCTTCGGTGCACAGAGAAAGAACAGAGGGGGCAGAGGGAGGCACTCGGGCGGCCGAGAGCGGAGGCGGCGGGGAGGCCGGCGGGTGGGCGGAATGAGAGCTCGGGAGGCGGTGACCGTTGGAGGTGGTGGCGGCTCGAGAGGGCGAGAAGCAAGCGGCAGCAAGCAAGGAGGCGGCGGCGAGCCATCGGCTTAGGCGGCGCCGTGGCGGCTCTGTGAGAGAGGAGGCGGCGGCAGCTGCAAGCAGCAGCAAGGGAGGCCGACGGAATGACCTGTAGCCAGGGTGGCCGATTGGTCGTGGCGGCAGGTGGGAGGAGAAGAGGCGGCGCCGACGGGGCATCTCGACGGCAGGGAGGGAGCAAGGAGAAGGGGGTTGGAATTCTCGCATCACGGGGCATCGCGTGACACGGTCGGCCGGGGCGGTGGCTCACCAGCACGGCGGTGGAGCGGGGAGGCGGCGCGGCCAAGGTAGGAGCGGTGCTTTCTTCGGCTGGAGCTTACCAGGAGCTCGGGGGCAGCGTGGGAACAAAGGAGGGCCACAGGGGAGCTCTTATAGGTGGCCATGGGAGGCGAGGGAGCTGCTGGGGGGGGGCATGGTTGTCGCGTGGTCCCAATGCAGCGGCATGGCGGGCTCGACAGGCGCAGGCTGCAAGACGTCATGGACCGACCAGGACAGGCGTGGGGGGAGGCGGGGGCGGCGGTTTTGGGCGCCCACGCTGGGCTTGATCGCGTCTTGACGGCTTGGTTGGGAGCTCTGTCTTGGCGAGACGGTGAGGACAAGTGTGACGCGGGCGCGGTCGGCCGAGAGGACAGGGCGAGGTGGTGGGCTCCAGGGTCGTGGCTGTTAGCGGAGCTTGCGGAGCCGGTCGGGGCAGAGGCGGCCAGAGGAGCATGGTCGCAGGCGGCGGCGACCAAGAGAGAGGGAGGCGCTCGGTGTGCTGGCCAAATGAGGAAGAGGAAGAAGGGCGTGGGGAGCCGGGTGAAGAAGAAAGGCTGAGGCAGTTTGGGCCATGCAAGCCGGAAGGGAGAAATGGCCGGGTGGCTGCTGGGCCGGGTGGCTAAGGAGGGCAGGTGGGCCGGGTGCCCAAGAAGGAATGGGGCTGAACCCAAGACAAGAGAGAAGGCCAAAGCTGAAAAGGGAGGAAATTTAACTTGAATTTGAATTTCGGAGTTTGAGGAAGTTTGAAACACACACCCGAGCTTAAAGAAGTTAGAAGGTTTTCGAAGACAGTTTGGTAATTTCAAATACGGACGAAGAACGAAAACCAAAAAGGTAATTACTATTCCCGTATGAAAAACGGGACGTTACACTTTAGCATGGGAGGATACTGATCACATATGTAAAGGTGAGAAAATGAACAGATCACACATGCCTTCAGAGCAGTGCGGTCGATCAAAAATTGATTCCAAGTGCTTGACTGACCTCAAAATGCACTCTTGAGAGAGCTAGCACAAGAAAAGAAAGGCAAAAATGGAGGCGGCAATGGTGAGTGCAAGGATTATAACGTCGTCAACATTTGTAGGCCCAAGCCCAGTCGAGTAATTCCGCCGCCGCCGCCACAAGCTTCCCTTCTCCCGGTGGCCAGCCCGGAGCGTCGACGGATAACCCACCGACGTCTCCTACGGTGATCGGCGGAGAAGATTACGGCCTTGGAATGCGGTTCCCACCATGATCTCATCAGAAACTCCCGCGACACAGCCACATGGTTTCTGGCAGGTAGGAGGAAACATGTACTGGAGTAGCATGTGGGGAGTAGCATTTGACTCTCCATATCGCTATCGTTGTTATGTCCCAGTAGCAAATCTGGTTTACCTGATGCATGCAATGCATACAAACTCGAGCTTGAGCTCGCTGGACCATTTTTTTTTTTTTGGAGGCACTTGTGCGTCACTTGCACTCCAGACGATGTAAAAGCCAGCTCCTTGCTTTTACGGCAGTTTGTGAAATACACCGTACGTCCTGTTTCTTTTCAAAGGGGGTGTGGATGGTTATCATAATCATCATTCAACATTAAGACTCAACAATCGACAAGTCACAATAGATCCACATGTTGCCATGTTGATCCCTGCACGTCCTATAGACACCATTCTAATACTAAGTACTAATCCATCGATCTGCTCATTCATAGACCATACGTACTGCAGTGCACTACTGCCTTGGTTAATTTCGATAATATACCCGATCATTTGATCGACACTTTGACGCCATCTCTCATCTGATGAAGTGATTCACACCCAACCAACAAAGAAAACACTATGTACGTATGTATGTTCGGACGAAAACAGAACAACCTAAACCTAGATGGTATATTATATATTAAAACTCGATGACACACCTTTTACAGCTGCTAAAAAAAAGACAAATATGCTAGAAATTCTCACAAAAAATACATTAAAGATCTTATAAAACATCCAGACACCGCGCAATTGCGCAGGCCAATCGGCTGGTTGTAGCAAAAGATGTCACGAACGAACATGAATAAGCAAACAGGAGTACTGTCATAGTATTTGTCTCCATTAACAGAAGAGAACAGGGCGGGGCAGAGCATCCCAAATTTGTCTCCCATTGATTACAGCGCAATGAAGAATTAAGGTCGCCAAACCAGACAGCAGTTCATCATATATGACCTGATGCTCCTTTCAAAAGAGCGAGAGAAAAAAGAGTTGATCACGAGCTATAGCTAGCGTGAAGCAGAGCAACTGGAAGCTTTCATATGTAGAGAGCCTGATCTTCCTCTCGATGGAGAAGGAAATTTATTAAACGGCATGGTAAGTGCAGTGCCGATCTTGACTGCCTGCCTTATTGCAGGGGAGATGCATGGAGGCTTGCAGGATCGATGCCGACGAAACTACCTCCTGATCCGCTTGTATGGCTGCAATGGCTGTGGAAGGATATACACATATATATGGCTTAGTTAGTTCAAATGGAACCGGAAAACAGACTTCATCCAACTAGTATATACATATAGCTCATCTAACTATCGATCCAGAGTTCCAGACTGCATGGATGTGACGGGCAGCAACGAATCACATGTAATTCCTATGAACTAGCTGATTGGCGCGTGTAATTGAGCGGTGTAGCGTGGTAATCTATAATATAACGTATAAGATTTTCTAGCACTTCAGATCGAAATGATTTTCTAGCGCTTCATATCGAAATGTGGTGGCTTCTTTTAAATATTTTATTAAGATAATATATTAGAATAATAATTTTTGAAGTTATCAAAAAAAATTGATAATTGATAATTTTCACTCTATAGAAATGGAAAATTGGAAATGTTGAAATTCAGAATTCTCAAAAATTGCCAAAACTCAGAGTTACTGTAACAAATACTATCGTGGCAATTCCAGATATCCAGAAACAGAGGACCCTTTTTCTTTTTTGAGATCATCCAAAACAGAGTTGAATGGTGCCCAGAAATAGAATTCATCCAGCTTTAGTTTTGGCGTGACACGCTAGCAGTCATCGTCACCGCTATTGAACATGAGTGACCGCCTCCTAAAAGGAATCAACTGACCAATTTAATTGTTCAAGTGGAAGCATGTTTAGTTTGAAGGAAAAAGTTCACTTTTTCAATCCTCAACTATCGCCCGAATCCACTTTTCAACCTCGAACTGTAAAGCCATTTGAAACACAATCCTTAACTATCAATACCGGTGTAAAACACAACATTAGCACGAATCTAAGGCGGGTTTGGCTAACGTGGCGATGATGTGGATCTAAGGTGGCGAGTTACACTGATGTGGATGGACACGTCAATCTCCTTGCCGCCTTCTTCATCTTGCTCCCATGCACGGCACCCTCCGACATCGCGCTCCTCCTCGCCAAGGCGAAGATGGCGGACAGATTGGAAACAGAGCACGGGAGGAGAGATTAAAAGAGAGTGCATCTCCTCTGTTTCGAAACAATGCATGGGAGGAGAGAGAAGCAGTGGCAACAGCATGGGTTGGCCTGCTAGCGGTGGAGGGACGGCAGCGAGGCTGCGGCGACCTCAAAAACAGGATGATGGACAGAGGAAGAAAAGGGGAGGCGTGGCGCGGGCAGCACAAAGGTGGGCTGTCGGCGGCGCACCTCAAAAACAGGATGATGGATAGATGTTGGGGCGAAGGCGGTGGGGTGCGGGTGTTGGGGGGGGGGGGGCGGTGGCGGCAGGATGCGGGTGGCCGAGGGGAGGAGGATGACACCGGAGGGTGCAAGGCGTGGCTGGTGTGAGAAGAAAGGAGAATAGAGGGAGAGAAGGAGACATATGAAGAGGAGGCTAGAGGACTCAGATACGGGAATGGTGACGATGACGGCGACCTTGGCCGGACTCAGGGAATACGAGCGTTGGGGTGTCGAAAGGATCCTGGCGCTGGGGCGGCGACGGTGGGGTGCGGGCGTTGCGGCGGCGGCGGCGGGATGCAGGCGGCCAAGGGGAAGAGGATGACGTTGGAGGGTGCAGGGCGTGGCCGGCGTGAGAAGAAAAAAGAATAGAGGGAGATAGAGGAAGAAGAAGGGGTGGAAGATGATGTTTTTTGGGACTGATAGGTGGCCCCCATCTTTTTTTATTTATTGACTCAGGAGACTGTTGTGAGAGATGACGTGTGGCTTGAGGTGACATTCATGTCTGCAGAATTTTGACACATAGGTGCCACGTCAGTCAAAACCGAGGTTGGATAGGTCAAGAGAGTCAGTTGCACTAGTTTCAATAGTTGGAGGTCCCAAATCAAAGGGTTTTACAGTTCGAGATTGAAAAGTGGACTCAGGCGATAATTGATAGTTGAAAAGTGGACTTTTTTTCTAGTTTGAACTAGGTGCATACGTCTCAAAAAAATAAAAAATAGGTGCATACATACACACATCACTGCACGGCGAGTATCAGCTACGTGTGAACGAAATAAGAGCAAAAGAGAGAAAATAGCATTGACACATTATGATTTGCAACGAAATTGTAAAACAAATAGGCCTTAAAAAATAAACGAATGCGATGATTGGTGCAAAAGATTGACGAAATAAGTGGCATTAATGTCACGTAGGAGAACAGGCCCAACATGCAAAATTGAAATGGAACGGGGTGTGGAGGGAATTGGTACCTGCATGCAGGCCGGACTGGCTCGTCTTGCTCCTCTTTCTTCTGCGGCCATATTAGATATCTCGTTGCACGACTGGAATTGGGAAAAGAAAACTAGCAATTAAAACTCGGTAACCAGCATGAGTAGTAGTAGTAGCAAGGGATGGGAATGGGGAATGTTAATCCAGCAAGTATTAGAAAGAGATGAGAGGGAGACCTGTTGGAGTTGGTCGGATAGCATCAATAATGATGTACACTTGATGGAAGCGGTGCCTTTCTTCGCGCAAGGATTCCACGGCGACCCACCCAAGCTAAGACGAATTAAGTAGTGAAGCTAAAAGTATGTCACGTGTCATCTCACTTATTTCATGTTTTAGATTTTGTAGTACATTTATTTAGAAAAAGGCCCTTAGATGATCGCATGCCCGTATCAGAGTTAGATAACAACATCTCTACTCAAAATCCTATAGTATCAAATAAAAAAATACAATTTTTTCAACTCGTAGAACATCAACTAGAAAAAGAACGGAGGCAACGGTGATTAAAGAACAGAAAAAAGAAAAGTAGGAGCAGCGAGGGATCAACCGGGTACTGGTACAGAATAATATATGGGATGGGAGCTACTTACTCCAACGGTCCAACCCTGTCAGTCAGTGGCGTACGCAAGACAAAAATAGAGGGGGTGTTAGTAGACAAAGTTATCATGAGATGAGCTAATAAATACACATTTAAACATAATTAACTAAATTTGTGGTACAGATAATAGCAATAGTACTCAGAGGATACCAAGGGTGCGGCGAGCGGAGCCGGTGCTCCAGCCCCCTCGCGCCCCAATGGTGCCTCCGCCAGTCAGTAGCTATGAATTAATCCGAGGAGAATGGAGGGCATGGAAAGATGGAAAGAAAATTTTGGTATACTAGCTAGTGGTAATTACTGGACCATTAATTAGAGCTAGCTAGCGATGTGATGTGAATACGTACCACTTGGTCTTGGTCAGACGAGAGCATGCGATCTTCAAATATCCTTGTTGTTTCAAGGGTGGGACGGTTGGGATGGACGGCGGCTGCGTGGCTCAACGCCACCTCTGCTTCCTCCACCTCCGCAGCACGTGCATACTTACAATCGATATGAGCGGTGACTTTCTGAAGCGAAGGGAGGTTCTCCAAGCCAAGCTTGTCAAAACCAAGGTCAGCATCCTTCATGAACCGCACTTGGACAGTAAACTGGAGGGCTTCAAGGCTTGGCATAATAGGTACCACGCTGCACTCGCCGTGCGCGAACTGGAGGACCGATACATTGTTTGTCCTGAAGGATCTCAACTTGTGGAACAGGTGCCCATCCCCACCGATAGCCATGCTTACTACTCGGGTGTGCCTCGACAACAGTTCGATGCCACGGAGCTGTGGCAACCTCCCAAGGGTTTCCATGTCCTGCTCTTGCACAACATGCATTTCCATGTGTAAGAACCAGAGGTTCGGAAGAAGCGACGAATCAATCCACGCCGGCAGTCTAGAGAACTCCAAGCATGATAAAGCCAGGTAGCGGAGTTGCCCAGGGGAGACAAATCCTGATTCCCACGTGGCCCCCTTCCTCAACGATTTGCCGGTAATATTCACAAGCTGGATCCTGTGCAGATTGCCTAGAGACTCCACCAAAGCTCTCTCCATGCTCTCATCCACTACATCAATCTCAGTATTGAGCACCCTCAGTTCCCTTAGGTTGCCCAACTCCTTCACAAATCTTGCACACCTGTCGGCAGCTGGCCACATCCACAGCTCTTGCAGGGAGGTCAGATTCCCAATCCAGTCCGGCACTCTTGTATTCCGATCAGCACGTAGGAACACCAATTGTGTTAGCAGCCCGACGCTTGATGGCAATTCTTCTATGCCAGTTCCATTCAAGTCCAGTGTCTGCAAAAACTTTAGATCTCCTATTTCTTTTGGGAGCTCACAAACAGGTGTACTTGTTAGTCCGAGGTACCTCAGGTGAAGTAACTTCCCAAGATGCGCGAGACTGTTGTAACCTTCCATAAAACCACAACCTTCTATAGCTAGCACACGTAAAACTCGAAAGCTTGTGGATATCACACTAGCATGGCACAAAGTGGCAATAAATGACCTCACATGTTGCATGTCCATATTAGCCTGAGGACTGTGCTCTTCCATTCTTTTTTGAAGAGCTAACCTACGAGCTTTATTGCTTTGTGGAAATGTTCGTTGCTCATTGTCCAATATAGTAACAAAGTTTTCATCTCTTGACAAGGAACGGACGAGATCAAGCACCATATCATGAACACGGCAACCATATATTTGCCCTATATCTTCCCTCTCCACCGGCTGGACCATGCTTCTATTTATGAGCTCGTTGAAGTATCTCTCTCCAACCTCTAATAACCCTACCCCTTGTTCCTCATGGACAAAACCTTCGGCTATCCACTTCCTTATCAAAAGATCTTTAAAAATGAGATAATCTTCTGGAAATACACTTAGATACAACAAGCAAGTCCTTAGATGAGAAGGTAGATCGTAGTAGCTAAACGACAATATCTTTCTAGTATTCTCCACATCCTCATTATCACCATGCCCAAAACCGATAGAGTTGTACACATCAGACCAGTCCTCCCCAGGTTTACTAGCCAACAAGCTAGCTATTGTGATGATAGCTAGTGGCACACCACTGCATTTCTTCAAAATTTTATCATATACCTCGGTGGATTCACTATGGGGACATTTGCCTTCACAACCAACGATTCTTGTATGGAACAACTTTTCCGAGTTATCACGAGAAAGTGGCTGTAGTTTGTAAACATCACTGGCATTTGTGGCAACTTCGGAAATACGAGTAGTTGCGACTATTATACTTCCACGATAACTATCAGCCAAAGCACATCTGATTATTTCCCATGATTTCTTATCCCATATGTCATCAATAACAATGAAATACCTATACATCAGCATGACAGCGCAACAGCCATGAGTTAGTAAAACCATCTAAAGAATCTATAAAAGCTTGGTGCTCGAAGAAACAATGAAGGTATACGGAACAAAAAGTAAGGAAGATGAAAAACTAGGAGAGAGAAACATGCACCAAAGAGGGAGATGCGGGATTTAGTTCGCGAACTGAAGGTGGGGTCCGGTTACTAGTCCACCCACACGAACCCCTACATGTCATGTGTATCCACTAAATTTATCCTACTATGGTTGCCACTGGAATTTTGGAAATGGTATGAGCATTGAAAAAATACAAATACATAGAACGAAGTAAGCGGTCATAGGTGACACAAAAGAAGGTACTGGTATTAAAGCCTAGACTGCAACGTAGTTAACTTTAAGTTGATGACTAGCACTAGGTGGGTGATGCGCACGTACCTCTTGTTCTCAAGGAATTCTCGGAGTTCATCGATGAGCTGCCTTTCATCCAATACTGTCATATTTAAATTCGTGTACTTTTGCTTGTCAAGACCAATGAGAATGTCCTTTAAAACTTTCTTCAAGTCAGGATTTTGACCGACCGAAACAAAAGTATGGCAATTGAAGCCCGCTTTAAGCTTGTGATACACTGCTGTTGCAAGAGTGGTCTTGCCCAATCCTCCAAATCCGACAACGGAGACAATCTTCATCTTCTTCTTGGACGCATCATCCCCCTCAGACAACATTTTTATGAGTGCATCCCTTGGCCCATCAATGCCGACGAGCTGTGCCGCATTTTTGTACATAGCGAAGAGGCGAGGATCAATAGTCGACGTTGCGGCAGGCTTAGCCACAATACTGTCGACCGTGTACCTACCACGCCTGTTGGCCACCTCCTGGACTTGCTTGTTGATGTCTTTGATCGCGTCAGCGATCTGACGACGAGTCTTGCCTTCGTTGAACAAGCTGCCCATCTTCTTCAGGAGCCGTTTGAGCCAGTGCTGGTTGGTGGCCTCACGGCCGTCGTCCACGCGCACCAGGAAGGTGTCGACAACGTCCTCCGTGTCGTAGGAGAGCTCCCTGACATCGCGTGCCCAGAGCTTGACCTGCTCGTCGAGCTGGTCCCGCGGCACCTCGGCCACCTTGCGGAGAGCCGCGTGCATGCTCTCAAGCTCTTTCCCGAGAGACTCGACTTGCTCCCTCACAGCCTTCTGCAGTTTGTACTCCTCCTTGAGCAGCTCGCCCAACTTGGGGAGCAGGTTGCCCATGGCACCCGTCGCCACCTCCATGGCTCGATTGGTCGCTCTCGATCTCTCAGCTATGCGTTGGATCGAGAGGTGCTGTCTTCTGACTGATTATGCCATGCCCATGAGAACGGAATGATCATCTAGCTTTCCAATCTCACCTTACAGCCAAAAGATTCATAAGCTGGAATTGACCCCAAAAGGAAATCGCGTTACCAAAGATGAAGTCGATAAAAGGCCGTAGCATACCTCAAGTTGAAGCTCTCCAAGAGATCTATCATTTCATCGCTGCAGTTGATCTCAAGAAAATCTTCGCTCAATATCGAGGAGATGTTTCGCAGAAAGGATCTCTCGATGGTTACTAAGTCGATCGCAACCACAAAAGATGTGAAATATAAAGAAGTAACGTGGTGTGCAGGAAGAGGCTATATATCCTCTTCTGTAGGCAGTAGGAAGGTCGGATTAGAGTAGGGACAACAAGACAGCTTGTGTCACAGAGGGTCTGGATGTAACAATCTGTGAGCTGCTTAATATGTAAGTAAACCTTTATGTTTGTAAGCCTCCTCATTTGACTCTTCTTAGCTATAAAGTCAGTCGTATGTTTATCGCAATCACACGTTTGTTGCCATAGTAATCGTGTTAGGTATCCGTCGGTGTCTCCCTTTGACCGACGAGTCACCCATTAATTGTGCTATTTTGTCACTCACAGGCTCACAGCATGTACTGAATTAACTGACTTTATATGTGCTTAATTTAATTTATTTGCGGTCACACTCACAAACCTCAACTTGAAGCTCTCCAGGAGATCTATCATTTCACCGCTACACTTGATCTCAACCGCCGCCCTCCTCCCCCCAGCGCTCGCACCCGGTGACGATGCTGGCGAGCGCGAACCCGCTGAGCGGGACGTCACGCTCACGCATGGTCCGCAGCAGATCGAACGCGGCACCGTCGCGCCCGCAGCCGGAGACAGCGGTGTACCAGGAGGAAGGTGTCCGGTCGGGCAATGCGTCGAACAGGTGGAGCGCGGCGGCGGGGTTGCGGTGGCGGAAGTAGAAGGCGAGGAGGGTGTTGAGGTGGAAGGCGACGCGGAGGGCGAGTCCGTGTATGGCGCGGGCGAGGAGGGGTCGGTCGGCGAGGTGGGAGAAGCCGGTGTGCGGGAACTGGGCGACGGCGGGGTGCGGGTGGTCGGCGAGGAGGCCGAGGGGGTGAGGCGAGGCGGTGGAGCCGTGGAGAGGCCAGTTCGGGGTGGTGCTCGCTTGGTGTAGGAGTAGTACTTGGAGGCCAGTTTGGTGGGTGGTTGGCCGGAAAAGAGATGCGTGGTAGCGGCAGCCGGCTGCGACCAAGGCGACCACTTCAAGTGCAGCCTAGCCTAGCCTAGCCTCGCCTCTTCACGAATGTTTCTGTCACGTAAAACTCCTCGGTACGTAGTCCAAAACTGCAGTATCTGATACGTAATATTCAATTTAGAAGAGCTTTGCTGTAAATTTTATTTCTGTTTGTCTCCGTACTTGCGCGGGTTCACTTAACTTTACTTTATTTTGGTTACCTTGGAAATATTTTTTGTGTCTTGTATTTTTGTCTTTATATTTTGTAGAGGTTTATTAAATTTATTTTTTTCTATGTTAGAACACTTATTTGTTTTAGTAGAGAGAGGGTGAGGGGAAGAGAGAGAGAGAGATGCATCCACGTTAGCAAAATCACCTACTCAAACCGGCGTAAGGTGTTTTGTGATCAGATTGCGCAAGTTTAGGGGATTAAATAACCGGTTTTATAATTCAAGGTGGAAACCAGACTTTTCTGATAGTTCGAGAGAGTAAACTAAACTTCTTCCGTACAAAAACAACACAAGTCAAAGATTGAGATTGGATCAAGACCCAAAGACCAAAAAGATCTATTATCTTATTAAAGCAAAGGCAAAATAAATCATCACGTCCGCTCTTAAGGTCTACGTTGTTAGTCATGGTAGGTCTAGATTTGATTACTGAAATTCTTAATAAAAAATAAAATAAAATTAGAAATTTGATTTACATATGAATTCCTACGTAAAATATCTAAATAAATATAATTCAAATAAATATTAAACAAAAAATAGCAATTGGATGTGTATATGAATCCCCAAAAAAACTGAAATTTGAAAAAAAATATAGTTGTTTGATTTCCATACGAATTCCTAATTAAAATCCCTCAATAAATATAATTTCGGAATAAAAAATAGGAACTGTATTTGTATACGAATTCCAACAAACAATAACTGAAATTTGGAATAAAAAATTGCAATTTGATTTCCTACGAATTCCAAAGTAAAATCCCTAAATAACCAAATTTGGAATACAGTGAATAAAATTAGCAATTTTATTTGTATATAAACTCCAATAAAAAATTGCACAAATTTTGAATAACACTAAAAGTTATTGCGTGGATACCTTGAATAGCATCGGAGGAGACCACAAAAGGGTTCAACGGTGTCAATATGTGGGAGGAGACCACAAAAGAGCAATGCAATTCGTGAGTACACTACAGACTTGATGTTTGCTATAGCCTATGGGACTGAACTCTGTCGACCGGGCGCAGTTCACGTCGTCTGCATATTAATTATAGTAATAGGTACTCCCTCCGTTCTTTTTTACTTGACGTTGTTGATTTTTCACGGTCTCCGAGATGCGACTTTGACCGTATGGATTATAGCTTAACGTTACGATGTAATTAATAAAGTTATAATATCATGAAAGTATTTTTAACGACAAATCTAATGATATAATTTTTATATAGCCTTTCTATATAGTTCTAAACTTATTTACAGTCAAACTTTTTAAAATTTGACCGTACAAATTATAAGAAGTAAAGTAAAAATGGACGGAGCGAGTACCAACTAATATTTGACAAGTACTCCAACTGGTAAGATGAGAGACGTAGTACATGACCGAGTCTTCTCGTAAGTTTCCTTTGCAACAACCATCTCTCTTGGCACACTGAATGACAGGCAGGTGAGTTGCAAGTCTTCGCATCCAGACAAACATGGCGAAACAGGACAGGGGTTTTATAAACTATGCACTTATCTGGTCGCCCCCATCAATTTATTATGATGTGAAGACTAGTTATTGTTTAACTTAACGGGGACATCGTCCCATGACCCTATTCCAATTGTTTAACTTAACGGGCACATCGTCCCATGACCCTCCTCGAGAAAAGCTAGAACTAGCTTATGGTAGTATTTAGAGGGTATTTTCTTTTAAATTTTGAAGGACATCTCACAAAAATATCACAAAAATAGACGGTGGAGAATATAATATCATTTGCATACGTTATATGTTTTCGTAATATTGTGCAAAACAAAGGTTCCTTTTGAAAAAGCTAATTTGAGGACGACCGAGTCTTTACCGCACGCCTGGATTTGCGACACGTGTGCCCTGCATGTGATGCAATGATGACACGTGGTGGAGCCATTGTGTCTCTAGCTCCTCTTTCCCCTTTCCTTCTCAAGCGCAAATGCCTCCCTCACTCCGCCCTAACTCCGCTCTCTCTGGCGTCTCACTCCCCCGCGCCACCACTGCCTCAACGCCCATGAGTTTTTGGCTCAAATAGCGTTTTTGGCGTGTGAAATAACAAATCTAGCCCCCGCGCATTAAAGACAAAAATAACACCGCGGAGTCATGCGAAAGCGACACGTGGCCTCGTCCGGCCCCCAGGGGCGCAGATTCCCCCTCATCCGGCTCCCACGGGGTGCGGATCCCCCTTGGCCGGCCCCCAAGGGTGCAGTAGCTCCCTCCCTTTGTTTTTTTTAACTAAAATCTTTCTTTCGGAATCCCTGGATTCTCGCTGGCCCCCCCGGGATGCGCGAAAAACCTGGCAATTTCGTACTGTCGCTTCGCAATCGGCCTTCGCGTGGCTATAAAATGCAGTGACGTGCTTTCATTCACCCACACCAGAACCATTCCGCTCTGCGTAGAGAGAGAGGAACAAGCAAGCGAGAGACCGTGTGATCGGACGAAATTAGTTCCGATTTCGCTGCCGATTTGAGAGTGTTTAGAGAAGTGTTTAGTGGTCATTTTAGTAGAGTTAGTTTGACATCAATTGATGATCTTCTAGCGGAGATAGTTTCTCTCGTATGCACTATTTTTTGAACTGTGTATTTAGTGTTAAAATATTTAGTCATAATTAATTAGCCGTAGTTAATTAGTTGTAAATATTTAGTCGTAATTGAAATAGTTGTAATTAATTAGTCTTATTTAATTAGTTCTATTTTACTTTGCAAATTAGTTAGTTGTATTTAATGAAGTTGTAATTTATTAGTCATAATTAGTTAGTCGTAATTTTTCACTCTCAGTTAGTTAGTCGTAATTAATTACTCATGTCGATGGTTTAGTATCGATCTTACGAATGTATGCGGGAGACTTTCCTTGAATTAGATCTACACAGAACAAGACTCAGGGAATTTAGACAGGTTCAGACCTTCTCCTAAGAGAATAATAACCTTATTCCCGTGTTGCTGTATTGATTATGCTTTACAACAGGGAGTAAATCACTAAAACTATGACTTAATGACTTTTGTCTGCTGTTTGTGTCTTTGATCGAATTGTTCCTACTCTCCTCTGTTCACCGACTTTACCCCTTATATAGCCCATGGAGGGGTAGCAGTTGTCCCATACCAAGAGGCATATTAACACTTGATGAAATGCCCACATTCTGTGACGGTTGTTGTCAGAGACTAACTCTCGACATCGCTTTGCAGTTTTGTCAGAGACAAATGCTTAATACGTGCAGTTATCTCAGAGAATAACATCACATATTAACTACTGCATGTACTAAACATAGTGCATAAGTGTCCCTAATCGATTGGGCACATATGTCTGTAGGCTTTGTTGACTATAGAGTGATTGTAGTTGACCTGGTCCTAATAAGGCTTACGACCATGAGGTGGTCGTAGTAAGGCTTATGACCACTAAGTAGTCGTAGGAGTACTTACGACCATATAGGGTGGTCGTCAAATGGTTTACGACCACTCGGCTAAATTTTTGCCTTATTAATGATAAGGGCTATCCTTATGAATAATATGAAGGAATTGGTATCTATAATAACAATTACAGATAAACAATTTAATTAATTAAGGATTATTATATCCTCGTCATCTATCCCCCTAACTTCAAGTAAAAGTAACTTACATGGAAAGGAGGTTGCAGAATAGTGGTTCATCATCTAGCTTTCTAATTTCAAGTGAAATTAACTTATTTGGAAAGGAGGTCGTAGAATAGTGGTTCGCACCTAAAAGGGATCGACATCGATGTATATAAGCAGTGATGCAAGCGTGTGTGGAGCAAAAGAACGCTGCAGAGAGCTAGAGGGTTTTTTTCCTATGAATGTTTAGTTGAAAGAGTCATTCATGTTAAGGCCTCCTCTCAGTTGATTACTTCATTCTATGAGATATGTGACAACGAACCCTGCATATAAAATGAAGACTCCGCCAAGTATTCTAATGCATCCAATACAGTCCTATATTCACACATGATTGTTTACAATTTACACTCTTGAGAATTGGTATATATGCATTGGCTGCTAATAGGCATCACCAAAGCCGGCACGGCATGTGGTATTTCCCTTGTCATTTGTGCAAGTTACAATTTTCAAAAGTACCCATATGTGCGTAGGTGACGAAATTAATTCGCCCATGATGGTAAGATTTTAAGAAGCCACCAACTCCCTGCTGTGCAGTCTTAAACTAACACTACTAATCTTGGCATAAAAATTTCTGTTCTAAAATGAACAGTTACAAGATTCAGAAAGGCAGTCAACAACATTAGGCAAACACGGAAACTTGGTATGAAAGTATTTTTCACAAGTCTACTAGTATCATTTTGAAGTAACAAATTTAAATACTTTTTTGTATATTAATGTACAAAGTTTGACCGCACATACTCTAAAACTAACATCTAAAAAAACACGGACGAGTAGCGGACATGCATGCATGCATCGTGCAGCCAGTGATTATATGATTAAACTGCATGAATTTGTCATTTTGCGCTTAAGATGTGGCCTTGAGATTCCAATTAGATCGTCATTGTCCATAGTTTAATATCGATCTTATGAATGAATGTTGGGGGTGTCTTAAAGCGAGACTACGTAGAGAAATAACACATGGATTTTATATAGGTTTGGGCTTTCTTCTGAGAGAATAACAACCCTACTCCTGTGTTACTGTATTGATCGTGTTTACAATAGGAAAAAAGTCACTAGAACTAGGGTTTGATGACTCCTATCTTGCTCTATTGCGCTTCTTCTGTCTCCTTCCTCTGTCCACCGGCATTACTCCTTATATAGCATACGAAGGTGTGGCAGTTATCCCGTGTCAGGAGGCACCTCAATGGCCGATGAATTGCACACGTTCAATGACGGTTATTGTTAGAGACATACTCCCCCACGTCGCCATGCACAAGCAATAATCATGTGGCGAAACTAACATAAAATAGAGCAAGCCTTGTTACAATGAACTAGATTTAGCTAGTTTTTTCTTAATTTATGGGCTCAATTATAGGTTTGCACTCATCGGGAACCACTTTTTGGTGGGGCGGTGGACTTATGAATATACGACTCCACTCATTAGGATTCAAATCATACACATTGAGTGTGAGACCGTGATTTATCGGATTTATCCCTGACTTGCTTACACTACTACACAAAGGGTCATCACAGGCGGTTATAAACCGTCATCAAGATGGTTTCTAAACCGTACCGTCTGAATTTATGTGTATATAATAACAAGCGGTTATCACAGACGGTTGGTGAGCCGTCTGTGATAAGTCACAACACAGACAGTTTTTTGGTCGAAGCCGTCTATGAAGGCCTACTACCACAGACGGTTTCTACGAACAACCGTCTGTGATACGTCGTACATCACAGACTGTTATATGTACTAACCATCGGTGATTGGGGATATATCACAGACGGCTAGTAAAAGAACCGTCTATGATTGGAGGCCTTCCCAGTCTGTGATAGTATACCTTTACAGACGGTTTATACCACAAAACCCTCGGTGATAGTTTGTTCTATACCTAAATATTGTTTCTATTTTTCGGCTAGCCTCAGGAAATGCTAGCCATGCCCTCTCAAAACAAGCAAGTAGAAAACAGATAAATCACAGATCAGTGAATTACAACTCAAAGTGATTTAAAACTCAATATCAATTACAAAAGAATGTTTATGTATTGTCGCTAGAGTTACAATTGAATTACAACTCAAAGTGAATTAGAATTGAACATGTATTAATTGGTGTCGCCGGAGTGAAACTCTCCTTCCGAGTTAATGATCTCCGCCTTGATGAAGGTGGCTAGCTGTCCTCGAACGTCCGAGGGTTCGTCCACATCGAATGTACTTGATTCGATTGTCATGCCCTGTTGCTAGGAGTATTAAAGTAGTAAGCATATATATTTAAATTGATAATTGGGAATAATTATTGCGAGATTGACAAACATTTGGATCCTTCGTCTTAGTACTCATGATTTTCTACATATGACGGCAAATGTAGAATGCACATACGTTACCTTGTAGTTGCTAGTGGCACTGCAAAACTAGGATTACATATATAGGTATAGTCAGTTTGAGAGGCCAGGTTACGAAGTGTGATATAGGATTATTGTGTTGTAGCGGGTACCAGAAATCATGTCATTTGTTGAAGTGTGGCGCTCGGTTCCTTATGTGTCCCTCCCCCAGCAACATAGGCGCTGAACGACCTATGTGATTCCAAAAAGTTATCATCGGCCATTTCAAATGAAGAAAACTACTATAGAGTTACGTATGGAGGAAATGAGCATACCTATTGAGTACTTTTTTCACAAGGGTGAAGTCGTGGTTGTTGTTGACTAGGTAGGGAATCAAGGTATATTATCTTGTTCCACTTTGATCCAATGACTAAAAGGATCCAGTGTCACCTACTCATGTATGTCGCTATAGTCATTAAATCTAAGTTCGTGTTGCGTATAATGTACAAATGAAATTTGTATAGCAAGTAGTGAAGCACTTACCCTTAGTTGTAGGGCACCAGTATGTAGTCCTTGTTGCCATGAGCAAGCAACCCTTTCATTATATATTTCTCGACGTAGGATGCATCTTGGTTGATGCATTGCTCAGAGATCAACTGTGGGTCGAGAAAACCCACCGGTTCTCGTGATCGTCGGGCTTGTTGCATCATGTATCTATACATAAGCAATGAGTTACGATATTTATCGGTATTGCGTGAATGTAAAACTTGATTGTACACACTTACAGTGTCCAGCGTTATAGAAGTGAGGCGTTAAGGTTGAATAGTTCAAATAAGTCTTCGAAGCCCACGACGAGGTAGCCCGACTTGTGGAGGAAATAGTTCTCTTTGTAGCTGACGGTGAATCTAGTAGGCTGGTTTATCCTCATCTTGTTGGTCTGCTGCATGTACCAGGCTTGCAAAGTCACACAACCCATTCCAAGGCGGGGTAATATTGTGTCGGGAACCAACGGTCTTCCGAGGCAAAACATCTCGGGCTTCTGAGGCGCCTTAATCTTCTTCAATTTGACCTTAGCATCTCGAGTGCTATTTGTCTTCTTGGGATACGACTCGGCACGCTCTTCTTGTTTCTTCGCCGATGTATCCACGGGAGCCGATACGGAGGTCTTCTGAAGCGGCGGTTGAGGTGGAGTCATTGAGGGATCTGTTGGAGAGGCATGGTCGTGTTTCAATCGTGACACTGCAGGGTCCAGAGCGATGTCCCTCTTGGGAAACTAGACAAAAGTGTGCACGGCATCCCTTAGTTCCGGAGAATAACAACACATATTAACTACTGTATGTATTAAACAATAAACTATGCACTGATCTGATCGCCCCTGTCAATTTATTATGATGCCAAGACTAGTAGCATTTGACTCTCCATATCGCTATCGTTGTTATGTCCCAATAGCTAATCTGGTTTACCTGATTCGAGCTTTGCTCGAATATGGATGCATACACACACACTCGAGCTTGAGCTCGCTGAGCCAAAAAAAATTTGGACACTAGCTCGTCAGTTTTGTTCTTGTAATCTTTTTTGCCTTCAATTATGTCCGAGACCATTTGAGTCAAGATCGACCCAATTCGAGCTTTTATTTAGTGTTTGGGCCGAGCTTAAGCTTATTGACAATCCTATACGACTTGCAACTCTTCGTGTCCAAACAGACAGGAAGAAAGTAGATAAGAGGCCAGAGAACAAGCATCGTCCGTGTGAAATTGATGAAGTAGAAATCAGGGGGTACGAAGGATAGTAGTGCTCATCGTCATCGCCATTGAGTCTTGTGTACTCCAGACGATGCAAAAGCCAGCTCCTTGCTTTTACGGCAGTTTGTGAAATACACCGTACGTCCTATTTCTTTTCAAAGGGGGTGTAGATGGTTATCATAATCATCATTCAACATTAAGACTCAACAATCGACATTCGACAAGTCACAGAATCATATCCTAAAAATACACAATAGATCCACATGTTGGTCCCTGCACGTCCTATGGACAACCATTCTAATACTAAATACTAATCCATCGATCTGCTCATTCATAGGCCATACGTATTGCAGTGCACTACTGCCTTGGTCAATTTCGATAATATACCCCATCATTTGGTCGACACTTTGACGCCATCTCTCATCTGATGAAATGATACACACCCAACCAACAAAGAAAGCATCCTCCTGTATACTATGTATGTATGTATGTTCGGACGAAAACGGAACAACCAAAACCTTGATGGTATATCCCCTCCACTCCATGAGATGATTTAACTCAGCTGCCATTAATCTATTATTATATAGGAGAACGCTTCGGCAAGAAATTCGGATGCCTTGTCCACTTGACCACATCCGCACAGACGACAACCACCTATTCCTCGTCCTGCTCTCGCTCTATCTCCTCAAATACATCTGCCGCTGTGCCGGGCCCAGGCCATCTCCTCCGTGCTAGGCCACCTCCTCCGTCGCGGTCACGTGTGTAACACCCTGGCCTAACACGAAGCCTAGAATACCACTAACTACACTATCAATTTTAACATCATTTTATAATAAATTACAGCAAACATCTCAACGATAAAACCCACTCACAGATCACATGAAAACAAGTAAAATGATATAACAATCATAAATAATTGATCTCTAGAAAGCATAGCAAGATAATAATTCACGAACAATGCAAAACCAATCGAATAAAGTCTAGTGAATGAATATTCAACTCCAACCTATCAGCTAAGGTTATTCAACACTATCATATCCTAAATATAAATCATCAGGTTATAATAAAATTCTCATGTCCAATGAATCAAATAATTTGGTGTAGGTTGTGTCTCCAAGTGCGCTAGCCCTTCCCGAGTGAAATGTCATCAACGATCACCTAAAAACAACAATAGAGCAAGAATGAGTCCTGATGAGGATCTAATAATCCTCATTTTATCTTTTATCTATAATTCTTATTATAAGTAAATATGATGTCATGTGGTCCCTGGGTATACCCCTTAAATTTACAAGGGAGAAGCCTACTAGGTGGTCGTAAGTTCTTCTACGACCACCCCCATAGTCGTAAGTCCTCCTGCTACGACTACCTTATGGTCGTAAGTTCTTCTACGATCACTACTCAGTCGTAAGTTATTCTACGACTACCCCCATAGTCGTAAGTCTTGTTTTGACTACCTTATGGTCGTAAGTTCTTCTACGACCAGGTCAGCTACGACCACCTTATGATCAATAAAACCTACAGGCGAGTGGGTCCAATTGATTAAAGAATCCAAACAGTCAACATACGCTGTTATTATGCGAAATAATAACACGCAATACCCCATTATCTCTTACAAGTAACTGCCAGGCGGCGTGAAGGAGTTACCATCCCGATGATTATCGCAAACGTCGCTGAATTCATCGATTTGATGAGGCGTCTCTTCAGCAGGGGAAAACGGCTATTCCTTCACGACTATATAAAGGCAACGATCAGAGAGGGAAAGGGGACAGAGCAATTGAGGCGTACATACACGCTATCAAGGGCTATCAGGAAGACAAGTGCTATCATTTGTAATAGTCTTAGTTTTTCTCCTGATTGTTCAGAATACACTTAATACCATACACACACAGGAGTAGGGTTGTTATTCTCTCCAGAGAAGGCCTGAACCTGTATAAAAATTCCCGTGTCAATCTCTCTACGTGATTCCATTCTAGGAGACCCCCCGAATCAAACAATCTTTACGTAAAATCGGTTCTAAAACACTGACAGTTAGCGCCGTCTGTGGGGATCTTCCGGTAATCTCTTGTCAACATACTCGCTTTTTCCCAAATCTCGTGCACTCATGGCAGGAGAATGGAACGAGGAGAACTGGTTTGACTTGGCAGATTACGCAGACGTCGACATGGATGTCGGTTTCGATTACGAGCCGAGTATCGACTCATTCGATGGTGTTGCTGCCTCCAGGGATCTTTCCGCAGATCCAGGAGACAATGCCACTGATGGAGTTGAGGAGGGATCCCTATCCCCTACAACAGTACGTCCAACAGAGGAATCAATCCTCTCAAAGGACAAGGGTCAATCCGACCAGGACTACACCCGGGCGGACTCACAACACGACGAGAGTTTTTCCTTCAAGTGTCCGAGTCCCCCTCAGGCGGTCCGACTTGGTGAGACAAGTTCTGGAAGCCACAATTCCAGGACTTCACCAGTATCTGGTGGTCCTCTCTCTCCGGATGACCCCAGAGAGAGCGGGATCAAGCATGCTTTTCCTGCAAATTCGACCATCTCTCCGCAGATCACACCTGCAGATGGAGACGGTTATAACCCAGAGTTCCCCTATCTGGAGGGGATTACTCCAAGTCGCCAGATGGTGTCTCTTGACTACTCCTCGAGCGGGGAGGCCTCGGGCGCAAGTGAGAATCATCAACGGGAGGTCTTCGTTCTTCCCTCAGATCAAGGTCACTCTTCTAGAGACCGAGCTAGGGACACTCCCCGAAGAACACGATCGCGCCCCGGTGACAATAGCAAGGGCACCACCGATGGTGGACAGGACCAACACCTTGATGAGCGCGAGGGAAATCCTCGACATACTCGCACTCCATTGAGACAGTCTGAGGAATCTGACATGGAAGATCTTGAGGCTATTCGGCGAAAGAATATTGCAGCCCAAAAGAATCTGCCTGGGCGCATCCAATACCAATCAGAGGAAGCTCAAGAACTCCAGCACATCGAGAACCCAACTCGAGAACTCGCCCGAGCGCCAGGCTACGATCTCTTTGTCGAAGAGATCGCACAAAGGCTTCGGTCCACGATGGCAAGACTGGAAGCACCTCGCCGACATCATTCAGGAAGTCATAGCAATACGACTTCTTCAGCTACCAGTCGATCAAACATATCACCGCGGAGAGATCGGCGCAACAGCAAGTCGCATCGATTTCCTACTCGGAGAAATATCTTTCGAACGACTGATGATCAACAAACCCCTCGGAGAGGTGATCGCTCACTATTCCGACATGAAAATCTGCAGCAGCAGATGGACTATGAGGAGTATTCCCCTCGTAGGACCGAGACCTATTACAGGTCGGGTCAACCTGTTACTGGGTATCGTCGAATACGACCACCTGGTGATGTCAACCCTTCTTTCCTGCAAAGGAAGCGTCAAAAAGTTATTACCGGGTGTCGGACATTTTCGCCTAACCTCCGAGCTGTTCGCTAGCCACCTCATTTTCGACCAGTGAACATGGAGAAATTCAATGGATCCCAAAATCCCATCAAATTCCTTCAAATTTATACAACAGCTGTCCGAGCAGCAAGAGGAGGAGAGCATGTAATGGCGAATTACCTTCCAACTGTGCTCGAAGGGTCTGCTCGATCGTGGTTACTGAACCAAGCACTCGAGTCAATCTATTCTTGGCAATACCTCTGCGACCTTCTACTGGCAAGCTTCCAAGGCATATACAATCGCCCCGGGAAGGAGGACGACTTGCACCGGATGAGACAGAATGACCACAAAACCTTGCGCCAATTCATCAAGCGCTTCAGTCAGGTTCGTAATTCAATTCCGAAAGTTTCTGACTCATCTGTCATCAGGGCTTTCAAGCAAGGAGTCCGTAGTAGAAGGATAACAGAAGATATCGCTTTGAATCCTCCTACTACCGTCGCCGAACTCTTTGAGATGGCCGATCGGTATGCGACTGTCTCTGAGGCGGTCGAGTGGAACAACACAATCGATCGAGAAGACAATACCTCTCGAGAGCTAGGCGAAGTTGGTAAGAAGAAGGATAAGAAAGCAAAAAAGTCCAAGAACAAGGTGAAGGGTCAAAAACTCCAAGCCAGCGGTTCCAAGGAGGTCTTGGCTGTAAATGATAAAGAGCCACGCACCTCAAAGCCGCACTCCGACCGAGGCAAAGGTAAGTGCCCCGATCGGAAGAACGATAAGCCTAGGTGGTGCCCTTTCCATAAAAAGGAAGGACATAACCTTCGCAACTGCCGGGTCCTCCAACAAAAGCTCGAGGATTACTACAACGGCAAAGGACCACTTCCCACTCTCGAGCAGGTAGGACAAACGAGTGGTCATAAGTCGTCAGACGACGATAAGGAGATGTCGTTCTAGGATCCGCAACATACCATCGAGCACATCTATGGGGGATCATCGGCATACGAATCAAAGCAACAGTTTAAAGCTGCCGAACGTGAGGTAAACTCCATAGACCCTCCTCTCGTCAATAAATTACCGAAGTGGTCGGAAGTCACCATCTCCTTCGAGAAGGGTGACTGCCCCATTCCTTCGACTCGACCAGGTCGATATCCGATCATGGTCGAACCCACCATCAACAATTGTCGGGTCAATCGAGTTTTGGTTGATGGTGGCAGCTCGTTAAACATCTTGTTTACGAGTGCCCTGGACGAGATGCAAGTACCCAGGACTAAGGTAAGACCGATACGATACTCTTTTCATGGGATCGTACCAGGGTCTTCAGCCAAACCTATTGGCCAAGTTTCTCTTCCTTTAACATTTGGTTCACCAAGTAATTTCAGGACAGAGAAAATCTCCTTTGATGTGGTCGATTTCGATACGGTATATAACGCCATACTCGGACGACCAACTTTGGCAAAATTCTTAATGGCTACTCATTACGGGTATCAATGTATTAAGATGCCAGGTCCCAAAGGAATAATCACAATTCATTGTGACAAGAAGATGGCGCATACCTGCGACCATCGATCCCTCGAGATGGTTGGACGGATACCAACTCGAGAAGAAAGTCGACCCGACCGCAAATCGAAGCCTCAAAGCTGCACCAAAGCCGAATGACAAGGTCAAAGAGGTTCCTCCGACGTAGGGAGCCCTCGAAGATCGCTCGACGGGATACTTCGACCCCAAGTAGGAAGACGCCTCATCACCTTCCTCCGAGCTAACGCAGATGTCTTCGCGTGGCAAGCATCCGACATGCCCAGAGTCCCTGTGGAGGTGATCGAGCATAGGCTAGCTTTTACTACCGACAAAGTACCAGAAACAAAAATTACGAGATTTGCCCCTGATCGACCAGATGATATTAAATTAGAATTGGATAAGCTACTTAAAGCAGGCTTTATAAGAGAAGTCAACCACCCAGAGTAGTTGGCTAATTCTATAATGGTTAGGAAGTCAAACGGCAAATGGCGATAAAGCGAGACTTTCTCGATCTTAATAAAGCTTGTCCAAAAGATGATTTTCCTTTACCTTGTATCGATCAGTTGGTTGATTCTACTACAGGTTGTGAAATGTTAAGTTTTTTAGATGCATATTCTGGATACCACCAGATCAATATGTGTCTAGACGATGAAGAAAAGACCGCGTTTATTACACTATTTGGTATATTTTGATATGTCAAAATGCCATTTGGTCTAAAAATGCCGGCGCTTCTTTTCAACGCTTGATGCAAACGACTTTTTCATCTCAACTAGGCCGAAACCTAGAGGCCTATGTTGATGATCTAGTCGTTAAAAGCATGAAGAGACTTAATCATATCATTGACCTACAAGAAACATTCGACAACCTCAGAAAACATCGCTTAAAACTCAATCATGAGAAGTGTGTGTTCGGAATCTCTTCAGGAAAATTGCTTAGATTCCTAGTATCTATACGGGGAATCGAAGCAAATCCCGAAAAGATAAAGGCCATTCTCCAAATGCGCCCTCCAACCACAAGGAAAGAAGTCCAGAAACTCACAGGGTGCATGGCAGCTTTAAGTCGTTTCATCGCACGACTAGGAGAAAAGGGACTACCTTTCTTTAAACTTGTAAGGAAACATGAAGGTTTTAAGTGGTCGAACGAGGCAAACGCTGCCTTTGAGGATGTCAAGAGGTATCTTACGAGTGCTCCTATTCTGGTCTCTCCGAGGCCAGAAGAAACGCTCTTAATTTACCTAGCTACCACGCCACAGGCAATAAGCGCAGTACTGGTCGTAGAACGTGAAAACGTACAACGACCGGTTTACTACGTAAGTGAAGTTTTACACGAGCCTAAGGAGCGTTACCCTCAGGTTCAAAAGCTTCTATATGCCCTCCTCATGTCTTTGAGGAAACCACGGCATTATTTTCAGGCGCACAAAATAGTCAGGTAAATCGAGTTTCCCTTGGGAGCGATCCTCCGTATTAGGGAAACAATGGGGACGCATGGCAAAATGGTCGATTGAACTTGGGGAGTTCGACATCCATTTCGTGTCCCGAACGGCCGTTAAATCCCAGATCTTGGCAGACTTTGTCGTCGAATGGACAAATCCTGAACCTGTTCAGGATCCCCAGTACGATTCCCACGACCAGTGGACGATGTACTTTGATGGGTCGCTTACTTTAAGTGGCTCGAAATTTGGTGGTCTGGTATCTCCTAACGGAGAGACCTTAAAGTATGCCATACAATTAAACTTTTAGGCCACTAACAACGTGGCAGAATACGAAGGTTTCCTAGCTGGCATACGAGCTGTGAAAGCACTCTCGATTCGCCGACTACTCGTGAGGGGAGACTCTCAACTAGTCGTGAATCAAGTCGGGAAAGAGTACCAGTGCTCTAACTCGACAATGTCTCGGTACTTATCGGAAGTGCGTAAGCTAGAAAAGCATTTTTTAGGTTTCGAGGCACAATTCATCCCTCGAAAGGATAATTTCCTCGCAGACCAGCTTGCTCAAATAGCTTCTTCCCGATCTGTAGTACCAAAAGGAGTCTTATTGGAACAACTCGAGAAGCCGTCCCTGGTCGAAGAACCAGAGACACCTCCTATTGAGACAGCCTCTCTAGAATACGAGGATACCTGGATGGCTCCCATCTATGAGTATCTTCAGAAGGGTTCCGTACCCGAAGACGATCCCAAGGTAGATCGCTTATCCCGAAAAGCCAAAATGTATACTTTGGTTGAAGGAGTCCTCTATAAACGAGGTACTCAAGGGGTGCTCATGCGATGCATTCCGCAGAGCGAAGGATTAACACTCCTTCACGACATACAAGGTGGCATCTGTGGAAATCATGCTTCCTACAGAACGCTGGTCGGTAAGGCCTTTCGACAAGGTTTTTACTGGCCAAAAGCCCTGTACGATGCTATATAGTTGGTTAAAAAGTGTGTCCAATGCCAATTTCATAGCAGACAAATACACCAACCAGCTCAAGCATTACAAACAATACCTCTATCTTGGCCTTTTGCAACCTGGGGTCTCGATATCCTAGGACCGTTCCCCAAGGCTCCAGGAGGTTTCGAGTTCCTTTTTGTGGCTATTGATACGTTCACAAAATGGATCGAAGCCAAACCTGTAACTGGGATAACAACGGAAGAAGCAAAACGGTTCATGATGGGATGCGTAATTACTAGATTTGGAGTACCGAGTCGAATAATTACAGATAATGGTAAGCAATTTTCGAGCACAAAATTTCAGGAATTTTGCGACGAGTTGGGTACCAAGTTATGTTATGCTTCTGTGGCCCTTCCCCAAAGCAATGGGGCGGTCGAACGTGCAAACGGCCAAATAATGCGAGGAATTAAAACCCGAGTCTTCGACCAGCTCATCAAGCGCTCGGGGGCTTGGGTACAAGAGTTACCCTCCGATATGGGCGTTCAGACGACTACTAGTCTGCTCAGTGAAACCCCTTTTACGGTCTTTGAGTGAAGCCATGCTTCCTCTGGAACTAAAGATACGGTCAAGATGAGTTGAAACTTTCAATGACTCCAACCAGGAACAACTTCGAGCGGATGACATTAACCTACTCGAAGAAAGGAGAAACCAGGCCTTAATCCGTTCAGCAGTCTACCAACAAGCCCCGCGCAAATACTACGATCGAAGGTCCAACCTCGTAGCCTTCTTTGTCAGAGGTGACTTGGTATTGAGGCTCGCCAATCCAAGTCTAATCCGAACAAACTTTCTCCCAAGTGGGAAGGTCCTTACACGTTGGTCGGGTTACTTGGCCAGTCGTCAAGACGACCGCAATGGAAGACGGCCAGTTCTCTCAATTCTTGGAATATCGACCGCCATAAGTTTTATGTGTAACCAACCGCTCGCATAATAAAGACTCAGTTCTTTCTACCTCTATTGTCTTACTTTTGAGTAGTGCTTTCATAATCTTTCGACTCTATTCCAAACACCCAGTTTTCTTTACACTGGTCGAAAGGCAGGTAACATCACCTAGTCGAAGCCTCTCCTCTCTGCACGTGGTCCTGCCCACTAGAAGGAGCTTCCTAGTGTCGATTCGTTACTCACTTTTGCTGCCAATACAAAGAGCTCGGGTTCTATTTGGTCGAAATATTTTTAAAGCCAGCTCTTTTCACCTTAGTTTATTTCTTCAGTTATTTTGAAAAAAATACTCTAAGTAGATTGCACTTTCTTAGATTTATTCAACCACCTTTGGTGTACTCGTTCCGTCTCAACTGGTCGGAGGAAGAAACACATCTAGTCGAAGTCTTTCCTCTCTACACGTGGTCCTGCCCACTAGAAGGAACTTCCTAGCATTGTTCAGTTTCCTACTTTTGCTACCAGGACAGACTTATCGAGTCCAACAAGGAAGGGCGAACGAATTTTTTAAAGTCCTCTAGACGTTTGCTTAACTCAAGTTGCCATTCTCGATTTGATTAAGCTGGTCGGAGAAGGTAACATCATCTAGTCGAACACTTTCCTCTCTGCACGTGGTCCTGCCTACTAGAAGGAACTTCCTAGTGTCGATTCGTTCCCACTTTTTCGACTAGTGCATGACAATCGTGACAAAAAACTATAAGTTAACCAAACCTCTACTTTTGTAAACCCTTTTTAACACTATTTACTTAGTTTGTCTAAACAAGCTAAGCAAATAGTCGGGGGCTAGGATAAAGTTATTAATTTGACTTCAATTCTTAGTCTTTCTTTCATTAATTATCTTTTGAGTTACTAACTACTCGACAAGATGGTTTGGAGGAAACAAGATGGATTATATAATACATCAATAAAAGCTTGTTTTTCACAGGTTTTTTACAAACTACTCTGAAGAGGGAGAGCCTAGTCGCATCTCCTCCGAGACCTTCCTGCCAACTGGTTGCATTTCTTCTATAAGACGAGTTGCTTCTGCCTCAGGGCAGTTGAAGTCGACTTCAATTGGCTGTACATTAAGGTTGGGGTCACGAGTTTAAGTTTTGCCAATGCATAGCTTACTACACCTTCGACCGCCTCCTTGATTGATTCAGCTTGGTTGGCCTTCAGAGTGGTCACCAGTTCTTGCAAAGTCCCGACTTGTTCCCCAATAGTACTTATGTGAGCAGCTATTGTATCATCTTGAGGAGTTTTTCCCTCACTACATAGCTCACCAAGTATATTGTTCAGGAGCATGATGTTGTCTTGAAGATTAATCTTCATCGACTTCATCTTCTGTTGGTTACAAGTCAAAACCTTGCAAAGTTGTTTGTTTTCGACCACTTGCTCTGAAAAGAATAAGACTGGTCAAGCAAAAATAAACTCCTAAAAAAGGAAAAAATAAAAATAATCACAAGTAAAAGAATTCCTTACCTACTAGTCGAGAATCTAACTTCTTGATTTCTTCATTATGGGAAGCAATGGTCTCAGCATGCCACTCCTCCCATAATTTGATGTCCTTTGCATTTTACTTAGCAATGCGGACAGTCTGGTCAAGGATCAGGGTTTTTTTCCTGATCCCTAGTTTCAAGTCTTTCCAATTCGAGCTCAATTTATATATAAAAAAAGAAATGGGAGTTAGAAAAGGGAAAGAACTCGCAAAGGACTACAGGCAAAGAATTGCTTACCTACTCGTCGAGACCTCAGCCTCTCAATTTCTTGATCTTTATCTGTGGCTATACGAGAAATCTCGTGGATAACCAAAGTTTTATCTTTGATTTCGTTTTGAAGCTTTCTCATGTCGTCTTGTTTTTCTGAAAAGAAGCAAGAGTTAGGTAAAGATCAACAACATAAGCAGTCTTACATTCAGCACTTATTGTTTAGCTCTTCCTGCACTTTTACCGTTGCAGAGTTAGCCTCTTGAAGCTTCTTCAAGAGGTCTCCTACCTTTTCCCCTAGTTTTCTTGACTCCTCTATTTCATAATCGAGCGAGTCGGCTAGGGTCTTTTTGTCGCTATTTAACTTGTAAAGGTTAAAAGTAGACATGAACACTATTTAACTAGTCGTAAGTCTTTCTACGACTAGCACCTAGTCATGAGTTTTTCCACGACAAGCCTCATAAGGCACTGTATAAGTAGTCAAACTCTAAAATGACTTCAATAACAAAGGACTTACCACCTCTCTCGCTGTTCGCAGAGTTCCGCTTTTTCTGTCGTAGTTCTATGAGTTGTCGGTGATATTCACCAACAAATGGCAATTTGTTCCGAGCTTTACGCAAAAGAAAGATAGTGAGAAGCAAGGAAGACCATATATATATAAGTATCCTTAAATACTTACATTCATGGTCATCGAGCAAACATCGAGTAAACCAATATTTGGACTCTTCAAATTGCCTATCTTCACGACTTGATCCCACCAAACCTTCTCAAGACGCTCATTGTCAAAAGTTTCCCCTCTATTGAGAATATCTTTGGGATGAGGGACTCGATCGCGAGATCTAAAAGCTGAAGATCCTATGATGGAAGCAGGCCCAAAGAAATCAGCACAAAAGTTGAAATATTCCTCGTCTTCTGATTCTGTAGCTGCAGTTTCTCTTTGGGTACCGAGAGGAACGTCTTCAACGACTTCCTTTCCAGCACGGTGGTCAGGTACATCACCACCTTGGCCAGAGGCTTCTACAGCTGCCTCTGCTGTCTCCACGACCACCTCAGTGGTCGTAGCTACTACCTCAGTGGTTGTGGTAACCACTCTAGGAGCCACGACTTCCTCCACTACCCGGGCTGTGGATGATCCTTCGACCACTTCCGCTGTCATCTCTCCAACCGCTGGAGAGGCGGCAATGGGCTTCTCGATAGAAGCGTCCTCGGGAGCTAAAGGAGTCGGGCTAAAATCAACAAAAGGAAAGCAAGTCAGGTTGTGAAAAGCGAAAGGTAAATGTTGTTCTTACACTTTAGTTTGTTTCACATACCTCTGCACCCTGGACCTAACCAGGAATTTAGGAGTCATCTTCCTAACGAAAGATTTCTTCGACTTCTTTTCTACGACCACATATGGTCGAAGTTCAGGTTGAAGAATGGGCTTGCCAACGACCACGTCTGGTCGTGGATCTTGAACAGGAACCATATCTCTGGTCTCCTGACTTTCCGGATGGCCGAGATCAGTTTTGACCACTCCAAGAGCAACTCTACCCTCAACTGTAGGCTCTGCTGGATCAGCATTGTCCTTCATAAAAGACATAAAGTCCTTCCAGTTCTCCTTTTCTAGTCGATTGACAAAACTAGGAGTGGCAGAAACTGCGAAAGTTTTCTTTTCATAATAAAAGGGTACCTTGGCCTTGCGGGCTTTGCGCCTAAGAGGTTCTTCGGCCTCCTCAGCTTCAGTTTCTTCAACCTTGGCTTCTACTGCAGCCGTATCTGCCACAGACTTTGCAGAGGATCTGGTCGAAATAAAAGAACTCGAGCTTGCTCCTCCCTTGTCGGCGACTTTCGTGAGTCGACTTTTCTTAGTCGGAGGAGCTGAGCCTTTGTCCGTTGTCATCCCTGCACCGATGGTTATCAGTTCGACCTCTTCGTCGTCCTGACGGTTTTCCATACCTACTTTCTGTAAAGAAAAACAGAAGAAGAAGAATTACTGATCGGTCGTAAGATTTTCTACGACTAGTATCCAGTCGTAAGTTTTTCTACGACATTTCCTTGATCGTAAGATTTTCTACAATCACTACCTAGTAGTAAGTTCTTTCTACGACTATGAAGTCCTAAGGATAAAATCAACTCTTGATTACCTTTAGGCGCTCCATCTTTTCCTCTGCGGATAAAACCGCAAGGATTTGAGGAACTACCACTCTGAGTAGCGGAGACTTGTCACAAACGAGTTTGACTCGAACATCAATCTCTGCCTGTGAAAGATCTGTGTAAACAGATAAAGACACTCATTAGACAACTGTGAGAAAGACCAAACCGAGAGCTAAGTCGAAAATTCACTTACCCTCCTCGTAGTCCCTGGTCGGGTCTTTTGGCCCCGTGTACCTCCACATAGGAGGTACTCGTTTCTTGAAAAGGCTAATTCGACGTGTGATGAAATTCTTCACCACATGCCATCCGGTCAGCCCCTCCTCTCTCAAGTCCTTGATGGCTCGAATATAGGGGGCAATCCGGCTGATATCCTTGGGAGTCGAATCCCATGAAGAATTCTTTTCGGCGGCCTTCCCCTCGAAAGTAAGGCTATCTTCTTGGGTGATTTTCCAGTAAAACCACCTCTTTCTCCATCTCAGCCACGAAGATTTAGTAAACATCTGAATATACTCCCTCGACTTCAAGTCATGGAGCTTCAGACCGCAACTTCCAAAGAATTCAGCATTGGGCCATTCCATAATAATATTGGAAAAGCTCGAGGTCCGCCGGAATTCCTAGGTACGCCTCACACAAGTACACGAATACACTTAGTATAGTGATGGAATTAGGACCGAGGTTCACTAATTTCACCCCAAAGTGCTCGAGTACGAGTGTGAGAAAGGAGTGAGCGGGCAATCGAAGGCCACACTCACAATATGCCTAGAAGACGGGGATTTGCCCAATCTTCCCCGACGGCCAATGCTGTCCAGACGCCGCAATCCATTTCACAAGAACTTTTTCTGGAAACTTTTCGGCGTCGACTAGGGCTTGAATCTTCACCGCATCCATCTCCGACTCAGCCCACTCAGAAACTTTCCCAGCCATCTCTCTCAGAAGGGGCAGGTTTTGGATTAAGGAAGATCTTCGGAGAAGACACGATTGGGTTGGCGGCGGAGAAGGCATGATTGAGTTGGTGGCGGAGAAGACAAGAACTTGATGAACAGCGAGAGTGATTTGGGGAAAAGTAGAAATCCAAGTTTTACCCCCGGTAAGTATTTATAACCGTATGCCTAGGCTAAAGGCATGGCATTCCAAAGGTTGCCACCGCTTCGGGAACCGCTCCAACGGATTGACTTGTGGGAGTCGTTTGCGATTCTCTAACTTGTCCATTCAAGAAAATCGGGTTCGTTTTTACACCTCAAGCAAAATTACTTTCTTGGTCAGATCTTTTTGACCAAATGAAATATTAATCGGAAAGGATTTTCTTCCGATCACCATACTACGACCACCTTGTGATCGTAGGAGTTTTCTTTAGCTATTTGATAGTCGTAAGCAACCTTCTTGGCCAAGCATATTTCTGGTCAAAGTAAGAGTTTTTCCTTCGACCACCTTTCTACGACCCTCTCGTGACCGCAAGACCATCTATGACTCCTTCACCAAGTAAGTTACTTTCACTTGAAGCTGGGGGGCTAGATGACGAGGATCTAATAATCCTCATTTTATCTTTTATCTATAATTCTTATTATAAGTAAATATGATATCATGTGGTCCCTGGGTATACCCCTTAAATTTACAAGGGAGAAGCCTACTAGGTAGTCGTAAGTTCTTCTATGACCACCCCCATAGTCGTAAGTCCTGCTACGACTACCTTATGGTCGTAAGTTCTTCTACGATCACTACCCAGTCGTAAGTTATTCTACGACTACCCCATAGTCGTAAGTCTTGCTATGACTACCTTATGGTCATTAGTTCTTCTACGACCAGGTCAGCTAGGACCACCTTATGATCAATAAAACCTACAGGCGAGTGGGTCCAATTGATTAAAGAATCCAAACAGTCAACATACGCTGTTATTATGCGAAATAATAACACGCAATACCCCATTATATCTTACAAGTAACTGCCAACGGCGTGAAGGAGTTACCATCCCGATGATTATCGCAAACGTCGCGCGTTCACATCGATTTGATGAGGCGCTCTTCAACGAGGGAAAACGGCTATTCCTTCACGACTATATAAAGGCAACGATCGAGAGGAAAGGGACAGAGCAATTGAGGCGCATATACACGCTATCAAGGGCTATCAGAAGACAAGTGCTATCATCGTAATAGTCTTAGTTTTTCTCCGATTGTTCGAGAATACACTCAATACCATACACACAGGGAGTAGGGTTGTTATTCTCTCCGGAGAAGGCCTGAACCTGTATAAAAATTCACGTGTCAATCTCTCTGCGTGATTCCATTCTACGAGACCCCTCGAATCAAACAATCTTTACGTAAGATCGGTTCTAAAACACCGACAGTTAGCGCCGTCCGTGGGGATCTTCCGGTAATCTCTTGTCAACATACTCTCTTTTTCACCGGACTAGTCATGCATCTTTCTCACCGACCTCACCGGAATAGTTACATGACTTTCTCACAGACCTGACTCATGCAACTCCTGTCATGATGAATGTAAATGACGCTACATCTTTAATTATTCATCAATATAATTCATCTCATTAACTCAATATCTCATTCCCATTAACTCAATTTTGTAATCTCGTTCACTCAATGTCATTAATATCATGCAAAAGAATAAGCTTAACGAAAGCATAAGAAATAGCATGATAAGTAATATCAATGACAGTGGCAAACAACCCGTTGTTCACCACTCTACTATGTACTTGCATCTTAGCCCTTCGAAGTCGGATGACGAAATTGCGGCACGACGCATGAGGCCATAGTCCCTGAACAAGCAAGTAATAATACACACTCAAAAACATCATCACAGCACCAACCCATCATACTAATCGACCTTGCATGTTTATGCCAAACCGACCAAATTAACCCAAATCTACCGGACACACTATTGTCCTAGTAGTAAAATTATCACAACTTCTGTTCTACTCGCCCAAAAATTGTGTTCTTGGGCTCTCTGGAATGCTTAAGAAAAAATATCTACACTTTTCATGTAGAGCAAAAACACTAATTATCTCATTTACTATTTTTAATATACAGATTACCAAGATGCTGCCAAAAGACGACAACTCTCTAGACAGCATGCTTACAAAATATATAACTCAAAATCTAATCATCCGATCGACAAGATTAAATATTCTACAGAAAGCCACCAAAATTCTCTACAATTATCTAGTAGATGACATTCTCAAATAACGCCCATACAGTACCCGAAATAATTGTACAACAGTACAACAAAATAAACCGATCTATTAATCGTTCCCTCAACTAGAAATTGCTACTATCATCTCTAATATCGATTCTTTAATCCCTAATTAAATTAAAAAACAGAGAGGAAATAACACATCGTTACCCTCGGAGACAAGCCAAAATACGAATTTTTTCCTCTTTCCCCTTCTCTTCTCTTCCCTCTTCCCTCTTCCTCTTCTCCTCCTCTCTTCTGTTCTTGCTGGTCTTCCCTGCCTTCCCTTTGTCTCAGCAGTATTCCTGGAAGCAGCAATCCCATGAAGACATAGTGCATATACACGCAATAAATGGGTGCATGGCTCGGCTGCATGCAAGCATCAGGTGCATGCATTGATTAGCAGCACCAAAATGCAGGACTCGGTTGCAATTTGCATGCAATGCCTTGGCTGCATGCGGCTGCTCGCAGTAGCGGCAAGGCCAGAGGCAAGCGGCGGCAGGTGCGTGGCGACATGCGCTAGCGCATGGTATTGGTTAGCGATCATTGGCGCATCGCGGGCGATGCGATGGGCAACGCCAAAGGCGGGCGGCGGCGGCGGCGATCGACGAAAGCGGCAGATGGTGACGTAGGCCGGCGACACACTGGATGAGCGGGCAAGCGCTCACACGCGCGGCTGGTGAGCGACGCGCACGGAGACTGGCGATTTGGGAGCGAAGACAGCCGGCAGCGAACAGGAAAAGAAAGAATATAAAACGGCTAGGGTTTCTGTTTTTTCGATCCTCCTCTCCCCCACGTCCACCCTTAACATGGCAGATGCAACTCCTTTCGTATGACTCGTTCCAGGAAAACAACTCCTCTCTAAAAAAATCCAAAACATCCCGTTTTCACGTATCCCCTTTTGTCTAATTATGCTCAGGTCCTCGAGAGGGTTATGCTCAGAAAACTCCACCAATCCTTTTCGTTTTCTCTCTATAGTGTTTCGGGATATTACAGCGTGCTGGTTGTGACGTGAGTTTGTTGCGGTAGGTATTTTCGAATGTTGCATCGCATTTCCTCGACTGTTGCCGAAAGTGTTTTGTTGCATTATCTCTACTCAAATTTGTTGCTGCAAGAGATATTGTTGCGATGTCACCCTATATTTTTGCGATGTTTTTTGCCCACGTGAGATGAATTGTTGCAGGGGTTCTAATAATTTGTTGCAAGTGCCCCCCCCCAAAAAAAAAATTGTTGCATATGTGTTTTCAAAATGTTGTAAAGGTTATAGCATCATCGATTAATGTTTTTCCAAACTTTTGTGCTAATTTTTCAAGTATATCTATGTATGCTAACGAGATCTTTTAATTTTTTAAGTGAATTTTGACAAAAATATGGCCCCCCTCTCCATTTTTCGAGATCCAAGTATTTTATTGCATATGTTGAATTTTTTTGTTACACGTGTGTGTTGGACATGTTGCGGGAGACGAGTTGGGAGCGTACGATGGGAAGCTTCTCATCGTACATCCGAGCGCTAGTTGTTCCCTATTATATATTAAAAGTCGATGACAAACATTTCACAGCTGCTAAAAAAAAGAAAAATATGCTAGAAATTCTCACCAAAAAAATTCGCCCGACACTTAAATTGGTGGAATCTAATTTTAAAGTATTAGACTCGATAGTTGTCTTAAAGAAATATTAATTTGAAAAAGATCTTAAAAAACATCAAACCCTTAATTTGGTGGACCTTGATTTTAGAGGCTTAGATTCAAAGTTGGTTTAGATATATATTAATATAAAAAAAGGAAATAGGTAGCACTATGTTTAATAAAAGGCTGGGAGTGTAAATTTTCTCGATAGACCCACATGCCGATCCTCTCTTTCAATCGTAAGCAAACAGGAGTACTGTCATAGTATTTGTCTCCATTAACAGAAGAGAACAGGGCAGGGCAGAGCACCCTAAATTTGTCTCCCATTGATTACAGCGCAATGAAGAATTATGGTCGCCAAACCAGACAGCAGTTCATCATATATGACCTGATGCTCCTTTCCAAAGAGAGAGAAAAAAAAGAGTTGATCACGAGCTATAGCTAGCGTGAAGGAGAGCAACTGGAAGCTTCCATGCATGCATCTAGCTAGCTAGCAACATGCAGGAGGCACCCTGGAAATATATGAACGGTTCTTTAAGTGACACGGAAGCTAAAACAGCATACAACTAATTAAGAAGCGCCAAGATATCATATGTAGAGAGCATGATCTTCCTCTCGACGGAGAAGGAAATTTATTAAACGGCATGGCAACTGCAGTGCCGATCTTGACTGCCTGGCTCAACAGGGGAGATGCATGGAGGCAGGCTTGCACGATCGATGCCGACGAAACTACCTCCTGATCCGCTTGTATGGCTGCAATGGCCAGCAGTGGCGGCGGGGCTTCTTCTTTTTGATGGTGGCGTCTGATCTGCATCGTGCTTCCGACGCCCGACGTCTGTTCGTCGATTTCCAACGGTGTAAACTTTCATCGGGGTTAGATCTGGAGCCCTTCTCCGTCGACTCGTCTTCGGGAGTGGCGATCCGGAGTCCTTCTCCGCCGGTTTCTTCTGACGGCGTGGCTTCGTCGATGCATGACGACGGAGGTGGCGCGGTGCAGATCCAGATTTGGCGCAGTTGGTAGAGATCACGACGGCTCAGTGGCGGTAGCTTGTGCGGCACTCAGCTCCTCTCCGGTCGATGGTTGTCAACTGGCCGACGCGTGGGCTACGGTGGACATCGCCTTCCTTCTTTTGGCGCGTTGCTTTGTGCGACGCGCGGCCTCGATCCGCAATGGATAGATCTTTGGAGGCTTGATCCGTGTGTCAGATCTGTGGAGGCGTGTGCATTCGTGACTTCACGGTGGTGCTGGCGACGGTTGGCTATTGGGGATGTTGCGGACGTTGTCTTGGCTATCTGGTCTTCATTGGTTGGATCCAGCAACGAGGTCGTGTTGCGGCGTGGACTTGGAGCACTGGTACCTTTGATCCGGGGTGAAAACTCTTGATCTAGATCCGGCAACAACGTCAACCCGAGCGGCGTTAGCTTCTTGAAGGCGTTGCTTTGGAGCACCGGTATCTGAGCTCTGGAGTGAAAACTCCTATTCTCACCTTCGCTGGTTGGATCTGGTAACGGCGACGTGAGTCGTATCCTTTCTTGGAGGCGTCGCTACAGAGACTGGCCCATCATCACCTCTTTGTTGCGCAGCTGCTATTCGTGTGTAGACGATCTCCTAATTGGTCCCGGAGGCAAGGCTAAATAGTTCTTTTAGGCTAGCCTTTGCATGACAATTTGTTTGTCATTGTTGGCTTTTGGCCCTTTTTTTTGTTTTGTTTAAAGCTTTTAGTTGATGGTGGTGTAATAGATGTGTACATTCTTAGTTGGTGCAGAGGCCAAGAGTTGTACTTTCATTATCTAAAAAAATATGGCTTAGTTAGCTCAAATGCAATCGAAAAACAGAGTTCATCCAACTAGTATCAATTTTTTTCAAATTGCTAATTTTCACTCTATAGAAATGGAACATTGGAAGTGTTGAAATTCAGAATTCTCCAAAATTGCCAAAACTCAGAGTTACTGTAACAAATACTATCGTGGTAATTCCAGACATCCAGAAACAGAGGACCCTTTTTCTTTTTTGAGATCATCCAAAACTGAGTTGAATGGTGCCCAGAAATATAATTCATTCAGCTTTAGTTTTGGCGTGACACGCTAGCACTCATCGTCACCGCTATTGAACATGAGTGACTGCCTCCTAAAAGGAATCAACTGACCAATTTAATTGTTCAAGTGGAAGCATGTTTAGTTTGAACGAAAAAGTCAACCTTTTTCAATCCTCAACTGTCGCCCGAATCCACTTTTCAACATCGAACTGTAAAGCCATTTGAAACACAACCCTCAACTATCAATACCGGTGCAAAACACAATATTAGCCTGAATCTAAGGCGGTTTTGGCTGACATGGATCTAAGGTGGCGAGTTACATTGATGTGGATGGACACATCAATCTCCTCGCCTTCTTCTTTGTCTTGCTCCCATGCACGGCACCCTCCAATATTGCGCTCCTCCTTGCCAAGGCGAATATGGCGAGCGGTTTGGAAACAGAGCATGGGAGGAGAGATTAATAGAGTGCGCATCTCCTCTGTTTCGAAACAATGCATGGGAGGAGAGAGATAAGCCGTGGCAGCAGCACAGGTTGGCCTGCCAGTGGTGGAGGGACGGCAGCGAGGCTGCGGCGACCTCAAAAATAGGATGATGGACAGAAGAATAAATGACCTCACATGTTGCATGTCCATATTAGCCTAAGGATTGTGCTCTTCGATTCTATTTTGAAGAACTAACCTACGAGCATTATTGCTTTGTGGAAATGTTCGTTGCTCATTGTCCAATATAATAACAAAGTTTTCTTCTCTTGACAAGGAACGGACAAGATCAAGCACCATATCATGAACAAGACAACCATATACATGCCCTATATCTTCCCTCTCCATCGACTGGATCATGCTTCTATTTATGAGCTCGTTGAAGTATCTCTCTCCAACCTCTAATAATCCTATCCCTTGTTTCTCATGGACGAAACCTTCAGCTATCCACTTCCATATCAAAAGATCTTTAAGAATGATATAATCTTCCGGAAATACACTTAGATACAACAAGCAAGTCCTTAGATGAGAAGGTAGATCGTAATAGCTAAACGACAATATCTTTCTAGTATTCTCTACATCATCATTATCTCCATGCCCAAAACTGATAGAGTTGTGCACCTCAGACCAGTCCTCCCCTGGTTTGTTGGAATTAATCTTGTCATCAAGTCTAGTTGTGTCACGCATTAGAGTTTGCCATGCATTAAGTAGCTATACATGCATGCAAGTAGTGGGTGGTAGTGGTGTGAGTTTTGCCTATTTAAGTGTTGTATGAGTTGTGGAATATGAGTGAGAAAAAATGTAAAGCGGCATCAGGCTAGAGGAGTTCGCCGGCCGGACAAAAAAAAGAGTGTTCTCTGTTCATCATGAGCTGGGCCAACAATTGGTTTAAGAGCTAGGGTTGAAGTGCTACGGCAACGGTGTGCCAACCGGCAATGTGGCGGTGGGCGAGGCGAGTGAGAGAATAATAGAACAAAGAGAAAATGAGGCGTCGTTACTGTCAGACCCTCGGGCGTTGAATACCCAAAGACCTTATGTGTGTACCGTACTAGTTCCATGATCAGTGGCTAGTACACACAATCTGTTAGACCGTGCGGCCTTGTCAAGGTTTTTGCTGATGAATGATTGATTTGAATAATTGACTTTTGGGTTGCTTGGAATTTGCGGTTGTTAGAAGGTTCCGTTGTTCCGTTTGGGTGGTTGGTTTATTGTCTTTTCAGGTTCACTGGAGGTCTTCAAGGTCTTCCTCAGGCGCACCTGCGTGGACTCATCTGGACCAACCAGGACCTCCTCAGGAGAACCAACGCGCATCAATCACAACCATCCAGGACCTTCCCAGGAGCAGCAACGTGGATAAATCGCATCCATCCAGGACTTTTCCCAAGAGAATCAACGTGGAGCAATCTTGTCCACTCAGGACCTCCCCAAGAGAATCAACATGGATAAATCACGACCACTCAGGACCTCCCCATGAGCACCAACGTGAATCAATCTGGGTCATTCAGGACCTCCCCCAGGAGCGTCAACGTGGATCAATCTTGACCACTCAGGACCTCCCCATGAGGATCAACGTGGATTTATCTGGACCACGCGGGACCTCCCCAAGAGCACCAACGTGGCTCAATCAGGACCACCCAAGACCTCCCCCTGGAGCTATCTGGACCGTCCAGAACCTCCCCCTGTGAAGAGATTTATCGAGGTATTATAGCAAGGAGGTCTTCCGAAGCACTGTAGCTCCGAGTACTGTTCATCGAGGTGTTGTAGCAAGGAGGTCTTTCGAGGTACTATAGCGAGGTGGTCTTCCAGTACTGTAGCAAGGAGGTCTTTCGAGTACTGCAGCTCCGATACTGTTCATCACGAGTACTGTAGCAAGGAGGTGGTCTTTGCAAAAAGGCCAAGAAGATTGTCTTTGCAAAAGGGACGTTTTCTCAAGACCACCTTGAGGTCTTCAAGGACCTCCCAGAAGTTTTTCAAAGACCACCCCGAATGTTTTTTCAAAGACAACCCTAGAGGTCTTTGAGGAGGTCTTCCAGGACCTCTCAAGAGGTCTTTCAGGAGGTTTTCCAGGACCATTCACGAGGTCTTCCAGGACCTCTCAGAAGGTCTTTTACAAGGTCTTGCAGGATCACCCAGAGGTCTTCACAGGACCACCTGGAGGTCTTCACAAGACCACCCTATTCACCCCAATTACTGTATGCTTCGAGTTCTACGGTGCAGGTGAGTGGTCGTAGACTTGGTGGAACTGATCGTAGACGTCTTGGACGTCTTGGAGGTGGTCATAGACATGCTGGAACTGATCGTAGACGTCTTGGACGTCTTGGAGGTGGTCGTTGACCTACTGAACTGGTCGCGAACCTGGTTGAAAGTGTGTTATACGTGTGTGAACTGATATTGGTCAAGTTGGAGAACTTGTGCCAGGAATACGTTCTTTGGTCTTTGCATGTGCAGGTTGAGCGTGAAGACGACCATGGTCGATGACAAGGAGGACCGGGACTAGGATGGGTAAATATGAGGTTCAAGAGGTCTAGGATGTCACGGGGTAGTCGGGCTTGCGCTGGAGCACGTGGAGATCAAAGGTGGATGCTGATGCACAGAGAAGCTTCGCGAAGGGTAGTCCTGAAGGCTTATGACGTGTGAAGAGATTTGGAAGGTGTTCCTTATCTGGAAGGTTTAGAGATATTGGAAAACCCTTGTTTGGAAGGGTTTCGGGTCCCTTGATTCTCGGAAGAGATAGGTTTTCGTGTCCGAGTCGTTGAGGATACGAATTAGTCTCTGCCTATAAAAGGAGGCAGAGGGGAAGTGTTTTCCCGTGGCTATTACGGGGGCTTTGGTACGTGGCTTTTGCGGTAAAGCTTTAGAGGTCTTTTGGTTGAGAGCTTTGAGGGGTGCTTGAAGAGCACTTTGTAGACAGAACAAGATTGAGAAATAAAAGATTTATTCAAGAAGTTCTTGTTCCTTTTGGCAACGTGGCTCTCTGAGCATTGTCTCAAAATTGTTTGTTCAAGCTGTGTGAGAGGTCTTCGAGGAGGTCCTGAAGAGGTTCTCGAGGAAGTTCTGAAGAGGTCTTCGAGAAGGTCCTTGAGGAGGTCGTAAGAGGTCCAGCGTACAGGAGAACGGTTGGATTTGGGAGATCAAATCGGTACAATCATTCACCCCCCCCTCTGATTGTGCTATACGATCCTACACAATCACAACATTGGCATTCACATCCATACATTCACATGTACAAAGTAAAATAAAATTGTACTTAACTTAAGCGATTAAAGTTATTACATCACTAGCCGACCGACCAAATAAAAACAAGTATCAACATAGTAGAAGTAGCAGCGGAAGTAAAAGCGATAAAGGTAGATAATTTCCAGCGGCGTGCCCATCCAGAACACTCAGGCAACCGACTAGAGACAAAGCCTAGATAGACCCATCACCGAACCCACCGGATCCAGGTGTAAAGAAGTCGCCGTCCAGCGTGGAATCGTCCTCTAACTCTAAACAACAAATTAAGAAAGATTGAGTATAATGTGTACTCAACAAGACTTATAGTGTATTGCAAAATTTATATACATGCATGGCTAATCAAGAGGTGAGGCTCTATGCTATAAGTTATTTTGCATTAAGCGGATTTTATTTGCAATATTAATATATAGTACTTTGCAACGAAATTTTTAAAGAGTAGTTAAATAGATAAAGGACATTGAGTAAGTAATTGAACAAATAACGACCACTCGCAACCCTCCTCGTCTGCGAGTAACAATTTACTTTCAGCCATAGACATGGCATACAACTCAAATATAAATTAAAAATCATTCCCTCATTTTCCAATAAGAAACGTTTTTGTGAAAACCAAGGCTATACCTATTAAGTGTACACTAAGTACGCTCATGACCGCAAGCACATCTATTTAAATAGATTTACACTCTGCAGAGGTGTACAACTTTACCCACATCACATGAATTCTCTAGTTTATTCGGCATCCGTCGATACCACCGCTCACTATCTTTGGTAAGCAGTCTAGATCACACGTCGAAGCCTTTACATCATCTAGTCCGAACCTTGCACTTAGCTCGGCAAATGTTTATCCTCACTTATCCCAGGTATACCCCCGTCTCAATGAGGCATTCGCCGTTGTGTCGGCAATCAAACATGCTCACACGTCTATTGCCTACCCCTCATACAAGGCTAGATCTCGATAACTTAATTAGCTAACGTCGTCACATACCGGTACATATGGTTGTACGCTTAGGCTTAGATTGGAGTTGCTGGTGTTCGGTCCTTAATTGACCCGGTCGAGAATCTCCCATATCTACTTGTGAGATTCTTCTCTGACACTTCTCATAATATAATATAACTCGTCCGCGTCGAAAACTAGGTTTTTTATTTTATTTTTATACCAAATAATAGAGGTACATCCCCCTGGACTTTATTTTCAAAACATCCAAATTTATATTTATCATGTCATCCTTTTTACACTTTTCATGAAAGACTATTGCCCGATTAAGCAGTTATGCGAGATTCGCATTCGAAAATCCCAAGTTGACATTATTTGTTGTCTAAACCATAATCCTATTGGCTAAAACAGCAAGGACATCAACATATCAAGGAGGAACATGCAACGGATAAGATTTACGACTACCGACATCCCAAACATAGTAGTGTATGGACCGGAGTCCATACGCACAGTGCATGGTCCACCGAGGTTCAATGTGCACTTAAAGGTGGTGGGGCCCGCGTGTCATTGATTCAACAGAGAATAACAGAGTTAATGAGCTTCATTAACTATTTATCGGAGCCCATGCGTCAGTTGAACAGAGCCGTAATTAAACCAATCATTAAACGCCGATTTGCCTTAACGATAGCGATTCTGACTTAATGGTGTGCTACAGTCACTGTTTGCTTCTGAGAGATCTCAAAATATAATTTCCTAATTAAATGTGAAATTAAATATCCCAAATTCAAGTTTAAACTGTAAAATATAAATAAATTCCAAAATTTAGATTTGCGTAAAGCTATACTATACTACCACACCGCGCAATTGCCAATCGGCTGGTTGTAGCAAAAGATGGCACGAACGAATATGAATAAGCAAACAGGAGTACTGTCATAGTATTTGTCTCCATTAACAGAAGAGAACAGGGCAGGGCAGAGCACCCCAAATTTGTCTCCCATTGATTACAGCGCAATGAAGAATTAAGGTCGCCAAACCAGACGGCAGTTCATCATATATGAGCCGATGCTCCTTTCAAAAGAGAGCAAAAAGAGTTGATCACGAGCTATAGCTAGCGTGAAGCAGAGCAACTGGAAGCTTCCATGGATGCACTAGCTAGAACAGCATACAAGCAATTAAGAAGCGCCAAGATATCATATGTAGATAGCATGATCTTCCTCTCGACGGAGAAGGAAATTTATTAAACGGCACGGCAACTGCACTGCCGATCTTGACTGCCTGGCTCAACAGGGCAGATGCATGGAGGCTTGCACGATCGATGCCGACGAAACTACCTCCTGATCCGCTTGTATGGCTGCAATGGCTGTGGAAGGATATACACACATATATGGCTTAGTTAGTTCAAATGGAACCGGAAAACAGACTTCATCCAACTAGTATATACAGATTGCCCGAGAAACGGTTAAACCGGTGACAGAACCGTTGAAGTATAAGTGAATTGTCTACCTTTTCTCATGAGCTTAAGTTTTTGGATGAATTAGTTGGTGTATGCAACTCAATATAGTATCAGAACCAAGAGGACTTGAGTTCAAGACCCAGTTGGCGCAGTTAAAGAAAAATAATTGTAGCCCACTTCTAGTCCACGTCTTAGGGAGATGGAGTGTTGAAATATAAGTGAATTGTCTACCTTTCTTCGTCAGTTTAAGCTTTTGGGTGAATTGGTTAGTGCATGCAACTCAATAAGAACATGGATGAGTTCAAATGCATGCATATGAATTGAGAAGGAGCTTATGCAACCATCGATCCAGAGTTCCAGACTGCAAATACATATGAACTAGCTAATTGGCCCGTGTAATTGAGCAGTATAGTGTGGTATTGTATAATATAACGTATAAAATTTTCTAGCATTTGAGATCAAAACGTAGTCGCTTCTTTTAACTATTTTATTAAGATAATATATTAGAATAATAAAATATGAAGTTATCAATTTTTATTCAAATTGCTAATTTTCACCCTAGAAATGGAAAATTGGAAATGTTGAAATTCACACTTCTCCAAAATTGCCAAAACTTGGAGTTACTGTAACAAGTACTATAGTGGCTATTCCAGACATCCAGAAACAGAGGACCCTTTTTCTTTTTTGAGATCATCCAGAAACAGAGTAGTTGAATGGTGCCCAGAAACATAGTTCATCCGGCTTTAGTTTTGGACGTGAGTAACCGCCTCCTAAAAGGAATCAAGTGACCAATTTAATTGTTCAAGTGGAAGCATATTTAGTTTGAACTAGGTGCATATATACATACATCGAACTGCACAGCAAGTATCAGCTATGTGTGGTAGTAAATAAATACGATTAGGCTAGTTGTTATTGTTATTGTTATTATTATAGCACCTCACAGACGGAAATAAATCGTATCAGGAGGGAAAAGAAAACTAGCAATTAAAACTCGGTAACCAGCATGAGGGCATGTACGATGGTATAGACAGCTGCTGTCTATAACAACTATCCATGTCACTTATAGACAGAACTAAAGACAGCTCATACAATGGTATAGACGGCTGCTGTCTTTTTAGTTGTCTTTATAGAACACATAATCTTTTAATGCTTTTCTTGTTTCTTGTGCTATAGTCGACTACAGGATTGTAGACAGCATCTTTCTCTCTCTTCATTCTCTTTCATCCACGTCAGCAAAAATCCTACGTGGCAATGGTTATAGACGGCTGACATAAGCCCATTGTACATGCTCTGATGAGTAGTAGTAGTAGTACATGTAGGTAGTAAGGGATGGGAATGGGGATTGTTAATCCAGCAAGGATTAGAAAGGGATGAGAGGGAGACCTGTTGGTGTTGGTCAGATAGCATCATTTTATCTTCAGCGTATCTCGTCAGCTCAAGCGTGGGATGGTTGGGATGGACGTCCACTGCGTACCTCGCAGCCGCTTCCGCTTCCTCCACCTCCCCAGGCCTAGCGTCCTCACAGTTGACGGAAACGTTCAATTTCTCCACGCAAGGATTCCACAACAACACACAGAAGTTAAATCCTTCTTCTCCGCCCAAATCCTTCTTCTTCCGCACATTGACATCGTAGTGAACGACTTTATCAATGAGGACAGCAGGCTGAGAAATAATGAGAAAAAAAGAGGAATCACAACGTAATTCCTAGCTAGTGGTAATTACTGGAATATTAATTAGAGCTAGCTAGCAATGTGATGTGAATACGTACCACTTGGTCTTGGTCAGACGAGAGCATGCGATCTTCAAATATCCTTGTTGTTTCAAGGTTGGGACGGTTGGGATGGACGGCGGCTGCGTGGCTCAACGCCGCCTCTGCTTCCTCCACCTCCGCAGCACGGGCATACTCACAGTCGATGCGAGCGGTGACTTTCTGAAGCGAAGGGAGGTTCTCCAAGCCAAGCTTGTCAAAACCAAGGTCAGCATCCTTCATGAACCGCACTTGGACAGTAATCTGGAGGGCTTCAAGGCTTGGCGTAATAGGTGCCACGCTGCATAATATGACCGATATACGGTGCATCGTGAATAATCTCAACTTGTGGAACAGGTGCCCATCCCCACCGATAGTCATTCTTACTACTGGGGTGTACCACGACCACAATTCGAGGCCACGAAGCTGTGGCAACCTCCCAAGGGTTTCCATGTCCCGCTCTTGCAGATCATGCACAAACATGTGTACGAAGCAGAGGTTCGGAAGATGCAACAAATTAATCCACGTCGGCAGTCTAGAGAAGCGCAAGCATGTTAAAAGCAAGTAGCGGAGATGTCGAGGGGAGACAAATCCTGATTCCCACGTGGTGCCCTTCCCCAACGATTTGCCCGTAATATTCACAAGCTGGATCCTGTGCAGATTGCCTAGAGACTCCAACAAAACTCTCTCCATGCTCTCATCCACTACATTAATCTCAGTAAAAAGCAACCTCAGTTCCCTCAGGTTGCCCAGCTCCTTCACAAATCTTGCAGACCTATCGGCAGTTGGCCATATCCACAGCTCTTGTAGGGACGTCAGATTCCCAATCCAGTCCGGCACTCTTGTATTCCGATCAGCACGTAGGAACACCAATTGTGCTAGCAGCCCGACGCTTGCCGACAATTCTTCTATGCCAGTTCCCTTCAAGTCCAGTGTCTGCAGAAACTTTAGATCTCCTATTTCTTTTGGGAGCTCACAAACAGGTGTACTTGTTAGTCCAAGGTACCTCAGGTGAAGTAACTTCCCAAGATGCGCGAGACTGTTGTAACCTTCCATAAAACCACAACCTTCTATAGCTAGTACACGTAAAACTCGAAATCTTGTGGATATCACACTAGCACGGCACAAAGTGGCAATAAATGACCTCACATGTTGCATGTCCATATTAGCCTGAGGACTGTGCTCTTCCATTCTTTTTTGAAGAGCTAACCTACGAGCTTTATTGCTTTGTGGAAATGTTCGTTGCTCATTGTCCAATATAATAACAAAGTTTTCTTCTCTTGACAAGGAACGAACAAGATCAAGCACCATATCATGAACACGGCAACCATATACGTGCCCTATATATTCTGTCTCCACCGGCTGGATCATGCTTCTATTTATGAGCTCGTTGAAGTATCTCTCTCCAACCTCTAATAATCCTATTCCTTGTTCCTCATGGACGAAACCTTCAGCTATCCACTTCCGTATCAAACAATCTTTACGAATGAGATAATCTTCCGGAAATACACTTAGATACAACAAGCAAGTCCTTAGATGAGAAGGTAGATCATAGTAGCTAAACGACAATATCTTTCTAGTATTCTCCACATCCTCATTATCACCATGCCCACAACCGATAGAGTTGTACACCTCAGACCAATCCTCCCCTGGTTTACTAGCCAACAAGCTAGCTATTGTGATGATAGCTAATGGTACACCACCGCATTTCTTCAATATTTTATCATATACCTCAGTGGATTCACTATGGGGACATTTTCCTTCACAATCAACAATTCTTGTACAGAACAACTTTTTAGAGTTATCACGAGAAAGTGGTTGTAGTTTGTAAACATCACCGGCATTTGTGGCAACTTCGGAAATACGAGTAGTTGCGACTACTATACTTCCACGATTACTATCAGCCAAAGCGCATCTGATTATTTCCCATGATTTCTTATCCCATATGTCATCAATAACAATGAAATACCTATGACAGCGCAAGAGTCATGAGTTAGTAAAACCATCTAAAGAATCTATAAAAGCAAGGTGCTCGAAGAAACAATGAAGGTAAAGGAACAAAAAAGTAAGGAAGATGAAAAACTAGGAGAGAAACATGCACTAAAGGGTGGGGTCCGGTTACCTGTCCACCCATATGGACCCTTACATATCATGTGTATCCACTAAATTAAGTATCCTACTATAAGGCCGAGCATGTACAATGGTACAGACAGCTGCTGTCTATAGCAACTCTCTATGTCATCTGTAGACAGCACTAAAGATAGGTTATACAATGGGTTGTGGTGATACAATCGGCTACAGGATTGTAGACAACACACAATCTTTTAATGTTTTTCTTGGTTCTGGTGCTACAGTTGGTTACAGGATTGTAGACATCACATTTCTCTCTCTTTATTCTCTTCCATCCACATCAGCTTAAATCCTACGTGACAGAGGCTATAGACAGCTGATGTAAGCCCATTGTACATGACCTAAGTCGTTGCTATTGCTTGCCATGCACCTGAAACATAATTGTAAATATGGACTCCTTTCCCGATTTGTGGAGGATGCAGAGGCATCCAAAGGTTATGCTTTTAAGAAATTTTGATTTCTAGCTACTGGATATTATGCTCTTTTATATATTCTCTTAATCAGCCAGTTACTAGCCCTCGGTATCCTGTCAGGAGCTCTCCTATAGCATGTTCCAGAGCTAAAAATAAAAGATATATTGGCAAATGGTTGCCGCTGGAATTTTGGAAATGGTATAAGAAATGAAAAATATTTGAGACAATTAGACGAATATGTATGATTGTAAAATACAAATACATAGAACGAAGTAAGCGGTCATAGGTGACACAAAAGGAGGTACTGGTATTAAAGCCTAGAATGTAATGCAGATAACTTTGAGCTGATGACTACACGTACCTCTTATTCTCAAGGAACTCTCGGAGTTCGTCGATGAGCTGCCTTTCATCCAATACTGTCATATTTAAATTCGCGTACTTTTGTTTGTCAAGACCAATGAGAATGTCCTTTAGAACTTTCTTCATGTTAGGATTTTGACCGACCGGAACAAAAGCATGGCAATTGAAGCCCGCTTTAAGCTTGTGATACACTACTGTTGCAAGAGTGGTCTTGCCCAATCCCCCAAATCCGACAACGGAGACAATCTTCATCTTCTTCTTGGACGCATCATCCCGCTCGGACAGCATCTTTATGAGCGCATCCCTCGGCCCATCAACGCCGACGAGATGTGCCGCATTTTTGTACATAGCGAAGAGGCGAGGATCAATAGTCGACGTTGCGGCAGGCTTAGCCACAATGCTGTCGACGGTGTACCTGCCGCGCCTGTTGGCCACCTCCTGGGCTTGCTTGTTGATGTCTTTGATTGCGTCAGCGATCTGACGACGAGTCTTGCCTTCGCTGAACAAGCTGCCCATCTTCTCCAGGAGCCGTTTCAGCCAGTGCTGGTTGGTGGCCTCACGGCCGTCGTCCACGCGCACGAGGAAGGTGTCGACAACGTCCTCCATGTCGTACGAGAGCTCCCTAACATCGCGTGCCCAGAGCTTGACCTGCTCGTCGAGCTGGTCCCGCGGCACCTCGGCCACCTTGCGGAGAGCCGCGTGCATGCTCTGAAGCTCTCTCCTGAGAGACTCGACTTGTGTCTTCACGCCCTTCTGCAGCTTGTACTCCATGAGCAGCTCGCCCAGCTTGGGAAGCAGGTTGCCCATGGCACCCGTCACCACCTCCATGGCTCGATTGGTCGCTCTCGATCTCTCAGCTGGTTGCTTAAAGAGTTGTGTTCAGCTAGCTAGATGCGGTGGATCGAGAGGTGCTGTCTTCTGACTGATTATGCCATGCTCATGTGAACGGAATGATCAGCCAGCTTTCCAATCTCACCCTACAGCCAAAAGATTCGCAGGTTGGAATTGACCTCGCGTTACCAAGTTGGAATTGACCTCGCGCTACCAAAGATGAACTCAATAAAAGGCCGTAGCATACCTCAACTTGAAGCTCTCCCAGAGATCTATCATTTCGCCGCTGCAATAGATCTCAAGAAAATCTTCGCTCAATATGGAGTAGATGTTTGGCAGAAAGGATCTCTCGATCGGTACTAAGTCAATCGCAACGAAAAAGATGTGAAATATAAAGAAGCAACTTGGAATTCCTAGGCCACACTGCAGTACTATACAGTCAGAGAGCAAGGCTACAGACCGCTCAGTGCTTACAAGGAATTAAAGAAATACCAGTTTTGTGTGGCAACTAGAGATCCAGTAGTCCACATCTCTACATTGGGCTGAATGAATCGAGGAAATATTGCCAAGACCTTTTCTTGCCGTGTAGTAAATGGCTTCTGTTCACAGCCTTGTTTCAATGGACAGCGTGAATAAAGCCGATTTTTTTAAATAATAATATTATTATTAATTTAAAAAATAATTATAAAAATAAATAGTCGAAAACAAAAATTATAAAACTAGGCGCATGTCGTCAATTGGAGTAGCGACAGGGGGCTCAACAGTACCTAGCTAGAACTCCCTGTTACCAGTTGAATTGGCGACAAGTCGTTGTCGTCAATTCAAATGGCGACAGGAATCCTTAATTTTTTAATTTTAAAATTTTCAAAATCGTTATTTCAAATGGCGATATGGATCCCGCAAATCCATGTCGCCATTCCAAATGACGAAAACCCTAAAATTCGGGGAAAACTCACTTTTATTCAGAAAAAAGGGGGGAGGGAGAGGAGTAGAGAGGAGGAAAGAAGCTAGCAAAGCGCTGCTCGTCCGGTCGCCCACCTTTTAGGTAATTTTTTTAACAAAATGGATTACATAGTTTTGGATGTACGGTTACATAGTGTATTCTGTTGTACATAATCCTTTTCAGTGGGTAGTCTAGTTTTAGATATGTGGTTAATCGTGGAAATCTTGTTTACAGTGCAGTACGTCAAATATGTCGGACGCCACCAACTTCAAAATTTACTACGGTCAGGGGACTATTCTTGAGGGTCCCAAGGGGATTGATTTGCGTTATTTTCAATCGGCGATCGTGCCCATGCTAAGACCAGAGCAGCGTACATGGGATGCTATAATGCGGTGGTTGTTTCACTCATTCGATTTGGACCATGTTGTGTGTGATCTGAGATTGAGTTGTCTTGCCTCCCAAGCAACACAGCGCGCATATTCAGAGTTAGTGCAGCTCAAGGGAACAAGGTCATGGCAGTCATATGTACACATGGCGAGGGAGGGAGGGTGGGATTTGGTCATTCTGGCCCAAGTTTATGCCAAGCCCACTCCTGCATCAGTGGCTGAACAAGAAGAGGGTGGTGACGCCGAAGAAAAAGTCAGGGACTCCAGCCATAGCACGACGCACACAATGGCTGAAGCTCCCGGAGTTGCTGATGCTGTCGATGAAGACCCTGCGAAAGTAGCTCCTTTGGTCAGGCAAGCTAGTGGGCTTGCTGACAAGGGTGAGGACTTAGAAGCCCTAGTGCAAAGGATGGATCTTGAAGACCGGAACTACATGGCATTGTCAAAAGATGAAGGATCCGACGACGAGAATGATGTGGACCAGCAGGTGGTTCTGTCCGAGTGGAATACACACCAGTTCGACAACCTCGTTGTTAACGAAGGCTCTCGTGTGCCGTGGGAGTACGACCAGGGCAAGGTCAGACCAGGAGCTATGTAAAAATACAAGGAGACCGTGCAGAAGGCGGTCAAATTCTAGACCTTGTCGGTGCGTCATACATTCATAGTCGTCAAGTCTAACCCAAGATGCTACGATGTGAAGTGCGACATAAAGGGATGCCCTTGTTGAGTGCGCGTATTTCAACCTACGTGGGACACCTACTGAAAATGCTCTATAGTGGTCCCTCACACATGTGTCGTCGCTGAGTCAGTGCAGTCCCACAGGAGCCTGTCATCAGGCTTCATCGCCAACGTCATGTACTGTGAGATCGTGGATGATCTAGATTTTGAGCCATGATCCATCATTCAATCGATTGAGGCAAGGTTCCAATACACCGTCAGCTATGCCAAGGCGTGGAGGACAAAGCAGAAGGCATTAGATTCAAAGTTCAGTACGTTCAAGGACTGCTACCACAACCTCCCCGAACTACTCCGAGTCATACAAGACAGGAATCCCGGCACTCATGTCGACATTCAAGATTCCACGCATCCGAAGTGGGCCAATAAGAGGGTACTGAAGCGAGCATTCTTCGCCTTTGGTCCATGCAGTACTGCCGTTCAATCTTGTGCGTGGATGGCACATTCCTGACTCGAAAGTACAAGGGCCAGATACTGACTACAATAGCGATGGATGGGAACAATCAAGTTCTTCCCATGGCACTCGCTTTCGTTGAAAGCGAGAACACGGATAACTGGTTGTGGTTCCTGAGGAATTTGAGGATTTCTGTTGTACAAGGCCATCCTAACGTATGCGTCATACATGATCGGCATGCGGGCCTGCTGAGTGTAATAACTCAGCTACAACAAGGAGAGAACGAACCACTTCCATAGGCGGATCTGTAGAGCAGGTGGTGCATGAGGCACTTAGGTGTAAACTTCTACAAGCAGTTCCGCAACAAGGACTTGATGAACCTATTCAAGCGGCTATGCAACCAGAACTAGTAGCGAAAGCTTGAAACACTCTGGAAGATTCTGGATGAGCGGACCCGAATACGAAGGATGCTGTGAAAAGGGTCGCGCCCAAGCGTGACCGAGCCACCGAAGCATTGCCACAGCTACCCACAGATGGTCCCAATGTGACGAGGAAGATGTGGGCATAGGTAAAATGCTTCTTGGACTGGACTGGGCATGAGCCTAAGGAGAAGTGGTCGCTGCTACATGACAGAGGTGGTGCTTGATTTGGTATCATGACAACCAAACTAGCCGAGGTCTACAACTGGGTCATGTGCGGCGCAAGGTGCCTCCTTTTGGTTGGTATTGTAGAGGCAATTCTCCGCGGTACCACAAATTACTTTATTGACAGAAGCAACAACACGTCGCTCACCATGGCAAATGATAGAGTACCCTACTCCGCCATGATCACCAAGTACATGGAGGAGAAGAGCAAGAAGGGTGAGATGCACCGGGCATTCAAGATAGGCACAAGGGAGCTTCGCTTCGAGATAATGTGCAGGGATAAAGGACGCTGCGGGACGAACCGCGAGAGGATCACCCACGAGTGCACGCTACGCCACGCTAGTTGCATATGCACTTGCAACAAGTCTCTTCTTCTGCATAGGCCCCGCTCCCATGTCATAGTCGTATGTTCGACGGTGGCGTAGCATCCCAACCAGTACTTCTCTGACTATTTCAACAAGGAGGGGGTGATACAAACCTATAGTGCAGAGATGTATGATTACACCGTGGTTGGCCATTTCATTGTTCATCCAACCTGGGAGCAACTTATCTGGGCCGCGGACATTGATAAGCTGAAGGGAAAGGTTGGCCAGCGACAGGTACAGCGCATCAGGAATGACATGTACGAAGTAGAAACCGGACATCGTATGAAGAAGTGCTCCGTTTGTAGGGAGTTTGGGCACACCTTCAAGAATCGTCCTATGAGAAATCCACAGGACGAATGAGACATCGGCAGTCCAGACATCGCTACAGGGACCTCATCCGACAGCCCCACTCGAGGCGGTCCACATGGCAGACGTTGAGGTCGCGACCACGGGAAATATGTGGTGTCTAATGCTTTGTAATATCACTTTGATTTGTCAAAAACTAGGTGTTATGACGTTGTGCTGAATGTTATGTAATATCAGTGCAATTTGTCCACAAAGTATGTGACGACCACTACCACAAAACAGGCTATACTAGACGCCTCATTATAGACGGTTTCTGGAAACCGTCAGTGTTGTAATTATCACAGATGGTTTTACAAGCGTGACCGTCTATGTTACTAGCCCTGGCTAGAACCGTCTGTGATACATCAGTATCACAGACAGTTCTTAACACGAAATGTTTATGATAATTGCAATTATCACAGACGGTTTTTAATTATAACAGTCTGTGATACTTCACAGACGGTTCTTAACACGAACAGTCTGTGATATTATGGTCATTGCAGACGATTTTTGTTTGAAACTGTCTGTGATTCGCAGCGCGGGATGGCGAAAATTTTTGAATGCGTACGCGGGAGGCGAAATGTTTTGGCGGAATTTTTGAACGCGTGCGCGGGAGGCGAAATATGTTGGCGCTGTTCTTATATATTACAGCCACCCCCGCCTTGTATTCCATCAGTTTCTCCGTCTTCCCTACCCATGCCGAGCTCCGGCGACCGCCCTCGATTCCCTAACGCGGTTCGGTGAGGAGACGCAGCCGACGACGAGGATATCCGCCATACCTGTAAGTAATCATTCGCTCGTCACCTCCCCTGCCTTGTTGCTTTTAGTGGCTCTCAGTGGTGACCGTGGTTTTCTTGTAAATGAATAGATTAAGATAAGATTACGGATTTTGAGATGAAACTCATGGACATCGAAAGCGAGCACCTCAGCATCCCTGACTCATTTTCCTCTTTGTCTCGGACTCATTTTCCTCCTCGGCCACAAATCCGAACTCGAATAGATTTTGGTTTCGCGCACTGTATGGTAAAACAACCACAACTTTTGCATTCAAACTCGGATTGCGACGCTCTTTGGCTCAATGGAAAGCTAACGAAAAGCGAGGTCCCGAAAAAGTGAAAATCTCAAAAAAGGTCGTTTAGGGTCTCAAAACGGCCTCCAAAGTTTCAGTACCCATTTTCGTCGTTCGTTCGCTGTCCAGTTTGAGTTTTCTTCCATTCCAGATTGCGTAATCAACCATATACAAATACTCGGGTCCAACTGTCCAGCAATTGATTGGTTTGGCTCAAAATTCGAATTATATTTTTTTGCAATAGAAAAAAACTAACATAGACGGTTCTAAATAGTAACCGTCTGTGAAAAAATATCATAGACAATTTTTAACAAAAACTGTATGTGATAATTGATTATCACAGACGGTTACTGTTTAGAACCCTCTGTGATAGCTTTTTCACAAACGGTTCAAAAATTGTCTGTGATGACCTCATATCATCACAGACGCATAAAGTTAGACGATTCAAAAAACCATCTGTGATGACGATTTTGAACCGTCTGTGATGACCCACTACTACAGAAAAGGTCTTCACAAGCGGTTCAAAAACGTCATCACAGACGGTTTCGTGAGCCGTCTGAGTTTATAGGTCAGTGATGATATGAGGTCATCACAGACGGTTTTTTAACCGTCTGTGAAAAAAGCTATCATAGACGGTTCTTGTTCAGAACCGTTTGTGATAGTTTTTTCTATTGCAAAAAAAATCAAATTTTGAGCCAAACCAATCAATTGCAGGACAGTAGTTTCCATATGCAACCTCTAGCAAGACAACTAAAATCCAATAAAACTTCTGATGGCAAACACATTATAGGAAAGGGAAACCAAAAGGTTTCACAATGTCCCCTCCGAATGGGAAAAAAAGAATAAAGTTAAAAAGTTAAACTAGCTAGAAACCATCTATGCCTCCAAGCACCTAAAGAACTCATCGGCTTCTTGGATTGGCCTTGTGAGCTCCTCTCTGTACCTTACCAGCATATCACAAGATGTTCTTGCATATCGTTGAGTTCGACTCAAGCTCGTCAGCAAGGAGAGATGACTAAAAACCTCCGGCGGTGCTCCGACCTTAAGTAACACAAAATTAAGTTAATGTTCTTTACAACAAACAGCTAACAAATTGTGTATATTTTGGGGATGTACACGTACCTTCCGGCAGTCTGCCTCCTGCGGCAGACAAGGAGCACCTCCGCATCCCTCCTCCTCCTCGTCGTTGGCTGTGTCTCCTCGCCGAACTACGACGGGGAATCGAGGGTGGTCACTGGAGCTCGGCGTGGGGAGGGGAGAGGGAGAGACTGATGGAAGACCAAACTGGGGTGGCTATAATATATAAGGACAGCGCCAAAACATTTTGCCTCCCGCGCACGTGTTCAAAATATTTTGAAATCCCGCGCTGTGAATCACGAGCGATTTCATACGAAGCAAACCGCTCAGAACGACATATCACGCATACCAGTATCACGAACCATCTGTGATAAGTATCTCATCACAGACGGTTTGTATTAAAAATCGTCTGTGATTTTACCATGCTTGAAATCACTAACTCTCTGATTTTGCCATGACTTGAAATGTCTAAGTCTCGAATTTTACCATGGCTTGGAATCCTCTGTCGTGCCCCTACCATGGCAGCCAATCCTCTGCCGCGGTCTTGCCGTGGCAGCCAATCCTCTGTGATATTACTTCTTCACAGACGGTTTTTAGCGCACTCAGTAATACAGACGGTCGCTAAACCAAAACCATCTGTGATTGTATTTAATACAGACGGTTTTGGCGAACCGTCTGTGATGAGACGTACAATATTAGCCTTTTTGTAGTAGTGACCTTTTCTGTAGTAGTGGACGTTACGCTGAATGTTATGTAATGTCATTGTAATTTATCGACAAAAGATGTTATGGCGTTGTGCTGAATGTTATGTAATGTCATTGTGATTTCTCGGCAAAGTATGCGTCAACGTTACGCTGAATGTTATGTAATGTCATTGTAATTTATCGACAAAAGATGTTATGGCGTTGTGCTGAATGTTATGTAATGTAATGTCATTGTGATTTGTCAACAAAAAATGTGCTCGAAAATAGTCAGTTTAGGAAATATGATCATTGTCTAGGTTTTGATATTGTCTAAGTTTTAGTATTACCAAAATTTTGATATAGTTTCCTAGGATGATAAATCAAACAGTCCTATAATTCTTACGGCTGTACACATGCTACGTTTCGAGCTGCTCCTGCTAAATTGAGCGGCTAGCTAACATTCGCTCTTTTCTGCCCATCTTGCAGATGTGATCCCACCTCTAAAATGGTTTCTCTGGTTTGTGAATGGTTGGACCCATTTGGAACGCCCGGATTTCACGTGGAATAGTTTGATCCCTAGAGGAATCTGGAAAAAAAAACACCCCATATGTACCAAACGGAGCTTAAAAGCACCAATACAAAGGAGCCATCTCTAACCGTATTAGAACAACAAACGACGATCATAAAATATTATTGCGAGTTTAACAGATTTTGTACCGTTTAAAATTTATGAAAATCATAAGTAGGTAAATTAGATTAGGGTCTTAGGTAGTTGTCGTCAGTTGAACTGGCGGCAGTCTGACCGCCAACAAGAGTGAGTGGGTCGCCGCCACCGAATCGACACACTGTAGAAACGAAGCAGCTTTTGTAATTTTTTAGAGCGATTATATATTTTTATAATTAGCTTTTTTATAAAATATTATTTTTTTTTAAAAAAATTCATCGATGCGCGTCATCAAAAAAGGGACAGCTGCTGCGTAAGCCACCGGCACGGCCTGCGACTGGCGGATCGGTTCCGCCCGTCGCACCACCTGCGCCGGGCGCATCTGCTCCACATGTTTAGAGGGGCGTACGACCCTCCAACACCAAACAAACCAAACCTGTCCAGTCCCGTCCTGGCATTGCAAGTAGATCGTGTAGCAGTTGTCCTACTTGGAATGACAGTTTTCCCTCGTTTTTAAAGGTCGCGACGTCATCCGTGACCATTTCTCAGCTTCGGTTGTGCTGGATGTTCCATGGAGCAGCTAAAAGTCGCATTAGGGGGGAGAAATAGTAGTAAACAAGAGCGATGTCGGTGTCAGGCTGACACGGCGTAACCATGTGATGAGACTAATGGAAGAGACCAAACACCACACAAGATGACAGTATCCATGTTTCAAATTCAGATGGTCTCCGGTTCTTTGGGAACTAGCTAGAGGGCCTACGAAAACGCAGGGTCAAGATCCACTGAGTTTGAATTGAAGAATTCAGATCAGGACAAAAAGGCGAGCAACCTTTTGAGATGTCGTGCCATTGATCCTTGCAGGAAGGCAAACTTTGTAATTTTGCATCCCACATCTGATTGACTACTAGCTAGATGGGAAAGTAGCAAGCCGGATAGCACGCAGGCAGATTCTTCCTGGGACAAGGTTGCCCAATGGATCGAAAATGACAGCCTTGTGCGAAGAGTACGACACGTATGTACATGCATACCTCCATGTGATTGGGCTTAGCTAGCTCTAGCCTAGCTCCAGCCAACCATACCTTGTCTCCAAATATCGAGCAATTCAGATCAACACTAGTACGTCAAGGCATGACCAATGAGGCAAGGTTACGCATGCTGAGTTGTGTATGATGGGTCCCAGTGTCTTCCGTATACTCCTTCACTGCGTGAAAAGGTGGGCACTACACTGCTGCCAATGCTCCTAATGGGCAGTATTTTAGTGTAGTTTCTTAGCGTATGAGGAGTGTTAGGATACTATCTTTCTAATGCATAGTTTCTTATGGTGTAGTATCTTACGCTGTTTCATTTAATTACATGCATGACTATATAATAAATTTTACGCGTTGGATTTCGAGCCCAAACTGGTATCTAAATTAGATACTAGAGTACTATCTCTCCTCATTAACTATGGTACCATATTATCAATTTGTCTACATAGCATGCTTAGGCTGATCCCAATGCTCCATCTTGGCAAGTTTCTTAAGGCTGCCACATAGGCAAAAATCTGATGTGGCACTGTAATTAAAGAAGAGAGAGAGCAGGCTGGTATCTTATTTAGATACCACTCATACACAGTATCCTAGGTAGAAATACTAGTAAATACTCTATATCAAAGGTCTAGGATACCACACTTTAGGATACCATGCATTGGGAAGGTAGTATCTAAATGTTTTTCATGCAATAAGAAACTGTAGTAAGAAACCACCATTGGGACCAGCCTTAGGTTCCCGTCGCTTTAAACCTTTGGTGATTCATCTCTCCACCTACCGCTCTTTACCACCCAGATGCAAATTTAATAATTAGTTGCTTCCTGTACTTGGACAATGCAAATTTCTGTTGCTGCTACATTACACAGGTGGATTTTTTCGTGGTGTTCGTAGCCTAACTTTTGGGGTTGATATTCAAAAGATACGGTTGATGGGTATACTGCAGGTACGCGACATGCATCATTTATACGATATATAGTTCCGCATCAACACTACAACTCAGTGTGTGATAAGTATATTGCTGTCATATCTCCATGGTTGCAGAGAGTCGCAATAGCTTATCTTGAGACAGCACTATGCGAAATCTGGCTCAGGGGAGATGATGATGTAGATTCTGGATTTGATTTGCTGAAGAGATACCGATATCTACTGTGAGTTTAAACCAAAAGTATTCCCATTTTCTTGGGTTATTCTTCCTCACATAATCACGTTGATTAGAATTGACAATATGTGACGGCACAATGGGACTTTGTGCACTGAGCTAGTCCCAGGAATAAGAGCTAGCTCATACAGAACTTCCAAGGTGTAATCACAACCACACGGTACAGCACAGCACAAAAAATGAAGCAGACAAATTAACATATATTAAACAAAAACCTTATAGTTGCTTACAGAGGTTTGCCAACTAGGGCTTACAAAAACCGACAAAAGGAAACCTTTACAGCAGAACCACATCACGCAAGGAGCTATCCGGCAAGCCCACAGGCTGTCGAGTGGGGGACGTCCTAACACGCAAGGTCATCAAAGAACTCCTCCTCGAAGAGGTCTGTGCTCCCCTAAAACTGATCATCTTCAACCACTGCTCAAACAGAGGGCTTAAAGCCATGAGTACGTTTGAATGTACTCAGCAAATCAGAGGGGACAATTATGCACATAATATTCATGCATTGGCTTGGCCAAGGAGAGCTGTAAGGTTAGTTTGCAGAAAGCAAGATTTAACAGTAAATAGCATAAGTAGATTAAAAAGCTCAAGTTAAAAGCATAATACGTAAGTACATTTGTTTGCAAAGGAGGGAGGTGAGCACCAACTCACTCCCAAGACCACTCGTGGGAGGTCTGGCCGCACACACGCCCAAGACCTCACCCACGGCCACTCTGGAGTACCAACTCTAGAGCTCCCAAAGACCTCCCTAGGGCTCCAAGACCTCCTCTGAGCACCCACTCGGGAGCATCTTGGACCACCTTAGGGTTCAAAGGACCACCACGACCAACCATGGACATCCCAAGCATTCGGAGCCACCTAGAACACTCGTAGATATCCACGGCCAACCGTGGACCACAAATTTTATAAAAGTCTACCCCTTGTGCAATTTCACCAGGCAATGTCCATGACCAAGGACTTGGCTATTCGAATAGATTTTACACTCTGTAGAGGTGTACAACTTTACCCACAATCCACGACCTCTCTAGCAGGTCGAGTTCCCGTCAGAACCCTTGCTCACTTCCGAAGGTGAGCAGTCTAGAGAGCGCGACAAGGCCTTTACGAAGCTCTGTCATGACCTGGTCCTGCCTGCTAAGGTTTCGCCATCCTGCAAAGGAACCTGGCCCCCTCTTGCGCCATTGTGAATCAGCACACACCACCACAACAGAACCAAGTCATAGGGAATATGCCCGAGGTCACCGGAGAGAGTGTGACACGTGTTCCTAGCTTGGATCGGCAATGGTTGCATGTGTATGCGCATTGATGTCGTAATGGTTAGCATTAAGCAATAATTGGGGAGAAGTAGAAGATAATTATGTGATACAGTATTGCATTAGAAGGGATGGCACATGAGAGGGATCGATCAAGATTTGGGCTTACTATTTGAGGCTGAAATAAAAATGTGTGACGATGAGAAGAGAGAGAAGCCACACGATTTGGTAGGGTAACCGACGTGTGAGGGAAGTTAAGTCTAAGGTAGGTCGTCTATGGTGCATTGGTGTATGTGTGAGCAAGTTACTCTAATACATTATACCATATAAACTAATAAGATAATTTACCGCACACATAATCAACGTATTGCTTGAGATTAAATAGAGGTACATGTGCGTGCATACAATTTGGGAAAAATAACTAATAGAGTAAGAATAGGGGCACGCAACTACATGATCTATCCATGATAAAGAATGATTAGTCTCTAAGAACTCCAACAACTTATTATGCTCAATAATTTTCTTTCATCAAAGCACATACTTCAAGCTTCTATTGTCGTTTCCAATATTTAGGATATCTTAAAAGTTTAAATAGCCTACAAAATACGTGAATATATTATCAAGATTTTTACAAACTTCGGAACAAATCTAGCCACGCAAATACGCGAGGCATCCTGCTAGTTCTATACAAGGAAGAAATTATGGATTCATTTTTCTGACACTATGTATAGCGTAGCAAATCTATTATGAACTTTTTTATTTGAGTAAATTTCGCAAAACTACATATTTGATGTACAAACTATCAGAAAACAACAGGTTTTAGTAACTATTTCACAAAACTCCAGATTTAAGGGCTATATGTATCACAAAACTACATGTTTTAGAAATATCGTCGCACAAACCCGTGTCTGACACACTGGGCCCACCTGGCAGCCACCGTACCACCCTCACACCCGGTTATGGCCTATCCACGTCATATATCCAAAATTGCTAATTTTCACTCTATAGAAATGGAAAATTGGAAATGTTGAAATTTAGAATCCTCCAAAATTGCCAAAACTCAGAGTTATTGTAACAAATACCATCGTGGCAATTCCAAACATCCAGAAACAAAACAGAGGACCCTTTTTCTTTTTTGAGATCATCCAAAACAGAGTTGAATGGTGCCCAGAAATAGAATTCATCCAGCTATAGTTTTGGCGTGACACGCTAGCACTCATCGTCACCGCTATTGAACATGAGTGACTGCCAACTAAAATGAATCAACTGACCAATTTAATTGTTCTAGTGGAAGCATGTTTAGTTTAAAGGAAAAAAAATCCACTTTTCAATCCATAACTATCACCCAAATCCACTTATCAACCTCGAACTGTAAAGCCATTTGAAACACAACCCTCTACTATCAATATCGGCGCAAAACACAACATTAGCTTGAATCTAAGGCGGTTTTGGCTGATGTGGCGATGACGATGACGTGGATCTAAGGTGGCAAGTTACACTCATGTGGATGGACACGTCAATCTCCTTGCCTTCTTCTTCATCTTGACGTTGATGCGGCCTTGATGCGGCATGCTCTCCATCTCGGCTTTCACAAACATGACCTCACCCCTCGCCGCCTTCTCCAACTTGTACTCGTCAGTAAGCAGCTCGGCGAGGGTATTATGGATTTTTTTTTCAACTAAGTTATTATAATTAAATCCTAACTAATCTGAACCATTGGATACAAAAAATGAACGACTCGTATTAAATTGAGTTTACCATAAAAGATATCTAATTCAAAGGTTGAGAGTGTAAATTTGCTGATAGACCACATCACGATCCTATCTTTCAATCATAAGGAGAGAGATCTCAAAATATAACTTCCTAATTAAATGTGAATTCAAATATCCCAAACTCAAGTTTAAATTTCAAAATATAAATAAATTCCGAAATTTAGAATTGCCTGAAGTTATACTATACTACCACACCGAAATATAAACTTAGCCCGTGACTCTCTGTATCTACAACCTTCCTCCTTGGTTGTGTATGAAGCAGAAGTATATTTTGCTGTCGATACTTATCCAAGGGCCAAAGCAACCTGGGAATGATATTAATGTGTACCTAGCACTATTGATGGAAGATCTAAAAATACCATGGATCGAAGGGGTACAGGTATGGGATGCGTACAAACGAGAGAACTTCACCGTACGCTCCTTGTTGTTCTGTGACTTCCCTCCGCCAAGACTGCGCTCTGGAGGTTCTGTGTCCTGAGCGGTTCTTTAATAGAACTGTCATGAATGATCCTGAGCGGTTCTATTAAAAACCGTCTGTGATAGGTGCTATCCTGCACGGTTCTTAACAAGAACCGTCTCGATTGTTGGGCGGAAGCGAAATTTGAACATAATGGCCAGGCTGCCAAACTTCGCTTTATATAACCTCCATCTCCTCCTCTGCGGTCTCTCCTCCTCCATCTCCTCCTCTGCCATTTCTCCTCCTTTGCCATTTCTCCTCCTCACACCTTGCGCCCGGCCTCCGCCGAAGCTTGTCGCCATGACCTCCGCCGAGCTTGTCACCATGACCTCCGCCGAGCTTGTCGCCATGACCTCCTCCAACTCGTCCCGGCCTCATCGTCACCGGCCTCATCGTCACCGGCCTCATCCGAACCATCACCCCCGGCCTCCTCCACCTCACCCCGACCTCGTCGTCACTGGCCTCCCACAACCTCGTTGCCTTGGCCTCCTCCACTTCCTCGCCCGGCCTCCACGACCTCACTCTCTACTCCCCTTTGCTTTGTGATGTGGATTATTGAGTTGATGCTCTTGTGATGTGGGTGATGCTCTTTGTGATGTGTGTAGTTCATGTTGAGTTGCTTGGTTTGGGCAAAAATATGGATGGTAGATCGCGCACCGCTCGGTAAAATCATCATAACTTTTGCATACGAACTCCGATTGCGGACGTTCTTTGGCTTGTTGGAAAGCTAACGAAAAGCTCAATCCGAAAATCCATAAGTCAAGGTTAGATTCTCTTCGTGAGGTCTCGAAAAAGTGAAAACCCCAAAAAAGGTCGTTTAGGGCCTCTAAACGGCCTCGAAGTTTTAGCCGTTTTCGGTTTTTTTGCCGAAAAAGGCCATCACAGACGGTTCTAAACAAGAACCGCTCAGGAAACTCATCATAGACGGTTCTCAACAAGAACCGCTGCGTGATAATAGTTTCACGAGCGGTTTTAATGAAAACCGTCGTGATATTCTCGGATCACGAGCGGTTTTTGATGAAAACCGCTGCGTGATAATAGCATTCACGAGCGGTTTCAACAAAAACCGTGCGTGATAGTGCGTATCACGAGCGGTTTTGAACCGCTCAGGATAACTACTGTTATCACAGACCAACAAATATAGGCGGTTCGAAAACCGTTTGTGATGACGATTCCAACCGCCTCGTGATGAGGCTTCTGTAGTAGTAGGCTACGCCGCCTCCGCCGTCCGGGACCGCCGCCGCCATTTAGACGAGCAGCTGCTGCCGCCGATGCCGCCGCCATTGCAGGCGTCGTCGCCCTCACGGAGATCCAGATTCCTTTTGCCGGTTTCAAGATGTTCCAGTAGCCTTGAGGAATAGACATAAAGGTCCAGTAGCCTTTGAGGAATAGAGATAAAGCGGTAAGAAAGAAAAAAAAAAGAGAAAAGGAAAGAGCCGAAAAAAGAAAAAAAAAGATAAAGGAAAAAAAAGAAGAGAAAGACAGAGAGAAAAAAAGAGAAAAACAAGACAGAGAGAAAAAAAATCAGGGCTGTCAATTTTCTTAACCTTTTTTCCTTGTTCAGTTTCGTATTGTCATCCATTGCTCGTTGGCGTTGATAGTTCTGGTGCTAGCCTTCCATTGTTACTACTAGTCGTTCTTGCGAGTTGCTCTAGCTAGGCTTGGTTTAGACTAGGACCAACACTTGTGACTAGTACTTTGAACTGCTTTTCAACTTTGCATACTGAATTGAATAATTGCTATTCCTTTGCTACATACTAGCCTTCCGAGCTCCACTTCCTACTAACTTCGGCAGTGTCGTTTCTACTTAATCGTTATTGATCGCAAGTGAGAGTATCACGAACCAGCCACCGGTTGTACCACTTCTTTGTTGCATTGGTAAGAACTTGTAAGAACTGGGTATAAGCTTGAGTGTGAGTGGCTTGTGAAACTCCAGAACCTAGTAGTTCAAAGGGACATATACTTGTGATTTGTTTCCTTGTTTTCTACTAACTATGGCAGATTCACGGAATGATTGCAAGATATAACCACCTTTTTTTCGAACCGTTGGACGGGAGTGCAAGATAGTGAACGAGGAAGATGCACGCTTGAGACAAGCTTTTTCACCACGGGAGGTATATGATCGTGATAGTACATCTCATAAAATTAAATTCACTGTACCTCCTTTTGCTGGGAATTATGATCCTGATGCTTATCTCACATGGGAATTAGCTGTACAACAATTATTTGCTTGCCACTTAATTTCCTTATCATCTAAAAGTCGAGTACATTTACATGCGTTTATGATTTTGCATCTATTTGGTGGAGTGAATACTGTCGTACTCATCAGAACATATCTAGAACTTGGGATGCTATGAAGAAAGCTATGAAAGCTAGATTTGTGCCTTCATATTATTCTCGTGATTTGCTGAATAAATTACAACGTTTACGCCAAGGTAGTAACACAGAGAAGAAAATCTGTCAAGAATTGCAAACTACCTGGTCTCGTTGTGGCTTAGAAGAAACTGAAGATGCTAAAATGACTAAATTTTTTGGAGGATTAAACGGTTACATTCAGGATAAACTTGGTTATAAACCTTCAACTGTCACTCGCTTGTTTCGTCTTGCTTGCAATATTGAAAAGGATGTACAGGTTCGACAATCCAAGACTAGTTGTGCACTTTCATCGACAGTCACTACACCTTCACCTGTACAAGAAACAAACAAGTGCATGGTACACACTTCCGCATCAAGATCATCTTCGGTTGCTTTTTCTACTACTGCATCTACCGTGATTGCCGCTCCTGTTGCTGTGAGCAACACTCTGTCTCACTGCCTGGCGTCATCAGCTCGCTCATTGGCAATTGAGCTAGAGCAAGAAAAAGAAGGGAAAGCTTGTGACTACTCGCCGTCTCCAGTACCAACATCATCTGAGTCGAGCCTACAAGGTAATACAAAAGGTACTGATTTGAACAATCAACTTGGGAACAATACCCATGATTTCATTCCTAGTATCATTGAACAAAGGAAACCTAGTGCTAAGAAAGTAGATATTAATTCCCTAGCTACAGAATCTGATCTTATTAAGAATTTGCATGAAGCCTGTGATACTTCGACCTATGCGCGGGGTGCGCCAATTCGGGTTAAAAGGAAACCTAAGTCCAGGGTAGGTTGGACACTTTCGGATTTTAAAAAAGCGTAAAGGCACCTTCGCGTTCCTACTGGATTTACCAAGTCAATCATTGAAGCCATGACGTATTCCATATCTCCTAGCTCAGGAAATACCCGAGAAAGCCCTCCCATTACTTCATAAATCTCGATTTCGTCCTATAAGACGATTCAGCATTCGAAGAACACCCGTGAAGATTCTGGCTACAGGAAACCGTCAGTTAAGGAACCAGAAGATCCATTCATACGAAATACAATGGAGGGTTCACCTTGTCAGCGAAGCCTTATGAGGAAAAAGGAAGCATGCCCTACGCGAAGCCTACCTCGAAACCCCCTCAGGAGAGATTTCAATTTCGGGGATGAAATTTTTTCCAATGGGGGTAGGATGTGAGAACCCACATAATTAACCTAAACTAACTAATAGTAATCGGTAATTAGCGGTAATTAATTTCGTCTTAGCAGTGAACTAACTGTAGTGTTAGATCGTTATTAAGCAATCAAATTAATATCGACTCGTTAGTAAATGCAGGATTTTTTTCCCTTCTTAAGCATTGCATTAAAAGTTGCTCGAATCAATATTCCAGTGATCCTTTTCATTCTCAGCATTCAATGCAAGAATCATTTGCAATCACCAGTAAAGCAGTAAAAATCAAAGTTATAATTAAATTACAACTTCCATTTCCATAAGAACAATAAATCAATAATTGAATTATTTACACAAAAACACTTTACAACAAATCAACCTATAATCAAATTACATAAGTTAGCAGTCAGCACAAACATCATCTCTGCATTTCCCTCTCTTCTATCTTCCTCCATGCATTGCAAGCAGCACAACTCCCAATAAACTGAGCCATTCCCCCTTCCTATGCCTTCATCAGCGCAGCCTAGCACACCCATCCATTCCCCCTACGCATGCTCTACCCTCCCCTCCAAATCCTTCAAAGCCACATTCATCTCCCCCATTGCATTCATCCCCCCCACCATTCACAGCTTTCAGTCAAAGCCATCCCCTTGAACAAATCTTCATTCCTTCACTGCCACCTCTCATAAGCACAATAGCCAGCCAAAATATCCAGCACAAGGAGACCTCCCAAGTTCATCCTCCCAACATATTCATTCCCCCCAGCAGGCCGGCCAATTAGCTAGAAGCTTCCTCACCTCCATTCATCCCCCCTGTCACAGCATCTCATTCCCATCTTTGCTTAAACCAGCCGAAGCACAAGCACAACGCCAAGAGACCAGGGAGCCAAGAAGGGAACCCAGGCAAGCAAGGCCAAACCAAGCAAGCAAATCAACACCTCTCCATTCCATTTCCAACCAAGCACAAGCTCAAGCAACAGCACCCACACCACACCACCCATCCACTGCCCTCCAGGAGCAAGCTCAAGCCAGGGGTGTCCAGGCCAGCACAAGGAGAAGGAGGAAGCACGGGTGGCCACGAGGGAACCGGCAACAGCGGCGACGCCGGACCACCAGGGAGCATCAGGCACAAGGCCAAGCACCACCACCGACAGAAGCTCACTCCACCACCTCTTTTCTTGCATGCACATCTATAAGCCACCCCCATCACAGTATTCATGCTTAATCTGCTAGCATCACAAATCAACTTCAACACAACATCAGGAAAAGCAATCAAATCAAGATCAGCGATAGTAGAAGTCTTTGCTCAGGAGCTGACGAACAGAGGACGAATGGGAGAGAAGCCGGTGGTCCAGTCAGGCCAGAGCCCAAAGGCGGCGGCTGAGGCGCCAAGGAGTCGGTGCGAGGTGGAGCGAACAGCGACACCATGGGGACCGAGCCGAGCAGAGGCGCGGCACCTACGGCCACGCCGAAAGGAGGAGAGGCTGGGGAGTTTGGGGAGTTGCGGAGGAGCCGGCCCGAACGATGTGGCGCAACGCCATGGTTGAGGCGGAAGAAGCGATGTAGGCCGGGACGTGTCGAGGCGACACGGGAAAGCGTGGGGTGGTGGCCAAGAATGAATCAGCAGGGCGGGCGGAGACATGAGCACCCCTAGGCGATGGCGGCGGTGTGGACTTGTGGGGAGAGGGAGAGATTGATTGGGGGAGAAGATAAGGTGAGCTGTGTGTGCGTGCGCGTGTTAGGCTAGGGGCTGGCCGAGAGTAAGTGAGAGAGAGATTAGATTAGGGGTAAGGTTAGAAATAAGATTAGGAATAGGTTTAAGATTTTGGATTTAGGGGTAATATTAGAAATTGGGTAGTTTTTAATTATTTGTTGCGTTTATTGTTTATTTCTGTAGCTTTTGTCAATTAATTGTTGTTAGCTGTTCATTTCTCGCGACTAATTAATTCAACCTAAATCTTGTCGAGCTAACCAACTTAAAATCAATTTATGAATTTAGTGCTAGAGAGTTGTGTAGCCGTCTTTACTGTTGTTAATAGACTAGCTTGCCTATGTAGCAATCTTGCGCGTCGTTTGCTTATAGTCGGTCTAGGCGAGCGGTTTAATCTTGTTAATTTATTTATTTAGGCGTGAATCTTGGGTTTTCGACCATAGCGCGATTAGATAGTAGAGCGATTATTTTGGGGAGTGCTAACTTAGTGTTAGATCTCGAAAAAGTTTTATTTAAATTAAGTTGTGCTAACAATTAGGAGTCACTAGCTTAGATATTTATTATATCACTCAAAATCAACTACGTAATTACTTATATTATTATTATATTGTAGTATTGCTCTGAAGACGATCCGGCACGAGGAGCGATTGATCGAGTTTAAATCGACCGACCTTTCCTACACATATGAAGGCAAGCGATCCTCTTGAACATTAATATAGTTAATTTAAATGTAAACCGTGTATTGCACTATTATGTGTATTGCATTCAAAATTGTTTTTCCAAAACTTAATTCAAATGATTGAGATGAACTTGATTAAGATGATTATGAATGAATTGAGGATGATAAAAGGAAAATAGTAAAGAGAATATTATGGCTGGTAAAGGGGGCCCTTGGCATGTGAGACATGAGGCAGGTAGTGGGACCCTTTACATATGGTTAAAATATAAGGACCAACAAAACTCTTACTCGGTCAGAGGCCGTAAATTCAGTACCAACCATTTTCCCGTTTCGACGGGCAGAAAATGCTACCCTATTACGCGACTATGCTCTCCACAATGGGTAAGTAATAGGTGTGAGTGTGTGTGGTGGAGGAACCTAGAACCGTGAGGAGAGACCGGAAGTGGGGGATCCAAGGCGCTATAGCGTTAAGGTGGAGTGTTGGGTGCGAGGATAGAAGCTGCCCCAACCAACATTCTTGGAACTTCGGTGGAGGGTGGGTGCACTCGGGACAAGCGGAAGGTAATGGGTGGAGAAATTAATTCACGTAACTTGGAAAACGTTCTGTATTCTGATCTCGAACCCGCATCAAAGGAAATACGGTGGACCCAGTTCATAAAGAGTTCAGAGTAGCTATGGGTAAAGTGGTACAAAGCCTGCATAGTGCTAAACAAAATCATGAATTCATGCCAGCCTCCTGGATTGGAGTCTACGGGAACCACTGGGGGTCTTTTTTCTCTCCGAGTGACAAGTAGTATTTTCAGTATTAAAATTTGCCACCTAATGTTTTAATAAACTATTTTCAGAAAAGAGATGGTATAGAAACTGTGATAGCGAACAGAGATAGTTCATTTAGTGCATTCTTTGCTATTGATGCTTGCTGAGTACACTCGTGTACTCAACCTTGTTATTATTCTCCTTTGTAGATTCTAGTCTAGCAGGGAACTATCCTGAGTGGGACGAAGGACATGCAGGTATCGAAAAGGCCACAGGAGGGTGTTGATCACGAAGACCAGGGTGAGATGGGCAACTTTTCTGCAATGGGGCGATTGGGAGGTTGTTGGAACGAGGAAAGGCAAGCGAGGGGACTTGGTCCCATTTTCGCAGTTGTAAGTTAATAATGATAAAAACTATAGCCTTACGTGGCTAACTAAAATAAAAAGTACAGTTTCTATCTTATTGTTCTGCTGCGTAACTCTGGTAAAGGCTTACTATTCGTTGGAGCAGTGTTCTACTGAGCAAACGAATAGTAATCCGTATGCCTAAGTGTGATTACCCCTTGGGTAATGACACGGGGCGTTACAGTATACTTTTGCTTGTCAAGACCAATGAGAATGTCCTTCAAAACTTTCTTCATGTCAGAATTTTGACCGACTGGAACAAAAGCATGGGAATTGAAGCCCGCTTTAAGCTTGTGATACACTGCTATTGCAAGAGTGGTCTTGCCCAATCCTCCAAATCCGACAGCGGAGACAATCTTCATCTTCTTCTTGGACTCATCACCCCCCTCGGACAACATCTTTATGAGCGCATCCCTCGGCCCATCAACGCCGACGAGCTGTGCCACATTTTTGTACATAGCGAAGAGGCGAGGATCAAAAGTCAACGTTGCAGCAGGCTTAGCCACAATGCTATCTACCGTGTACCTACCACACCTGTTGGCCACCTCCTGGGCTTGCTTGTTGATGTCTTTGATCGCATCAGCGATCTGACAACGAGTCTTGCCTTCGCTGAACAAGCTGTCAGTCTTCTCCAGGAGCCATTTGAGCCAGTGCTAGTTGGTGGCCTCACGGCCGTCATCCACGCGCACGAGGAAGGTGTCGACAACGTCCTCCATGTCGTAGGAGAGCTCCCTGACATCGCGTGCCCAGAGCTTGACCTGCTCGTCGAACTAGTCCCGCCGCACCTCGGCCATCTTGCGGAGAGCCGCGTGCATGCTCTCATGCTCTCTCCGGAGAGACTCGACTTGCTCCCTCACACCCTTCTGCAGCTTGTACTCCTCCTTGAGCAGCTCGCCCAGCTTGGCATCCGTCACCACCTCCATGGCTCGATTGGTCGCTGTGGATCTCTCGGTTGTTTGCCTAAAGAGTTGTGCTCAGCTAGATACGGTGGATCGAGAGGTGCTGCCTTCTGACTGCACTACCAGAAACAGGGTTTTCCCGAGTGCCACAAACACTCGGGAAATGAGGCCAAACACTCGGGGAGCGATTTTCCCGAGTGTCACACTCGGGAAACAGCACTCAGGATAGATTAGTCGGGGTACAAACATTTTCCCAAGTGTAACACTCGGGAAATATTACTTTCCCGAGTGTACAGATAGACACTCGGGAAACGCAAACACTCAGGAGAAAACCCTGCTGAACGGCTTCTCCACCCGTAACAGAAATCTTTACCGAGTGTTGACACTCGGGAATACGCTGAAGAAACACTCGGGAATGTTTTCAACGTTTGATGGACGAAACTAGGGAAAATTGACACCTGTCTATTTTTCCCGAGTGCATGGCGAAAACGACACTCGGGAAAGCTTCCGACGAATCCCACAGGAAATTGCCACGGGTCAAATTTTCCCGAGTGTCGACACTCGGGAAAGATGTGACACTCGGGAAAGCGACAAAACATCTGAACCCCATTTTTCACAAATTCAAGAAAAATCCATTCCACAGCAATCAAATAATCCATCCATCCATTCCACAGCAATCAAATAATCCATCCATCCATTCCATAGCAATCAAAGAATCCATCCATCCATCCATTCCACAATATATGTATATATATGTATAGATCGAACAAAAGACATGATAATAGTTCCAGAGCTCACAACATTCAAGTTCAAGTTCGAAAATGTAAGCATAAGCCAAGCCATGATACATATAACAGTTCCAAATAGTAATTTCATAGTCTTATATACATCAAACAAAAGCACGTATCACTGCTAACATTTGCATGCACAGAATTTCCTGCTTCAATCTTCTGTGCACAAAAGCATCATTTTGCGAGTTCTGCAGATACAACAAAACTTAATATTAGTGCCATCTTACAACAAAAGTAAGGAATTGATATTACATGAAAAGATAATTAACCAAACTATTGACAAAGCAAAAAAATTCCTTTAAATCAAGATGAGCAACATAATAACATGGCAAATCAGTTAAGGGCATGCCTGGGGTGTGGGCCAGCTAGCTTGTGGCCTAATTGATCATTTACTTATATCATCTACAGCACATGCAAGAGAAATTCTAGTATAATGATGTACTCTTGTAAAAAGGAATGAGTGAAACTATATATGGACTTAATTAAGAGGTGCGAGAGTGATATTTTGTTAGATATATAATTACATGCATGGTATCCACTTGTATGATGTACCTTTTAAAAGCTCTACCAAATTCATATGTTGACGTGCTTATTAGCACCTAACAATATAGAACATGAAAAGCACAGTGCTAAAAATGTTAAACTCAACTCTCAATATTTTGTCATTGTGAACTCTTGATCAACATTTATGTCTCAAACACTTATCATCAAATTCATAGAAAGGAGTGTACATACAAATTATTATATGTTGACACATTTCAAAAGAATTTATGATATAGATATAGTGAATTAGTTATATATGTAGCCATTTTTATCCATTTTATAGCAAGCACCTGATTGTGAATGTTTTCTAATATTGGTATCCTTTTAGTAGATCATGAAAATAGCAAGCACCTAGTGGTGGCCTCTCGGCGATAGACGCATTCACATGATCTTCAACATTAGCACCAGCATCTTCAGCATTAGCAATAGAAGCAACTGATCCCGCCGTTCCCTACATTTTCATAAGAAATCGCATTATATGAAATTTGCAGTAGCGATCAATAATTACATTGCATGTCATTTCAATGTCTTCTGAATCAAGCACTCATAAGAGACTAACAATATAATAATCGAGATGCGATTACTAACCGGAGCAGATAAGTTAGGCAGTGGTTCCCCCGGTGGAGGGCCATTAAGTCGAGTCCCGGTCCTGAGTGCCTGCATATTTGTTTGCACATTGCCATACATTAGCCAAGTACAAATATACATATTTTTTTTGCATATTACTTTGTTATTGTACTACCACGCTCCAACTAACTTGCAAGAGCATTTGCTCCAACCGCTGCCTAGCCTCAATTTCCTGTCGTAGCTGCACCTGAAGCTCAAAAACCTGAGAATGTAGCCCATGTGATGGTCGCGGTCGACTTTGAAGGTTTACTTCATCCGTTGATGCAGTACTCGTGGTCCGGACCTCCGAGAGGGTTGTCGGTGTGCTAATGTAGCCGGCACCCATGAAGAAATGACCATGTTTCTTCCCCTTTCCAGCCTTGTACACAGCAGTCGCGTCTAGTGGTGAATTCATTACGTCGTAGTCCGGGCCATGAATCTCCTTAGCAGCGTCAGTATATGCAGCCTGTTGGGCAAAATCATCAGGGAGCGAAAATCATCAGGGACAAAATGATCAGAAATCGTACCAAGTTCTCTATTGCGCGCTGGCTGCACAAGGTGCCCTCCTGATCACCCCTCCTAGCTTCTACATATGCCTCCATATCGGAGACAGGCCTCTGCTTCTTCTTTTCCTGCACCCAAAAAAACCACGGCGGTCAATAAATATGTATCTGCAACATACAATCAATATGAACATGTTGACCTACCAGGTTCTTCTTGTAACGAGCCATAGAGGAGCTGCCTTGACGATGTGCTGCCCCGTCCATCAACAATCTCCGCTCCCTAGCAGCACGAGAGTCCTCTAACCATCGTTCATTGCACCACCTCTCTTGGGCAATCTGCTGCCATGCATCTTCACACTTAAGGGCCCACCAAGGTATTGCCTAAATTAACCAAGTGTTAAATATGAATAAACTAGAATTGATTGTAATCAAGGACATCGTTTGTACAGTTGGTTACCTGCATGTACTCGTCCAAAGTGATATGCGTTTGGCAAGCCTCGGCCCTATGAATTTGTTGTCCAAGGACTTGTGTGTAGTAACAGATCACCACTTGGATGCGTGCTTCGTAGATCATCTGTGGGATCAGCTTCTTAACACAATTACGCAGCACTCTCCTAGAATCAGCTTCATGTCCCTCAGCCCATCTAAACCACCACTACAATCCGTCATATATTGGAAACAAATAAATGTGTAAGATTATACCTTTGTTGCTAATGTATTACTCAAGGCATTGATAAAGAATAAGATGATTAAGTTGAAAGACAGCTATTTGATGAATTCATGAAAACAGATGAAGTTGATGAAAGCGAAAAGGAATTGATAAAGAATAAGATGATTAAGTTAGTTGACATTTATTACTTCGCTCCGGATGCTCCAAAGACTGGGAACAAGGTTAATTCCAAAGTATATTATACTTGAACAGTTTATCTTTCTGCCCTCCCAACAGATCTATATTGAAGATGATCTGATGATAAAACAATATCCAGTTTATCTTTAATAGTTTATCTTTCTACCATCCCAACAGATTAGCCTTTGTGCATACCAATGTAGTAAAATACCAGCATCCAAGTAATTAATAATGCTCAGACATACATTGGCAAAAAGAATGTGTGAAAACAGACTACTGATAAGCATATACAATTTTTAAAGGGTCGAATATAAATAAACACGATATATTAAATACAGGGATGCTTTCTTTAACATCTTCAGTTGATAAACCAGCATATTTTACTATTAGTATGTTTTGTTTATTGAGAATTGAGTGAAAACAAACAAATTAAGCAGGCACTAATGCAGTCCTATAGACTACAACTAATTAAAGATTTGTAATATGTACAATATATCCATGCATTGTATACAATGGTACAATTGTCTTGAACTTAATTCGATTTTATCAAGTGGCGATTTTATCAATTAGTAACTAGGCTCAACAATAGCATTCAAATGTTTGGAGCTTAATGACCATTATTAATGTGAGAATGAACTATGAAGTTACTTATCATCATCTACAGAGTACACACATAGAAGCAATTTTGTAGAACATAGAAGCAGATTTGAATATTCAGTCACTAGATACATAGAAGCAGATTTGAATATTCAGTCACTAGATACATAGAAGCAACTAGACATGTGAGATTGTGAGGTTGAGGTGCCTAGTGCGACAAGTCTAAAAGAAGTATTTCCCATGAGGTCTAGAGTTTGAGTACCAACCTTTGCAAGAGTCCAAACATTTTTTATATTTTATTTATGTGACTCACTATACTAGTAGCATAATTTAACGTCTCTATGTAATGCCTCTATTTCCTTAGATATGCAGTAAAGCGCCTCTATAAATGTTGAAAAATAATCTAGAGGCGTTTTAATAAAATGCCTCTTCATCGTAGCGATATGCATAGGAAGGCGCTTATTTGGCATTTTTTATAAACGTCTCTACAATAGTGCAGCGATATGAAAAAAATGCCTCTACCATATTAAGAAAATGCCTATAGACGGGTTTGTGTTGTAGTGACGTGACTCTAACTTGCATATCTGAATATATCTCCAGTTGTTCGACATTGTCTACAAGATGGTAACTGGTTGATATGGGACTGAAACTGCTCAATCGTACTCTCCCTAAAACATATATAGCCTCATAATTCTTGGCTCTTGTTTAGTTTTAGAGAGGCATGCACATGTTTATGCAAATAAAAATAGGAAGCTGCATAGCTTAAATGAACCACGATCACAAGTTTGTTCCAAGAAAAACAAGGTAGGCCCCAACAACAATGGACAAAAATCTACACCAGAAAAGCAAGCAGTGGAAATTTGAGTAAAAAGTAATTTTTAGCTGACTAAACTTTTTAATTTCCAAATGTAAATCACCAACTAATTTTTAATCATTTCATTGGCTATCAGTTTAGCTTATCTACAAGTTTGACAATGAAACCTGATTACATTTCGTGGATGCAACCAATTACAATCCTTAGTATGAGTATGGACATTGTCACAAACATAGCCTCTTCAATTTTCTAGTCAAAGTAGTTTCACCCGTGAGATACCGATGTTGAAAATCGAACAACACATATTAACAATGACTTGTATATGATTTCAGGTCCCTAATTCCGTTCTAGAAAACATGACAACGCATTTGCAACGGCTGGTATTACATGGACCATAATTTAGTACCTAACCAATGTTAGTTTGTCAATCTGACTTGGCATGCTTTCACGGTGTAGCTTTAGCTTGCTGCTTTCGAATTGATTCGGTTTTCAGAAAGATTGTTAGTGATATCAAAAGGTGTTGTGGATTTGAACAAAAAAGTAGCCAAGTTATCTCAGGATCAATGTAGTGTTGCAGAAGTTTTTGGCTGGTAAAAGATTGAGATCAGCTTTGACAAATTATGACAATTGAGAGCAAGATAATTGTAGACCTTAGCATCCTATAATTAGTCAAATATTAGTCACTTCATATCCATCCTTTCGAACTAATTAACCTAATTAGTTTCTTCAGGAAGGTTAATAAACATTTGTCGTTAGCAGATGCGCGATGACATGGATAATCCTTGTGAATTAACAAAAAATATCCTAAACTTTACAAAATGCAACATATTAATTACAATGGTATATACATCCAAGTGATTTGTATATACAAGCAACGTTTCGCACTTTATTAGTTGGCCATGCTACCTTCTGCCCTAACTGAATCTTTGTCCATTATAAAGTGAAACAAATTAATAGACAACTTGTCCATCTGATCATATAAAAAAAATCAGCTTAATTTAGGAGATTGACACTAACATTCGTGTACAATTGTGACTGTTAAACGGTATATTGACCCAGCAAGAGGCTTAAACAGTAAGAACAAACACGTGTGCATGGGAGATCGATGATGTGAGCAGAAGAAATTAGAATGCATGGTCCCATTAATCGATTATTGTTCAAAAGCAGTGAGAGATTTTCCGGCATTGACAGGGACCTGCAACCAATCCCCAGAAGAGATGGGAATGACAAGAAAACGAACTCATCAAAGTACATGCTTTCGTATTTATCCTTAACAAGCTAGCTAAGGTATAAAGTATTGAGTGCCCCAATTAGTTGAGAGATTAGGATGTTTAAGGATTAAGAAATGTTTGTGGGCATGTATATGATTCTTTTCTTTTTTTTGCATAGCTAGGTACAGATTAATTTCTCATCAGTGTGAATTTGTGGACATGCATGTAAGATTGGCTAGCTAGCTCATGCTTCTTAGCAACTGAATCCATTGTTGAATGGGTGATTTTGATCAATCAAATCATGTAACTGTGAGGTTCGAATATATATACATTTGATTTATTATTGTATCTTGTCATCGCTGACCAAACCAGGTCAGCTGCAGTGCAACACAGGTACATCTGAAAACCCATATTCTTTGCATGTCTATATGTACATGCACGTGCGTGTTTAAAATCTATCGATTGATAGTGAAAAAATGAGAGAACAATTTATGGTTTTTTGTCCGTGTGGTTACATTGAATCAAGGATCGATTGTGCGTGTATGGGTAACTTTTTTACAAGTAAAATCGCATGAACTTAAAGCGATCAAGTGGATTATGATCTATGCAATTTTCTTTTCCAAAAAGGATAAAAACACCACTCGTTTTATGTGCAAAAAGAATTATTTTTACCCATTATCATAATTAAGGGTTACAGTTAACCTACCATATTTTACCATGAACCATGCTGATGGTTCGGTGACACAGGAGCTAGCAGCACAATATTTTCGTTTCTCAAATTATTTACTTTATTTGAGTTTTTTTTAACCTGAGCAGTTAATCAGTCGTTAGTTGGTTAGTACTTATATTAGTACTGGCCGGCTAGCATTTCTTGTGAACGGGGACAATACGGGAAAAGGAAATTGCTTGCGTAGATTCTATCACTACCTAGCTATCTTTGACAAAATCTCCCAACTAAGTTTAATGTACTTCTAGAGGGAGCAGTTAATCCTATGGTTAGTAAGTCGTTGCCAGAATCATTTTAATATAAAACATGAACTGTTTGCTCTTGAGGAACAATTCCTCACCTAAATTCTTACTGTTTGTGGTTAACAAACCCTTAATTACTGTGTGGTAAGTTAGTATAGTAACTAAATTGAGACTCGAGAGTTGTGACCAAATCAACCCTAACATGCATAGGAACACATAGAAGCAGATTTGAATATTCAGTCACTTACCCAAAAACTTTCCTCCACCCGCTGCAAACAGTTGTCAAATGGAACCTCTCCTTCAGCGGCGGCGGTATCTTCAGCGGCCTTGTAGTGGCACCATGTCCATGCAGGCTCCCGCCTTCCTCTGTAGGTGACCAAGCCAGGGAAGTGCCATCGAATCAACACGCCAATTATGCCGTTCGGAAGTCTACATTTCTCACCCCCGCCTTCTTCTCGCTATTGCCTGCATATTAGTTTTTTTGAGGTATGCAAGTAAGTGGGCTAAATTAGTGAAAGTGTAAACAGTTACTTACGTGTCGCCAACAGGAACGATAACAGTCTTCTCCTCCTCTCGGGTTGGTCGTCGTGGCAGGTTCGTAGGTCCTCACAACCAAAATTCTTGTGCCTCATGGTGCTCATCCTCCTCACCCTCCGCCTCAGGGTGCTCTTCCTCCTCACCCTCCGCCTCACGGTGCTCATCCTCCACATCATCAGCACACGAGGGCTACGGGGTACAGGAGCCTGATCCACTAGAGGTAGACCCCCCCGCTGCCCCCTCGAGGGGCCGCGGCTGCGCCTCTGCCTCCTCGAGGGGCCGTGGCTACCCCTCTGCCTCCTTGAGTGGCCGTGGCTGCCCCTCTGCCTCCTGGAGGGGCCGCGGCTGCCCCTCTGCCTTCTCTAGTGGCCGCGGCTGCCCCTGTACCTCCTCGAGTAGAAAACAAGCGTCTGCCTCAACTAGAGTATGCTGCCTCTTCGACGGCACTCATTTTTTTGGTGTCCTGAAATGAAATGAAATTAAATAAATCAATTAATATAGCGCAATGAAGTAAGCTCATAGAAAGACGTAATATAGCGTAATCAAGTAAGCTCATAGAAAAATGTAATATAACGTAATCAAGTAAGCTCATACAAAAAATTAAAAACATGCAGCAAATAGATGGAAGACGTACAAGACCATGCTTAGAAGTAGTCGTCTACAATGGGATCCTCCGCAGATGGGCCCTCTAAAAAGTCATCGTCACTATCATGAGGTGTTGATCGACTCAACCTCATCCCCTTCGGTGCCATCAATGTCTAAGCAATTAAGTAGTTCCAAGTCCTCTTGGTTTACAACCTCATCGGCATCGATTTGAATATCATCCATGTGATCGTCCTCTTCCCCAATTATTATTTGAAAAGTCCCTGGTAGCCCATCTTCTTGAAAGAATAGGTCAACACCATTGTTGGTCTCCATTGTTGCATACCTAATGTAATCATCCACTTCGGAGAGGTTGGTAAAGACATACAACATCACAGTCAACCACTCATCCCGCGATAAAACTTTGGGAGTACCACCGCTTGAAGTGTCACCTCTTCCGGTGAAGAGGCTAAGTTGGCAATTATTTTGAGGGATGCCAATATTGTATCGTGAGGTTTGATTGTGCACCGTGCGAACATTGTCAGCAAAGTATATTGATGTGAAATAGGAAATTTCCTCAATTATGTACGCTGCTTCATCACGCGATCGATTTTTTTGCTTTGCCTCGTAGTTCCTTTTGTTCCCTCTCAATTGGATACATCCACCGGTTTTGCACTGGTCCCCCCATCCTAGCTTCATAGGGAAGATGGAGAATCAAATGTTGCATTGGATTGAAGAAACTAGGTGGAAAGATCTTTTCCAACTTGCAAAGCAACACAGGTACTTCACGCTCCATAGTTGACATTACCATGGGATCTATCCCTTTCGCACATAGCTGTCGATAAAGGAAGCTCAACTCCGCCATCACTTGCCAAACACACTCGGGGACGTAGCCACGGATCATCACAGGCAAAAGGCGTTCCATGAATATGTGGTAGTCATGGCTCTTTAGGCCATTAATGCGCATGGTAGCTAAATTCACTCCTCTCCTTAGATTTGCTGCATACCCATCAGGAAACTTTAGGGTCTGAAACCATTCCAAAATCTCCTTCCTCTGAACCCTAGTTAGGCAATAACTAGCTCTTGACTTCTCCCACTTGCCAGTAGCTGGCTTATGGATCATATTCAGAGAGGGCCTGTTGCAAAGCTCCTCCTGATCAAGGCGAGCCTTCACATTGTCCTTCGTCTTGTTTGGAATATCAAAGAATGTGCTAAATATGGCCTCTGCAACATTCTTCTCATTATGCATTACATCTATGTTATGGGGAAGAATGAGCTTATGGAAGTATGGCAGCCGCCACAATCTTGGAATGTGAGTCCAATTGTGCTCCTTGCCATATTTCTAACCCATCACCATCATCAAGAGGCTTCAAAGCATCTAGCCGGCACGAACCTCCTCACTGCCAGACGACGCGGTGGTCCCATCATGACAGCAATATTGGCCCTAAATCCGGTTGTGTCACTTCTGAATTCGCGGTCAATTGGAAGGAATTGACGATGACAATCGAAGAAGAAGTGCTTGCGACCATGCTTTAGCCAACAGCCACGCAACGTCTCCCTACGGATTGGACATGGCATCTTCCCATGTACACACCACCCATGAGAATATCCCCGTCTGTTGGGAAGTCATGCATGGATGTGTGGTACGCGACCGCATGGTGAAGTTCTGCTTCAATGCCCGATCATATGTCACTATGCCTTGTTCCCAAGCATGTAACAATTCATCCACCATGGCTCCATGAATACACTCATATTCTTCCCAGGTATTCGGGACTGTGGATTATCAAGAAAGGAATATGTACTACTCCCCGCATACAAACGCAGGGTGGGAGGTTAAGGGAATGACAAACACAATAGCAATTTGTATGGCGATGACCCCCATACCAAATGGTTTAAACCCATCGTTGCAATTGCAATTGAGCGTCCGAGGCTCATGACAAACTCTACATAGTCTCGGTCAAATTGCTTCCATGCTTCACCATCAGATGGGTGGACCATCTTGTCATTATGGTACCGACGACCATACTTGTACCATACCATTTGTTTGGCAGAAACCTCAGACATGTATAATCGCTGGATTCGTGCACAAATGGTAGATAGCGAAGTATTTTTCTGCCAATAAGAAGCTGCCTCTTCTGACCATCACCGGAGTCAACCTCAACAAATCTAGACTCACCACACTTATCACAGTTATCTTTGTCCACATTCTCATTCCTAAATAGCATGCAATGATTTGGACAAACATCTATCTTCTCATATGGCATATTTAGTGCGCTTATCAATTTCTTGGCCTCATACAAGTTAGCGGGCAGTTTGTGACCATCTAGGAGAAGGGTGCTAAACACGCTTAAGAATGCATCAAAGCAAGCAATGCTTGTGCTGAACTGAGACTTGACAGCAAGTAGTCGTGTGATGGCATCTAGTTGGGACACCTGTGTTTGCCCATGAAGTGGTTGACTCGCTACGGACAACATATCAAAGAAAGCCCTTGTTGCAGGCTCCGGTTCTTCCTCAGCAAGTGGCCCATATGCATGACGCACATCATCTAGCATGTCTTCTATCCTACTCTCATTGTGGCCGCCATCGTCCGTTTCTTCCCTTAGCACATCTGATCTGCTACGTTGTGACTCGCCGTGATAGACCCACACGGTATAGCCTACCCTAAATCCGTACTTGCACAAGTGTGCGATCATTGTTGCCCTCATTTGTGGCCGTGTGTTCGAACAACGAGAAAAAGGGCACAACACACCCCGTCCATTACTCCTAGCAAATGCTCGATCCACAAAATCTGTCGACTTTTCCATCCATTCTTAGCTCTGATCACCCATCGCTCTCGCCCGGTGTACATCCAACTACGATCCTCACCATCCTAGTGTGCAAAACATAATGCATATTTTAATCCAACTTTTATTTATGTCAAAATTACAATTACAGAGCGAGCTAGAAGCTACCCTAGGATGCATGCCCTATATATTTACACTAAAACAGATTGACATGAAGACAATATACATGATCAACGGAGCATAAAAACACTTTCTTTCAATATATATGAATACCATTATTTATTAACACGTTAATGTAGCATTGTAATGACAGCATATCAATCCACCATAAATGGACAACACAAAAGAAAATAAGCAAACTTTATTTCTTTTTCCACTTATCCATTACCTTACAGTACTTCTTGGAGCCGAGGGAGCTGCGGTGGGGAAGATGGCTGCAGCTGTGTGTCGGTGGAGGCAGTCGGTGAGGGGACGCGGTAGCATTGTAGGCAAGTACCCGAAAACAATCAAGCCTCAGCGAACTGTAGTATCTACTGACTAGGGACTGTATTGAAAGCCATGAGCTATATTAGGATAGAATCGGCACTTAAGCATCAAAATTTAGACAAAACAAAAAAATCCTTTAAAATGGACAATATCTATAGCACTGCCACAAATTTTCTGTAGCTTGATAGACTAGTTGACTTCTGTTACGAGAGGAGCACCACCACATATCATATCACATGAAAGGAGAGGAGCACCACCACATATCGATACACACAAACTAATTAAGTTTGCACGGGAATGTGTACGTTGAAAGTGCTCTGAGAACCAATCGTGGTTTCATGTTTGTCCATATTGATATAGCTCAACAAATTGTACGGCAGTGTCATTTTCTAGTACTATACCCATTAATAACCCAAAAGGGGAAGAAAATATCAACTCATGAGTACTTAACTTTCTATCTCTATTCCAATTCCTACTCAAGTGATCTTTTTCCCTAGTAGAAGAGACTGGCCTATTTAGTTCATTCTATACATTAAGTTATAGACAAGTTAGTTATATCCATAGTATCGAAATTTGATTATCTACTCAGGATATATGGTTAACATTGAGCTATTATTCACTGCACATTATCCATTGATCCCTTCAATAGTACTTCCTCCACAATTATTTCTATAAGGCTCCCACATATTTGAAGATTCAAACATTTTTTACCATCAGTGTATACAGGTTTGTAACACGAAAGTGGCATCATGCACAAGCATGCATGCATACTCACTGGCGGGCAGCGGGGAACCCTCCTATGGGTGGGATTTGTTAATCACAGGCAAAAGTCAGGGTTTTTCTCTAATTTCACTCATAGACCTCTATACAATCAGAGTATCCCATACAAGCCTCCACGTTAATGATCCAAGGAGAAAGAGACTACATAATTCCATATACAATAGAACTGGACTTGTCACACAACATGCTTGCAGGAGAGGTACCTTGCAGACTACGGAGGAGGATGACGGCACACACATTTGTCAGTCTTGGGCGTCTGTGAACGAGCATTTAAGACGGCGGAAGAGGCGGGGCGTTGATCTTGGTCTGGCGGCAGACGAGGAGGCCATGGTGTCGGCGTTAGTTGAGATGGGCGAGGCGGTGGGGGGGGTGACGGGTCCGGATCTGAGAGGGAGGTGGAGGGGGGCGGCGGAGGTAGCGGAGGAGGAAGAGGAGGACGGGAGGCGGGCCGATCGCAGGGGTGGGGAGGAGACGAGGGGAGGCGGCGGCGGCCAAGGAGGTGGGGAGGAGACGAGGGGAGGCAGGGCGGGCGGCAAGGACGAGGGGTGTGGTGAGGGCGGAGGCGGAGGAGGCGGCGGAGGACGGGAGGAGCGAGCCGGTCATGGGGAGAGAGCAGCTGGGGGATTAGGGAGAGGGAGCAAAGCGGGGGGGGGGGGGGGGGTTGGGGAGAATGGGGTAGGAGTTAGAAAACGGGCGAAAAAACGGGCGCACGGTGTGGGGAAAAATGGCATGGCCTATTGTTTTAGCTCCCGAGTGTCTGTAACGAACGACACTTGGGAAATCATTTTTCCCCTGTCGACGATCGAATCACCAATCTTATGAAAATAAAAAGAGGAAAATGACGTGGAGTATCCTGGAAGAGAATGGGGGCTGCTCTTTATTAATATGAACTGGGATTACAAGACTTGACTAGGGACTATCTCCAATTACACTGAATGTATTGAATACTACTACTTTGGCTTCTGTGTTGCCTTCTGTTGTTCGCTGTTGTGTGTGCGTGTCTCCTCGTCTTCTGCGTTCCATCATTAAATAACTCCTGAAGATGTGGCAATTACTCCTGGAGAAGACGTCCCTGATGAAACGTTACAACTGGTCGGAGGTTTAAGGTAGTTAACAATGTGCTAACTGCCTTGCGGTTAAGTATTTGTGAGACTCTTAACCGTAAGGTGGTTTATCGTCAGTGTCTTGTATATCATCATATGGTATGGAACGTTTCGCACGTGTTCCATTCATCATACGGTTAATGGTGCCTATTCATAGCATTTCCGAGCAGCTACCTGGTCGAAACCTAGTCCGACCAGGGTACCCATCGTGTAACCTCTAGAATCCTTACGACCAGTGAGGTCGTTAGCCTTAGGGGTTACGACCATGAAGACATATGGTCTTTTTATGTATTTTAAATTAATACATAGAGGTTTTAATCCTCGTCAGCTAGCCCCCGAACTTTAAATGAACAGGTCGTGTGAACGCCTTCTTCCGATGAATTTGTATCGGGCAGACCCCCATTTAATGTCGTGACATCCGAGGTGGTTTGTGTTCATTTTAAAGTTGAGAACTTGCCTTGGGAACTGAAGAGTTTCTCTGTCCGTTGGGCGAAAAAGAAGCTTTTTGCCGTTCAGACTTTTATGGATAACCTCCGATCGTAATTTTAAAGACCCGAGGCTATAAAATCCCCATCGCTAGACCTTTTGGATTCTTTATACTTCCAAATCCCCTTTCGATCTCTTTTACCAAGACAAAAATCTTCGTCCTTCTTTTCTTGTTCTTGACCACAAAATCTCCTACTGAACTCTACTCATCCTTGAGGATTTTCATCATGTCTGAGCAAATCACAAAGTGGTCAGCCTTCGGATTTAAGCAAGAAAAAGCTTGAGTCTTTGGAGAAGATTGGGATGCTTAGGACAAGAATTTGATCAGATGGAGATCGGCATTTGGAGAGCATTTCCCAAGTCGCGAAGATGAGGAAATTCCTGTTTTCCTCGCCTACATCGAATGTGGGCTGAGATTGCTAGTACACAAATTCCTTCTCCGTGTTCTTGAGTTCTACGAGGTGGAATTGGTGAATTTGGCTCCAAATTCCATCGCCAACATCAACATCTTCACATATTTGTGTGAAACATACCTAGGGGTGCCTCCGAGTTTGAGACTCTTCAGGTATTTCTATCAAATGGTAATGGGGAAAACCACGGATACTCCCGGGGAATGTACATTGCGTCTTCACGACGGGAAGACCAATGAGTACATTCATATGTACTCGAAGTCCTCGTGGTCGTCATGGAAGAAGAACTGGTTTTATATGACGGTTACGAGGGATGATGGCCTCTACTTCACCGGGATGAGAGCAAACGAAAATCCCAAATGGAGAAAGACCGTGGAGAAGACAGGAGTGGTCGGACGATAGGTGGATGCCATCTACGACCTGCGAGTCAAGGGCTTGACCTCTTGGCATGTGGTGAGAGATTTCACTAAGCGCCAGATTAGTCCACTGAAGCTTCGGACTCACTCCCTGATTTGGTCCATTGGTCGTGATGAAGCTATCCCAGGAGGTGGTAAGTCTTTGAGATAAACTCCGACCAGTATTTTGATTTGATTAATGTACTACCTTAAAACCTGTTCATGTGTTATTTTCTCTCTTCTTTTAAAGCTCTTTCCCCTGAGGAAATTAGAGAAAGGATCAGGCTGATCTGCGCAAGGGAGCCTGGAGAAAAGGCTGGATTCCCTAAGATCTTGGCCATAGTTCCTGCTGAAGAGAGAGCAACAAGGCTTAAGGTAAATAGTCAAAAATCTCTTTTATCATGCATATATATATATTCTCCGATCAAATTTTTGATCATGCTCTATTTTTGTAGCTGGTCGGGTTGCGAATCATACAAACTGGTGAGGCTAAACATCCCACCGTTGTTCCAACCGATTCGTGCCCAGATGCACTAGAAGAGGATGAATTTCGAGGTAATTTCATAAGAATATTTCATAAGAATATATATATATATATATATATATATATATATATATATATATATGTATGTATGTATATATATATATATAACTACCACTACTACAAAAAGGCTAATATGGGCGCCTCATCACAGACGGTTGACCAAAACCGTCGGTATTATATTCAATCACGAGGCGGTTTTGGTTTAGAGGCGTGCAGGCATCTGCCGCGCTAAAAACCGTCGTGAAGAGGCAATATCACGAGCGGTTCATGTTGAAGACCGTCAGTGAAGTATCACAGAGCGGTTCTTGTTCGTAACCGCTCGTGATATTAATCGATATCACAGCGGTTTTAAACACAACCGTCAGTGGCGTATCACGCAGTTACGAACTGAACCGTCTGTGATATTAATTAGTATCCGAGCGGTTCTTAACAATAACCGCTCGTGATAATATCGCTCGGCGTGAGTTTCTTCATCGCCGATGCGCTCGTTTCGCCGCCAATCCGCTTCGGCTCCCGATCGTCTCTTCATCGCATCGATCCGCTTCGGCTCCCGTCGTCTCTTAAATCTCACGCCCGAATTTATTCCTTGTTTTATAAAAAGGATCATCCGCCATCCAAGATGATCATCCCCACATACTTATAAAATAAAGCGAAATGGTCGCCTCTTCCTTGTCGCCGCATCGATGGCCTTCTGGCGCCTTGTCTGAGCATCATCTCTCGGTGCACGTTGAAGCCGTCTTTGCGGAAGAACTTTGTTTGATCAACGGTGTCTTCACTCCTCTGCCGGCGGAGAATTTGCGGAGCGGTGACGCCACCTTCCGCCGCCTTGACATCCTCCTCCGCCGTGTCTTAGGGTGATCTCGCACTTTCGGCGAGTTCTGGCGTCATCGTCGTAGTCCTCCAAAAGACGCGCACGCCTCTGGAGGCTTGCCGTCACTTGGACTGTGGAAATCGAGGCGGCGGCGCATCGAGTCGACGGTGCCGAGACCCTCAAGCAAGGGAAGAGAGCCTATGGGCTCAATTCTTCTTGGTTCAATAGTCCGAGGTCTTGGGAGACACTTTCGAATGGCGTCAGCGGGTGGGCGATTTGAGCTTCGTTCACGATGATCGAGAACCGTCCGATCCGACACCGCCGCTTATGAAGTATTGCGAGATGGAGATAGCGACCTACCTTCGCCACTAGAAAAACCTTGTTTAATTATAGGTTTCGCTTTTTAATATAAACATGTAATTTCTTCATGTCATGTAAGTGTATATATATACTTGAGAAAAAACCATTTCACGAGCGGTTCCATTATGGAAATGCTCGTGATATAGGACATATCACAGACGGCTCTATTATGGAACCGCTCGTGATATATCCCATATCCTGCACGGCTCTATTATGGAACCGTCGTGATATATCCCATATCACTGACGGCTCTATTATGGAACCATCGTGATATTCCCATATCATCGCGGTTCTATTATGGAACCGTCGGTGATAATTATCACGAGCGATTCCATAATAGAACCGTCTCGATAAGTCTCTTTATAAGTAGGAGCTAGCCCACTTGCCGCTAGGGTTTGCGCTCTAACTCGTCACTCCCAGCCGCCTTACTCTCGTCCGTTCCCTCCCGTCGCGCCGACGCCGCCATTCTTCCGTTGCCGACGGTTGGAGCATCTGGTGACACTTTGCAAAAGACACTCAGACGATAAGAGTGTCTTTTGCGGCGTCACCGCAGCTCTAACTAAGGTGACGCCCAAACTCGTCACACCCCGGCTCTGCTAGGGTTTGCGCCCGCCCTAACTCCGTTCCTCCCCACTCGACGCCGCCGCCGACCTGCCGCCGACGCCGCTCGACCCTGTTGCGCCCTGCTAGGGCCCTGGCCGGGCTTTGCTTTCCCCATCCTCCCTCTGTTCTCCTCTAGATCTGTTAGCTTAATGTCTTTTGTTGAGTTTGATTTTTATGCATGAACCTTAAGTTGTGTCATGATGTTTGTGTGATTTATGCAAGGTAAAGGAAATGGATGAGGGTTGTCTTTGGTGGTGGGGTCGCCACCGTGGTTCTTGTTGTACTAAGGTCCATCTCTGTCTCTACCCCCCTTGCTCTGTGATGAAAATGGCTAGCTAGTGCTCTGCGATGGATGCCAAGGGCTACTACTTGTGTGGTGGGTTTGTGTCGAGACCCAAAATTAAGGTTCGGGACCCTCTGTGTTTAAAGCACTAGCCCAGGATCGTGCTAGTACACACAGTGTCAACAAAGATGGCAATCGATCCATACAAGCGAATAATAACATAAGCGATTAACTTTGATTAACAAATAATGGTTTTGACCTTAAGGTCGAGTTTACAACTATTGAGCCACGCAGGCTAACATAGGAAATAAGCGGCAATGAAACATAAGCGGTAGTGGCACCCCATCGGTTCGCCACAGCAACCGGGATCAAGACCTCACGATCGAGGCACCTTCGATGTACTCGTCCTCGAATCTTTGGTGAAGACTCCTCCTCTGCTTGATTCGTCAAAACAAGCGTGAGTACACACCGTACTATAAGCCACACCACGAGATGCAAAATATATATATCTTTGGCTTTTTACAAAGGAAGGCATTCTGTGGCTCTTTTGCATAAATGCAACTTTTGCAATTAAATACAATTAATAGATTAAAGGCAGTAAAACAAATAGACGATAATAACTTTAACAAGTTATTTCACAAAGACACACACTGACCTAAAAGTTATTCACATAGCTAGATGATTTAATCACATAGCTCCCTTCCCACACAGCTTTTATGAAGATCTACCCCTAGTGTCAAATCCCGAGCATTGTCCATGATCATGACGCTGCTATTCGAATAGATTAAGTTACACTCTGCAGAGTTTGTACACTTTACCCACAAGATACAATTAGTGTAGCTAACACTAATCATAACAAAGCATTTCAGATACCTTATCCTACTATGCTAGGCCCGTCTCAAAACAGGCATGTGGTCGCACAGAAGCTTCAGTTCAATAGAGCACATGGTGAGGTCCTTAATTGACCAAGGCAAGACTTCCACAAGCTAACCAAACCACATAGACACACAGATCATTATAATTCACACAGTCCACACAGTTCACACAGTCCACCCTTTCACACAGTATCCACCCCTTGCCTCAGTCCAAAATCTTTTACCACCCCGGTTGATTTAAGTGCAACATATGCTACAAAGACACATAGTGCACACAGTTTGTTCACATTAGTTTCATATTCACTTAGTCAATTTATAACAAAGAATATACATGACCGGTGAGTCGTAGCATGGCTAAGCAATCTAATATAACTAACCAACCCACGTTGGTGCTACAATATTACCAACTAATTATCAACTAGGGTGACAAGGAATCAAGGCTTAACAATTACACAAGGGAGGCATATCAATTTGGAATTAACTCGCACCCAAAAGCTTTTAAATAAATACTTGAATTAAGATGCGATAATTTGAATTAAAATACTTTTATAAAACTGGGAAGCAAAATGGTCAAGGGCATAGCTTGCCTTGAAAAGGATCTAGGAATTGATCTTGGTCTTGGAAAGGTCCTTCTTCTTCAACTCTTCCAAAGAAATCGAAGTCTACTCATAAACGACACAAACAAACAAAACTAAATAAAAACCAGAAGCAAATAACTCCAATAAAATAATTAAAAATCTCCAATAGATAGATCTGGATTTTAGACGAATTTAGAAATTTGAATGGATGGATTTGGAGTTAGGATTCAATTATTATGAATTTTACAAATTTTAACCTAAATTTGGAAATTAAATAAATTCTAAATTCTAAAACTAAACTGAACTCCAAATTACATAATTATATGTTATTTAATTAGACAATAATTTTCTAAGATTTTAGCAATTTAAATCATCCAATTTGGATTTGGGATTCAAAAGATATGAATTTTACAAGTTTTAACCTATCTCTTGAATTTTAAATGAATTTTTAAATTTAAACAAAAGTCAAATTTAAATAATTTTGATTTGATTAGCTAGATCTAAATTTTATATGAATTTAGAAATTTGAAACACCCAATTTGGAGTTTGGATGCAAAAGTTATGAATTTTACAAATTTAAACCTAAATCATTATTTAACAATTTCCGAATTATTTTTCTAAAGGAAATTCTAATTATTGCATAAGGTGGCGTCGTGAAGGATTTTCCGGAAAATAAATGAATTAAAAATTAATCGACATGTGGGACCCACATGTCGGTGACCCGACTCCTGAGACCGGGTCACCGAGCCTTGAATCTGAGGCGGGGTGGAGTGCCACAAAGCACACGCGGCGCGACACGCCTGCCGACGCTGGCGCCACATGGGTCGACACGCAGCAAGCGGGCCGAGCCGACGCCGCGTGGATTTGCAGAGATGGCGGCAAGACGGAACCAAGGGTCCCGTGAGCAGCGGTGACGGCGATGAGTGGTCTTGGGAGGTAGCCTAGGTTTTTGCGAACCTAGGGGTGCACTTCTGAGTGGTGGGGGTTGATTGGCGGCGTGGCGAGGTTTTAGCGGAGGAGGAGGTACAGGCTCGACGGCGACAAGGCTCAAGGGTCTCTGGCGAAACCAGCGAGCACCGGCACGGCGTCACTGGCGAATCAACGGTGGCGTCGGCAGCGACTCGAGGCGACAGAGGCGGCGCAATTCAAAAATCGACCGGCGAGGAACTCTAAAAGCTCGATTCGGCGGCTTTGGGACTCGAGAGGAGGTGTGGGTTGGGGTTGGAGTTGAGGGCGACGCGATCCCGGGTGGCTTTATAGAGGTCGAGAGCTCGAGGCGGCGTGGCGACATGGAGGTCTTGGCGGCGCGATTGCGGGGCGTGGGCGCAAGCCGCGAGAGATGAGGGGGTGAGGTGTGGCGGTGTGGTCGTGGGGTGTCGTGGCGCGACGTCACGCGGGAGGACGCGGGCGGTTCGAGGCGTCCGTTAGCGAGGTTCTCCCGCGAGCTCTGGCGAGGCTTGAGGGCGGCGCTTGGAGAAGAACGCGGCGCGAAGAAGGCTCAAACAAAGCGGGCCCTTTGGCGAGAGAGCGACATGACAGACGCTGTCTCAAGGCTTTGTGTGAAATTGGGCCATGGACAGGCCTCACATGAAAGAGAATTGGGCTGAAAAGATTCGCCCAAAGAGGATTTTGAATTTAGATACATTTTCTTTTTAGAAAATATCGAGAATTCAAATAAGCAATGAAAAATAGCAAATAAACTTGGAAAAATTCCAGAAAATATATCCAAGCTCATAGAATCCAAATAAAATAGTTTTGACTATTGTTCATGTTGACTTTAGTCATATTAAATTGTTTTGTTACTCAAAGTCCAATATTAAGCTTTTAAATTAAATTCAAACAAATCTAAATGGTGAATTTTCTCCCTACTAACTATTCAAAGGATTTTTAAAGTTCTGAAAATTGGGATGTTACAAACCTCCCCCCCTTAAAGGAATCTCGTCCCCGAGATTCAGGCTAGCTGGAGAAAAGGCTAGGGAACTCGGCTTTCAACTCTTCTTCACGCTCCCACGTTGCTTCACCTTCTGAGTGGTGGCTCCACTGCACTTTGCAAAAATGAACTGTCTTGCTTCTGGTCCGACATTCTGCGACATCCAGAATCTTGACCGGCTGTTCTTTGTAGGTGAGGTCTTCTTTTAGTTCAATTGACTCCAACGGTGCTTGTTCTTCGGCACCCTAAGACACTTCTTCAAGCGAGAGGCGTGAAAGACATCGTGTACTTCGCTAGCGCATCGTGGCGGCTCTAAGCGATAAGCCACTTCTCCACGGCGTTCCAAAATCTTGAGCGGACCAACATACCGAGGGGCAAGTTTCCTTTGGCATGGAACCTTTTCACACCTCTCGAGGGCGTAACTCGGAGATACACAAAATCTTACGGCTCAAAAGCGAGATCACGACGACGATTGTCGGCATAACTCTTCTGCCTCGACTGAGCTATCTTTAGCCTCTCTCTGATCATGGACACTTGCTCTTGACTTCTTGAATAATATCTGGACCAAAGATGCGTTAATTTGCTTCGACCCGAGTTCAACGGGTTCTACAGTTCGACCATACAAAGCTTCAAGCGGTGACATTTGCAAACGGCTTGATAACTGTTGTTGTACGAGAATTTCGCATATGGTAAACTCTTATCCCAACGGTAGCATTTGCTAGCGCACGTGCTCTCGGCATATCCTCCAATATTTGATTAACCCTTCGATCTGTCCATCTGTTTGGGGATGATCGCGATCTTGAAATTCAGTGAGTCCCTAGGGCCTCATGTAAACTCTGCCAAAATCGGAGGTGAATTGAGATCCTCGATCGACACTATCTTCTTAGGCACACCATGCAAACCGACAATCTTCGACATGTACAGCTCGCTAGACGATCTCTGAATAAGTGGTTTTGGTGGTAAGAAATGGGCAACTTTAGTCAAGCGATCCACTATTACCCAAATCGAATCGTAACCCGATTGAGTCTTGGGTAGACCGGTAATGAAATCCATTAGATTTCTTCCCACTTCCACTCTGGAATCTGCAAGGGTTGCAATGAGACTGCTGGCCTCGATATTCTCGCTTTAACTTTCGACACACATCGCACAAGGCAACGAACTTCGACGCGTCCTTTTCAAATTCGCCACCAAAACTTATTCTTAACATCTGATACATCTTAGTACTACTAGGGTGAATCGAATACTTTGAGTCATGGGCCTCCTTCAGATTAGTTGCCTCAATCCATCAATATCTGGAGCATAAATCGTCCATTGATCCACAAGATATCTCGATCATCCTTTGTGAAGTCCTTGAACTTCCTTCATCATCTTCTTCTTGATGTCGGAGAACTATGAGTCTTTCTACCGAGCCATGAATCTGCTTCTCCAAAGTAGATCGCACTTCCAAGTTTGCTCTGAATCCTTCAGATACTACTTCTAGCCCGACTTCTAGAATTCCTCTTGAAGTTACGAACAAGGCTCTTTCACTCCCAAAGCATTGCGGTGGCTCTTACGGCTCAAAGCATCTCAAGAACGACATTGGCTTTACCGGGATGGTAATGGATTCCAAGATTATAATCCTTTATCAACTCTAGCCATCTCTCTCATCTCATATTCAGAGATCGATCGAGTGAAAATATATTTCGTGCTCTTATGATCTGTGTATACCTCACAGCGATTCGGATGAGGTAATGACGTAAATTTTCAAAGCATGCACTCGGCAGACTAATTCCGAGATCATGGGTAGGGTAATTTTCTTCATGAGGCCTCAACTGCCTTGACGCATAAGCGACAACTCTTCCTTCTTGCATCAGGACACATCCTAATCCTTGACGCGAAGCATCACAATAGATATCAAAATCCTTGCGAATATCTGGCGAGAATCAAGATCGGAAATTGAAGTCAAACGCTTCTTCAATTCTTGAAAACTTTCTTCACAAGCTGGGGTCCAGGTAAACTTTTTCTCTTTCTCCAACAATTGCGTAAGAGGTTTAGCAATTGATGAAAATCCTTCAATGAAACGGCGATAATATCCTACTAATCCCAAGATCGCGAACTGAGTAGCGGTCTTGGGTTGTTCTAATGTCTGACTTTAACTTTATGGGGTCAATCTGCTACTCTGCAATTGCCATTACATGACCAAGAAAATCCACTTCCTTTTTCCAAAAATCGCACTTGCTAAACTTAGCATACAACCGATGCTCCACGAGCTTCCTAGAATTAATCTCAAATGTTCAAAGATGCTCTTCTTCCGACTTGGAGTAAACCAAAATATCATCGATGAATCGACTACAAACTTGTCCAGTACTCCATGAATACCTTATTCATCATGTTCATGAAATAGGCAGGGCATTAGTCGGACCAAAGGACATGACTAGGAACTCATAATGTCCATACCGCGTTGAAAGCGGTTTTAGGTATATCCTTAGGACAGATCTTCAATCGATGATAACCCGATCGCAGATCAATCTTGAGAACACTCGGCCCCTTCATCGATCAAGCAGATCATCTATCCGAGGCAATGGGTACTTATTCTTGATGGTGACTTCATTGAGAGATCGGTAGTCGATGCACATTCTCATGCTTCCATCCTTCTTTTTGACGAACAAAACTGGCGCTCCCCATGGTGACGAACTAGGCCTCACAAAGCCTTTCTCTAAAAGTTCTTCTATCTGTTTCTTCATCTCCACTAACTCATCCGCTGGCATCCGATACGGTCTCTTCGAGATGGGTGTTGTTCCCGGCACTAGATCGATGACAAACTCGATGTCACGATCCGGTGGCATTCCTGGTAATTCTTCTGGGAACACATCTGGATATTCCTTGACGACTGGCACATCTTCCAACGCGACGGTCTTCAGGCTATTGACTATCAAATGCCCATTACGCACTGAGGTGGCTAGGAACTCCACTTTGTTTCCTTTGGTATCCTCGATTATAACGGCTCTTGACCACAATCAAAGACGGCTTTGTGCTTGGTTAACCAATCCATGCCAAGGATGACATCTATGGTTTGGGTGTCTAGAATAATTAGGTTAGCTAGAAACTCAACTCCAACTATGAGTAACTTAGCCCCTAAACAACCCACATTAGAACTTAGCTCTGCTCCAGGCGACTGGACTAATAGAGTTAAGCTTAAGAGGCATAACTTCCAACTTATTCTTAGTTGCAAAAACTCCGAAACAAACGAATCTGAAGCTCGAGAATCAAAGCGAGTAAGGCAGTCTTGAATTTACTAGGAACTTACCTAGTACAACGCCCGGTGCTTCTGGGCTCCTTCAGAGTGGCGTGATTAACACGACCTCGACCATCGACCGAGGCGTTCCTCCTGGTTGGCTGGTTCCCTGAGAAACTCCTTGGTTATTCTGCACTGGGGTCTTGGCAGGTGTTGCTCCAAGGTTGAAGCGAACTGGGGTGATAGTTCCCTTCTGAGGACACTGATTAGCAAAATGCCCTGGCTGACGGCAATTGTAACACACTCTTGGTTCATTCTGCCGGTTGTTGTTGTTCATGGCTCGTGCATCGGTTCATCATGGTGTACATCATCTGCGTCTGTCTTTGCCATGAAAGCTCCAAAGTTCTCGCAAGTCCGGGGTGGTGCTTGGGGTGGCACTTGTTCCCAGGGTTTGCTCATTGCCTTCGATCCTTGGGCTCCGGATCCACTTGCGGTGGCATTAGTAGTCCGAACCATCTGGTGAGGTTCCATAGGTTAGATAAGGTAGAGAGCACGAGGTGAGTTAAGAACTAGACAGGGGATAGATTAAACCCAACAAACACTGCTCAAGAAACTTGAATGAAATAATCTTCATTAATAGCTTAATAGCATGGTGCAACAAATGCCTAAGGGCCTTTGCGGCTCATGCTTGCACACTGAGAAAATAAGCGAACCTAAGCACACAAGCTACCGCCTAAAGGCGACTCAAAAGGAAAAGCGGCTAAACTCGACTAAACTGGAACTTAAGCAGACTACTCGAGAAAGCCTCCAAAACCACGGCGACGCTCCCTTTGGTGTAGACCACGAAGTGGTGGCATACTCATGAATGGGTTCGATGTTCGGATGGGCGCAGCAGAGTAGGTGTCTTTGGTGCAGTGTGGTAGCTCCTCTGTTTGTCTGCAGCTCTTTGGATCCTCTGGAATCTCCTCTGGATCCTCTTCAACTTCTTTCGGATCTTCCTCTTGATCATCTTGATCTCATGTTGACCGTAGAGAGCTTGCTCTAAGACGGCGATCCTTTCTCGGCTTCTTCCCAGTTCGATAGGCGCACCTCAACTCGGTGGCGGCCATCTCCGGCGACTCCTCTGGCGGTGTGAACCGTGCAAGATGCACCACGTGGCATTGCCTTCCCGTTGGTAGGCGGAAAGTGCGCAGAATAGCTCCCCTGGCGGCTACGGGATGGTAGCGGAAGGCGGTGTTCGCAGTTCTTCGCGTAGATGTGGCGAACTCGAAGCATGGCCAAGCGTGACGACTCCTGGATTCCTTGCGTGAAGGTGATCCTCCTAACTAAAACGTCCAAGGGCTGGCTACCTCTGGTGTTCCTCCGAGCGTAAACCGTCAGGCGGCAGACCACACCTCGATCTCGTCCATTGACTATGTACTCGCTGCCACGGTACATCGGGCAGTCGAACCCTCCAAGTGTCTGCAGCAGCTTCCACAGCTCTGCGGCAAGTCCTCGTTGCGATCTCCGAAGGTCTGAAGGTAAGGCATCTGCCAAGAAAGACAAGAGGTAAGAACCACGATAAAACAGCGGGGAGAGGAAAGAAATTATAGCAATAGATGAGTCAAGAGAGATATGAGAGGAGTTAAGCAATTCATTAATCTTGTAAGTTAATTTTCTTTTAGAAAATAATTTGGACACTCTAAAGGCGGCCGATCTAACTAAGGTCAAGACCTACGATCAAGATGGCTCGATACCACTTTTGTCGAGACCCAAAATTAAGGTTCGGGACCCTCGTGTTTAAAGCACTAGCCGAGATCGTGCTAGTGCACAGTGTCAACAAAGATGGCAATCGATCCATACAAGCGAATAATAACATAAGCGATTAACTTTGATTAACAAATAATGGTTTTGACCTTAAGGTCGAGTTTACAACTATTGAGCCACGAGGGCTAACATAGGAAATAAGCGGCAATGAAACATAAGCGGTAGTGGCACCCCATCGGTTCGCCTCGCAACCGATGGGATCAAGACCTCACGATCAGCACCTTCGATGTACTCGTCCTCGAATCTTTGGTGAAGACTCCTCCTCCGCTTGATTCGTCAAAACAAGCGTGAGTACACGTACTATAAGCCACACCACGAGATGCAAAATATATATATATATCTTTGGCTTTTTACAAAGGAAGGCATTACGTGGCTCTTTTGCATAAATGCAACTTTTGCAATTAAATACAATTAATAGATTAAAGACAGTAAAACAAATAGACGATAATAACTTTAACAAGTTATTTCACAAAGACACACACACGACCTAACAAAGTTATTCACATAGCTAGATGATTTAATCACATAGCTCCTTCCCACACAGATTTTATGAAGATCTACCCCTAGTGTCAAATCCCGAGCATTGTCCATGATCATGACGCCGCTATTCAATAGATTAAGTTACACTCTGCAGAGTTTGTACACTTTACCCATAAGATACAATTAGTGTAGCTAACACTAATCATAACAAAGCATTTCAGATACCTTATCCTACTATGCTAGGCCCGTCTCAAACAGGCATGTGGTAAATGCAGAAGCTCGGTTCAATAGAGCACATGGTGAGGTCCTTAATTGACCAAGGCAAGACTTCCACAAGCTAACCAAACCACATAGACACACAGATCATTATAATTCACACAGTCCACACAGTTCACACATCCACCCTTTCACAGTATCCACCCTTGCCTCGGTCCAAAATCTTTTACCACCGGTTGATTTAAGTGCAACATATGCCACAAAGACACATAGTGCACAGTTTGTTCACATTATTTCATATTCACTTAGTCAATTTATAACAAAGGTATACATGACCAAAGTGAGTCGTAGCATGGCTAAGCAATCTAATACGCAACTAACCAACCCACGTTGGTGCTACAATATTACCAACTAATTATCAACTAGGGTGACAAGGAATCAAGGCTTAACAATTACACAAGGAGGCATATCAATTTGGAATTAACTATCGCACCCAAAAGCTTTTAAATAAATACTTGAATTAAGATGCGATAATTTGAATTAAAATACTTTTATAAAACTGGGAAGCAAAATGGTCAAGGGCATAGCTTGCCTTGAAAAGGATCTAGGAATTGATCTTGGTCTTGGAAAGGTCCTTCTTCTTCAACTCTTCCAAAGAAATAAAGTCTACTCGCAAACGACACAAACAAACAAAACTAAATAAAAACCAGAAGCAAATAACTCCAATAAAATAATTAAAAATCTCCAATAGATAGATCTAGATTTTAGACGAATTTAGAAATTTGAATGGATGGATTTGGAGTTAGGATTCAATTATTATGAATTTTACAAATTTTAACCTAAATTTGGAAATTAAATAAATTCTAAATTCTAAAACTAAACTGAACTCCAAATTACATAATTATATGTTATTTAATTAGACAATAATTTTCTAAGATTTTAGCAATTTAAATCATCCAATTTGGATTTGGGATTCAAAAGATATGAATTTTACAAGTTTTAACCTATCTCTTGAATTTTAAATGAATTTTAAATTTAAAAAAGTCAAATTTAAATAATTTTGATTTGATTAGCTAGATCTAAATTTTATATGAATTTAGAAATTTGAAACACCCAATTTGGAGTTTGGATGCAAAAGTTATGAATTTTACAAATTTAAACCTAAATCGTTATTTAACAATTTCTTGAATTATTTTTCTAAAGGAAATTCTAATTATTATGCAAGGTGGCGTCGTGAAGGATTTTCCGGAAAATAAATGAATTAAAGAATTAATCGACATGTGGGACCCACATGTCATTGATTTTACTCCTGATGAGACCTGGGTCTCTACCGAGCCTTGAATCTGAGGCGGATCGCCATTGGCGCACACGTGGCGCTGACACGCGGCGACGTGGGCGCCACATGGGTCGACACGCAAGCACGGGTCGACACGACGCCGACGTGGACGGCGGCGGTGGCGGTACAAGACGGAACCAAGGGTCCCGTGAGCAGCGGTAGCGATGAGTGAGTGGTATCGAGGTAGCCTGTGTTTTGCGAACCTAGGGGTGCACTTACGAGTGGTGGGGTTGATTGAGTGGGCGGTGGCGCAGGTTTTGGCGGAGGAGAGGTACGGCTCGACGGCGGCAGCCCGAGGGTCTCTCTGGCGAAGGCGAAGCGAGCACCGGCCCAAGCGCCACGGCGAATCAACGGTGGCGTCGGCGACGACTCGGGGCGGCAGAGGCGCAATTCCAAGAAATCGACCGCGGCGAGAAATCTAAAAAGCTCGATTGCGGCGGTCTTTGGGACTCGAGAGGAGGTGTGGGTTGGGGTTGGAGTTGCGGAGGCGACGCGATCCCGGGTGGCTTTATAGAGGTCGAGGAGCTCGAGGCGTGGCGACGTGGAGGTCGTGGCGGCGGCGATTGCGGGACGATGGCGCAACCGCCGCGAGAGAGGGGTCGCGAGGTGTGGCGGTGTGGTGAAGTGGGGTGTCGTGGCGCGCGTAAGTGAGGACGCGGGCGGTTCGAGGCGTCCGTTAGCGAGGTTCTCCCGCGAGCTCGAGGCGGTTCTTGGCGGCGCTACTGGAGAAGAACGCGGCGAAGACGAAGGCTCCGACAAGGCGGGCCCACTGGCGAGGCGCGAAAGCCACAGACAGCGTCTGTGGCCGGGCGAAGGCTGAATTGGGCCATGGACGGCCTCACATGAAAGAGAATTAAATTTGAAAAGATTTGGCCCAAAGAGGATTTGTGAATTTAGATACATTTTCTTTTTTAGAAAATACTGAGAATTCAAATAAGCAATGAAAAATAGCAAATAAACTTGGAAAAATTCTAGAAAATATATCCAAGCTCATAGAATCCAAATAAAATAGTTTTGACTATTGTTCATGTTGACTTTAGTCATATTAAATTGTTTTGTTACTCAAAGTCCAATATTAAGCTTTTAAATTAAATTCAAACAAATCTAAATGGTGAATTTTCTCCCTACTAACTATTCAAAGGATTTTTAAAGTTCTGAAAATTGGGATGTTACAGTTTGGACACCCTTGGTCTTGTTCTCTTGCTGATGAACTGCTCAATGATGTTAATAGTCTTATGCTGAAATTGAATTGATAATTAGTTCATATTAATAGTCGTCTTGCTCTGTGATGTAATGATGTAAATAGTCTTATGCTGAAATTGAATTGATAATTAGTTCATATTAATAGTCCTCTTCTTTGTGTGATGTAATGATGTCAATAGTCTTATCTGAAATTGAATTGATAATTAGTTCATATTAATAGTCCCCTTGCTCTGTGATGTAATGGTGTCAATAGTCTTATGCTGAAATTGAATTGATAATTAGTTCATATTAATAGTCCCCTTGTTCATGCCGGGTCAAGTTCTCCTACCTCTTCCGCACTGTGTCGTCCTACCATTCCATTCATAATCTCTTCTCTATAAAGTCTCCAGCGGTGGCTACTTGTGCCATTAAAACCGGCATCATATATATATTATATATATATTATTAAATGATCCTCGACCACTTTTGGGGGTCGTCACATGACATGAGAAGAATGAGGCGGTATCCTGAGCAATCTCATTGAGCCCTTGTAAGTTTAAAAAGTATGGATACAAAAGAAGCGGTCGGACATCCAATTACGGATTGGGCGTCGCTATGTTCGAAAGTGGCGTTGATCTTAACTTCTCGGTAAGGAAGTGGCATCATGTATTAGCAACCAACAATTCTTGAGCATGTAATTGTCTTTAAAGCCAACAAGAACACCAAGCAACAAGTTGAGAATTCTTTTGAAATATGAGAATGGTTTCTTAGTGTTCTTGTTGGGTTTAAAGACTATTACATACTCAAGAATGGATAGTTGCTAATATATGATGCCACTTCCCACGGAGTACTCACAAGATCAACGACACTTTCGAACATAGCGACGCCCAATCTGTAATTGGATGTCCTAACGCCTCCTTGCATCCATACTTTTTGAATTTGCATGGGCTCAATGAGGTTGCCCGTGGCTACCGCCTCATCCTTCTCATGTCATGTGGACGATCCCCAAAGTGGCCGAGAGACTACGTAACAATATATATGTAATATATATATGATGCCGATTTAATGGTACAAGCGTACCAACGCTGGGCCTTTATAGAGAAAAGTCATCACAGACGGTTCAAAGCCACAAACAAATGCGTGATATGTGCTTATCACAAACGGTTTGTGGATGAAACCATCGTGATATGTGCTTATCACGAGCGGTTTGTGGATGAAACCGCTCGTGATATGTGCTTATCACGCACGGTTTGTGGTTGGAACCGCTCGTGATATGTGCTATCACGCAGCGGTTTGTGGATGAAACCGCTCGTGATATTATTATCATGACGGTTTGAACCACAAACCGTGCGTGAAAGTATACATCACGAGCGGTTCAAATCATGCTCGTGATGACCTCATGTCATCATCGACCCATAAACTCGACGGCTCACGAAACCGCTCGTGATGACGTTGGAACCGTCTGTGAAAGCCTTTTTCGTAGTAGTGTACGGAGGTTGCCAACCCCAGACCGGTTGTTGACGACCGGATAGTTGTTCTTTGGAACAAGCGGTATGGAGGTCGGTGAAACCACTCCGCCCACCGGATGATCAAGGATGTGACTTTTGACGAGTGGTCGAGGACATCGCTCGACATTACGTTGGATAACGCAATGACTTGGTTAATCTGCCGGTTGAAACCGCAAGGTCAGAAGAAAAGAAAAGGAAGGATGACGGTACAGATTTCACTCTTCCGCGTTTTAGAGTCAAATCTCAGAAATTAACTAGGTACGCTCAAATGAAAGTGGTCGTATAAGCGCATACCTTTAATAATTTCTTGATGATTTGATGCCCCCCTTTTTTTATAACTTCCCATCTTTGCTTGGTATAGGTCCTCTGGCGTTCCGGTCGTTTCTGACCAGATTCCTTCTAAGGACCAGGTACTTGAAGAGGTCCATGAGCAGACCACTTCCCAGGATAAAGTTCCTAAGGAAAGGGTGGTCGGAGAAGCCCCCAAGCAGGCGTTAGGGCCAACAGTTGAGTTGGAACCATTGGTGGTTCTAACTCCATCTGCGGAGGTAGATGCCCCTAAAGGCCCTCAACAGATTCTGACCATTGTTGGTAATTCTCCTCAACCTAACAAGTTCCCTTTTCGCCCCCGATTCATCGAGGATAAGGAGCTTGACGAGGCATGGGGAAAGATATCGGATCATCAAATCAAAATGCATCCTGATTCCATATTTGGCGGATATAATGATTTGGCGATTCGGGTAAGTATCTACGACCAGTTTCATAATCTCTAAAAAAATCTTTTAAAGAGAATTTTTAAAGAGGAAAATGCTATTTGAACAAAGATATGGTCGAGAATTTTCTTTGTGGTGGGAGGATCGACCCAATGATTAAAGACTTGGAGCAGAAACACTCCGAATTAGAAAGTAAAAACTTTCCCCTTAGCCTTTTTCTTTCTTCAATGCTTCGCCCATTGCTAATTATTCTCCCTTATCATATTTGATAGATTTGGAGAAAATAAAAGAAGAGATCCTAGCTGAGAAAGCCAAGATAGCTCTGCTTGAAGAAGAAACCAAAGCTAAGGACCAGTCGATCGCCGAGGCTACGACCAGCAAGGAAGATCTTAACAAGAAAATTGAAGGTAATAGGTCGTAAACTTGACTTATTATCTTCCTCCAATTATCTTTGTGCTTATCACTTATTTTACTCTTGCAGAGCAAAAACAAGTTTTGGACAGAGTAGAAAAGACTCTAAAATTTGAGCAAAACAAGGAGGTGGCTCTCGTTCAAAGTCTAGATGAAAAGACTGTATTTTTGAACAAGATGATCTTTGATATGGGATCAGGATCAAGCCTGCCTACCCTAAGAGATCCAGTAGAGAAAATGAACTACTTGGGTCAACTTCTAGAGGATCTTAATAATCTGCTCAAGACTACTTGGAAGAACTATGCCCAGGCCATGAAAACAGATGTTACTACTGGAGTTAGTTTTGCTTTGGCAAAACTGAAAGCTTTCGACCCCTCCATTGATTTCCAAGTTGTTGAAGATGACTTCAACTACCCACCTGAGGAGGCAACCAAGTTCATGGAAGAACTCAAGCCACTCGGAGATAAAGTAGTAGAGGAGATGGAGGTCGGATCCCCATCAAGCAGTAGTTAGTCTGGGAATATTTCTAGAGTAGACTCCTGCAAAAAGTGTAAAAAATATTGAAAATGTGTAAAACTTACCTTTTATGTCATTAACAATGCCTTTGTTTTATCCTGTTTGACTCTTTTTTTAATTCTCACACACCTCCTAGCCCCCGACTGTTTTATAGTAGAAGAACTTTACTATACAAGCAGGTAGCCAAGAAAGAGAACAAAAGTCGAAACCATCATTTTGAAGGTATGTGCCAATATGAAGTCAAAACTGATCATAGTAAGACTAGGAAATCATTGTGGTCGGAACCAGCGTATGACTTCGCTTAGTTATAGATCTTTGTTTGTCATGATCGACATACCAATCAAAAGTCACATATGGTTGGATAAGAGACTTTGTTATTTGACATAAGAAGAAATGCAAAAATGAATGCAACAAAATATAAGTGAACTTTGTGTATATCTATTATCCTAAAGTCAGTGGAAGGAATGCTTAGATCTGAAATCATATATCATATTTCATAAACGTGTTCAAACTCTCTATCCGATCGTAGCGAGGATCGAAGAAAAGAACCGTCGCTAGGAAGCTCCTTCCAGCAGGGTGACCACGTAAAAAAAGAGAGACTTCGACTAGGAGGCTTTCCGTGTCCCGACCAGTAGCCAGACAAGAGCAGAGCAGAATCTTGAAATAATGAAATATAACTTTCATAATCTTAGGCATATCGTTCAGTATGGAAAGTTATTTGTACGATGCTCAGATTACTCATATATTCCCTTAAGAAAAGAGTTTGTCGCACGTGGAAAAAATGCTCACGACTAGGACCAATACGGCGTATGACTTAGAAGTCGTTGCCATAGAGTAACAGAGATCCTTTGAAAGGATATCGGAGAGAAAATTGTATTCTCCGACCAGTTTAAATTAACAATCATGAACAACCAGCCTATAGGTATATATATATATATATATATAAACAAGGTTACTTATTATTTTTTAAAGCATAAATAAATTTATTGAAATTGAAAGAAATGAAAGAAAGTAAACAATAATTAAACATAGAACTTACGCAATTGATCAATGTTCCAAGAATTTGACAAAATTTGCCCATCGAGATATAGCGTGACGAACCCGGAACTTTGGGGTAACTTCAACCACAGCGTAAGGACCTTCCCACTTGAGGGAAAGTTTATTGCGATTTGCACAGCTCAATTTTTTCGAGAACGGATCACCTCAAAGAAGGCTGCGAGGTTGCACCTTCGACTATGGTACCTTCGCATGGCTTGTTGGTAGACTGCTGATCGTACAAGGGCTTGGTTTCATCGTTCTTTAAGGAAATCGACGTCGTCGAGTCTTCGTTCATTCTGATCATTTTCGTTAAAGAGATCAATTCGAGCAGAGCCAATTTTGAGTTCTGGAGGAAGCATGGTTTCAGCCCCGTAAACCAAAAAGAATGGTGTTTCACCGGTAGCACGACTGGTCGTGGTTCGAACAGCGCATAATACAGACGGGAGTTCTTGAACCCAAGCTCCTAACCGTTTGATGAACTGGTCGAATACTCGGTGTTTGATCCCTTGCATAATGATACCATTAGCTCGCTCAACTGCTCCGTTGCTCTGCGGATGAGCAACAGAAGCAAAATGAACTTTTACACCAAGTTCATCGCAGAATTCTTGAAATTGACCGCTAGAGAGGCTGGCGCCATTATCTCGTGATTATCGACTAGGTACACCAAATCGTGTGATCACATTTTCATGAGGAATCTCTTAGCGGCCTCGGTTGTTATTTTAACAACCGGCTCGGCCTCGATCCATTTTGTAAACGTGTCAATCATGACGAAAAGGAATGAAACCGGTGCTCCTGGAAAAGGTCCCAGAATGTCCGGTCCCCAGGTTGCAAAAGGCCAAGAAAGAGGAATTGTTTGTAAGGCTTGTCTTTGGTGATGTACTTATGCGCTATAACCGACATTATCGCGCCGTCACAAGTTCTTTTGCATCATGAAGGGCGTTGGCGATAGTATCTTTGCTGAAGGCTTTACCGACCGGTGTTCTCAGAGGAATGATGTGCTCCACAGACTCCTTTATGGATTTGGACTGACAACTTAATGCCATCCGTTTGAGATATGCATCTCATCAACACTCCATGAGATCCTCGTTTGTACAAGATACGTTCGATTAGAGTGTATGATTTGGCTTTTCGTGCTATACGATCAGCCTCTACATCATCTTCTGGAATTATGTCATGCTGAAGATAATTGTAGATCGATGTCATCCAATCTCTACCTTGATCATGACAGCGCCAACCATCAACGACCTGTGGAGCATTCATGTTCCTTTGATTGGTTTGTTCGACCTGTAAAGAATCATGTATGTTCTCGGAAGGCTCGACTACCAAGGGTGAATCGAGTTGCTCGAGAAAAACTCCAAGGACGGTTGACCTCGTGGAGGCCATCCGTGCTAAGCCGGTTCCGCCGAAAGTTTTCCTTTCTAGGAATATGTTGGATCCGAAACCGAAGAAGTGCTTTTCAAGTTTTCGTACTTCCGCCAGATAAGATGACATCTTGGTACTCGGGCATTGATACTCTTTCCCTACTTGATTCGCTACGGTTGAGAATCGCCTTTCACTAATGTCTGCGAATCCCGAGTGAGCGAGCCGCTCGAGTCTGCCATAAACCTTCATATTACGCCATATTATTTGTGGCGGGAAAATTTAACTAGATGGCGACTTGATGTATTCGCCGAGAGGGATATCGGGATCACTCCGGCCCAGACCCTTTTAACATCAAAGAACCGTCAAAGTACATTGTCCACTCCTCGTGGTGTTCAGTACTCGGGCCCTTGGGTGGGTTCGGGGTTTGTCCATTCGGCAATGAATTACGCTCTTGCTCAGGACTTTATTGCTGTTCATGAAATGAAATGGAGGTCGAACGCCCTAGCTCAACCGCCCATTTTGCTATTAAATCCCGATGATTCCTGTTTCCAAGGACTTGACCAAGGGATATCCGATCGAGACGACCACCTTGTGGGCCTGAAAGTAGTGCCTTAGCTTCCTTGAAGACATAAGAAGACCATAGAGCAACTTTTGTATCTGTGGGTATCTTTCCTTTGGTCCATGTAAGACTTCGCTTACGTAATAAACTGGTCATTAGATGTTATTCTTTTCTACGACCAGTACACCGCTTACTGTTTGTGGTGTTGCTGCCACGTACATTAGCAGTGTTTCTCCCGGTCTCGGAGAGACTAAAACCAGGCCACTTGTAAGGTATTTTTTAAGTTCTTCAAAGGCATCGTTTGCCTCTCTAGTCCACTCGAAACTCCCATGTTTCCGAAGAAGTTTAAAGAAAGATAACCCTTTTTCCCCTAAGCTTGCTATGAAACATCTTAGTGCTGCCATACAGCCGGTTAGTTTTTGGACTTCCTTCTTCGTGGTCGGAGGTCGCATTTGGTCGATGGCTACTATCTTTGCTGGATTTGCTTCAATACCTCTAGCCGAGACTAGGAAACCAAGCAATTTTCCAGCAGAAACTCCGAACACACACTTTTCCGGATTCAACTTGAGGTTATGCCTTCTCAAGTTCTTTGAAAGTTCTTGTAAGTCGAGATGTGATTGCTCGCGTTGGTGGTCTTTACGACCGGATCATCAACGTAAGCTTCTAGATTCCGACCTATTTGCGGACTAAAGGTTTTTGCATCAACCTTTGAAAAGTTGCACCAAATTTTGAGACCAAATGGCATCTTAACATAACAATAAGTGCCATATGGAGTGATGAAGGAAGTTTTCTCCTCACCCTCTTTACACATACTAATCTGGTGGTACCACGAATACGCATCTAAAAACTTAGTAATTCGCACCTGAGGTAGAATCTACCAGTTGATCAATGCGTGGAAGGAAAAATAAATCCTTCGGACAAGGTTTATTAAGATCTGTAAAGTCGATACACATTCGCCATTTCCCATTATTCTTCCTAACCATTACAGGTTGGCGAGCGGCGAGGGTGGTTGACTTCACGGATGAATCAACCTTGAGAAGCTTGTCAATCTCTGTTGGATTGCCTCCTTCCGATCAAAGCGCAAAACGCCGCAGCTTCGCTTGATCGGTTTCTTATCGGCCGAGAGCTAAACATGCTCAATCACCTCCCGGGGGACTCCGGGCATATCGGACGTCTGCCAGGCGAATACGTCCTGATTTGCTCGGAGAAAGGAGACGAGCGACTCTTCCTATTTAGGATCAAGTCTTGCTCCGACCAAAACTTTGCGAGCATGTGGGCCAGCATCTTCTGGCCCAGGTAGTGACTTAGCACTGTCCGGAGAAGTGCCTTTGTCGAGGGATACCTCTTTTGATTGGTCGGAGGGTTGGGTGTCACCTTCGGTCTTGAGTGCTTGGCCTGCATGGCAGATGGATTAGCCTCTCTGGTCGGGAGTTCATCGACCAGTTCAAAGCATTTTCGGTCACATGCATAAGCCATTTTTCGATCTCCCCGAATAGTGATGACTCCCTTTGGCCCCGGCATTTTCAAACTTTGATAACCGTAATGCGTGGCTATCAGGAATTTTGCTAATGCCGGTCGACCAAGAATTCCGTTGTATACGGATTCAAAGTTTACCACGTCAAACGAAATTTTTTCTGTTCGAAAGTTATCGGGCCTTCCGAACGTAACCGGTAAGGAAACTTGCCCTATCGGCTTAGCGGTGGAGCCAGGAACTATGCCGTGAAAAACATATTTCACTGGTGACGAGGATATAATAATCCTCATCTTATCTTTTATCTATAATTCTTATTATAGATAAATATGATGTCATATGGTCCCTGAGTATACCCCTTAATGTCATAAGGGAGGAGCCTACTAGGTGGTCGTAGGTTCCTCTACGACCACCCCCATAGTCGTAAGTTATGCTACGACTACCACATAGTCGTAAGTCTTGCTACGACTACCTTATGGTCGTAAGTTCTTCTATGACCAGGTCACCTACGACCACTTTATGATCAATTAAACCTACAGACAAGTGGGTCCAATTGATCAAGGAATTCAAACAGTTAATGTACACTGTTACTCTGCGAAGAAATAGCATGTAATGCTCCGTTATCTCTGATATATAAGCTGTTGGCGACATGGAGGAGTTAATCGCGGTGATTCTCGCCAACATCGCCGTTCTGAGATGTGATGGCGCCACTTCACTGGAGAAACCGCCACTCCTTCACGTACTATATAAAAGCGGCAATCGAGAAGGAAAGGGCGATCAAATCGGGCCATCAGGAAGACAAGCACTATCATCTGTAATAGTCTGAGTTTTTCTCCTGATTGTTCAGAATACACTCAATACCATACACACACAGGAGTAGGGTTGTTATTCTCTCTGGAGAAGGCCTGAACCTGTATAAAAATTCTCGTGTCAATCTCTCTGCGTGATTCCATTCTAGGAGACCCCCCGAATCAAACAATCTTTACGTATGTTCGGTTCTAAAACACCGACAACTGGTTTCACCTTTGACATGGGGACCTGCATTTCTTCTAAAGCTCTCGCAAATAATATATTCAAAGAACTACTTCCATCTATTAGGACTCGATTAACCCTACAATTATTAATGGTTGGTTCAACAACAATAGGAAACCTACTTGGTCGAGTCGAAGGAATGGGGCAGTCGTCTTTGCTGAAGGAAATTGCGATGTCCGACCACTTCGATTGCTTGATAATGTTCGGAGATTCGACGAGGTTGACCTCCCGCTCCATGGCTTTCAGATGACGTTTGGATTCGTATGAAGAAGATCCTCCAAAAATCATGTTGACTGTATGTTGGGGATCCTGGTATTCCATCTCTTCGTCGCCATCCTTATCCTTTTTGGAGCTCGTTTCTCTAGGTTCTTGTATTGCGGGAAATGGTCCTTCACCTGCATAATAATCCTCCAGTTTCTTTTGCCAGACTCGACAGGTGCGTAGATCGTGCCTCGCTTTGGTGAAGTGGACACCACTTCTTCTTTTTTCGAATCCCTCGGAGACTTCGTCTTGCCCGACGGTGTAGTCCTTCTTACCCTTCATGAATTTATTAGGAATGGCTAGGACCTCCTTGTCGTCGGACTGCGGTTCTTCTTCTTCTTGAGAGACTTCTTATTCTTTTCTCGGGTTTGTCCGGCCGGTGAGGAACCTTGTCTTTCCGATCAATGGCTTCGCACCACTCGGTTGCTTCGCTAGCGGTGGCATACTTGTCGGCCATGTCAAAAAGCTCAACGGTTGTTCTTGGAGGGTTCATTGCTATGTCCTCCGTAAACCGTCGATTTCTCATACCTGTTTTGAAAGCCTGAATAACAGATAACTCTGCGACCTCGGGTATAGAATTACGAACCTGGCTGAATCTCTTGATGTATTGACGTAGAGTCTCATCAGAGCCCTACCGGATTCGGTGGAGATCATCCTCCTTCCTGGCGATCGACGTACTCGAAATTTGCAATTAGAAGGTCACAGAGTTGCTCCCAAGTATAGATCGATCCGACCGGTTGGTTCAACAACCACGACCGGGCAGACCTTTCGAGCACGGTGCGTAGATAGTTGGCCATCACATTTTCATCGCCTCCAGCAGCTCTAATGGCGGTGGTATAGATTTGGAGAAATTCCAATGGATTTTGAGTTCCATTAAACTTGTCCAAATTAGCCGGTCGGAACCGGTTAGGCTAACGCACGACTTGGAGCCCGCAGAGAAGGCTCGACAACTCGTGATTGATTCATGGCGCTTTCTCGGGAGGTGCGGATTATGTCGGTCAAGACCGGTTCCTAAGATTGGAACGCTGGAACTCCGGTGTGCCGATCCGGTCGTGGACATTGGTATGATGCCTTCGACCGTCTACTTGATTCAGACGATGCCGAAGATCGTCAAGTCCAAGCGATGGTTCTTCTCGACGTGATGGGGGAGTAGCTTCATGAAATAACCTTCTCCCCTCGTGACTCCTTGGCCGGAATCGTCGAGGAGGCCTTGGTATCGACTGTTCCCGAGCATGACCATGCTGTCCCCTGCTGAGGGAGGAACGTTGGGATGAAGTCATAGTTTGACTCCCTGAAACCCTTTGTTCCCGATACGCTTCTGTGCGCTGCATGATCTGTTGAAGAATTTCGGATACTTAACCTACAAGCTGTACAAAACCTGGAGTTCCCGCTAAAGCAGGATCAGAATTATTTAATATATCTTAAACATGTTGCAAGTTTTGTCAGCTATTCGAAGGTCTCGGAGGTTCAGACCGTCGTAGGTGTACGCAGACTGAACCTCCCCGACCCTCGGATTTGATCGCCCTATGAACTACTCTAGGCGGGCAACGCCGGCGTAATTAGTTGATGGGCGTCGATCGTTCCGTGGACTCCGGAAGTTGGTGCTCGACGGCGGATCATCTCTAACAACACGTGATGGCGTGATAGAGAATGTAGGGCTGTGCGGGGCATCTTGATTTTCATCTCCGATCGCGTTGACCCGTGCCTCAAAGATCGATCTTCGATGAGCTTCCATCGTAACTAATGGAGAGCTTATCGCTGCTTCGCCAAGTTTCCACGACGGAGAGCGGTCGGAAATGAGCACCTCCTGATGTCTCCTCAGCCTGATTCGGCGTACTGCCGATCGTATGCTGAGCGTGATCATCCCCACATGGCCTATGACCAGTGGAGGCTTCATCGACACCGTTACCCGATGTCGGTTGATTCCTGGAATTGCCAGAAGCCGTAGGAGAGTATCTTTCAGCCATGATTTCATTGAGGGTATAGAGATTTTCGAGTGGTGGTGTTGAAATTTCTTCACCTGTTTTGCCGGTCGGAAAGGCCGGGCTTGAAGAGATCCCCTAACATTCCGAGCTGATCGGAATGGCTGGTTCCTCTGATTGCGCCACTGGTAACGGTGGCGCATCCTCGTCCATCCGGTCGATCTCGCTATCGTTGGCGACGTGCGAGCCGGCGGAGGATGAAGAGGAGGATGATCTGCCATTTTCCTCCATGGCACGAATGCATCCCTCTATATCGAGGTTGGCGTAGTCCGCCAAGTCGAACCAATTCTCCTCATTCCAAACTCCGGGCATATTCGCATTAGCGATTGCAGGAACTTGGGTGAGGATTTGTATGACCGAAGAGTTTCTTCAGGAAACTTACGTCTTCTTCCCCACGGACGACGCCAGCTGTCGACGATCGAATCGTCGATCTTATGAAAATAAAAAGAGAAAAATGACGTGGAGTATCCTGGAAGAAAATGGGGGCTGCTCTTTATTAATATGAACTGAGATTACAAGACTTGACTAGGGACTATCTCCAATTACACTGAATGTATTGAATACTACTGCTTTGGCTTCTGTGTTGCCTTCTGTTGTTCGCTGTTGTATGTGCGTGTCTCCTTATCTTCTGTGTTCCATCATTAAATAACTCCCGAAGAGGTGGCAGTTACTCCTGGAGAAGACGTCCCTGATGAAACGTTACAACTGGTCAGATGTTTAAGGTAGTTAACAATGTGCTAACTGCCTTGCGGTTAAGTATTTGTGAGACTCTTAACCGTAAGGTGGTTTATCGTCAGTGTCTTGTATATCATCGTATGGTTTGAAACGTTTCGCACGTGTTCCATTCATCATACGGTTAATGGTGCCTGTTCATAACATTTCCGAGCAGCTACCTGGTCGAAACCTAGTCCGACCAGGGTACCCATCGTGTAACCTCTAGAATCCTTACGACCAGTGAGGTCGTTAGCCTTAGGGGTTACGACCATGAAGACGTATGGTCTTTTATGTATTTTAAATTAATACATAGAGGTTTTAATCCTCGTCATCCTCGTTGCTCCCGTCAAAGTTTCCCGAGTGTTTTCTTCGCGCCCCAAGTGTTTCGTAAGGCACTCGGAAAGTTTTTGAGTGTATTATTCAAAACACTCGGAAAACTTCTGAGCACTCGAAAAGTTAGACGATTCTGGTAGTGCTGATTATGCCATGTCCATATGATCTCTTCGCTCAATATCGAGATGTTTCGCAGAAAGGATCTCTCGATGGGTACTAAGTCGATCAAAACCACAAAAGATGTGAAATATAAAGAAGTAACGTGGTGTGCAGGAAGAGGCTATCCTCTTCTGCAGGCAGTAGGAAAGCGCTCCACTCTGAGCTTCTCTTCTTACAGAGAAGCTAAAAGCTTACAAGGAGATAAAGGTAGGAGTAGAGTAGGGGGACAACAAGACAGCAATGGTCGCCATGCCCCTTCCGTCCATGGATTTTGCGTGGAAACTAGAGATCCAGTAGTCCACATCTCTACATTGGGATGGATGAATCGAGGAAATATCGCCAAGACCTTTTCTTGCCGTGTACTAAATGGCTTCTGCTCACAGCATTGTTTCACTGGACAGCGTGCATAAAGCCAAACTAGTGGTGCTACCATCACTTTACTGTGGATTGAGTTCTGTGCAGTCAATTCACGATAATAGGTGGACGGAACATCATGGTTAATAATAGGGTTTGAATTCTTGCTTTACTATAAAACTTGATTATATCAACGATACTTTGGGTTTTAAGTTGAAATGACCGGTGGTAGGTTTGAAAAATAATTACAGTACTTGAGTAAAACCAGATTTGAGCTAAAATAACCATAAGACACGAGAATTTATTTACGAGGTTCGGCAAAACCTACGTCCCCGGAAGCCAAATCACGGCGGCTCCGTCTGTATGAGTTTTTTCTTTCTAATTTGGGTTACAAGAGGTCGACGGTATATATTTATACCCCCATTACATATTCGACTTGAACTCATATAGTCCGTACCGTGGGGGATTTCACCCCCACACCTCTAGCCCACAATATTTCGTGCGTACGTTTTTCGGATACAACCCCTTCCTTTCACCTACAAGCCATACACAACAAATGTGATATTCATCGATATTGAATAATGTGAGCTAGCTATTCATCATGGAACTAGATCGATATACACTGATACTCTGGATATAAGATCAGGTCCGACAATTTTTTAGTTGCTTAATATGTAAGTAAACCTTTATATTTGTAAGCCTCCTCATTTGACGACTCTTAGCCATAAAGTCAGTCGTCTGTTTATTGCAACCACACGTTTGTAGCCATAGTAATGGTGTTAGGTATCCTGTCTCCCTTGACCGACAAGTCATCCATTAATTGTGCTATTTTGTGTCACACAACATCTACTGAACTAACTGACTTTCTTCTCTTCTGCGAACATTTAAAGTTACGTGTCAATCCAGTGGAGAGAACGAAGCAAAGTAAAACATGGTTAAGGATTACATCAACGCGGTCTGACAAAGTGCCAGGCGCTGGGATTTGATTGAGTTTTAGCTTATTATTCTCTAATGAGCTTGTCGTTTGCACCATACTATGGACTGTTGTTTGATTAGATTGTCCCAATTGGCTAATTGCAAGTGTAGGAGACAGCAGTACAAATGAAGACCTGTGACCGCGATGCAGGAAGGAAGGAAGGAAAGGTACAACTATTCAGTCACAGACAAAAGCATTCTGCATTCCTTGTAACCGCAACTCCTTGATCAGCTCAATTCAATTGCAACGAAACATGGCTGCGATCTCAACAAGAACTCCTTGGTTAATGTCAATCATTGATCTATGCACCCATTTCAGTTTATCTAGCGGAGTAGTACAAGCTACAGTATGTGAGTTGCAACTTGCAACAAACAGGATGCGAGAATGAGAGGTTTCAAATTCAATGCAGTTCCCACGCAAATCATGTCTTGATGCTGTAAGTCATTACACATTGTGTTGATATTTGTGATCTATATGTGATCCGAATTTCTAATATGATCGAATCCAAATATGTCATATTAGCGAATTAGTTTCTTACTTGGAATCCAAGTCCTTTTACCCTCTTATATACCTCTTGTAAGCTGTATGAGGAGAGTTGACGCCACATTGTAATTCACCTGTGTTTTGTAAACACTCCTTATATAGTGATCATCGCCGATTGACGTCCGTAGTTTTTTTCTGCAATGATTTTCTACATAAAAATTTATGTCTTCTTTGTCTCTAATTTTCTAATAAATAGTATCAGAGCACAGAATATTAGGGTTTTGAGATATACAAGGAAAAAATAACAGATCCAAAACAGGCGGCGCCGTCGCTCCCGAGGGCAGAGCTCCCGCGCATGCACGCATCGACTTCGAGCCATCGATCCTTCGGCGCTCTTCCCGAGTGCGTCGTATGTTGCCATGAGCTAAGCCGCGCGCATCTGACCAAAACCAATTGCGAAAGAACTCCAGCACAGTCCCAAGAATCTTTATTAAATCTCAAAGACAAGCTTCTGTTGGATCACGTGGAGTTTTGTTTTTTGCTTCGTTCCACCCGAGCAGACCCCAAGCCTTCCGAGGATCCAAAAATCTTAGAGTAAGGCCATCCTGTTGAATCTCGTGAGGATCCAAAATCCGGTTAACTTTGCTTCGTCCACCCGAGAATTATACCATGAGTTTCGGAGATATTAGATTCGCGTATACAGAAGGTAGGTCATGATTTTTGCTAGGTTTACACAGATCAGTAACGGCAATTTCAGACTTTATTCCTCATGGCGATTTTGAAGTATGATCTTCCACTCTTGAGTCGAGATACAAGATTTTCGCTGTGGCAAGTCAAGATGAGGGTTGTGCTGGTACAGATGGATTTGGATGATGCGTTGGAAGGATTTGAGAAACAACCTACCACATGGACCGCAGATGAGAAACGTAAAGACCGTAAGGCTTTATCTCAGATTCACCTTCATCTATCAAATAATATTTTGCAGGGGGTTTTGCAGGAGAAGACAACTGTTGCATTATGGCTGAAGCTGGAACAAATTTGCATGCCAAAGGATTTCACCAGCAAGATGCATCTCAAGCAGAAGTCGTACTCTCACAAATTGCAAGAAGGAGGATCCGTGCTTGATCATCTTTCGGTGTTTAAGGAGACCGTTGCAGACCTAGAGTCGATGGAGATGGTACCTTCTGAAAATTCAAGTTCGCAAGGAGAATGCTTGTTTGTTCGTGACAGGCAAAAGGAGAAGAACTCAAACAATAGATCTCGAGGCAAAAGTTCGAATAGCTACAAGAACCGGTCAAAATCCAGAGGCAAGTACAAGTCGTGCAAATATTGTAAGAAAAGTGGGCACGACATCTCTGAATGCTAGAAACTACAGAATAAAGAAAAGAAAACTGGCTATTATAAGCCAAAAGGTAAACCAGATGATGAAGGTAAAGCCCTCCTTGCTACTGATGATAGTTCTGATAGAGAAGTTTTTATTGCCTTTGCTGGATGTGCTAAGACCAATGATGAATGGATTCTTGATTCCGCCTGTACCTTTCATATGTGTCCTAATAGGGATTGGTTTGCCTCCTATGAACCTGTCGAAGGTGGTACTGTGTTGATGGATAATAACTCATCATGTAAGTTTGCAGGAATTGGTTCAGTTCAGATCAAGATGTTTAATGGTATTGTCAGAACTTTGACAGATGTGAAGCACATTCCAGATTTGAAAAAGAACCTCATCTCTTTGAGTACTCTTGATGCTAAAGGGTACAAGTATTCTGGTGACGGTGGAGTTTTGAAGGTATCAAAAGGCTCTCTTGTTGTGATGAAAGCTGATATTAAATCTGTCAATCTGTACCATCTGTGATGCACTACAATATTAGGTAATGTTGCTGTAATTTCAAGTTCATTATCTGATTCCGATGCTACTAATCTTTGGCATATGCGTCTTGGGCATATGAGTGAAATTGGTTTGACAGAATTGAGCAAGAGAGGTCTTCTTGATGGACATATCATCGGTGAGCTGAAATTATGTGAGCATTGTGTGTTTGGCAAACACAAGAGGGTAAGATTCAATACTTCAGTTCATACCACAGAAGGTATTTTGGATTATGTGCATTCTGATTTATGGGGACCATCTCGCAAGTCATCGCTAGGAGGTGCTCGTTATATATTCACAATTATTGATGATTACTCTAGAAGAGTGTGGCCTTATTTCTTGAAGCATAAATCGGAAGCGTTTTCCTCATTTAAAGAGTGGAAGACTATGGTTGAAAGGCAAACTAAAAAGAAGGTAAAGAAACTTCGTACTAATAATGAGATGGAATTATGTTCTAATGAATTTGAATCTTATTGCAAGACTGAAGGCATTGTTAGACACTACACCGTTCCCCATACTCCTCAACAAAATAGTGTAGTTGAGCGTATGAACATGACCATCATTTCCAAGAACCGTTGCATGTTGTCAAATGCAGGTTTGCATAGGCGTTTTTGGGCTAAAGCCGCTTCCACTGCTTGCTACCTTATTAATCGGTCACCCTCTATTGCAATTGAAAAGAAGACTCCAATTGAGTTATGGTCTGGTTCCCCAGCAAATTATTCAGAGTTGAGAGTTTTTGGTTGTACTGCTTATGCTTATGCTGATAACGAAAAATTAGAGCCTAGAGATGTTAAGTGCATCTTTCTTGGTTATAAATATGGTGTCAAAAGATATAAGTTGTGGAATCCTGAAACAAATAAGGTTGTGATTAGCAGAAACGTTGTCTTTAATGAATCTTTTATGCTTCATGACAAACTACCCACTAATGTTCCTGTTGAGAGTATGCAGAATTCAAGTGTTCAAGTGGACCATTTTGTTGGTTCAGATGACACATCAGATAAGGAAAATATTATTGTTCATGATGCACCTATTGTTGAGGACCCTCCTATTGTTGAGCAGCCACCACAACAGTTCATTGCAGTTGACAGATCTAGGAGGGAGATTAATCCACCCAAGAGGTTGATTGAAGAAGCTAATATTGTTGCTTATGCTTTGAGTGTGGCAGAAGAAATTGAAGGTAATACAGAACCTTCATCATACTCTGAGGCTATTAGCTCCACTGATTGTAATAAGTGAATAACTGCTATGCATGATGAGATGGAGTCACTTGAAAAGAATGACACTTGGGAATTAGTGAAATTACCATAAGAGAAGAAGCATGTTCATTGCAAGTGGATTTTCAAAAGAAATGAAGGTATTTCTCTTACTGAACCAGCAAGGTTGGTTGCTAAAGGTTATAGTCAGATTCCAGGTATTGATTTTAATGGTGTCTTTTCTTGAGTTGTGAAGCATAGTTCTACTCGCACTTTACTCAGTATTGTTGCTATGCATGATTATAAACTTGAGCAATTAGATGTTAAAACTGCATTCTTACATTTTGAGTTGGAAGAAGATATTTATATGGACCAACCCGAGGGTTTTGTTATTCCTGGAAAAGAAGACCTTGTTTGTAGATTAAAGAAATCTTTTTATGGTTTGAAGCAATATCCTAGGCAATGGTATAAAAGATTTGACTCCTTTATGCTCTCTCATAATTTTAAGCGGTCTGATTATGATAACTGTGTTTATTTAAAGACTGCTAATGGTCCAACTATTTTTGCTTCTCTATGTTGATTGTTACAAAAGATAAGTCAGAAATAGTAAAACTGAAAGCATAATTGAGTAATGAATTTGAGATGAAGGACCTAAGTGTAGCAAAGAAAATTCTTGACATAAAGATTATTAGAGAGAGGCAATCTAGCAAGTTATACCTTAGTCAAAAAGGTTATATTGAGAAGGTCCTTCGTCGTTTTAATATGCATGATGCAAAACCAGTGAGTACTCCATTAGCTTCGCATTTCAGATTATCTTCAGCCTTATGTCCTGAGTCAGATTGTGATATTGAGTATATATCTAGAGTTCCATATTCCAGCGCAGTTGGTTCTCTTATGTATGCCATGGTTTGTTCTTGTCCTAATTTATCTCATACACTGAGTGTTGTTAGTAGATACATGGCTAATCTGGGAAAAGAGCATTGGAAAGTAGTTCAGTGGATTTTCATATATTTGCGTGGCACTTCAAATGCTTGTTTGCAGGTTGGGAATTCTAGAGATGAACTTGTTGGTTATGTTGACTCTGATTATGCTAGTAATTTGGACAAGAGGAGGTCTCTCACAGGTTATGTTTTTACCATTGGTGGTTGTGCTATTAGTTGAAAGGCAAGTTTGTAATCTACTGTTGCCTTATCTACCACTGAAGCAGAATATATGGCTATTTCTAAAGCTTGCAAAGAACCTTTATTTATCGTGTTGCCTATCTACATAGTCGATCTATCTAACACCATTTTTAATGGTGTCTTACGTATGTATTAGAAGAAGACTGTGAATTCAACTGCTATTCATTTTTAGATTGTAGGTACATTAGGATTATTGTTAGCTAAATAAACCTAAAGGAAAGTTCCTACCATGGAAGCTATTTAGGACACACAGTAAATGCTTTAGGTTTAGACGAGTTGTTCCAGAAATGCAGGCCTTTCATGCCCATCTTTTCCCTGTAATCTGCACACCATTTTTTGCTATTTATGTTTATTGGGCCCTTCTAAATTGTAGGACAATTTAAGAACCATGGACCCTCAAAGAGTTGAATGCATGACCTTTTATTCTTTTGTTATGTAGCCTTTTTTAGGTAATTAAATTATTTGTCTTTTTATTTTTTATTTTTGCTTTGGAGACACTCTGAAAAATATAGAAGGGTCAATGGCATATCTTCCTTAATAGATAATAAGGATAGGCGATTGTACCTGGATAACTTTGTTCATACTTGTTTAGCCATGGAATTTCTGTTAAAGCTAAAGTTGTTGTCATCTACGTAGCGCTTAACCTTTTTATTAAAGCATTTTTAACGCTTGCAGATACTAAGCTTTCATCCTTACTACCACTGCTGTAATTTATCCCTAATAGTTACCGTTTACATATCTTTTAGCATCCTGTCAAGGAAAAAAATTGCAGAGGAAGTTTTGTTAAGAGGGAATTTATGAAAATTGCAGAGGAAGTTTTGTTAAGAGGGAATTTATGTTTATGTTTGTATTGATTTTGTGAGTGATATGGAGGACTAATTTCTTACCGACAATGATCCAAGCCCAAGATAAGTAGAATAGACACATTTTGCTTGCCTCCATGCAGTGACTATGGTGTTATGATCTTTCCACCTTTTTTGGGTGAAAAGCTGCATATGTCAGGTAACAATCAAAATATCCTTGCAATAGGCATGGTTTTCTCATGTTTTCAACTTAATTTTCGTTCTATGCAAAATTGCAGATGTACACATGTGTTGTTCCTGGGACCAGATTGTTGTGTATGGATTGGGACAGAGCCGTTGTATGCGATTTGCATAGAGGTGCCACCATCACCGTGCACATGTGCTCTTGCTAAGATGCCCCGAGGACTGCTATAACGCTGTTAGTCCATTTCTGTTTGTATCTTCTCAATGAATTAGTCTTAGGCAGCTTTCAGACCTTGGCTCTATTTTTGTTCCATTTTAAGCTGGAAATGTAATCCAGATATTCTGCTTGCTGTGCTTCTTAATACCTTATTCATAGTTTGTGGAAAACCTATTGCCCTTCTCAGGAATGCTATTGATCAGTTAGTATTCCCACTTTACTTATTTATCACGGCTGTGAAGGCATCAATGTTTGTTCTTGATTATTTATGTGGAATTGCAATGTAAATCACAACTTGATGTGCTGTGCATATATTTTTTTTTGAAAAAAAAATGTAGATCCTATTACTTTGTGGCTCTACTCTGTAATGCCGACTCAAATTGTTTTTCTGGCCAGGTTAGCAATCCAAAAGGTCATTACCGTTTTTGCTGTACTGTATGTGCATAGAATTGTTTCCTCTTTCACCATACCGCTCAGAAGCCAACTGCGTCGCCATTCTCTCTTGATGACGTATTTTAAGATTTATAGAAAACTTCCAGATACATACTTAGTGAGCTTCAAGCAGATCCATAGAGACTCCGTGTAAACGGACACATCTGTGTTTTCAGCGTGCATAATCCTTGCTGCTTAACCGTGCGCGGCGGGGCGCCGCGCTTACCTATCTAGTACTAAACACTAATCCATCGATCTGCTCATTCATAGGTACTAAACACTAATCCATCGATCTGCTCATCCATAGGCCATACGTACTGCAGTGCACTACTACCTTGGTTAATTTCGATAATATAAAAGGATCATTTGATCGACACTTTGACGCCATCTCTCATCTGATGAAGTGATACACACCCAACCAACAAAGAAAGCATTCTCCTGTATGTTCGGACGAAAACAGAACAACCTAAACCTTGATGGTATATCCCCTCCACTCCATCAGATGATTTAACTCAGCTGCCATTAATCTATTATTATATAGGAGAACGCTTCGGCAAGATATTCGATGCATTGACCACTCGACCACATCCGCAGAGACCACAACCACCTATTCCTCGTCCTGCTCTTGCTCTATCTCCTTCTCAAATCCACGTGCCGCCCCGGGCCCAGGCCATCTCCTCCGCGCCCGGCTGCCACCACATGTCGGGCCCAGGCCATCTCCACCGCACCCGGCCACCTCCTTCGTCGCGGTCGCGTGCTGGCTATGACGTGAGTTTGTTGCAGTAGGTATTTTTGAATATTGCATCACATTTCCTCTATGGTTGCCGAAAATGTTTTGTTTTGCTGCATTATCGATCTCTACTCAAATTTGTTGCTGCAAGAGATATTGTTGCGATGTCGCCCTCTATTTTTGCGATGTTTTTTGCCCACGTGAGATGAATTGTTGCAGGGGTTCTAATAATTTATTGGAAGTGCCTCCCCAAATTGTTGCATTTGTGTTTTCAAAATATTGCAAAGGTTATAGCATCATTGATTAATGTTTTTCCATACTTTTGTGCTAATTTTTCAAGTATATCTATGTATGGTAACGAGATCTTTTTATTTTTAAGAGAGTTTTGACAAGAATATGGACCCCTCTCTATTTTTCGAGATCCAAGTACTTTATTGCATATGTTGAATTTTTTTGTTGCACATGTGTGTCGGACATATTGCGGGAGATAAGTCGGGAGCGTACGATGGGAAGCTTCCCATCGTACATCCGAGCGCTGGTTGTTCCCTATTATATATATTAAAAGTCAATGACAAAACTTTTACAGATGCTAAAAAAAAAGAGAAATATGCTAGAAATTCTCACAAAAAAAATCATCCGGCACTTAAATTGGCGTACTCTAATTTTAAAGTCTTAGACTCGATAGTTGTCTTAAAATATATTAATTTGAAAAAGATCTTAAAAAACACCAAACCCTTAATTTGGTGAACCTTGATTTTAGAGGCTTATATTCAATAGTTGGTTTAGAGATATATTAATTTGAAAAAGGGAAATAGGTAGCACTATGTTTAATTAAAAGGTTGAGAGTGTAAATTTGCAAGATGGACCACATCCCAATCCTCTCTTTCAATCGTAAGGAGAGAGAGATCTCAAAATATAATTTCCTAATTAAATGTGAAATCAAATATCCCAAATTCAAGTTTAAATTGCAAATATAAATAAATTATGAAATTTAGGATTGCGTAAAGTTATACTATACTACCACATCGCGCAATTGCGCGGCCCAATGGGCTGATTGTAGCAAAAGATGACGGAACGAACATGGATAAGCAAACAGGAGTGCTGTCATAGTATTTGTCTCCATTAACAGAAGAGAACAGGGCTGGGCAGAGCGCCCCAAATTTGTCTCCCATTGATTACAGCGCAATGAAGAATTAAGGTCGCCAAACCAGACAGCAGTTCATCATATATGAGCTGACGCAAGGTGTTGAGGACGAGGCCCTTGTCAAGGATCGGCATTCCCACGGCGAGGAGTTCGTCGGCGAGGGCCTTTTGTTTGCTGCAGTAATCGGCCACGGACATGGCACCTTGTTGGAGTCCGTAGAACTCCTGCTCGAGGTAGATGGCACGTGTTTCCACGTTGTCGCGGTACAAGCCCTCGATACGTGACCAGATGGTATGCGCAATGGCGGTGGTGTCCATCACCATGGCGAGGAGGCTGGGGGAGACAGCGGCATAGAGCCATGAATGGACGAGGGCGTCGAGGTGTGTCCATTGGTCGCTAGGAGCTGAAGGGGCGCCCTCACTGATGTGAGCGTCGAGGGCGTATTTCTGGAGAGCGACCTCGAACAGGCCACGCCATTGGGCATAGTTGCTCGCCTGCAGGTCGAGGGTGATGGGGACGAGAAGCTTCATGCTGGAGACGCCGACGACTTGCGCCCAGAGTGCGGCCTTGGCGTCAAGCTCGGCCTGCTTCTGGGCGACTAGAGCCTGGGCGGCGGCATCGGCCATCATCACGGGAAAAGAACGGAAGTGGTGGGGAAGACGGTTAGGATCATATGGTGTCCTACCATGAAGGCGAATTAAGATCGCACTTAGCGTTTGTATTGAGCGACAAGCATATATGTAGTACAGGAGGCAACCAATTCTGGTTGGGATACATGCCGAGATAGATAAGCTAAACAGGAATCCTATCTCCTTGATTTGCTCCGTGAGATCCGCATGCACGTTACGGCATGTGTAACGTGCCTGCCTAACAGCTCCCTCACACCCGTCTTCAGTTTGTACTCCTTAAGCAGCTCGCCCAGCTTGGGGAGTAGGTTGCCCATGGCACTCGTCACCACCTCCATGGCTCGATTGATCGCTCTCGATCTCTCGGTTGGTTGCTTAAAGAGTTGTGCTCAGCTAGATGCTGTGGATCGAGAGGTGTTGTCTTCTGACTGATTATGCCATGCCCATGTGAATGGAATGACCAGCCAGATTTCCAACCTCACCCTACAACCAGCCAAAAGATTCGCAAGTTGGAATTGACCTCACATTACCAAAGATGAACTCAATAAAAGGCCGTTGCATACCTCAACTAAGCTCTCCCAGAGATCTATCATTTCGCCGCTGCACTTGATCTCAAGAAAATCTTCGCTCAATATCGAGTAGATGTTTGGCAGAAAGGATCTCTCGATCGGTACTAAGTCGATCGCAACGAAAAAGATGTGAAATATAAAGAAGCAACTTGGAATTCCTAGGCCGCACTGCAGTACTATATAGTAAGAGAGCAAGGCTACAGACCGCTCAGTGCTTATCTCTTCTTGCAGAGAAGCTAAAAGCTTACAAGGAATTAAAGAAGGGACAATTAAGAATTTGCCACTCAGTAGAGTGACAATCTCAACTTTGCTATTATATAGATTATAATTCGTAATTTACCATTTTATAGAAAATACAATTAATTATTTGCCAATTACACTATTTCTCCCCGTTTTCCTCTTTTTCACCCTTTTTCGGCCATGGGAAACGACTACACTGCCCTTCTTCCTCTTTTCTTTAAACCTCCAGTCTCTTCCGCGCGCTCCATCAAGAAGGCCGAGGCCGACCTCCGCGCGCTCCTCGCCGTGCCCGACACCCACGCCGTCCTCTTCCTCCAGGGCGGCGCCACCACCCAGTTCGCCGCCGTGCCGCTTAACCTCTGCGCCTCCCCATCCGACCCGGTTGACTCTCTTGCCATGACGAAGGCCGAAGGGGAATGGGAGTGTGTGGGTGCTTCCGCTCTGGTTCTTGCCATGGCGAAGGCCAAAGTGGGGGAGGAGGCGGCGAGGCCGAGCGCCGATTTGGCTTAGAGAGAAATATTGCCAAGACCTTTTCTTGCCGTGTACTAAATGTGCCGTGTACTAAATGGCTTCTGTTCACCGCCTTGTTTCACTGGACAGCGTGAATAAAGCCGTTTTTTTAAATAATAATTTAAAAGATAATTACAAAAATAAATAGTTGATTAAAAACAATTTACACTAATAACATTTCGAGAAGGCGGCAAAATTAAGGTAAAAACTAAACATTAACCACATTTCAAGAACAAGGCAAAACAAAGAAAAAAAAAGTAAATATTAATGGCATTCAAGAACAATGCAAAATTAAGGAAAGAAACAAGAACATCAGGACTCAGTAAAGTAAGGGTATATGAGCAGTACGCTTCCATCTCCTGGATCTGGTGCTGGGTGTGGCAGTGGTAGCGCTTCTTGCACGGGCGCTGGTTGGGGTCCTGGTCGTCCACGGGGACGTCGTGGATGTTGTCGCTGCCGGACTTGCTATCATCCAGCCTCCACTCCACCTCTTCTTCCTTCATGCAAAAGGACTGGACAGCAAGCATAGCATAGCCATCATACCACTGTATTCAAAAGAAAACGGTATGAAGGATGTGTATCATTGCATACTAATTCTATATAATTCCTTGAGACCTTGAAGTTGAAGTACATGCTAAGCCAGCCTTATGCCCCCACCATAAAAGAAACTTAATGACTACACTACTAAAGTCTCAAGGTATTTCCAAGTTCACGTTTGAGCACATAACACCCATGTTGCTTTCGATATTCTAACATATGCAGGGCGACAAAGACAAAGAGTACGATAAGATGTTTAGAAACATTGAAGACAAGGTACAGTTAATCAGAATAAAAACTATTGGAGAATAATTTACGCTATACGCGAAAGTAAAATCTTTGTTTGACCAACTCTCAACATCTTCTTCATGCACCAAAGACAATTTCTGATCACCTTGCCTACTTTTTCCTGAAAAAGCAAAAGAACATCTCGTGACAATCATTATACTGCAAAGAGTCTCCAAATGGTACTTACAAAAGCAATAAATAGTTGATTGCCTTCAAGGGATGGCTTGTCCCCTGCAATAAAACCTCTTTACTCACACCACTATTCACAGTCAACTGAATTTTCTCCCTTTTCATGAATACTTTTGGCAAAGGGTTCCCTTCTCTGGGTTCTTCCTGCCCCTCGGTTTCTTGTGGCTGTTGGGTAGGTGGGGGAGGGGACTGACGATGGCTACATGCAAGAAAGAAGGGGGAAGCCGACGAAAGCAAGGCGGCGGAAAAGGAAGGGAAGGGAATAACCAAAGAACATCAGAACAACGAAAAACAAAGAAATCACGCAGGCAAAAACCCAGGAGGAGCCCAATCCGCACAGATTCGTAGAGGACAAGCTCTCGGTTGCACGAATGAAACGAAAACCAAAGGAATCGCACAGGCAAAAAAACCCAGGAGGAGCAAAATCCGGATAGATCTGTAGAGCACGAGCCCTCGGTCACACACAAAAAACAATGAACGAAACAAGCAAAGCTCGATGGCGAATCATCCACAAAAACATGAGCAACCGACGGGGAAAGCAGCAGGAAAGGAGAAGACGAACAATGAGCGGCAGCAACCGGAGCGAAGCAAGCGACGGGGCGACGTAGCCGAAGAGAAAGAGAACACACATGGCCGAACCCCTTTTCCCTCTGCACGCGAACAGGCGTGCTGAGTTTAAGCGAAGCCAACGCAACTATGTGCACCAAGAGAAGGATTTGGAGGGAAGAAGAAAGGTCGGCGATGCAAGAATAGGAAGGAAGACCGACCAGTGGAACGGCAGCGATAGCGACGACCTAGCCGGAGACAGTGGCGGAGCATAGATCATGGGCTTTCCTTCTAGCCGGAGACAGTGGCGGAGCATAGATCATGGGCTTTCCTTCTACGAAATCAACCTCAACCGTCGTCCCCTCTCCACCATAGAAACGCTGGCACCCGATCTCGAGGAGACGACGAAGACAACCGACGGGCAACAGGAGCGAGGAGGAAGAAACAAGAACAAGGAGGGAGAAAATAAATGGAGGAGTGGCATTGACGACACTGACCAAGCCGCTCGGTCCCCTTCTCTCTCCACGAGAACACACACTGCGAGCGGAGCCAGCGCACGGCAAACAAGGGCCAGATGACCAGATCTGATCAGACGGGCACGGATGAAAGGAACGAAATCGAACGGCCATAAAAAAAGGGCTACGTGACCACCCTGCCTGAGCCTCAACTCAGCCCCTTTTATATAGAAAGATTATTATTATTACTATTACTACTACTATTATTATAGGATCTTCAGCGTATCTCATCATCTCAAGTGTGGGACGATTGGGATGGGCGTCTACTGCGAACCTCAGAGCCGCTTCCGCTTCCGCTTCCTCCACCTCCCCAGGCCTAGCATCCTCACAGGCCTAGCATTCTCCAGCCAAGGATTCCACGACAACCGACAGAAGTTAAAACGATGCTCCTCATCCTTCTCCTCCCGCACATTGACACTGTAGTCAATGACTTTATCACTGAGGAAGGCAGGCTGACAAATAATGAGAAAGAAAGAGGAATCAGAACGTGACGTGATGTGAGGGAACAAAGAATTAAGTAGTAAAACTAAAAGTATGTCACGCATGTCATCTAGTTTATTTGATGTTTTAGATTTTCTAGTACATTTATTTAGAAAAAAGGCACTAAGATGATCACATGCCCGTATTAAACCTGTGTACCTTACTAAATCGTTAAATAGCAACATCACTCCTTCAAAATCCTATAATATCAGATAAAAAATACAATTTTTCAACTTGTAGAACATCAACAATAAAGCTAAGGATCGACCGGGTACTAGTACAGAATAATATATGGGATGGGAACTACTTACTCCAACTCGACCAGTAACCAGTGAAATATTTTCCGGTTGGATTTTTTTACCGGGGGGGGGACTGGTTACCGTTGAAAATCGGAAATTTTGGCCGAAATTTTCAAAAAACAAATTCAAAAATTTGCATTTTAAAATTTTAAAAATCAAATTTGAACAAAATTCAAGCAAATTCGAATTTTTTTGGACAAAATTCATCAAAACCGAAATTTTCGGGACAAGTTTGAATTTTTCTACCGCCGATAATAACTAAGATTCTTGGCGGTGGCCGTAAAATCGCCGAGAAAATTTTCACTGCCAGTAACTACGAATTAATCTGAGGAAAATGGAGCCTAGTAGCTAGGGAACTAATTACTGGAACATTAATTGCAGCTAGCTAGCGATGTGAGTACATACCACTTGGTCGTGCTCTGATGAGAGCATGTGACATTCAAATTCCCTTGTCGTTTCAAGGGTGGGACGGTTGGGATGGACGGCGGCTGCGTGGCTCAATGCCACCTCTGCTTCCTCCACCTCCACAGCACGGGCATACCTACAATCGATGTGAGCAATGACTTTCTGAAGCGAAGGGGGGTTCTCCAAGCCAAGCTTGTCAAAACCAAGGTCGGCATCCTTCATGAACCGCACTGGGACCCAAAACTGGAGGGCATCAAGGCTTGGCATAATAGGTGCCACGCTGCACTCGCCATGTGCAAAGCCGACCGGTACACTGTACGTGGTGAATGATATCAACTTGTTGAACAAGTGTCCATCCCCACCGATAGCCATGCTTACTACTCGGGTGTGCCTCGACCATAGTTCGAGGGCACGGAGCTGTGGCAACCTCCCAAGGGTTTCCATGTCCTGCTCTTGCACAACATGCACTTCCAAGTGTAAGAAGCATAGGTTTGAAAGATGCGACGAATTAATCCACGCCGGCAGTCTAGAGAACTCCAAGCATGCTAAATCCAGGTAACGGAGTTGTCCAGGGGAGACAAATCCTGATTCCCATATGGTTCCCTTCTCCAACGATTTGCCCGTAATATTCACAAGCTGGATCATGTGCAGATTGCCTAGAGACTCCACCAAAGCTCTCTCCATGCTCTCATCCACTACATCAATCTCAGTAACGAGCACCCTCAGCTCCCTCAGGTTGCCCAGCTCCTTCACAAATCTTGCAGACCTATCGGCAGCTGGCCATATCCACAGCTCTTGTAGGGACGTCAGATTCCCAATCCAGTCCGGCGCTCTTGTCTCCTCATCAGCACGTAGGAACACCAATTGTGTTAGCAGGCGGATGCTTGATGACAATTCTTCTATGCCAGGTCCAACCAAGTCCAGTGTCTGCGAAACTTTAGATCTCCTATTTCTTTTGGGAGCTCACGAATAGGTGTACCCGTTAGTCCGAGGTACCTCAGGTGAAGTAAATTCCCAAGATGCTTGAGGTTGTAATAACCTTCCATGAAATCACAATATTCTATAGCTAGTACACGTAAAACTCGAAAGCTTGTGTATATCACACTAGCTGGGCACTTACTGGCAATAAATGACCTCACATGCTGCATGCCCATATTAGCCTGAGGACTGTGCTCTTCCATTCTATGTTGAAGAGCTAATCTACGAGCTTTATTGCTTTGTGGAAATGTTTGTTGCTCGTTGTCCAATATAATAACAAAGTTTTCTTCTCTTGACAAGGAACGAACAAGATCAAGCACCATATCATGAACACGGCAACCATATACGTGCCCTATATATTCCACTGGTTGGATCATGCTTCTATTTATGAGCTCGTTGAAGTATCTCTCTCCAACCTCTAATAATCCTACCCCTTGTTCCTCACGGACAAAACCTTCAGCTATCCACTTCCGTATCAAAAGATCTTTTAAAATGAGATAATCTTCCGGAAATACACTTAGATACAACAAGCAAGTCCTTAGATGAGAAGGTAGATCGTAGTAGCTAATCGACAATATCTTTCTAGTATTCTCCACATCCTCATTATCACCATGCCCAAAACCGATAGAGTTGTACACCTCAGACCAATCATCCTCTGGTTTACTAGCCAACAAGCTAGCTATTGTGATGATAGCTAATGGTACACCACCACATTTCTTCAAAATTTTATCAAATACCTCGGTGGCTTCACTATTGGGAAATTTGCCTTCACAATCAATGATTCTTGTACAGAACAACTTTTTAGAGTTATCACGAGAAAGTGGCTGTAGTTTGTAAACATCACCGGCATTTGTGGCAACTTCGGACTTACGAGTAGTTGCGACTACTATACTTCCACAATTACTATCAGCCAAAGCACATATGATTATTTCCCATGATTTCTTATCCCATATGTCATCAATAACAACGAAATACCTATACATGACAGCGCAAGAGCCATGAGTTAGTAAAACCATCTAAAGAATATGCAAAAGCAAGGTGCTCGAAGAAACACTTAAGGTATAAAGGAACAAAAAGCAAGGAGGACGAAAAGCTAGGAGAGAGAAACATGCACCAAAGAGTAGGGATGAAAAACGGATACAAATTATCCATATTATTCGACTGCCGTATTTGTTAGGATATGAATACGGTATAGATTTTTCCATCCGATTAGCAATTTCACTCCTATTTGTATTTGAATTCACATAAAAATATGGATTCGAATATGGTATGGAATTTTCCCATCTGAATTGTTATTTTATCCGAACTATTCATATTTGTATTTGAATTCAATGAAACAATATAAGTATTTTATTGTAATGTGCCTAATTAGTTGGAAGATTTTGTTTCTAATTTAATGTGAATTCATGTTCCTTTAGGTGAAATAAATATATTAGACTGATTCAGTGTGACTATGCAAGGATAAAGCGTCACTAATATCTTCACGTCACATAAGTTTTGAGGATATTCAGATCCGACCGAATTGAGTAGATATTTGATTCGCATTCGTATTCGTTATGACGTTCGATTCGCATTCGAGCATATTCGAATTCCTATTCGTTTAAAATGTATGAATACGAATATGGTTTCACCTCTATTCGATTTGTATTCGATCCGTATGGACTCCATTCTCAATTTGTGGAGGATACAGAGGCTTCCAAATGTTATGCTTTTAAGAAATTTTGCTTGCTAACTACCGGATATTGTACTCTTTTATATATGCTCTTAATCAGCTAATTACTAGACATCGGTATCCTATCAGGAGCTCTCCTATAGCATGTTCCAGATTTGAAAGTATAAGATATATTGGCAAATGGTTGCCACTGGAATTTTGGAAATGGTATGAGCAATGAAAAATATTTGAGAGACAATTGGGCGAATATGTATGATCGTCAAATACAAATACATAGAACGAAGTAAGCGGTCATAGGTTTCACAAAAGAAGGTCTTGGTATTAAAGCCTATAATGTAACACGCTTAACTTTAAGGCGATGGCTAGCACTAGGTGGGTGTGATGCGACGTACCTCTTGTTCTCAAGGAATTCTCGGAGTTCATCGATGAGCCGCCTTTCATCCAATCTTGTCATATTTAAATTCGTGTACTTTTGCTTGTCAAGACCGATGAGAATGTCCTTTAAAACTTTCTTCATGTCGATTCGACCGATCGGAACAAAAGCATGGCAATTGAAACCCGCTTTAAGCTTGTGATACTGCTTCTTTGTTGCAAGAGTGGTCTTGCCCAATCCTCCAAATCCGCTAACGGAGACAATCTTCATCTTCTTCTTGGACGATCATCCCCTCGGACAACATCTTTATGAGCGCATCCCTTGGCCCATCAATGCCGCATTTAGTTTGGCCGCATTTTTGTACATAGCGAAGAGGCGAGGATCAATAGTGGACGCGTCGGGCTTAGCCACAATCTTTGTCGATCGTGTACCGCCACGCTTTGTTGGCCACCTCCGAGCTTGCTTGTTGATGTCTTTGATCGCGTCCGATCCGACGAACAGTCTTGCCTTCATCGAACAAGTCGCCCATCTTGCTTGTCTTCTCCAGAACCGTTTGAGCCAATCTTTGGTTGGTGGCCTCACGGCCGTCCTCCACGCCAAGACGAGGAAGGTGTCGACAACGTCCTCCATGTCGTATGAGAGCTCCACGGCATCGCGTGCCCGAGCTTGACACGCTTTCGTCAAAAGTTGGTCCATGGCACCTCGGCTACCTTGCGGAGAGCGCGTGCATGCTCTCAAGCTCTCTCCGAGAGACTCGACTTGCTCCTCACACCCTTCTGCAGCTTGTACTCCTCCTTGAGCGGCTCGCCCGGCTTGGGGAGTAGGTTGCCCATGGCACCCGTCACCACCTCCATGGCTCGATTGATCGCTCTCGATCTCTCGGTTGGTTGCTTAAAGAGTTGTGCTCAGCTAGATGCTGTGGATCGAGAGGTGGTCTTCTGACTGATTATGCCATGCCCATGCTTTCCAACCTCACCCTATAGCCAAAAGATTCGCAAGTTGGAATTGACCTCACGTTACCAAAGATGAACTCAATAAAAGGCCTTTGCATACCTCAACTTGAAGCTCTCCTAGAGATCTATCATTTCGCCGCTGCACTTGATCTCAAGAAAATCTTCCCTCAATATCGGTACTAAGTCGATCGCAACGAAAAAGATGTGAAATATAAAGAAGCAACTTGGAATTCGTAGGCCGCACTGCAGTACTACATAGTAAGAGAGCAAGTCTACGGACCGCTCAGGGCTTATCTCTTCTTACAGAGAAGCTAAAAGCTTACAAGGAATTGAAGAAATACCAGTTTTGTGTGGCAACTACAGATCCAGTAGTCCACATCTCTACATTGGGCTGGATGAATCGAGGAAATATTGCAAGACCTTTTCTTGCCGTGTACTAAATGTGCCGTGTACTAAATGGCTTCTGTTCACCGCCTTGTTTCACTGGACAGCGTGAATAAAGCCGTTTTTTTTTAAAAAAATAATTGAAAAGATAATTACAAAAATAAATAGTTGAAAACAAAAATTAGCGCATGTCACCAATTGGAAGAACGACAGGCTCGCCATTCCAATTAGCGATAGGGGCTAGCCACTGACGACAGGGCGCTCAACAGTAGCCAGAGCTCCCTGTCATCAGTTGAATTGGCGACAGGTCTCTGTCGCCAATTCAAATAGTGACAGAGATCCTTAATTTTTTTAAATTTTAAAATTTGAAAAACCACTATTTCAAATAACGGTAGGGATCCCGCAAGTCCCTGTCGTCATTCTAAATGACAACACAATCTCCCCTATAAAAGACCATCGAAACCCTAAAATTCGAAGAAAACTCACTTTTATTCAGAAAAAAAAAGAAAAGGGGGAGGGAAGGGAGAGGAGAGGAGTAGAGAAGAGGAGAGAAGCTAGCAAAACGTTGCCCATCCGGTCGCCCACCTTTTAGATAATTTTTTTAACCGAATGGATTACATAGTTTTAAATGTACGGTTACGTAGTGTAGTATGTTGTATATAATCCTTTTCGGTGGGTATTCTAGTTTTAGATATATGGTTAATCGTGGAAATCTTGTTTTTGATGCAGTGTGTCAAATATGTCGGACACCACCAACTTCAAAATTTAATACGGTCAGGGGACTATTCTTGAGGGTCCTGAGGGGATTGATTTGCGTTATTTCCAATCAGTGACCATGCCCATGCCAAGACCAGAGCAGCGTACATGGGGCGCTGTGGTGCGGTGGTTGTTTCACTCATTCGATTTGGAGCATGTTGCGTATAATCTAAGATTGAGTTCCCTTGCCTCCCAAGCAACACAGCGCGCATATTGAGAGTTAGTGCGGCTCAAGGGAATAAGGTCATGGCCGTCATATGTACGCATGGCAAGGGAGGAAGGGTGGGATTTGGTCCTTCTGGCCCAGGCTTATGCCAAGTCCACTCGAGCATCAGCGGCTGAATAAGAAGGGGTGGTGACACCAAAGAAAAAGTCGGGGACTCCAGCCACAGCGCGACGCACACAATGGCCGAAGCTCCCAGAGTTGCTGATGCTATCGATGAAGACCCTACAGAAGTAGCTCCTTTATTCAGGCAAGTTAGTGGGCTTGCTGACAAGGGTGGGGAGCTAGAAGCCCTAATGCAAATGATGGATCTCGAAGATCGAGACTACATGGCATTGTCAGAAGATGAAGGATCTGACGATGAGGATGATGTGGACCAGTAGGCGGTTCTATTCTAGTGGAACACATATCAGTTCGACAACCTCGTCGTTAATGAAGGCTCCCGTGTGCCGTGGGAGTACGACCAGAGCGAGGTCAGACAAGAAGCTATGTACAAATGCAAGGAGGTCGTGCAGGAGGCAGTCAAATTCTAGGCCTTGTCGGTGCGGCGTACATTCACAGTCGTCAAGTTTAACCCAAGATGCTACGACGTGAAGTGCAACATAGAGGGATGCCCTTGGCTACTGCACGCATTTCAGCCTAAGTGGGACACTGTCGGGACCCGAAAATGCATCTCAGGAACCCTCTGTATATTCTGAACTAGTCTCATATCAATAGCTAGCTCACATAGGAAACAGTGATGAAATAACATCCTTTTATTCAATTTAACTAAAAAGATCTCAAAGTAACAAATAGTAATAATAACTGGACCTTATAGTCAAAGTTTACTTAACTTGCCACGCAAGGCTAAAGAAATAAATAAACTCTTGCAGCGGAATGAAACTCTTGAAATGGCCAATCAACATACCCCCATGCAATCGAGTGGAGAACGCATCCTAATCCGTAAAACCATCATGGTACTCCTGGGCGAAGAACTCTTGAGCAGCTTGGTATTCTTCAATTGATCAACAAGAGAATAAGCCGTGAGTACATAAAGCACTTAGCAAGTCGTGGGGAAATGTATGCAAATAGTATTCATGCAAGGCTTGAACAAAGGTTAGTTGTATGGTTCTTTTGCATAAAGCAGCATTTACAATAAATAGATTGAAATGCGTAGTTGAAAACAATAATAAATAAGTAAACAATTTCTTTGAAACAACCAGTGAACTTCTCATTCACTTCCCAACCAAACTATTGATAAATGAATCCCTTATTCACCTATCGACACAAACCACCAAGTGAATTACCCGTTCACCAAACAAACATTATATTCATCAAGTGAACTTCCCATTCACACCCCGACACATTTTATAAAATGCCCTATCTCCCGTGTGAAATCCCCTAGCACGTCCATAACCGCAGACACGGCTATTCGAATAGTTTTACACTCTGCAGAGATTGTACAGCTTGACCCACAAGAGATTAATCAACTCAACAGTCTGACCACACTTCCTTGGGTGTGCGACTTAAGTGATCATCATAAGACTTTTACAAAGCTCCTTCTTAACCCAATTCTGCCCGCTAAGGTTTCAACACTGAATGTCTTTTCGACCAGACAGGGTCCCCCTCTTGCACCTTCGTGAAGATACGTTTCCCATAACTCACGCTTTCCACGAAAGAACCGAAATTAAGACATTGCTAATTAGTTAGCCAGGTCCATCCCATACCAGACATGTGGTTGTGCAGTTAAGGCCCAGTTCAATAGCACACAAGATTAAGTCCTTGACAAGTTACTCAGGCAATCTTTCCACAACCAAAATGTGTTAAACCCACACCCTCAATCCACCATCCTCTCGCCCGAGCGAAAACCATTTTGTTTAACTAAAACCAATGAAATACCCTGTCATGGTACCCAAATTTTATCAACAGTGGCTAACCACTATGATTCCATATTCATTAAGTCAATATTAATCATTATGACACATGTGATGATGAACTCATCGTAACTAAGCTGAACAAAGCATCTGTACGTTACCCATGTTGGTAATACAAATATGCCCAACTAAAATTATCCATGCTAGGGTGATAAAGGATTCATGGCATTCAATAATCAAAGGATGCATAATGACAACAGGTAATAACTAATCCCAAAGCAATTTGTTTAAAGATAGCATGCAGTTGTATAAAATAATATACTTTTGAAATCATAGATTCAATATGATCAAAGGACCACGACTTGCCTTGGAATAAATCTTGAGATTGATTTTGATCTTGGTGTACTCCTCCTTGCTCAAAACTTTCAGAAGTATCAACGTCTACTCACAAACAAGCAAATAAACCAAATAAATAAATAACAGAGAGAAAACAAACTCCAAAAATTAAATAAAAATCTTAGATAAATAGATCTTGAATTTATATGAATTTAGGAATTTGAATGGACTCAATCGGAGTTTGGATGCAAAAGATATGGGCTTTGGAAGATTGAACCCTAAGAAAAAAAACAAAAAAGAATTGTTTATGATTTTCCCGAATTAACTTTCTATTGAAAATTCCAATTAATGCGCCAGCATGATGTCAGCACATAATTTCGAAATTAAAAAGAAATTCAGAGAAAATCCATAGTGGCTGACATGCGGGCCTGAGGTCCATGGACCAGGTCCACGCGACTCGGCTCATGGTCTACGGGTGTATGGCTCACGGAATAGTGCTACTGACAAGTGGGACCACAAGGCAGCGACACGGCTCATGAAGAACTAGGTTTAGCTGGGTTTAGATCTGAGTTAAGGTGTGAGGTGGCATGCGCATGCTGACTGAGCGCTACAGTGGCTGACACGGGGATGCACACGTCGATGTGGCCGATGATGTGGTGGTGACAAGGGCTGCCACGGCTGGTGATATTAGCGCTGCCGGTGAGAGCTTCTGGACCGGTCGACAACGGCGAGTGGCGGCGCGGCACCGGCGGCGAGTGCACACACCAAGTAGAGATTGCTATGGCGGACTTAGCGATACCCTTGTTGACGCGAGAGGATGACAGCGGCGGTCGGAATCAGCGCCGGAGCGAAGAGTGATGATCGGGTTTTGTCGGGGATGACAACCAGAGGCGCTCCGGGGACACGGAGAGGGGCACGAGGTAGCTACTGCGACAAGGATGACAATGGCGAAGACCACCGGAACAGGGCACAATCGATGGCGATGGAATTCGAAGTTTTGGCTTGCGGCTCCAAAACCCTAGAACTCCAAATTGCGGTGGCACTGAGGCTCTAAGGTGGAATTGAGCTAGGGTTTGGGATGAGAGGGTGAAGGCAATCCTCAAGGTCCCTTTTATACCCTAGGGGCGCGATCGGCTAAGGAAACCCTAATAAGAGTCCGCCTCGGCCACGAATTGGTTTTGGAGATTGAGAGCGATATGAGGTGCGATTTGGTTGGATGAAGATGCGGTGAGATAAGAAATCAATTTGACACAGTTGCACAGGACTTTTATTGTTGGAGATCCTGTTGTCGGACGAAGCTCCACCAGAACGTCAATGGTGGACTGAGGCGATCGCGTGAGGAAGACGGGCGCGAGGAGGACGATGAAGGCACGGGCCCCACCAGCAGAGAGGAGCGAAAGCAAGCTTGAGTGAGTGGTCTTGCTACAAAAGGAAGGTTGAATGGGTGGCCCATTGAAGGAGAGAACGGGCCAAGGCAGGAAGATTAGTCCCAAAGGATTTTGAGATTTATTAATAGTTTTTCTTTTTAGAAAATAGTAGAAAATCCAAATAGCAAAAAGAAAATAGCAAATGCACTCAGAAAAATTCTAGAAAATATATCCAAGTACATAGAATCCAAATAAAATAATTTTGACAATAGTTGATGTTGAGATTAATCATATTAAATTATTTTTTATTCAGAAAATTCAGATTAAGCTTTTAACTTTTGCAGAAAATTCAAATGGTTATTTTCCTTTTAAAACTTCAAAAACAGACCAAAATTTTGAGATGTTACAAACCTTTCCCCCCTTAAAAGGAATCTCGTCCCCGAGATTCAAGCTGACTAAAGAATAGGTTCAAACCAAACCTTGCTCACTCTTCTAAAGGATTTCTCTTATGAGTAAACAAAGCTGCACTGTGACAGGTCTAACTTAAAGACTTACCAGAAGTGATGTTCTGAACTGGTTGAGCTTCTTCTGTAGTGATGTGATTCAGCCTTCCTCTTGTTGCAGTAGATGGAGTCATGGTAGCTTGATTTGGAGTCTTAGGCACTCCTCTTCCTATTCCTAGTAAAGAAGTCCTAGCTGGTGTAGCTCCCAAATTGAAAGGAATTGGTGTCAGCCCTTGATTTTGCGGACACTTGTTAGCATAATGACCTATCTGATGGCAGTTGAAACAAGTAACTCCCGCGCCATGATTGGGGTTCCTCTGAGGTTGATGATTGCTGCTGTTGTTGACATTGGGAATTCCTGTGTTCCCTGCATGAGATACTGGTGCTGGGATTCTGAATCCGGCAAACGAATTATTGGAACGAAAAGGCTGCTGAGCATTGGTTTTTGCTCTCTGAAGCTGATTCTGATGAACTCCATGTTGTATAATCTTCCTTTTGCGAGATTCGTCCAACTCACGACGAGAATCTTCTGTGAGCACGGCTTTATCCACCATATGCTGAAAATCCACATAACCATTTTCAACAACTTGCACTTTCAAACTGGGGTTAAGTCCACGCTTGAATCGCTTCTGACGTGCATTATCTGTAGCAACATCTTCTGCAGCATAGCGAGAAAGTTGAGTAAATGTGACGCCCCGTGTCATTACCCCAAGGGTAATCACACTTAGGCATACGGATTACTATTCGTTTGCTCAGTAAAACACTGCTCCAATGAATAGTAAGCCTTTACCAGGGATACGCAGCAGAACAATAAGATAGAAACTGTACCTTTTTATTCCAGTAATAGCCATGCAAGGCTATGGTTCTTAATACAAGTATTAAACAGTTACAAAAGGAACTGCTCCACTTTTCTCGTCCACACTGAAGTCTCGGCCTTCTATTCGTCCCATGAGTCAAATATGGCGTCCATCTCGCTCTGGTCCTCATAGTCCGCGCCTTCTCCTCCCGTGGTTGCTTTAGTACCTGCAAGTCCTTCATCCCACTCGAGATAGCTCCCAGCCGGACTAGGATCTACAAAGGAGAATACTAACAAGGTTGAGTACACGAATATACTCAGCAAGCATTAATAGCAAAGAATGCACTGGATGACTATCTCTGGTTGTTATCACATTTTCTAAGTCATCTCATTCGAAAATAATTTATTAAAACATTAGGTGGCAAATTTTAATCGAAAACACTACTTATTACTCTGAGAGAAGAAAGACCCCGGTGGTTCCGTAGACTCCAATCCAGGAGACTGGCATGAATTCATGATTTGATATAGCACTGCGCAGGCTTGTACCACTTTACCCATAGTTATTCTGAGCTCTAAATGAGCCGGGTCCCCTGCATTTCCTTTGATGCGGGTTCGAGTCTAGAATACAGAACGTTTTCCAGGTTACATGATCAAGTCTCCACCCATTACTTGCCGTCGGTGCTGACCTTGTCATACACCGAGTTCCAGTAACGTTGGTTGAGGCGGCCATCATCCGTGCTCAACACTCCTCCTTGGGCCGGCGCACTTCCGAGCCCAAACACTCCAATGTGTCCCGTTGTGGAGAATCTTAATTACGTAACTAGGTAGCATTTTCTGCCCGCCGAAACAGGAAAATGGTTGGTACTGAATTTACGGCTTCAGACCGAGCAAGAGTTTTGTTCGTCCTTATATTATAATCATATGTAAGAAGGGGCCCACCTCTTTACCTCATCATCATCATCATCGTCGTCGTCGTCGCGTTTCCACTACCAGGGCCCCCTTTTACCCACATATAAATTCTCATTTCTTTCTTTCCTTCTCATTCTCATTTTTTTCATATCCATCTTAATCATTTTCATCTCAATCATTTATTTCAGTTTTGAGAAAACAATTTTGATGCAGTAAACGTAATAGTGCAATATACGGTTTACATTTAAATTAACTATGTTTATGTTCAAGAGGATAGCTTGCCTTTGGAGTTGTAGGAAAGATTGGCGTCAACGAATCTCTGATCAACTTCTCCTGCCGGTGCTGGTTCGTCTTCTGTAGCAACACGGTAGCACGAATAGTAATATAAGTAAATACATAGTTGCTTTTGGGTGATATTAAGAGTACTTAAGTTAGTGGCTTATAAGTGTTAGTACAAATTAATTTAAATAAAGCTTTTCGAGTCCTCCGCTAAGTTAGCACTCCCCGCTGAGCCGTTCTACTGCCTATTCGTGATGTACTCGAAAAACCCAAGGTTTGCGCTATAACGGACAAAAGAAGCAAAGAAAGGAAATACTACTCGCACTCGCAACTACAACATAAAATCAATTTTAATCGTACAGAAACGTCTAAATGATTTTATTTAAGTCCGCCTGCATTTAATTAATTCTTTACACACGCTTGGGGTTGCTTTAATTAAATTAACATGATTATAGCAGTTCATTTTGCCCGACTAAACGACAGCTATGCATGCAAAAAATGAATTATTATTAACAGAACTAACGGCAACTCAAATTATTTTAGTAATTATTCAACAGATTTGTTTTAAGTTCGGCAATATCCAAGTTAAATTAATTAGCCGCGAGAGCAAACAGCTAACAAAAAATTAATTGACCAAAGCTACCGGAATAAACAATAATTGCAACAAATAATTAACACTTACCCAAATCCTAATAATACTTCTGAACCTAAAGTCCTAATTCCACTTCTAATCCTACCTCTAACCTTACTCTAACCCCTCTCTCTCTCTCTCTCTCTCTCTCTCTCTCTCCTCACTCGGCCGGTCCCAACCCAAAACACACCCACGCACACACGCGCACACCCCTTCTAATCTCCCCAAACCCACTCTCCTTCCCCAACTTCCTCTTCTCTCTCTCTCTCTCTCTCTCTCAACTCCACACAAGCCGACACCGCCTCCTGGGGGGTCCATGGCCCGGCCGCCACTAACTTGGCGGTGTGCTGCCCTCCACCATCGCCATGGCCCCCCTCATGGCCATGCGCCGCTCCTTCTCCGGCTCGGCTCCTCGCTGGAGCCGCCACTGCCCGTCAGTCTGCTGCCTCCGGCTCGACCGGCCTTCTTCCTCCAGTGTGTGTTGTCTTGGCCAGCCTCTCTTGGCCGGCGCCGCCGTCGATTCCTTTGCCGCCGCCGTGGTTCGACGCCACCGCCGCCGCCGCCGCCCTCGTCTTTACGCATGCTCGGCTGGTCCACGCCGCCTCCACCGGCCACGCCGTGCGGCCCGCCTTACGCAAATCCTGCCTCCACGGCCGGCCACATTGCCTCGCCGTCGTCGCTGGCCAGTCGCTTGGCCGGTTCGCCTCCCTACTACTGGCGCTTGGTCCGTCGCCTCGCCCTCCGGCTTCCTCGGCCGCGGCCGAGGCCACCGCCGCCTCGGCTCGCCGCCTCTCCTCGCCTCCTGGCCGGCTCGGCCATCCGGCCGCCGGCACCACTGCTCCCTTTGTGGCTCGGCCGAGCCCTACTCACCTCCCCTAACTCCACTCCGATAACCCAGATTTTACATGCTTTGGTTGCTTTCTTTTACTTATGCTTACAGAGATTGATTGATGCTTTACCTGATACGGTTTTTCTTACTAATGTTCCTCAAAATGGATTGATACATTTTTACTTATTGGCTTCAGATGCATGGGTGATGCACATGCTTGGTGATGGTAGAGCTGCTAAAGTCTCGCTCTGCGGTAAACTCCCCCTCGCTCTCTAACCCAAATCCTCCCCTTGCTCTGTGATGAAAAGCAAACTGAGAGCTATTTGAATGATATGATGAGATGCTTTATGGGTGAAATATGTGCATGTGTGCTGCATACTAAGATTCCATTGTGGGTTACCTCTTGTTGAGCTAAGGATGGGGAAGGGGGTTGTAGTGCCGGTTCTGCGCTGGTGCTCCCCCTGGTGGTGGTTCGGTGTTGCCGTTGTTGCCGGTTCCCTCGTGGCCACCCGTGCTTCCTCCTCCTCCCTGTGTTGGCTTGGACACACCTGGCTTGAGCTTGCCTTGGTTTCTTCCTTGGCTCCCTGGTCTCTTGGCTTTGTGCTTGTGCTTGGGCTGGGTTTGAGAATGGAGCTTTGTGGTTGAATGTGAGGCTTTGTTGTGGAGACAGTGGTGTGGTGGTGCTTGCTCTTTGTGCTTGCACTCGGCTGTGAAGAAAAATGGGATGGAAATGGCTTGGTGAGCTTGGGGGAATGTTTTGGCCTTGCTCCTCCTCTTTCGGCTGTGAATGAGAATGGGCATGTGAGGCTTTGAGGTGGCTGCTTGCTCCTTTTTTATGCTCTCGGTCGGGCACTCTCCTGAACTTGCACATGACCAAAATGCCCTTGTTTTTTATCCATATGGCAAGGTTTTCGTTGGGGGCTTTTTGGTCTGTGTTTAGGAAATCACTATGCGTGTGATTTTCTGTGGCTGAGTACTTCAACATACGCGTGTGCCGGATTAACTTAAACGCCGCATGGTGAAACCTACGAAAGCAAAGAGGTGCCGGTTAACTCTAGCTAGTCTGGGGACCTTGACGATCAAGGGGCTGGCTAGCTTGAGTTGATCGAGGAACCCTAGTATGCTTCGGAGAATTCTGACGGCCACTTCCAACCTTCTACTTTCTATTTTCTATTATCCACTTGGCTTTGACTTACTAACCGCTTTCTAATTTTTCTAACGAGCGATGGGAATGGATCGTGAGATGGCTCTATGGACTGGTGCTCAAGGTGCAAGGTGGCAAGGATAGCTGATGCTACAAGAATGCAAGGAGCGGATTATGATTTAATTAATTGTTGTTATAAGCATTGCAATTGGTTGTATAATTAATTTTGAAACAAGCAATGGGTTTGTAATATATTACTTCTTTGTTGTACTAGGATTGATGCAATGTTTTCTTTGATTGCATTGAATGGTGTAAATATTTCTGAGTTCGTATTAATGATCCACTTATGCCTGCAATGGATTTATTTTTGTAATTGACTCTTGGTTGATAAAGATATTGGAGAAATTGTTTTTATAACCCTCTTGTTGCCAGATGCAACGATTATGCGCTTGATATTAACTCTGAAATTGCTATTTGCTCTGGATTTAAAGGATTTTAATTATCGCTAATTACTGATTACTGTTAGTTAGTTTAGGTTAATTTTGCGGGTTCTCACAGTAAACTTGTTGAGATATTCACCCAAAGACATGTTTCCTTGCTGTAGTTCACAAAATTCATTCTTCTTCATTTCCACAATACCATCTGGAACATGCGCTTGACGAAAAACTATTGAAAATTCCTCCCAAGTAATGGCATGCGAATTCTCATGAGCTGCGGTGTAGTTCTCCCACCATTCTGCGACTGTACCTTCCAACTGATGTGAAGCATAAAAAACTTTCTCACGATCATTGCATTGAGCAATGGCGAGATTTTTCTCAACCGAACGAATCCAATCTTCTGCGTCCAAAGGTTCTGACGAATGAGAAAACGTAGGTGGACGAGTCCTTATGTATTCTGACAACTTGGAATGATGATGAGTTGGTGGCGGAACAGCTGCTGGTTGATTATTCTGATTGTTTTGATTCAATAAGTTGACTATTGCAGCGGCGGTCTAGCTTTGCTGAGTCATCATACTGTTCATGTTTTGCATCATTGCACTCATGAATTGAGTCTGAGCTGCTAGAAGTTGTTACATGCTTGGATCTGCGGCTCTAGGAACTGGTGGCTGGTCACTGGCATTGACATTGACATTGGCATCATCTGACTGAGTACGACTTGATGTGTTGCGAATGTCAACCATCTGCGACGATTCTCCACAGGTTTTAGTAGGTAAGATAGAAAAGCAATGTAGATGAGAGGGAATAGCACAATAAACGAGACAAAACGGGATAGAAAGATAGAAACAAGTTAATTTGGGGAAACAGATTATACCCAAAGGGCAAAGCAAAACATAGCTGAAACGCTATGAAAGAACAACTAAACTCTTCGAATTAAGACTGCAACATAATGCTTGACAGCAAAACTGCAGCTCCCACTTACACACAACCCAAATAAAGACCTATTACAACAACGATCTAAAAATGCTACTAAAGGCTTCTAATCTAAACTGGACAACGAAAACTCTTTAGAAACAACTGGAACAAAGCGACGAAGATACTCTTGACGATTGCCGATGACTTGACTTCTTTCGGACTAGAGAAATTAATGAGGTGAGAAAGTCAATTTAAGATTATAAAACAAAATTCAGCAAAGACGAGGATCAAGATGAGCAAGAATAGAATAGACTCAGATGAGAGAGAATAGAATAGATGAGAAAAGAACAACCACTTAAATCAAGTTAAGTTGATTTGATTTTAGAAAATAAATTTTGAAGCTTTTAGCTAAAATGACCATGCTAACTAAGGTTGTGTTCTACAGTCGATATGGCTCTGATACCACCTCTGTCGGGACCCAAAAATGCGTCTCAAGAACCCTCTGTGTATTCTGAACTAGTCCCAGATGAGTAGCTAGCTCACACAGGAAACAGTGATGAAATAACATCCATTTATTCGATTTAACTAAAAAGATCTCAAAGTAGCAAATAGTAATAATAACTAGACCTTATGGTCAACGTTTACTTAACTTGCCACGCATGGCTAAAGAAACAAATAAACTCTTGCAGTGGAACGAAACTCTTGAAATGGCAATGAACATGCCCACAGGCAATCGAGTGGAGAACGCATCCTAATCCGCAAAACCTTTATGGTACTCCTGGGCTAAGAACTCTTGAGTAGCTTGATATTCTTTTAAATTAATATTATTTAAAAAAAATCCACTTGTACATGCATTATTATACTACTACTAGTCCTACTATCACTTTACTGTGGACCGTGGACTTTACCGTCATGGATAGAACATGTGATTAATAATAGGTGGATGAAATCTTATTTTATCATAAAACTTGAGTACACCAATTATGTTTTGGTTTTAAGTTGAAATGGCTAGGTCATTTAAAAAATAATTATAGTATTTGAGCAAAATCTACTTTATACTAAAATAATCTTAAGACCCCTCCTTTTGCAAGCCAAACATCTATATGTTTGGATTTGGTGTAAGGGCTTGATGAAAAACTTTGTACTCATTGTTGCACAAATATGTGGATTCAGACCACGAGACTGGAGATTCGATATATGAATACTTCTATACGTCCGACTTTAGAAATGAAGATGGTGGCGAACAGTCGATTGCCCGTTGCAGATCATGGAGGTCCCTTTTTGGTTTATTTATGTATGAATATTTGGATTTGGTGTCCCAGTCGATTTGGCTTTAAGTTGTAGACATGTGTATGTAGTGTTGTGTGCCTTTTCCAGTTTAATTTCAGGAGATTTCATTACAAAAATATACTCATTTGCATAACACAATCAAGCAGGGAACATGGAAACCTCGTCCATCACTGGCGCTGCTCAACTCAATTATCCCTTAGGGCTTGTATCTTTGCGGTGTGGCGGCGGCAAAAAAGGCATCTGTTGTGCATGCATGGGCAAGATGAGGGTATACAGGAAGCGGCTAAGCGCATGCAGAGTCGATGAGTTAGATGCTAGCATGTGCAGGGCAATCAGCAGGGCAAAGGGCAGCGCAAGAGCATGCGGGTGCTGGCCAGAGAAGACAGCAGGAGGAAGTTGGCAGGCGGCGGCTGGTATGGAGGCTAGGACTAGGTTTAGCTCCCCCCCTCCCATTATAGTCGGCCCAAGACATCATGGGCCGAAGGTAGTTCTCTTCTCTCCCTCCAAATCTGAATTTCCCTTTTTAATTCATTTAATTCCCTTTTATTATTTTCATTAATTCTCTAATGCTAAACGGGGTATTACAGTAGCCTCAATCAATTGCCTATGATAGATCATAGATACCCCCTTTTGGTTTATTTATCTTTCGGCGTTGTTTACTTTTTTTAGCCTATTGGGCCATTATGTAAGAACTTAGCCCTAAGGCTTATTTTCGACTGTTTATGTATTATTAAGTACTCTTTTACTTCAACGCGTGTATGCATGAGATATTTATCGATATTGTATTATATAAACTAACTATTGATTATGGAACTAGCTTGGTATACACAGTACGTGGCAAATCCGAACCTTTATAATTGTAAAGCCTCCTCACTTGACTCTTCTTCGGCTATAAAATCAATCGTCTGTTTATCGCAACCACACGTTTGTTGCCATAGTAATGGCGTTAGGTCTCCGTCTCCGCCGTTGTCTCCCTTGACCGAAAGTCACTACCAGAAACATGATTTTTCCCGAGTGCCAAACACACTCGGGAAATGAGGCCAAACACTCGGGAGCGATCTTTCCCGAGTGTAACACTCGGGAAACAACACTCGGGATAGATTAGTCGGGATAAAAACAGTTTCCCGAGTGTTACACTCGGGAAATATTACTTTCCCGAGTGTATACATATACACTCGGGAAACTCGAACACTCGGGAGAAAACCCTGCTCAACGGCTTCTCCACCCGTAACGGAAATATTTTCCGAGTGTTGACACTTGGGAAATATTCCGACGAATCCCACAAGAAATTGCCACGGGTCAGCTTTCCCGAGTGTCGACACTCGGGAAAGATTTGGTCGCTTTCCCGAGTGTCGACACTCGGGAAAGATTTTGGTCACTTTCCCGAGTGTCGACACTCGGGAAAGGTTTGACACTCGGGAAATCGACAAAACAGCAGAACCCCATTTTCCACAAATTCAAGAAAAATCCATTCCAGAGCAATCAAATAATCCATCCATTCCAGAGCAATCAAATAATCCATCCATCCATTCCACAACAATCAAATAATCCATCCATCCATTCCACAGCAATCAAATAATCCATCCATCCATCCATTCCACAATATATGCATATATATGTATAGATCGAACAAAAGACATGATAACAGTTCCCGAGCTCACAGCATTCAAGTTCAAGTTCGAAAATGTAAGCATAAGGCATGATACATATAACAGTTCCAAATAGTAATTTCATAGTCTTATATATACATCAAACAAAAGCAAGTATCACTGCAACCATTTGCATGCACAGAATTTCCTGCTTCAATCTTCTATGCACAAAAGCATCACTTTGCGAGTTCTGCAGATAGAGCAAAACTTAATATTAGTGCCATCTTACAACAAAAGTTAGGAATTGATATTACATGAAAAGATAATTAACCAAACTATTGACAAAGCAAAAAAATTCCTTTAAATCATGATGAGCAACCTAATAACATGGCAAATCGAGTTAAGGGCATGCAGGGTGTGGGCCACTAGCTTGTGGCCTAATTGATCATTTACTTATGTCATCTACAAAGACATGCAAGAGAAATTTTAGTATAATGATGTACTCTTGTAAAAAGGAATGAGTGAAACTATATATGGACTTAATTAAGAGGTGCAAGGAGTGATATTTTGTTAGATATATAATTACATGCATGGTATCCACTTGTATGATGTTCCTTTTAAAAGCTCGCAAATTCATATGTTGGCGTGCTTATTAGCACCTAACAATATAGAACATGAAAAGCACAGTGCTAAAAATGTTAAACTTCAACTCTCAATATTTTGTCATTGTGAACTCTTGATCAACATTTATGTCTCAAGCACTTATCATCAAATTCATAGAAAGGAGTGTACATACAAATTATTATATGTTGACACATTTCAAAAGAATTTATGATATAGATATAGTGAATTAGTTATATATGTAGCCATTTTTATCCATTTTTAGCAAGCACTGATTGTGAATGTTTTCTAATATTGGTATCCTTTTAGTAGATCATGAAAATAGCAAGCACTGTGGTGGCCTCTCGGCGATGGACACATTCACATGATCTTCAACATTAGCACCAAAGCATCTTGAGATTAGCAGAGAAGCAATCGATCCCGCCATTCCTACATTTTCATAAGAAATCGCATTATAAGAAATTTGCGATGGCGACCAATAATTACATTGCATGTCATTTCAATGTCTTGAATCAAGCACTCATAAGAGACTAACAATATAATAATCAAGATGCGATTACTAACAGGAGCGAGATAAGTTAGGCAATGGTTCCCCTCACGGAGGCCATTAAGTTGAGTCCGGTCCTAAGTGCTGCATATTTGTTTGCACATTGCCATACATTAGCCAAATACGAATATATATATATATATATATATATATATATATATATATATATATATATATATATATTGCATATTACTTTGTTATTGTACTACCACGCTCCAACTAACTGCGCAGGAGCATTTGCTCCAACCACGCTTAGCCTCAATTTCTGTCAGCATTGCGCTGAAGCTCGAAACACGAGACTCGATCCCATGTGATGGTCATGATCGACTTTGAAGGTGTACTTCATCCGTTGATGCAAGCACTCGTGGATCGGACCTCGAGAGGGTTGTCGGTGTGCTAATGTAGCGGCACCCATGAAGAAACGACCATGTTTCTTCCCTTTCGACCTTGTACACGCGATCGCGTCTAGTGGTGAATTCATGGCGTCGTAGTCGGGCCATGAATCTCTTAGCAGCGTCGATATATGAAGCTTGTTGGACAAAATCATCAGGAGCGAAAATCATCGGGGACAAAATGATCGAAATCGTACCAAGTTCTCATTCTTGTATTTGTCGCACAAGGTGCCCTCGATCACCCTCCTAGCTTCTACATATGCCTCTATATCGAGACAGGCCTCTGCTTCTTCTTTTCTGCACCCAAAAAACCACGGCGATCAATAAATATGTATCGCAACATACAATCAATATGAACATGTTGATCTAGGTTCTTCTTATAACGAGCCATGGAGGAGCCCTTACTGACGATGTCTTGCCCGTCCATCAACAATCTCCGCTCCCTAGCAAAGACGAGAGTCCTCTAACCATCGTTCGTTGCACCACCTCTCTTGGGCAATCTGCTGCCATGCATCTTCACACTTAAGGGCCCACCAAGGTATTGCCTAAATCAACCAAGTGTTAAATATGAATAAACTAGAATTGATTGTAATCAAGGACATCATTTGTACAGTTGGTTACCTGCATGTACTCGTCCAAAGTGATATGCGTTTGGCAAGCCTCGGCCCTATGAATTTGCTGTCCAAGGACTTGTGTATAGTAACAGATCACCGCTTGGATGCGTGCTTCGTAGATCATCTGTGGGATTAGCTTCTTAACACAATTACGCAGCCCTCTCCTAGAATCAGCTTCCTATCCCTCAGCCCATCTAAACCACCACTACAATCCAAGAATAAAGAATTGATAAAGAATAATATGATTAAGTTAGTTGATGAAAGCAAAAAGGAATTGATAAAGAATAAGATAATTAAGTTAGTTGACATTTATTACTTGGCTACTAAACATCCAAAAGATCCTGATCCAATATTGATGTATCTAGTTTTCGGGTCAAACACTCTTTATTTTGATACTTTGTAAAGCCTAAGCTCACTACATGCCAAAGTATATTATACTTGAACAGTTTATCTTTCTGCCTTCCCAACAGATATATATTGAAGATGATCTGATGATAAAACAATATCCAGTTTATCTTTGACAAAATCTCCCAACTAAGTTTAATGTACTTCTAGAGGGAGCAGTTAATCCTATGGTTAGTAAGTCGTTGCCAGAATCATTTTAATATAAAACATGAACTGTTTGCTCTTGAGGAACAATTCCTCACCTAAATTCTTCTTGTTTGTGGTTAACAAACCCTTAATTCTTGTGTGGTAAGTTAGTATAGTAACTAAATTGAGACTCAAGAGTTGCGACCAAATCAACCCTAACATGCATAGGAACACATAGAAGCAGATTTGAATATTCAGTCACTTACCCAAAAACTTTCCTCCACCCACTGCAAACAGTTGTCAATGGAACCTCTCCTTGGTGGCGGCGGTATCTTCAATGCCCTATAGTGGCACCATGTCCATGCAGGGCCCGCCTTCCTCTGAGGTGACCAAGCCAGGGAAGTGCCATCGAATCAACACGCCAATTATGCCGTTCGGAAGTCTACATTTCTCACCCCCGCCTTCTTCTCACCATTGCCTGCATATTAGTTTTTTTGAGGTATGCAAGTAAGTGGGCTAAATTAGTGAAATTGTAAATAGTTACTTACGTGTCACTGTGAGAACGATGATGATCTTCTCCTCCTCTCGGGTTGGTCGTCGTGGGTGTTCGCAGTCCTCGCAACCAAAATTCTTGTGCCTCATGGTGCTCATCCTCCTCACCTCCGCCTCGGGGTGCTCTTCCTCCTCACCCTCTGCCTCACGGTGCTCATCCTCCACATCATCAAGACGTGAGGGCTATGGGAAATCTGAGGCTGATCTACTAGAGGTAGACCCCACGCCTCGAGGGGCCACGACTGCCCCTCTGCCTCCTCGAGGGGCCGTGGCTGCCCCTCTACCTCCTCGAGTGGCCGCGGCTGCCCCTCTGCCTCCTCGAGGGGCCGCGGCTGCCCCTCTGCCTCCTCGAGTGGCCGTGGCTGCCCTCTACCTCCTCGAGTGGAAAAGCAGTGCTGCCTCGACTAGAGTATCTTTGCCTCTCGATGCCACTCATTTTTGGTGTCTGAAATGAAATGAAATTAAATAAATCAATTAATATAGCACAATGAAGTAAGCTCACGAAAAGACGTAATATAGTGTAATCAAGTAAGCTCATACAAAAATGTAATATAACGTAATCAAGTAAGCTCATACAAAAATTAAAACATGCAAAGAAATAGATGGAAGACATACAAGATCATGCTTAGAAGTAGTCGTCTACAATGGGATCCTCCGTAGATGGGCCCTCTAAAAGTCATCGTCACTATCATGAGGTGTTGACTCAACCTCGGCCCTTGATTGCCATCAATGTCTAGCGATTAAGTAGTTCCAAGTCCTCTTGGTTTACAACCTCATCGGCATCGATTTGAATATCATCCATGTGATCGTCCTCTTCCCGATTATTATTTGAAAAGTCCTGGTAGCCCATCTTCTTGAAAGAATAGGTCAACACCATTGTTGGTCTCCATGTTGTAGTCTTCGCTCACTAGGGGTAGGTAGTTTACCATATGGTTGCACCTCATGTACTACCCACCAATCCACTAGACTACTCATAGTTTTGCATGGGTATGGGATGTAGTATACTTGGGTGGCTTGTCGAGCCACAATAAATGGGTCATTGCTCGGTAGGATTGATTGATGTGCAACTTCAACCACCCAAGTGATGTATCCGTCGACTCCGTAAACGGATGGAACCAATGACATTTGAATAACATAAGTTTGAGAGGTTTGCTACCATGGAAATATAGTTCAATTATTTCTTCAATTACTCCATAGTATTCAACAGGTGTATTCTCCCATCTTGTCCTATAGTCACCAATCCACTATTAATTATTGTTGCATTAGGCCGTTCCCTCTCATGTGTCGATATTCGGAAGCGGTACCCATTCACATCGTAGGTACTATAGGACAGCATCCGAGTGTGGCATCCTTGAGCAACTTGCCTCAATTCGCTGCTCATAGACTTGTCCTTCAAACTCTACAGCATAAATAGAATGGGTTTCATGTATTAGTTCCTCTTTACTTAGTAAATATTATATGCAAGGGGGACTAGCTAATAGAAAAGTTACTTTCTGATAGAACCAAGTCGGGAAATTCGGTTTACAATTCCCAGCATCCTTCCTAAGAAGGGTCTCAACTTGTTTTTCAGATGGGTCTCGACGTTGCTTCCACTCGCTCCTAACAAATTGCCTATAGGCAACAAGACAAGTAGATTAAAACACTCATGCATCAATTATTGGGAAAAATAATTGTTGCATACCTAATGTAATCATCCACTTCGGAGAGGTTGGTAAAGACATACAACATCACAGTCAACCACTCATCCCGCGATAAAACTTTGGGAGTACCACCGCTTCAAGTGTCACCTCTTCCGGTGAAGAGGCTAAGTTGGCAATTATTTTGAGGGATGCCAATATTGTGTCGTGAGGTTTGATTGTGCACCGTCTGAACATTGTCGAAGAAAGTATATTGATGTGAAATGGGAAATTTCCTCAATTATATGCGCCTCGCTATGGATGCTTCAACACACGATCGATTTTTTGCTTTGCCTCGTAGTTCCTTTTGTTCCCTCTCAATTGGATACATCCACCGGTTTTGCACTGGTCCCCCCATCCTAGCTTCATAGGGAAAATAGAGAATCAAATGTTGCATTGGATTGAAGAAGCCAGGTGGAAAGATATTTTTCAACTTGCAAAGCAACACAGGTACTTCACTCTCCATAGTTGACATTACCATGGGATCTATCTCTTTCACACATAGCTGTCGATAAAAGAAGCTCAACTCCGCCATCACTTGCCAAACACACTCGGGGCGTAGCCACGAATCATCACGAGCAAAAGGCGTTCCATGAATATGTGGTAGTTATGGCTCTTTAGGCCATTGATGCATGGTAGCTAAATTCACTCCTCTCCTTAGATTTGTTTGCATACCCATCAGAAACTTTAGGTCAGAAACCATTCCAAAATCTCCTTCCTCTGAACCCTAGTTAGGCAATAACTAGCTCTTGGCTTCTCCCACTTGCCAGTAGCTGGCTTATGGATCGTATTCAGAGAGGGCCTGTTGCAAAGCTCCTCTGATCAAGGCGAGCCTTCACATTGTCCTTCGTCTTATGCGGAATGTCAAAGAATGTGCTAAATATGGCCTCATAACATTCTTCTCATTATGCATTACATCTATGTTATGGGGAAGAATGAGCTTATGGAAGTATGGTAGCCGCCACAAACTTGGAATGTGAGTCTAATTGTGCTCCTCGCCATATTTCTCGAACCTATCACCATCATCAAGAGGCTTCAAAGCATCTAGCCGTGCACGAACCTCCTCACCTGCCAGACGACATGGTGGTCCCCTGCGGACAGCAATATTGGCCCTAAATCCAGCTGTGTCACTTCTGAATTCGTGGTCAATGGACCTCCTCGTGCCCATTTGAACCTCATTTGAACTTCCCTCATGTCGCTTGGACCTCCCGGTCGATTTTGACCTTCATCACTTGAGGACTGTCCGATCTGTGTTGGACGGCCCGATCTGATGGAGCGTTTGGATGGTCTGAACATCCCATCCTTTCTGAGCCATCCGATCCGTGTCGGACGGCCCGATCTGATGGAGCGTTCGGCCGGTCCGAACGTCCCTCGGTCCAGTTGAATAGCTGAGATCGCGTTGCAACTTCGGATGGTCCGAACGGCCCAGCCATTTTGCTCCGTTGATTGAAATCCAGCAGCTCCCGCTCCTTCGCGTCTTATCTTGCTATCGCTCACCTCCTTTGATCTCATCTTAATCGTCAAGACCTCCTCTGGGTATATATTGACCGTTAAGACCTCCTTTGATCTCATCTTAACCGTCAAGACCTCCTCTGGGTAGATCTTGATCGTTAAGACCTCCTTTGATCTCATCTGACCATCAGGACCTCCCCTTTGAGTTGATCTAACCGTCAGGACCTCCCCTTTGAGTTGATCTAACCGTCAGGACCTTCCCTTTGAGTTGATCTTGACCGTCAGGACCTCCCCTTTGAGTTGATCTTGACCGTCAGGACCTCCCCGTCCCTTGGACCTCTTAGCCCTTTGGACCTCCTTGTCCACAGGACCTCCCCTTTGGCCTTTTGCAAAGACCTCCTTTGCGGGTTAGACCACCCTTGTGGTTAGGACCTCTGGCCTTTTGCAAAGACCTCCTTTGCAGGTCAGACCACCCTTGTGGTCAAGACCTCTATCTTTTTGCAAAGACGACCTTTGCGGGTCAGACCACCCTTGTGGTCAGGACCTCCGGTCTCTTTGCAAGGACCTCCCTTGCAGGTCAAGACCTCCTTTGACCACTGTGGGATCTCCTCAGGACCTCCGCAGAACCTCCCACCTGAGCTTTGACTGGCCCCATTTGTCAGTCGCGCTCACTTTGTTTTTTCTCCGGCCGTGTCCTTGGTGCCACAGAAGACTTCATGCATTTAATGCCGGTTGTGTCGCATTAAATGCTACCGCCTTTTGCAGTACCCGTTCTTTCTTTTGTCTCTTCCTTTACCTACTCCTATCTTTTCCTTCACTTACTCTTGAGCTCGTGAACCTTTGGAAATCTCGGCAGCTCTGGCTATATAAGCTTGAGCAACCCTTCATCTTTACCTTTTTCCTCATTTCAGCTCTCTGGCTCTTCCGATCAGTTCTTGGACCTCCCTCCAAACTATTGGATCTTCTCCGACCAGCTCTTTGGACCTCCTCCAAAACATTGAAGCCTCTCTGTTGGTTTTATTTTGGTGTTTCATTGGAGTTCTTTTGGTTCTTATTTGAGCTTTATTTGAGTTGCTCTATTTTCTCTCGTGTAGATTGTGAAGGCACCGAAGAGCCCGAGTTCTTTGAGGAAGAAGAAGACCCCCAAGCCTTTGAGCAAGGTAAGTCATACCCTTGACCATATTGCACCCAGTATTTCAAATTACATATGTTCTGTTTCAAAGATTAATGCATGCTTACTTTTACTTAGTTATTTCAATACCTGTCTTTAAATTCACAGCTTTCTCAACTCGGTATGGACTCTATGAGTTCACAGTCATGTCCTTCGGATTGACTAATGCTCCTGCATACTTTATGAACTTGATGAATAAAGTGTTTATAGAGTACTTGGATAAGTTTGTCATTGTCTTCATAGATGACATCCTAGTGTACTCTAAGACTGAAGAAGAGCATGAAGAGCACCTTCGGCTGGTCTTGGATAAGCTTAGAGACCAACAACTCTATGCCAAACTCAACAAGTGTGATTTTTGGATGAAAGAAGTCACCTTTTTGGGCCATGTTATGTCAGCAGCAGGTGTAGCCATCAAGCCTAGCAAGGTCCAAGATGTGCTAAATTGGAAGCCACCCAAATCAGTGCCTCAGATTAGGAGTTTTCTTGGCATGGCAGGATATTATCGTCGGTTCATTGAAGGCTTTTCAAAGATAGCAAGACCTCTCACTCAGTTTCTCAAGAAGGAAAACAAGTATGTTTGGACCCCAGCCTGTGAGCAAAGTTTTCAATAGTTGAAGAAACATTTGACCTCCGCTCCAGTGCTGATTTTGCCAGACATCCGAAAGGATTTTGAGGTCTTTTATGATGCATCCCGGCAGGGCCTGGGCTGTGTTTTGATGCAAGAAGGAAGAGTGGTAGCTTATGCTTCCCGACAACTAAAGCCTCATGACTCTAACTACCTCACTCATGATTTGGAATTGGTTGTCGTAGTGCATGCCTTAAAATTTTGGCGTCATTACCTCATTGGTAATCGATGCGAGGTCTTCACAGACCACAAAAGCCTAAAGTACATCTTTACCCAAGCAGACCTCAATCTTAGGCAGAGAAGATAGTTGGAGCTCATAAAAGACTATGATCTTGGAATCCACTACTACCTAGGCAAGGCAAATGTGGTAGCTGATGCCCTAAGCCGGAAGAGCTATTGCAGCACTTTGTTGGTCCGAGAAAAACAACCCAAGCTATATGAAGAGTTAAGACATCTAAATTTGGAAATAGTCAATCAATGTTTTGTGCATGCTCTGGATGTTGAGCCTACTGTCCAGAGCCAGATCCGAGAGAAGCAAGATGAAGATGAAGACCTCTAAGAGATCAAAGAAAATTTGAAAAGAGGAAAGGCTCCTGGTTTTTCAGAAGATGATCAGGGAACTCTTTGGTTTGACAACTGCCTCTGTGTGCCGGATTGTCAAGAAATAAAGCAGTTGCTCCTAAAAGAAGCTCATGAATCTCATTACTCCATTCATTAAGAGAGTACCAAGATGTACCAAGACCTTAAAGAGAAGTATTGGTGGGTCAACATGAAGCGAGAAATAGCTGAGTTTGTGGCACGTTGTGACATATGCCAAAGGGTCAAGGCTGAGCACCAAACACCTGCTGGTTTGCTGCATCCCCTACCCATTCCCAAGTGGAAATGGGAGCAAGTGGGTATGGATTTCATCACTGGCTTGCCTAGGACCCAATCGTGCTATGACTCCATTTGGGTTGTTATTGATCATTTGACCAAAGTGGCGTATTTTATCCCTGTTAAGACTACCTACCAGAGCAGCAAGTTGGCAGAATTGTACCTAGCCCGAATTGTTTGCTTGCATGGTGTACCCAAGACTATAGTGTCTGATAGAGGTTCTCAACTCACCTCAAGATTTTGGGAAAGTCTTCATGAAGCCTTGGGAACAAGATTCAATTTCAGCACAACATATCATCCTCAAACCAATGGGTAGACAGAGCGTGTGAATCAAGTTCTTTAAGACATGCTTCGAGCCTGTGCACTGGACTATGGAAAGAGTTGGGACAAGAACCTTCCCTATGCTGAGTTCTCTTATAACAACAGTTACCATGCCAGCTTGCAGATGTCTCTATTTGAAGCTCTGTATGGTAGGCAGTGTAGGACTCCTCTCCTTTGGGATCAAGTTGGTGAGCGCCAGTTCTTTGGGCCCGAGTTGATCAAGGAAGCCAAAAGCAAGGTGCAGCTCATAAGAGAGCGTTTGAAAATAGCTCAGTCCCGGCAAAAGAGCTATGTTGACAACCATAGAAGAGAGTTATCTTTTGAAGTGGGAGACTATGTCTATCTCAAGGTAACTCCACTCAGAGGAGTAAGAAGATTTCAAACCAAGGGAAAGCTTGCGCCAAGATTTGTCGGACCATTCAGGATTTTGAAAAGGAATGATGAAGATGCTTATCAGTTGGAGCTGCCAGCAGCCTTGTCCACGGTGCATGATGTCTTCCATGTATCGCAGCTTAAGAAGTGCCTTTGGGTTCCAGAGGAGCGGACCTCTTTAGAGAGTGTTGATCTTCAAGAAGACCTCACCTATGTGGAGTAGCCAATCAAAATTCTGGACGTTGCCGAGCGTATCACCCGAAGCAAAGTCATCAGATCGTGCAAGGTGCAGTGGAGTCACCACTCAGAAGATGAAGCCACTTGGGAGCGTGAAGAAGACCTCAAGGCTGAGTATCCCCACCTCTTTGCTGGCCAAGTCTGAATCTTGGGGTCGAGATTCCCTTAAGGGGGGTAGGTTTGTAACACCCTGGGTTTTGGAGCCTTTTGAAATTTCAAAATAAAAAGAACCATTTGGTTTTGATGAGAGTTCAAGTTTAACTTGAGATTTTGGAATGGTTTTCAATTGACTAAATCAAACTCCAACTAAATCAGTTCGGTTTCTCTTGGAGTTTGCTGCAGTTCTTCCTTTTCTCTGTTTGCTCTATGCTCTCCCTCAGCCCAGTTCTTTTTTTCTTCTCTGGACCACCTCCCTTCATTTGGATCTAAGGGTCCAGACCTCCCTTCGTTTGGATCTGAGGGTTCAAACCTCCTCTGTGTTCCTCGTTGGTCCAGACCTCCTCTGGCCTAGACCTCCCTTGTGTTTGGACCTCCCCGTGCTCATTTGAAACCTCTTGTGTTCAATTCGACCTCCTTAGTGTTCATTTGGACCTCCCCGTGTTCACCTGGACCTCCTCGTGCCCATTTGAACCTTATTTGAACTTCCCTCATGTCTGCTCGGACCTCCCACTCGATTTTGACCTTCATCACTTGAAGACCGTCCGATCTGTGTTGGACAGCATGATCTCGTGGGCACATTCGGATGGTCCGAACATCCCAGCCTTTCTGAGCCATCCGATCCGTGTCGGACTACCCGATCTGATGGAGCGTTCGGCCAGTCCGAACGTCCCAATAATTTTGGACCGCCCAATCCAATTGAATGGCTGAGATCGCGTTGCAACTTCGGATGGTCCGAACGGCCTAACCATTTTGCTCCGTTCGATTGAAATCTAGCAGCTCCCGCTCCTTTGCATCTTATCTTGCTATCGCTCATCTCTTTTGATCTCATCTTAACCGTCAAGGCCTCCTCTGGGTAGATCTTGACCGTTAAGACCTCCTTTGATCTCATCTTAACCGTCAAGACCTCCTCTAGGTAGATCTTGATCGTTAAGACCTCCTTTGATCTCATCTAACCGCCAAGACCTCCCATTTGAGTTGATCTGACCATCAGGACCTCCCCTTTGAGTTGATCTGACTGTCAGGACCTCCCCTTTGAGTTGATCTGACTATCAGGACCTCCCCTTTAAGTTGATCTTGACCGTCAGGACCTCCCCGTCCCTTGGACCTCTTAGCCCTTTGGACCTCCTTGTCCACAGGACCTCCCATCTGGCCTTTTGCAAAGACCTCCTTTGCGGGTCAGACCACCCTTGTGGTCAGGACCTCTGGCCTTTTGCAAAGACCTCCTTTGCGGGTCAGACCGCCCTTGTGGTCAGGACCTTCGGTCTTTTTGCAAAGACCTCCTTTGCGGGTCAAGACCTCCTTTGACCACTGCGGGATCTCCTCAAGACCTCCCACCTGAGCTTTGACTGGCCCCATTTGTCAGTTGCGCTCACTTTCTTTTTCCTCCGGCCGTGTCCTTGGTGCCACAAAAGTCTTCATGCATTTAATACCGGTTGTGTCGCATTAAATGCTACCACCTTTTGCAGTACCCGTTCTTTCTTTTGTCTCTTCCTTTACCTACTCCTATCTTTTCCTTCACTTACTCTTGAGCCCGTGAACCTTTGAAAATCTCGGCAGCTCTGGCTATATAAGCTTGAGCAGCCCTTCATCTTTACCTTTTTCCTCATTTCAACTCTCTGGCTCTTCGATCAGTTCTTGGACCTCCCACCAAACTGTTGGATCTTCTCCAACCAGCTCTTTGGACCTCCTCCAAACCGTTGAAGCCTCTTTTTTGGTTTTATTTTAGTGTTTCATTGGAGTTCTTTTGGTTCTTGTTTGAGCTTTATTTGAGTTGTTCTATTTTCTCTTGTGTAGATTGTGAAGGCACCGAAGAGCCCGAGTTCTTTGAGGAAGAAGAAGACCCCAAGCCTTTGAGCAAGGTAAGTCATACCCTTGACCATGTTGCACCTAGTATTTCAAATTACATATGTTCTGTTTCAAAGATTAATGCATGCTTACTTTTACTTAGTTATTTCAATACCTGTCTTTAAATTCATAGCTATGCCTAAATCCTTTGTATGGCCACTGTCAACCTTGAACCGAACATGTTGTCACCCTAGATAAAACCTGGTTAAAATGCAATAGTATAGACTAGGACCTTTTGAAAAGGAATGCTTAGTTATGCTTAGACCAAAATATTGATTTGGGAAGTTTCACTGCCTTAAAACCTTGTTGTCTAAATGTTTTAACCATGACAATGGATTGTCATGAAGGTTTGTAAATGTTTTTGTCAAAGCGAAGTAAAATGGAAAATTGGTTTGGAATTGGGCGAATTGGATGCTTGGTTGGTGCATGTCTATGCACAGGCTCAACCTGGCTAGGGTTGAGGCCCAGGGTCTTGTGAATGTCGCCCAAGTCAGTTAAGGACCGGTCTTCGAGTGTATTTTGCTATGCCTTCCCGTGCAACCACATGTCTTGAATGGGCAGGACCTGGCCAACTAATTTGCAATGTTCCACCATGGTTGTTCCATTTAGATGCGGTGGGTAGTCTTTCATGACCTTTGTAGTCCCACCTGGCGCAAGAGGGGGCCTGAACCCTGTAGATAGGTAGTCCAAAGAGGGTGAAACCTTAGCGAGGGAGGACTGTGGTGGAATGGAGCATTGTAAAGGCCTTGTGATAATCCCTTAATCGCACACCTTCAGAAGTGTGTGAGCGGACAGTATAAGGTGATTGTCTCATGTGGGTAAAGATGTACACCTCTGCAGAGCGTAAAACTATTCGAATAGCCATGTCCACAGTTATGGAAGTGCTAGCAAAGCTGCTCAAAGTTAGATCTTTGGTTTGTTTTCAAAAGGTTTGGTTAAAATGGTTTTAGATCTCTATCCAGTGGGTTTTGGCAGGGAGCCTTGTGACAGGAGGGTATCCTTCACCACCTTGTTGATGAAAGTTATCCAACTGTAAAACTAAGTCTTTGAAAATGAATTTTAATTTTGGTTATACGCTTTGGAACTAATACTTGTAATTGGAAATAAACTTGGCCTTATGCAAATTAACCATATCAGCTTTCTTTTGAGATATCCATGTATGCATATCATTCTGTTATTTCACGGGTGTGACTTGCGAGCACAGTTGTTGTGCTCATTCTTGCTTGATTTGATAAGTGAGCAAGAGAGGACTTCTTTGATGAAGATGAGGACCAGATCAGCTAGGCCACGCCCTCCAGCCAATTACCTATAGTTTATTGGATGGACTTTTCTTTTGCCTCCGCTGTGTATTTTGCTTTTGTTGTTGCAGGCTTGTAAGCAAACCTTGTAATCATTCCTTTTGTTGTTAATAAAGTTTCGTTGATATATGTTACCACTTTTGTATGTTGTGAGAGCTAGCCATTGATCCTTGGGACTAGTTCAGATCACAGGGGATTTGGGACTTTTTCCAAGTCCCACGACCTCCTCGGGTTGGTCCCTAGGACCTCCCTCAGGTCAGGCCGTGGCACTTGGGGAGGTCCTGGGTCTCAAGACCTCCTCGGGTTCGCTCTCTGGACCTCCAGGTGGTCCTGCTGGACCTCCTGGGAGATCTTGGAGGGCTGTCCGAGAGATCCTTTTGGACCTCGTGGGAAGTCCTAGCGGACTTTCCGGGTGGTCCTGGAGGATCTCTCGGGTGACCCTAGATCGGGTCGTTGTAATGAGGATAATGTCTTATGCTGAAAATGGAATGATAGCTAGATCAGACTTGAGCTAATTGTCTGCTTATTAGTGTTGTTTGATCTCTAGCAATATCTGTTCTGTATCTTTCAGCAGTTCGGTTGCCTGTGTATATTCTAAACATGATTAATTTGTGCTTCTTGATGCTTATGTTTCTCTATTAGTCGATAACAGATAAGGTTGTTACCTCTTTTTGCATTGATAAATATTTTATCTCCCGTTAGCCAAAAGGCTTAAGTGCCGTTAAAAGTGATCTCATTTTTGCACAGTGACATAATTGATCCTTTGTTGGCTAAAAGTATAAATTGTTGTTTATTACTTACGAGATAATTATTGAGATATTAGTAAAGCATTTCTTTGAGCTTAAAGTCTGATTAATAACTGTCATATCTAATCCGTGAAGAGGATAGATATTAGTGGCGAGGAGGCTAAGATTTTATCTTGAGCAGTCCGGCATCTGAGAGCAAATAAACAAACATTTAAATATGAGCATTATGTTATTTTTGTATGTTTTCGAGCCATATCTTTTGAGCATATTATCTTGTTTATTTGACATGGAGAAATTACATGTTTATACGTCAATTTTTTGTTATTTATTTTCTACTGAAAATATGCTTTAATTATGTTAATTGCTGCTGAAATTATACCTGAATATTTGCTAAAACCACTAATTTTACAATAGAAACATTGAATCCTCGCCCATCACTAGCGCTGCTCAACTCAATTATCCGGTCTTGATATCACACTCGCTTTCGCCTTTCAAGTCAATAGAACTGTGCATGAACAGTGTACGTTGTTAGATTCGGCTTTCGCATTTGACTGTCGTCCCTAGTAATTCACATGCCATGGGCCTAACCGACCGAGGCTACATCATTCAATATCTCAAGTGAAAGGGGCCTAACTCGGACGCCTCATCTGTTTACGACAACAATCTCTTTTGCACGAAAATTCTTCGAGTAAGTAAATACACTACACTAGTGGGCTAGTACCAGTGGATCAGTGCTGACAAGGGATATGAACAAGTTCGTGAGCAAAGGTATCCATATGAATATCCTTGATAAGTAATAACACCAAAACATAGCATTTACTGTAAAGAGCACACTTGATAATAACAAAAACAACACCAATTATGGTGCAGAACTTACGAAAGGAGTATACAAAATAACTGTACTGGTTATGAGAGGGGCAATGGGTTGTCTTCATTTTGGCCAGACGTACTGTTCATCGGTTGGCACACAGTTCTTTAGAAAGTGGGAAAAGTCAATTCATTTCTTCAAAGAGAATTGTGTTACTATCTACCAGTATTGTTTGAGTCTTGCATATCCTCAACAATATTTTTATAATGTGAAATTTACCATGTTATACTAAAATCGTGTCCACGGATTAGAATTTATGACCTGGCCTTAAGTATTAAATGTACAGCGAGCCCACACAGTTTGCAAGGTACATGGGGCAAATTGCAACCTTTAAAGTTTAGAGATAGAAGTAGAATCTGTAAGGAGTAGGTGAACAAAGTTTAGCGAATAGTGGTAGATATCAATTTCCTTTGAAACCTTGTATAGAAAATGACGACATTACTGGAAGCACCAATTTTGATCCAAATGCCATGTAGCAATAGCTAAAAGAGACCTCCACTGTCCACAGTGACCATATTAGATGGCCTGTCTAGCCAAATTCTACCTCCACTGTGTTGCTTCCCAGCCCTGCTGCGAATGGTTATTACTTATAAGCATTGTAGCCTGTTGGGCTGCCATAAGGTGGCCACAACCATACTGCTGGCATAAAGAAACGAGAATTAGACATCCCTAATTCTTTATGTGTACAATCTTTGGCACATTCAATCCTATGTTTATGTTGTCCTAAGATCAATTGAGCATTTAGTAATATATACTTATCACATCAATTTGCAACACCCTACATCTTTTTTGTCATATAGCTGACTGTTTCTCGTTTAGCACGATTGCAAAACAATGGCATCACTGTAGAATTGAGGAGGAGTAAAAGCACTACCCGTGCTTATCCTTGTATTGATCAATGTATATATAGACATACGAAACGAGCGCCGTGTCGGTGGTTGAGGGCACCGACGACAGTTGATGGCGTTCTTCGAGGAGGAAGGAGCGAGCACGGTTCAAGGAGGGAAGAGGTTCCTGCATCGTCATTATGCAAGTTCAGATGGAGAGCGATGTGGCTCCTTGCTTCGGCCTTGCCCAGCCCATGCTAGGGTTTGGGCCGATAGCTCTGGAAGATCTCATCGATGGGAACAAGCGTAAGTCGGTCATAGGCTGTGGCCTACACCAGCCCACCTCGCTAGGGTTTGGGGCGACCGCTTCGGGAGAACGCGATGGCAGGCGAATTGATGAAGGTAACCCTTGTGCAGTAGGTGGTTTGTTGGCTTCGCCCCCGGCGATTTCGTCGGTGGTGGAAGATCGATGTCTCCCACCATCGAATGTCAGTGCTGATTCACGCAGGATTCAACACGTGGAAGAGCAGGGCAACATTTTGGGGGTAGCTTCGACATTTCGATATGGAACGTCCTAGGCAGATATCTATGCGCACTCGTGGCGGCGGATTCCAACTCATTCATGGCGTTGGGTTCCGAAACGCGTGGTGTTGGGTGAGCTAGGGTTCTCCGCTCGCTCGAGCGAAATCCGGAGATTGGGGGCTCGAGCTCGTGTTGTTCGACAAAATCTGCCTCCTCCTCCTCCTCTGGATCGATCCTTTGCTGCCGTTGTGGCGGAAGGTGATATGGATCGAGGCAGGGGTCGTCTTCCTAGGAGATTTGGGGATTCTTCTCGGGGGTGGATTGGGGGTAAAAGGAGTGCTCTAGAAGATTGGTCGGCGGAGGATGATCTTTTGGGGGAAGAGGAATTGAGGGTGAAACTTCGTCGGGAACAAGCTCAGAAGAACCGGTTTCTGGGTGATTCTCAAGGGGTTTCTCACCATCCAGGTTCGTTTCATCCTTCTTTTGGATCAGATAATTCTAGGGTTGATTCTCGGAATTTTGGGGTGTCGGATCATGTTAGTTCAGAGCAGTTTAAGGGGCGTCAAGAAGTTTTCTGAGGTCGTGGTAACTTTAATAGATCTGAGGGTTTTAAAAGAGGAACTCAGGGTCGTGGAGACCCTAGGGGTGGTTTGCTTGCTCGAGATGTTCCCTTGAGGGCTGATACTAGTAGATCTAACTCTAAATGGGAAGAATCTGGGAGTACAGCAAAGGGGGAGGATCAGAAAAAAAAGCTGGGGTGAGATTGGTCCGAATACAGGAGTTTAAAGAGGTGAGGATAGGGGAACTTGCTTTCGGTGCCTCCAATCAGGGCATCATCAAGCTAGATGCATGAATCCTCCTGCTTGTTATAAGTGTAAAAAAACTGGTCACATGACTTCGGGGTGCCCTGATGACAAACCAATACAAGGTCTGAAACTGTGTGGCTTTGGCATTCCAGGTCAGGGTTTCTATAGACTTCAGATTCCTAATTTGAAACTTTCTGAACAGCAAGCTACAACTAGGGTGATTATTATTGAGGATGGGGTGGCTTCTGTTCAAAAGATAGAAGCTGAGTTGAAACATTTGATTCAGGAAAATTGGGATTGGAAGGTTAGGAAGGTGACTGAAATGAAATATGCTGTGATCTTTCCTTCTAAAACTATTTTAGAAACTTGGTCCAAAGTTGGAGGGGTGGAAAGCTTCCTCTTACCTCATTCCTGTTTGGGTGAAGATTACTGGGATTCCTCAGGCTGCTAAAACTAAAGACATTGTTAAAGAGTTTGCTAGCACTATGGGGGACCCTGTTGAGGTTGATGAGGTTAGCCTCACAAGAATTGATCCTGTTCGAGTCAAGGTTTATTGCAGAGATCCTACTAGCATCAATTGCTTTGTAGAAATATTCATTAATAATGTGGGATATGACCTGAGGTTTGAGGCAGAAGGTGTTATGGAGAAAAAGAAGCCAGTGGTGGTTAAAGATCTCAGTCATAAACCTCAGGACAAAAAAAGAGATGAGGATGATAAGGATGATGAGGCAGACTCTAGTGGAAGTTCTCATAATATTGACTGGGAGAAATTGGCTAAACAGTTTGGTGGAGACTCATATTTCTGATCCCAAGAGCGGGGAAGTAACACATAAAACTCAAAACAGAACTCAATGTGCTTCTGGTTCTGAAGGATCTGTCCAAGGTAAGGAGATTGTGGTTGTTCATGGGGAGAATCAAAGCATTCCAGTGTTACCTCTTGCTTTTAGCTTTCCTCAGAGTGAAACTGTTCCTTCTCTTTATGATAAGGAGGAGGGGGATGTCAATATGAAAAGAGGGGGATATTTCTCTGAAGAAGGAGAATGTGAAAGTGAGAAGAAAGCTGTCCAGGGGTCCTCTAAAGAGATAGTGGTTCACACTAATCTGGGGCCTACTCTTGTGGCTGCTTCTTTGTGGCCTTGCTTAAGCATTCCTCGGGATGGAACCTCTGTTGCAACAGACAACCTTTCTAGTCTTGCTACTGAAGATAAGCAAGGTGGGTGTCTGTAGGCTGTCATTTTGAGATTGATTTACTTTTCTGATGAGGAGGATACTTTGAGAAGTGGGGGTGTACAGGGGATTATTGAATCTGAGTCAAAAGATACTTGTCAAGTTCAGATTCCTGATTCTACTGTTGATAATGACGAGTGGAATGTAGCAAAAAAGAAGGGGGGGGGGGGCAAAAGCAGGGTTAAGGAACCCCAGTTGCCTACTAGAAAAAGTAATCGCATACAAGATCAGGGCATCCCTATGGGAAAAAAAGCTGCTATGTTAAAGTCCATCCAGAATTTAGAAGCTCAAGGTAATTCTGAAACTAATCCTTTTAACATTTTTAATAATGCTTCTATTAGTTATTTAGAAAAAGTGGTTGTGTCTTGTGAGATTTCTCTAGGCTCTAATTCTGATAACTCTTTCGAGGTTATCACTGCTATGCAAGCTCAAGAAATAGCTAGAGCTAAGATTGCTAATGCTGAGTTGGAAAACAAGAATAAGAATAAGAAAGATTTGGAAGAGGCAGGAGAGGTTACAGATGAGATAGGGGGTGACGATGATATGTTGGAAGTTTTTGATAATAAACAGAAGGGTGTGGTTGGTTTCACTTTGAAGAATAAGGGAAGCAGCAGGCCCAAAAAGGGGAAATTCTCTATAAGAAAATCTCAATCATGAAGTTTCTTTTCTGGAATATTCGTGGTCTGGGTAAACCGGCCAGAAGAAGACTTTTGAAAGAGATGATGATCAAAGAGAGGATTGATGTGGTAGGGGTGTAAGAAACCATCAAAATGGACTTTTCAAGAGAGCTCAGAGATCTGGGGGGCATTGGTGACTTTAGCTGGAACTGGATTCCTACTAATGGTCATTCAGGGGGTGTTTTGATAGGGGTGAATCAAGAAGTTCTGGAAGCTGAAGGTTGTGACCAAGGAAGATTCTTTATTAGTATGGTTTTGAGACACTAACAAAGTAATTTTAGGATGGAAGTGCTGAATATCTATGGCCCTGCTCATCATGATTTAAGTTAGACTTTTCTGGATGAGTTACATACTAAAGTCCAGGCTTCTGTCCTCCATCTGGTTTTAAGGGGTGATTTTAATCTGATTAGAAAAGTGTTTGACAAGAATTCTGGTAAGGTGAATTACTCCCTTATGGATAGTTTTAATAACTTCATTTCTAATAATGATTTGATGGAGATTAAAAAGGGTGGTATCAGATTTACTTGGACTAATAAGCAATTTGTTCCTATCATGGTGGAGTTAGATAGGATTTTGGTGTCTCCTAGCTGGGAGGCTAGATTTCCTCTTTGTTCTGTTGTCAGTTTAACCAGGATTGGTTCTGACCATTGCCCTTTAATTTTAAACTATGGAGGAGATGAGAGGAAACAATCTGGGAGATTCTTTTTTGATAAAAAGTGGCTGGGCCAGGAAAATTTTAATGATATGGTCTCTTATAAATGGGAGGAACTATCTCATAGAATTCCTGATAGTTGCTATTCCCTGGATAGATGGAATGGGGTTTGGCTATTTTAAGACAATACTTAAGAGGTTGGGGTGCCAACTTGAATGGTAAGTTCAAAACTGAGATGAAAAGTTGTCTTGATATCTTATATAAGCTTGATCTGAAAGCTGATCAGATGGGTCTTTGTGCTGAGGATTGGATAGAAAGATACAAAGTAGAGAGAGACTTGGAGCATTTATATGATATGGAGGAGAAATATTGGCAGCAAAGAGGGGCTGTTAAATGGATTACTCAAGGGGATGCAAATACTAAGTTTTTTCATAGCTGTGCTAATGGGAGAAGAAGGAAGAATTTTATCTTTAAGTTAGATCATGATGAGGGGTGCTTTACTGAAGAAATTGATATCAGAAATCATATTTACAACTTCTATAAAACTCTGTTTGGTAAAGATGAGGGTCAAAAGGTAGACATTATCTCCAACTTCTGGGAGGATAAGCAATTAATCTCTGCCGAGGACAATATTAGTTTGATTCGTCCCTTCTTTAAAGATGAAGTTTGGAAGGTGATTAAAGGTTTAAATGGAGATTCAACCCCAGGTCCTGATGGTTTTCCTTCCTGTTTTTATAAGTCTTTTTGGGGCAGTATCAAGCATTCTTTCATGAGGCTTATCACTGATTTCTTTGAGGGGCAACTTGATTTGAAAAGACTGAACTTTGGGGTTATTACCTTGATTCCAAAAATTCAGGATGCTAATACCATCAAGCAATTTCGTCCTATTTGTCTTTTGAATGTTAGTTTCAAGATCATCACAAAGTTATTGGTTGTTAGATTGGGAAAGGTAGCTCATAAGATTATCAATGAGAGTCAAACTGCTTTTATCAAAGGGAGACAGATTTTGGATGGGGTGGTCTCTCTTCATGAGATCCTTCATGAGCTGAGAGTTATAAAAGAGAAAGGTATTATCCTTAAGCTTGATTTTGAGAAAGCTTATGACAAAGTGAATTGGAATTTCCTTGAGACCATTATGATTAGTAGAGGTTTTTCTGATAAGTGGGTTAAATGGGTGATGAGTTCAGTGAGAGGGGGTAAAGTGAGCATTAATATTAATGGTTCTGTTGGTCCTTTCTTTACTACTCATAGAGGGCTCAGACAAGGGGATCCTCTTTCTCCTCTGCTGTTCAATCTGGTTGCTAATGTTTTGACTTCTGTTATTTCTAAAGCTCAGAACAACAATCTGGTTAAAGGGGTGGTGTCCAATTTAATTCCTGGGGGTGTCCCTATCCTTCAATACGCTGATGACACTATCCTTATGATTGAGTGTAAGGATGAGTATATTCTTAATATGAAATTCCTTTTATACTGCTTTGAATGGATGACGGGGTTAAGAATAAACTACCACAAGAGCGATGATATAGAGACGGGTGGTCTAGTCAAGGCGCCGCACCATAGCTCCGGCTGACATCCTCCTGACGACCGGCGGGCAGATCGTCGGCTCGGCGGTGCCGCGGAAGGCCGATTCCACGGGGCAGGAGGAGGAAATAGTATGGAGGGAGGATGGACCAGCGGGGGAGGAGACCAGGAGGCGGCGAGGCAGCTGAGAGAGGAGAGGACAAACGGCGGCGGCGACGATGTGAAGGAAAGCGGGAGGGAGAGAGAAGGGTGCCCTCGAGGTCTCCGCGAAGGCCGATTTTTTTGCTTTGCACCCGCGCGGGTACGGGGCCACGCGGACGGCCGGATCGCTTCCAGGTTAGCCTCGCCGAGCAGGAGCACCGAGCTAGGCGCACGGGCCAACGGCGCGTAGACGTGGCGAGACGGTATTGGAGGACTTAGGGCATGTTTGGCTCGAGATCTGAGAGTCGTGCCTGAGAAAATGTAGGGCTTATTTGGTTTGATCCTTGGCTGCAACTTGCCTGGCTGGGAGACTCCCTGGAAGGCGCCGGATGCTTGTTTGCTTGGCTCCTGCATTCTTTGCCGGGGCGAGCGAGAGATCTGAGCCAGCCTCCAAAACCAACGCTGGAGCAGGCGTAGCAACCGGCAATGACTTATGCTAGCTATTAGCTAGCTAATTGAGATTAGAAGTTAGTTAATGAACCGTTTTCATTATATTCATTTTAAAACTATTTGTTGGGGTAATATAATTTAGTTTTCATGATATTTTTTAACTTTATATTTTCTCTAACCCCAGGTCTTCAACCAAACACTACAATCCCAGGCTTGCTGGGCTAGCCAAAAATTATCTACTTTCCAGGCTACCTCCAGGCACCAATTTTTTCCAGGCATGGAACCTAGGCCTCAATCCAAACAAGCCTATAGTGCCTGAGAGTAGCCTGGGAAGTAGATGATTTTTGCTTGGCTAGGTAAACCTGGAGGTATTGTATTTGATTGATAATACGTGCTTGGAGATAGAAAGAAAGGAGAGAAAGAATTAAAGAGAGAAACAGGACAGCTGCCTGCCAGGCCTTCAATTTCTACACCAGGTTGCCAGGTCCTCATCCAAGCGAAGCACAGGCAATCATCTAGCTTGCTCCCTGGCTAGGCTGCTCTCGTCAGGTAGCAAAGCAAACACGCCCTTAATAACAAAGGCGCAACTACGACTCGAACGTATGATGAAAAACTTTCCATCGTAAGCTCCGATGAAACACAATAGAAGAACAGTTGCAATTTTTTTTTCGGATTTGCTATTTCTAAGTCGTCTGAAATTTTCTTAAGTTTAAGTCAATTGTTGTGACCATTGGATTTGTGTAGAGATTGATGTGTCATATGATTGGATATTGATTCAATGGATAAAAAATGTGACTTATACTTAAGAAAATTTCAGTCACCTTACGAATAGACAATCCCTATTTTTTTCCGACGGTCGCAACAAAAAACTGGGTTTCAAACTAGGTGGGGAAAAGAAGAGGATGCAACATCTCAAACCCAACGTTCAGCAACTGAAAAATGGATGACAGTGGAAAATCAGATGCAACACAAGGGAATAACGGGTGCAATATTTTTTTCAACCGACGCAATATTTTTTCAACGGTCACAACATTATTTCTAACGGTCGTAACATATCAAAGAAGTTCAAAGAAGCAACAAGCAGACACTGCAACAAATTTTTCAATGAGACGAAATATTGATGCGATCACCATGCAACAGAAAAAATTACTTGTGCAACAAATTCATCCCCACGGTTTTGCATACAAACACAACACAAATCCCATTGCAACAAATTTATAACATAATTAAAACATGTTCTAACATCACGTTGCAACAAATAAAGTAAGCATATAACCAACCAAATCAGCCGCTAATACTAAGTAACAACAACCTGATACGACATGGAGATGGAGTACGTATTTTTCGATTTCTCGGTCTAAAGGAGTTAGAATTAGAAACTAAAGTAAGCATATAACCATCCTGATACTGTCCAGCTAGCCAATCCAAATCTGAACAAATAATCAAGCCATCCATCCATTCCAAGCCGATCAAAAAAATATCAGGAAATTCTATCTAAAAATTAAAACCAGGGGGGAAAACATTGGAATAAGAGTATAAGACCAAATGATATCATGGCATTGACAGACTGAGCAGAATTTGGTTGGGTTGGGCTGGCTGGACCACTTACCTTTCTGGCGAAATTCCCCACGGCCTTGAGCACTCCGGTCCTCTTCGCTGCCGCCTCCAATCTCCACTTCGTCTTCTTCTCCTTGGTCCGCCTGATGATCACGCACAGCGCCTCGTCCTCGTCCACCTCCGCCTTCATGTAGACGCCGCTTGTTGCGTTGACCGAGGGCACATCCAAGGGGGGCGCCGTGGCGAAGAGGTCGGTGATGGACCGCTTCTTCGGTGCTTTCTTGGCTGAATTGGGAAGGAGGAGAAGGGAAAGGTGTGAGCTTTGGGGAAAGGGAACAGGGGGAGAGAGACGAGTTGGAGAGGACGTGGGAAAAAAACGAGCCAGGGAAGTGAAGTGAATAGCAAAGTTAGATGAAGAATGAGTGGCTAGGATCAGCACGTGGAAAACAATGAAATGAATAGAAAAGTGAGAGAGAGAGAGAGCGATGTGATCGGATGTCTGCATAGTACTATTGCCGTGATAATAATCTCTCTCGGAAAAAAAACTGATGTCAATAATCGAAACACAACGACCCCAACTGTATGCATGTGACAGCAAGCTGAAGAACTAAGACTCGACCTGACCTGAATGCACCGCTTTGGTTTAGAGATATATTAATGTTTTAAAAAAGAAATAGGTAGCACTATTTTTAATTCAAAAGAAATTTTATGGTATATTCTACTAGTAGTACACCGGTGGTAGTATAAATTAAATCTGATCATTGATTTGTTAGGAGCATAATAAATTTTTCTTTAAATTTATAATTTTTTCGTGGGGGTACCTTGGACTTTTCCAACTAGGGTTCAAATTAATAATCTTGAGCCATGTGATCTACACATACACATGAGCAATTACTACCGGGTGTAGTATAACTAAATCCTAACTAATCTGAACTATTGGATAAAAAAGAATAAATGACTTGTATTAAATTGAGTGTACCGTAAAAGTGACCTAATTGATAGGTTGAGCGTGTAAATTTGCTGATGGGCCCACATCCCGTTCCTCTCTTTCAATCATAAGGAGGGAAATCTCAAAATAAATTTTCCTAATTAAATATGGAATCAAATATCCCAAATTCAAGTTTAGATTGCGCAATATAAATTTAGAAATTGCGTAAAGTTGGCCAATCGGCTAGCTGTAGCAAAAGATAACATGCATAAGCAAACAGGAGTACTGTCATAGTATTTGTCTCCATTAACAGCGCAACGAATAATTAAGGGAGCCAAACCAGCCAGCAGCTCATCATATATGAGCCGATGCACCTTTCAAAAGAGAGAGAGAAAAAGAGAGTTGATCACGAGCTATAGCTAGCGTGAAGCAGAGCAACTGGAAGCTTATTAAACGGCATGGCAATTGCAGTGCCGATCTTGACTGCCTGGCTTATTGGAGGCAACAGGGGAGATGCATGGGGGCTTTCACGATCGATGCCGACGAAACTACCTCCTCCGCCGCCGCTTGTATAGCTGCAATGGCATGTGGAAGGACATACACATATATATGCCTTAGTTAGTTCAAATGCAACCGGATAGCCCGAGAATTGGTTAAACCGGTGACAGAGCTTATATAACCATCGATCCAGAGTTCCAGACTGAATGGATCTGACGGGCAGCAACGAATCACATGTAATTCATACGATCTAGCTGATTGGCCCGTGTAATTGAGCGGTGTAGCGTGGTATTCTATAATATAACGTACAAAATTTTGTAGCTCTTGAGACCGAAACATGGTTGCTTCTTTTAACTCTTTTATGAAGATAATATATAAGAATAACAAATTTTGAGGTTATCAATTTTTATTCCAATTGCTCATTTTCACTCTATAGAAATGGAAAATTGGAAATGTTGAAATTCAGAATTCTCCAAAATTGCCAAAACTCAGAGTTATTGTAACAAACACTGTAGTGGCTATTCCATACGTCTAGAAACTGATGACCCCTTTTCTTTTTGGAGATCATCTAGAAACAGAGTTGAATGGTGCCCAGAAACAGAGTCCATCTAGCTTTAGTTGTTCAAGTGGAAGCATATTTAGTTTGGGCTAATTATTATTAGAGAGCAACTACCACACACTATACCATCGGGAGGCCACCCCAACGGTATAGCCTTCACCCCCTGCTGCCGCCCATCGCCGAGTTGCCACCTCCCCGGCCTCCCTATACAACTAGGGGGAACAGTGAACCCGTCAAGAGCGGCAACGCCACCACTCCTCCCGCTGGAGCTCTGAGAAGACAGGGGACAAGAAGAGAGCTAGAGCACTTGAGCGAGGGGAGGAGCAGCGCAGCGCTGTGGGAGCGACGAAAGAGACTTGGAGCAGAGTAGCTATACCGTCAAATGGTATACTATTTTTGTAGTTTTTCTCTTATTATTATTATTATTATTATTATTATTATTATTATTATGGAATGGACTGTGGAGGGAGTTGCCCGGCTAGAATTGGGAAAAGAAAACTAGCAATTAAAACTCGGTAACCAGCATGATGAGTAGTAGTAGTACATGTACGAAAAAAGGGATGGGAATAGGGATTGTTAATCCAGCAAGGATTAGAAAGAGGTGAGAGGGAGACCTGTTGGTGTTGGTCGGACAGCATCATTTTATCTTCAGCGTATCTCGTCATCTCAAGCGTGGGATGGTTGGGATGGACGGCGGCTGCGTGCCTCAGAGCCGCTTCCGCTTCCTCCACCTCCCCAGGCCTAGCATCCGCGCAGTTGATGGAAACGTTCAATTTCTCCACGCAAGGATTTGACAACAACCCACGCAAGTTAAAACGACGGCCCAAATCCGTCTCCCCCCGCACATTGACAGAGTGGTCAACGACTTTATCACTGAAGAAGGTAGGCTGAGAAAGAAGAGGAATCAGAACGTGACATGACGTGAAATAAGTAGTAAAGCTAACAATATGTCACACGCGTCATCACACTTATTTGATGTTTTAGAAAAGCAGGAGTACTAATTACCGGAACATTAATTGGAGCTAGCTAACAATGTGAGTACGTACCGCTTGGTCTTGGTCAGATGAGAGCATGTGACATTCTAATTCCATTATCGTTCGAAGGGTGGGACGGTTAGGATGGACGGCGACTGCGTGGCTCAACGCCGCCTCTGCTTCCTCCACCTCTGCAGCATGGGCACAGTCGCAGTCGATGTGAGCGGTGACTTTCTGAAGTGAAGGGAGGTTCTCCAAGCCAAGCTTGTCAAAACCAAGGTCGGCGTCCTTCATGAACCGTACATGGACAACAAACTCGAGGTCTTCAAGGCTTGGCATAATAGGTGCCACGCTGCACTCACCTTGCACGAACCGAACCGATATACGGTGCATCGTGAAGAATCTCAACTTGTGGAATAGGTGCCCATCCCCACCGATAGTCATGCTTACTACTGGGGTGTACCACGACCACAGTCCGAGGCCACGGAGCTGTGGCAACCTCCCAAGGGTTTCCATGTCCTGCTCTTGCACAACATGCACTTCCACATGTAAGAAGCAGAGGTTCGTAAGATGCGACGAATTAATCCACGCCGGCAGTCTAGAGAACTCCAAGCATGCTAACTCTAGGTAGCGGAGTTGTCCAGGGGAGACAAATCCTGATTCCCACATGGCTCCCTTCCCCAACGATTTGCCCCCAATAGTCACATGTTGGATCTTATGTAGATTGCCTAGAGACTCCACCAAAGCCCTCTCCATGCTCTCATCCACTACATCAATCCCAGTAATGAGCACCCTTAGTTCCCTCAGGTTGCCCGGCTCTTTCACAAATCTTGCACACTGCGGCGGAATGGCCATATCCACAGCTCTTGCGAGGATGTCGACTCTAATCCAAATCAGGAACTCTTGTATTCCGATCAGCACGTAGGAACACCAATTGTGTTAGCAGCCCAACACTTGACGGCAATTCTTCTATGCCAGTTCCATTCAAGTCCAGTGTCTGCAGAAACTTTAGATCTCCTATTTCTTTTGGGAGCTCACGAACAGGTGTACATGTTAGTCCGAGGTACCTCAGGTGAAGTAACTTCCCAAGATGCGTGAGGCTGTTATAACCTTCCATGAAATCACAATCTTCTATAGCTAGTACACGTAAAACTCGAAAGCTTGTGGATATCACACTAGCATGGCACAAAGTGGCAATAAATGACCTCACATGTTGCATGCCCATATTAGCGTGAGGACTCTGCTCTTCCATTCTATGTTGAAGAGCTAATCTACGAGCTTTATTGCTTTGTGGAAATGTTCGTTGCTCATTGCCCAATATAGTAACAAAGTTTTCATCTCTTGACAAGGAACGGACGAGATCAAGCACCATATCATGAACACGGCAACCATATACGTACCCTTTATTTTGCGAGTCCACCGGTTGGATCATGCTTCTATTTATGAGCTCGTTTAAGTATCTCTCTCCAACCTCTAATAATCCTATCCCTTGTTCCTCACGGACAAAACCTTCAGCTATCCACTTCCGTATCAAAAGATCTTTATGCATGAGATAATCTTCCGGAAATACACTTAGATACAACAAGCAAGTCCTTAGATGAGAAGGTAGATCGTAGTAGCTAAACGACAATATCTTTATAGTATTCTCCACATCCTCATTATCTCCATGCCCAAAACCGATAGAGTTGTACACCTCAGACCAGTCCTCCCCTGGTTTACTAGCCAACAAGCTAGCTATTGTGATGATAGCTAATGGTACACCACCGCATTTCTTCAAAATTTTATCATATACCTCGGTGGATTCACTATGGGGATATTTGCCTTCACAATCAATGATTCTTGTACGAACAACTTTTGAGTTATCACGAGAAAGTGGTCAGAGTTTGTAAACATCACCGCATTTGTGGCAACTTCGTAAATACGAGTAGTTGTGACTACTATACTTCCACGATTACTATTATGCAAAGCACATCTGATTATTTCCCATGATTTCTTATCCCATATGTCATCAATAACAATGAAATACCTATACATCAGCATGATAGTGCAAGAGCGATGAGTTAGTAAAACCATCTAAAAAATCTATAAAAGCAAGGTGCTGGAAGAAACAATGAAGGTATAAAGGAACAAAAAGTAAGGATGATGAAAAACTAGGAGAGAGAAACATGCACCAAAGTAAGATTTAGTTCGCGAACTGAAGGGTGGGGTCCGGTTACTAATCAACCCACACGAACCCCTACATGTCATGTGTATCCACTAAATTAAGTATCCTACTATAAGTTGCTGCTATTGCTTGACATGCACCTGAGCCATAAGAGCGTTTACAATAGACTTATGTCAGTCATCTATAGTCACTACCATGTATGATTTTTGCTAACGTGGATGAAAGAGAATAAAGAGAGAGAAAGATGTTGTCTACAATCCTATAGCCGACTATAGCACTAGAAACAAGAAAAGCATTAAAAGATTGTGTGTTCTATAAAGACAACTAAAAAGACAGTAGCTGTCTATCCTCATTATCACCATGCCCAAAACCAATAGAGTTGTACACCTCAGACCAGTCCTCCCCTGGTTTACTAGCCAACAAGCTAGCTATTGTGATGATAGCTAATGGTACACCACCACATTTCTTCAAAATTTTATCATATACCTCGGTGGATTCACTATGGGGACATTTGCCTTCACAATCAACTCAAGATCCGGAACGAGGACATTCCTAAGACAGCCTTTACCACTCGGTATGGCTTGTATGAGTTCACAGTCATGTCGTTTGGCTTGACTAATGCTCCAGCCTACTTCATGAATCTGATGAACAAGGTATTTATGGAATATCTGGACAAGTTTGTAGTCGTGTTTATAGACGACATCTTGATCTATTCCAAGACCAATGAAGAGCATGCTGAACATCTGCAAATGGTCCTGGAAAAGCTTAAAGAGCATGAGCTCTATGCCAAGTACAGTAAATGTGAATTTTGGCTTAAAGAAATCAGTTTCCTCGGACATATTGTATCCGCAGGAGGAATAGCAGTTGATCCAGCCAAGGTAGAAGCTGTGATGGATTGGAAACAACCTACATCAGTGACAGAAGTCCGTAGCTTTCTCGGTTTAGCCGGATACTACAGACGCTTCATAGAAGGATTCTCCAAGCTTTCCAAGCCGATGACCCACCTGCTTAAGAAAGAAAAGAAGTATGAATGGACAGATGCTTGTGAGAAGAGCTTTAAAGAATTGAAGAAGAAGTTGACTTCTGCACCAGTATTAACCCTGCCGGACATTCATCAAGACTTTGAAGTCTACTGTGATGCATCGCGCCAAGGTCTTGGTTGCGTTCTTATGCAAGGAGGAAAAGTTGTAGCCTATGCATCCGCATGACTCCGTCCTCATGAAGACAACTATCCAACTCATGACTTGGAGTTAGCAGCAGAGTGCACGCCTTAAAATTTGGCAGCATTACTTGATTGGAAACCATTGTGATATGTATACGGACCACAAGAGTCTCAAATACATATTCACTCAATCGATCTCAACCTCCGACAAAGAAGATGGTTAGAGTTAATAAAGGATTACAATTTGGATGTCCATTATCATCCCGAAAGGCTAATGTAGTTGCTGATGCATTAAGCCGTAAGTCATACCGCAGGTAATGTTATGATTCAAGAGCGTCAACCCGAGCTCTATAAGGAATTTGAAGCTCTCAACTTTGTATTTGATAGAACAAGGCACCGCAGATGCTATGGAAGCACATCCAACTTTAGAAGAGCGATCAAGACCGCCAACAAGGACACTCCGGAGTCCAGAGATTCAAACATCTCATGGCAAAAGGAAAAGCCCCCAAGATGATCGAAGATCAGCAAGGAATCCTATGGTATGGGAAACGTCTCTTTGTTCCCCACCAGAAGGAACTCAAGGATTTGATTTTGAAAGAAGCCCACAGCTCAGCGTATACCCTGCACCCAGGCAGCACCAAGATGTATCAGGACATGAAGATTTTGTATTGGTGGCCACGCATGAAGAGAGATATCGCCGAGTATGTAGCCTGTTGTGATATATGTCAGCGAATCAAAGCCGAACATCAGAAGCCAGCAGGATTGCTTCAACCCCTGCAAGTCCCTCAGTGGAAATGGGAAGAGATTGGAATGGATTTCATTACCGGTCTACCCCGAACCAGGTCCGGATGTGACTCAATATGGGTTATAGTTGATAGACTGACCAAAGTAGCCCATTTCATCCCAGTGAAGACAACTTATAAGGGAGACAAGTTAGCCGAGCTATATATGGCTCGTATTGTGTGTTTACACGGAATACCCAAGAGGATAGTCTCCGATCGAGGATCCCAATTCACCTCGCATTTCTGGGCTAGTTTGCATGATGCCCTTGGAACACACCTTGATTTCAAAGATGACTTATCATCCGCAGATCGATGGTCGATGTAAAGGACAAACCAAATTCTAGAAGACTTGCTTCGAGCTTGTGCTTTGGAGTTTACAGTAGATTGGGAAAAATGTCTACCATATGCCGAGTTTGCATACAATAATAGCTACCAGTCAAGTCTGAAAATGTCACCGTTTGAAGCACTTTATGGAAGAAAATGCAGAACCCCTCTGCATTGGTCAGAATCCGGTGAAGGATATATCTTCGGACCAGATACTCTCAAGCAAGCCGAAGAGAAAGTTCGACTGATCCGAGATCGTCTCCAAGCAGCTCAGTCAAGACAGAAGAGTTATGCCGACAACTGTCGAAGAAAGTTAACTTTTGAAGTTGGAGATGTTGTATACCTTAAGGTATCACCGCTCCGTGGAACTCGAAGATTCAAAGTTAAAGGCAAGCTTGCCCCAAGATACATAGGCCCGTTCCCCATCACCGCCAAGCGTGGAGAAGTGGCCTACCAGTTAGAGCTACCGGGAAATTTGTCAGAAGTTCACAATGTGTTTCACGTCTCCCAGCTCAAGAAGTGTCTCAGGTACCAAGAGCGAGACGCTGAAGCAATCGCCTTCAAAGAAGATCGACTTATCCCGAGCATCCGATCAAGATCCTCGACGTTATCGAGAAGCAAACCAGACGTCAAGTCATCCGCCTTTGCAAAGTCCAGTGGAGTCACCACACCGCCAAGGAAGCCACCTGGGAACGCTAAGATCAATCAAGCAAGACTACCTGTTCTGTTTTCGAGCAGCTCGAATCTCGGGGTCGAGATTCTATTTAAGGTGGGTAGGATTTGTAACATCCGTTTTTCGGACGGACGAATAGTAAATAAATTTCGTTTCGTTCTTCGCCGTAATTCAACTAGCGACTATTTTCGAAAACATTCGTTCTTTCCCGGTCTGTGTTTCAAATGTAACATTTGAAGCGTTTGAAATTCAATTTAGCAGTTCGGAGTTTTTCTCCTCCGTTTTGAATCTTCGGGCCAAATTCGATTTGAATCTCTCTCCTTCTTTTCTTGGGCTCCGCCCACTGCCTCTCTCGGGCTCGGCCCACCTCCCTTCGGCCCCAGCCGGCCCAGCCTGCCCTTCTCTCCCGCCCGGCCCGTCGGCAAAGACTGAGGCCCTCTCCTTCCCTCGCTTTCCTGGTCAAGCCATGCAAAGAAGAAGAAGCAGAATCGAAGCACTGCTCCCTCAGGCAAAGAAGAAGAAGCAGCAGCCCGCTTGGTCATCCTCTCGCTCCCCTGCAAGCAGAAGAAGGCAGCGAGAGTTGGCCGCCTCCTCTCTGCAGCAGCAGCAGCAGGCAAGACTCTCCCTTGCTCGCTCGCTCCCACTGCGCCGAGCCGCAGCAGCCTTGCCCTCTGTGCCTTTTCTCTCTGCGCCATCGGCTCGCCGAGCCGCACCTACCGCGACCTTGGAGCCGTCCTGCACCAGCGTCTGTCGCAAAGACCCGAGGACGCACCGGTCACCACAGCTCCTCGCCCGTCGCCTCGGCCGTACAAGCCCGCGTCACCGCCGCCACCCTTTGTCCTCGTTGTGGACCAACCGCGCGCAAGCATAGCGCGCGCGCCGCGCTATGCCCACGCCGGCTGCAAGACTCGCCCTCGTCGTCAATCGTCAAGGACGCACTCGACATCACCAACTCCGTCCTCGCTTTGACCCGCGCGCGCGCCCATGCCGCCTCGGGACGCAGCACTGACCCGCTCGTCCTCGCCGCTCCCTCCCGTTGCCTTGCCTTCTCTTTAAAGCCCCCCTTCTCCCTCCAGAGCTCCCCCACGCCGCCCCCATTGGAGCCCTAGAAGTCCACAAGCAAAGCGCCTGCTTCCAACTTTGGCCGCCACCACCTCCACTGTTCTTCCTCGCCTCCGGCTACTCTCCGCCACGCCACCACCGTCACCGTGAGCCCTCACCTCCGTGAGCATTTCCCCAAGATCCCTCTGCTATTGCCCTCTGTTGCCGCGGATTTCGCCGTCTTCTCCGTCTCTCGGCGCAACCTTTAACCGCACTCCGCGTCGGCCACCGCCTCCTCCGCCGCCACCCCGCCACCACCTTCGCCTCGCCGCCACTCCCCATCGGTGTGCTCGCCTTGCCCTTGGCGCCCAGGCCGTCGGCGTCATGTAGCGTTCCGTGCATGCCCGCGTGGCATGAGCCGACCAAAGACTGCATGCATCATCATTAGGCCTTAATAGCGTGTTTAAAACCTTAAGGATGGTCATTAATGCCATAATGGTGTCCTAACCTCCCCTTTGTCATCCGCTGAAGGGCCCATGTACAAGAGTGACCGGCTCCTCCCCTCATTCACGCCCGTGGGCCCCACACCACCAGCAAGCCGCCTCCACCTTTCACTTCCGGTGGGCCTCGCGCCTGCTCCCATGGACCGCCCGCCATCGCTCACGCGACCCGGTCCATGCACTGCTCGTGGACTAGAGGCTCCTCTCTCCTTTTTCCATTCAATTTAATCTTGTTTAATTCATATCTCTCCGTTATAGCTCCAAAAATTGTAAAATAAATTTCTAAAAATTCGTTAAATCAAGATCTTGCTAATGGCATAGGACTTGATTAATTTGGAGTTCATTTGTGTATTCTTTTGTATTTATTTGCTCTCTTTGCCGTTGTGTCTTTTTCCGGTATTGACGCCCGATTAGGATTTGAAGACACCGGCGACCCTCGAGTTGATCAAGACCAAGATTATCAAGATCCCCTAGCCTTTAACCAAGGCGAGTCAATACTTTGACCATATTGATCCTACATTTTATGCAAATTATATCATTTAAATTAGCAAAATTGCATGCTTTATTTCCTTATCAAATGTATGTTAAAGCTTAAGGTAGTTAAATTCCCACTTGTTGATTAATTAAATTAATATGCCATCCTTGACAACTTGAATCCATTAATCCTTGTCACCCTAGTAACTATATGGTAATACTAGTTATAGGTTGTACTTAAGCGACATGCTAGTCTTGCTTAAGTACCGGGATATTAAAATATCCCAATCATCATTTTCTCAAAACATAAAATGGTTTGGGTAGCCATTGGTGGTCCATTGGCTAAAAAGGTGTGGGAAATAAATTGGTTTTCCTCCTCAAAACCCTAATGCTAGCTCTATCTGGCGGATGGTGAGGTGGTGGGTGCTCAGGAGCACATGGTTGGTTGGCTTGTGGAATGAACCGCCAGATACCCCTAAGGACTTAATCTTGTCACGACCTCCGTGTTAAACATGTGCAACCACAAGTCTGCAAAGTGCAACTTGGCTTAGTAAAATTATTAAACCCTGAATGTGTCTCACTGGTGGAGTAATGGCACGCGCAAGCTTGCGGTACATCCAGCTTGACGGGGACACCGATACTCGGTGAAGTTGCCAACATCGTGGGTAGTTCAACTATGCCACACGCTGCGGATACAACATCCCTCGCGAACGTATGGGCGCAACCCCAGATGGGTGAGATTACGGTAAGGGCAAGGTAGTTTGAAAAGTTATTTTTGCCGCCCAACTACATGACTACGGAATCATGTGGGTAACGGTATGACTATCTCTTGTGGGTAAAGTGTACAAACCTCTGCAGAGTCTAAAACTGTTTAAACAGCCGTGCCTACGGTCAAAGGCGGACATGGGAATCATAACTTGAGTTAGTTCTATTTCAAAAAGCTTTGTGGGTGGAATGGAAAAATGGTGGAAGGGCTCCTAGCCCTGTTTTGATTTTGCCCGAGTCGCCGAGCTCATGGGTGTGATTATTGGAGGCCGCTCCAATTAAAAGGATGCATTGGTAGAGTTTCCGCCGGATGGATTCTCTACTAATATAATTATTGCACATGCTCTCTTTATAAAAATGCAATTTGTTAAAAATGCTAAGTGATAGGACTTTGTAATTATGATATTTGAAAAGTTGCTTTCGCAAATAAAAGAACCCGAGCCATCCTTGTTAAGCCTTGCATGTATATAATTGCATTGTGTGTTGGCTCGCGAGCACGGTAGTAGTGCTCATTCTCGCTTCTCCCCCAACCCTTCAGATAATGAAGACGACGGAGACTACGCCTACTACGATGGACCAGAAGATGATGGACAAGGATATGACGAGGAGTAGAATAGTTCTGTAGTTTAGATCTCGCCCGATCTAAGTAGACCCGTTGGTACTCACAGCACAACCGATATTATCCAACCCTTGGTTAATATCCGTCAGACCTGAGTCACCCCGCCGCTTTCGTGTGGGATGAGCCCTACCTTCCTTTTTGCTTCATTTGTAGACTTGGTCGTTCTTTTGTAATGTAATATATTTGGCCTTGTGCGCCCTTTTGTAAAACTCGACCCGATGAGGTCTATGTTACCCTGTGTTGTAATATATTTGTTTCAGTTCACGCCTTGTATGAATGATTCAGCAATGTGTACTGTGAAGTGCTAGCTACTGATCCAGGGAATAGCACAGTGATTCACAGAGGATTTGGATTCTCAGAATTCGGGTCTGACAAAAACCATCTAAAGAATCTATAAAAGCAAGGTGCTCAAAGGAATAAAAAGTAAGGAAGGTGAAAAACTAGGAGAGAGAAACATTCACCAAAGAGGGAGATGCAGGATTTAGTTCGCGAACTGAAGGGTGGGGTCCGGTTACTAATCAACCCACACGAACCCCTACATCTCATGTGTATCCACTACATTAAGTATCCTACCACCTGAGCCATAAGAGCGTGTACAATAGACTTATGTCAGTCATCTATAGTCACTACCATGTATGATTTTTGCTAACGTGGATGAAAGAGAATAAAGAGAGAGAAAGATATTGTCTACAATCCTATAGCCGACTATAGCACTAGAAACAAGAAAAGCATTAAAAGATTGTGTGTTCTATAAAGATAACTAAAAAGACAGCAGCTGTCTATACTAATGTATGAGCTGTCTTTAGTGCTATCTACAGGTGACATGGAGAGTTACTATAGACAGCAGTTGTTTGTACCATTGTACATGCCCTAACTGTAAACATGGCCTCCATTCTCGATTTGTGGAGGATGCAGAGGCTTCCAAAGGTTATGCTTTTAAGAAATTTGGCTTGCTAGCTACTGGATATTATACTCATTTATATATGCTCTTAATCAGCTAATTACTAGTCATCGGTATCCTATCAGGAGCTCTCCTATAGCATGTTCCAGAACTGAAAGTATAAGATATATTGGCAAATGGTTGCCACTGGAATTTTGGAAATGGTATGAGCAATGAAAAAATATTTGAGAGACAATTGGACGAATATGTATGATCGTCAAATACAAATACATAGAACGAAGTAAGCGGTCATAGGTTTCACAAAAGAAGGTACTGGTATTAAAGCCTAGAATGTAACACAGTTAACTTTAAGCTGATGACTAGCACTAGGTGGGTGTGATGCGCACGTACCTCTTGTTCTCAAGGAATTCTCGGAGTTCATCGATGAGCTGCCTTTCATCCAATACTGTCATATTTAAATTCGTGTACTTTTGCTTGTCAAGACCGATGAGAATGTCCTTTAAAACTTTCTTCATGTCAGGATTCTGACCGATCGGAACAAAAGCATGGCAATTGAAGCCCGCTTTAAGATTGTGATACACTGCTGTTGCAAGAGTGGTCTTGCCCAATCCTCCAAATCCGACAATGGAGACAAGCTTCATCTTCTTCTTGGACGCATCATCCCCCTCGGACAACATTTTTATGAGTGCATCCCTTGGCCCATCAATGCCGACGAGCTGTGCCGCATTTTTGTACATAGCGAAGAGGCGAGGATCAATAGTCGACGTTGCGGCAGGCTTAGCCACAATGCTATCGACCGTGTACCTGCCACGCCTGTTGGCCACCTCCTGGACTTGCTTGTTGATGTCTTTGATCGCGTCAGCGATCTGACGACGAGCCTTGCCTTCGCTGTACAAGCTACCCATCTTGGTCATCTTCTCCAGGAGCCATTTGAGCCAGTGCTGGTTGGTGGCCTCACGGCCGTCCTCCACACGCACGAGCAAGGTGTCGACAACGTCCTCCATGTCGTAGGAGAGCTCCCTGACATCGCGTGCCCAGAGTTTGACCTGCTCGTCGAGCTGGTCCCGCGGCACCTCGGCCACCTTGCGGAGAGCCGCGTGCATGCTCTCAAGCTCTTTCCCGAGAGACTCGACTTGCTTCCTCACACCGGTCTGCAGCTTGTACTCCTCCTTGAGCAGCTCGCCCAGCTTGGGGAGCAGGTTGCCCATGGCACCCGTCACCACCTCCATGGCTCGATTGGTCGCTCTCGATCTCTCGGTTGGTTGCTTAAAGAGTTGTGCTCAGCTAGCTAGATGCGGCGGATCGAGAGGTGCTATCTTCTGACTGATTATGCCATGCCCATGTGAACGAAATGATCAGCCAGCTTTCCAATCTCACCCTACAGCCAAAAGATTCGCAAGTTAGAATTGACCCAGAAGGAAATCGCGTTACCAAAGATGAACTCGATAAAAGGCCGTAGCATAGCTTACTTGAAGCTCTCCAAGAGATCTATCATTTCATCGCTGCAGTTGATCTCAAGAAAATCTTCGCTCAATATCGAGGAGATTTTCGCAGAAAGGGTCTCTCGATCGGTCGCAACCACAAAAGATGTGAAATATAAAGAAGTAATGTGGTGTGCAGGAAGAGGCTATCCTCTTCTGTATGCAGTAGGAAGGCGCTCCACTCCGAGCTTCTCTTCTTACAGAGAAGCCAAAAGCTTACAAGGAAATAAAGGTGGGATTAGAGTAAGTAAACTTGTGTCACAGAAGGTCTGGATGTAACAATTTGTGAGCAGCTTAATATGTAAGTAAACTGTTATGTTTGTAAGCCTCCTCATTGGACTCTTCTTAGCTATAAAGTCAGTCGTCTGTTTATCGCAACCACAAGTTTGTTGCCATAGTAATGACGTTAGGTATTCATTAATTGTGCTATTTTGTCTCTCACAACATGTACTGAATTAACTGACTGTACATGTACTTAATTTAATTTATTTGCGGTCTGTTTATCCTACATTTTATGCAAATTGTATTCATTTAAATTAACCAAAATTACATGTTTTAATTATTTAATCAAATGTATGTTAAAGCGTAAGGTAGTTAAACACCCAATTGTTGTTTAATAAATTATTATGCCGTCCATTGCTATTGAATCCATTATTCCTTGTCACCTTAGTAAATATATGGTAATAATAGCTATAGGTTGTACTTAAGCGACATGCTAGTCTTGTTTAAATACCGGGGTATTAAAATACCCAAATCAATCATTCTTCAAACATGAAATGATTTGGGTAGTCATTGGTGGTCCATTGACTAAAAGGAACGGATTAATTTGGTTTTACTCCTCAAAACCCTAATAATTGCTAGTACCACATCTGGGTGGATGGAAAGACGGTGGGTGCTCTGGGAGCACGAGAATGGTTGGAATTGTGGGAAGAACCGTTCGGATGGATTAAGGATTTAATCTTGTCACGACCTCCCATGTTAAACAAGTACAACCACAAGTCTGCAAAGTGCAACTTGGTTTAGTAGAGTTATTGAACTCTGAAAGTCATCTCATTGGAGGGGGTCGAAGATGTACAAGTGGCGGAGATACTCCGGCTTGAAAGGGACACCAAAAAGGTGAAGTTACCAGCTGCGCTAGTCGTTGTGGCCGGGGCCAGCTGCGCTAGTCGTTGTGGTAGACATCTCGTACAACATATGGGCGTGACCCCGTATGGGTGAAATGACAGAAGGGGTGAGATATCTAGAAAGGTTACTGTGACGGTCGCCCAACTACATGGCTACGGAATCATGTGGGGTAACGGGTATGACTATCTCTTGTGGGTACAGTGTATAACCTCTGCAGAGTCTAAAACTGTTTAAACAGCTGTGCTTACGGTCAAAGGCGGACATGGGAATCATAACTTGAGTTAGTTCGATTTTAACCTTTGTGGGTGGTATGGAAAATGGTGGAAAGGCTCACCTAGCCTTGTGTTGGATTTTACTTGAGTCGTCGAGCTCAGTGGTGGTAATAATTGGAAGTAGCTCCAATAAAAAAAAAGCATGACGTAGAGTTTCCACCGGATGGAACCTCTACTTCAATAAATATTGCACATTACTCTCTTTATCAAAATGCAATTTATTAAAATGCTAAGTGATAGGATTTGTAACTATATTAAATTGAAAAGATTGCTTTAGCAAATAAAAGAACTGAGCCATCCTTGTTTAACCTTGCATATATATATTATTGCATTGTGTGTTGGCTCGCGAGCACAGAAGTTGTGCTCATTCTCGTTCCTCTCCCCAAATCCTTCAGACAATGAAGATGAAGGAGACTACGCTTTCTATGAAGGACCGGAAGATGATGGACAAGGACATGATGAGGAGTAGTGTAGTTCTGTAGTTAGGTCTCGCCCCAATCTAAGTAGACTCGTTGATACTTGCGTACAACCGATATTATCTGGTTCTTGGATAATATCCGTCGTACACAGGTCACCCCCAGTCGCTTGCTTGTGGTGAGATGAGCCCTACCTCCCCTTTTGCTTCCGCTGTAGATGTCAGTATCTTTATGCAATGTAATCAAGTTGGCCTTGTGCGGCCCCTTTTGTAAAACTCGATCCGATGAGGTTTATGTCACTATGTTTGTAATATATTTGTTTTAGTTCACGACTTGTGTGATTGATTCGACAATATGCATGTCTGTAAGTGCTATCTACTGATCCAAAGAATAGCACAGTATTTTCACAGAGAATTTGGATTCTCGGAATCCGAGTCTAACAGTTTGTAAGCCTCCTCATTTGACTCTTCTTAGCTATAAAGTCAGTCGTCTGTTTATCGCAACCACAAGTTTGTTGCCATAGTAATGGCGTTAGGTATTCATTAATTGTGCTATTTTGTCTACCACAACATGTACTGAATTAACTGACTGTACATCGCAACCACAAGTTTGTTGCCATAGTAATGGCGTTAGGTATTCATTAATTGTGCTATTTTGTCTCTCACAACATGTACTGAATTAACTGACTGTACATGTACTTAATTTAATTTATTTGCGGTCACATACCTCAACTTGAAGCTCTCCAACTCTCCAAGAGATCTATCATTTCACCGCTGCACTTGATCCCAAAGCAGCAGCATGTGAGGTGATAATGTGATAAATTCTTTGTAGATATGTAACATGTTGTACGTCAAATAGAAGCGAAAATCAATTATGTGATCCAGTCTAGTCTCAACTTCTCATGGAATCTATAAAATTTGTTGTAGATTTGTGAAGGGTGGACAAACGAATTTTTTTATGACAATTGAGATGGGGAAAATTCATACCATATTTGTATCCATATGTTTTATACAAATTCGAATACAAGTATGAATAGGAGAGAAATTGTTAATCGAATGGCAAAATTTGTACATATCCGTATCCTATTGAATACGATAATCGAATAATACGGATAATTCGTATCTATTTTTCATCCCTATCTTTCAAGATATTAAAAAACATTGATGATAAAACAACCATAGCTCGTTTTCACAAGATGAAAACCGGTGGAATGGACATGTCTCTTAGTCATAGCTAGTGGCTTAGCAGTACGTTTGATTTCATTTCAATGTTAAAATGCTAAGTGATAGGAATTTGTAATTATGATAATCAAAACATTGCTTTAGCAAATAAAAGAACCTGAGTCATCCTTGTTTAGCCTGGCATGTATATTATTGCATTGTGTGTTGGCTCGCGAGCACGGAAGTTGTGCTCATTCTCGCTCCCCCCCCCCCAAAAACCCTCAGAAGCAGGAAATCCGGACGACTACGCGTACTACGAGGATCCAGAAGTTGGAGGCCCAGGAGATGATGAAGCGTAGTTTAGTCTTTAGCTGTTCTAGTCTCGCCTCAGTCTAGTTGACTCTGTTGGTGCTTGCGTGCATCCTATATTATCTAAGTCTTTGGGTAATATCGGATGCACACGGGTTTCCCTAGTCGCTTGCCTGCAGAGAGATGTACTCTACCCCTTTTGCTTCCGTTGTCGCTTCCACTTTTGTAATGTAATCCTTGGCCTGTTCGGCCTTATTGTAAAACCCGACCCGATGCGGTCTATGTAAACTCTGTGTGTTAATTAATGAATGGTATGGTTTAATCTGCGCCATGTATAATTTGATTCAGTGATGTATCTGTGAGTGCTATCTACTGATCCAGAGAATAGCACAGTGTTTTCACAGAGGATTTGGATTCTTGGAATCCGGGTCTGACAGCGAGGAATCGATGCGAGGTTTACCGAGGAAGAAATAGCAATGCAGCAGCTCCTGTGGATCAAAGATGGAATTGAGTGAGGGGAACGATTCCTAGTGTTCTAGAACACATGATGACGCAGATAGAGCAAAGAGGAACCCTCTAGAGTGGTGGAAATGGTGGTGGTGGCGCAGCGGCTGAAAATGGAGCTCGGAGCTCTCAGTGTTTGAGCTCGACTGAGGAGGAGAAAAGGAGAGTGAATGAGTGGAGTGGTGAGGAAATGGTAGAATGAAGCTCGGGGTGGCTTCTTATAGGCAGAAGGCGGAGGAACCGCGGAGCTCTCGGAGGCACCAAGGTGACTCCGAGCAGAGATGGGCGAGGAGAGGGCAGGGGATGGGTGCGGTGAGGTGACAGGAACGGTTGGGCGAAACCAAGGGCGCGACAAAAATGATGGGCGCAGCGATGCACTCACGAGCATGTGTTGGCGCGATGAGCGCGAGGTGGATGAAGCACCCTGCCCGTGGGGCCTACTTGCCAGCGAGCGAGAGAGAGATTAGGTTTAGGTTTTGGATTTCAAGTTGAATTATTCGCCGAATTTTTACACCTAGCACATGACCTCAAAAATTTATGAAACTTTTTGTGAGGACTCCTGACCTAATGTAGTTCTTTATGCAAATTTCTTAGGAGTTTATCTCTTCTGTGATTCTCTAAAATTCCTATAATTTTCTGTTCTTATGTATTTGTTGTTATTATTCTTAACAAACTTTCACATAGATTGTTTAGTAAATTTTTCCTGAGAGATTATGTCCAAAATAATTCTCTCACCTATTATTTTATTTTGTTTTATCTAGCTCCTTTTGAGTGTATGTTTGTTTTGTGTTTCATGATTTGTTTTTTAAATAAAAGTCCAAATTTCAAACATGGGTGCATTTTCATGTGCAACATGGTCAAAACATTTTTCTCAATGCATTTCTATTAAGTATTCCCAAACTATGGATTTTGGGACGTTACAGTGCGGACATAGGTACATGTTGGCCCAATAGTTATTCGGGCGGTGGCCGTGCGATCCAAACTCCAATTCTGCAAATCCGACACGACAAGAACCAGTTTCGCTAATACGAACAAGAACAGTGTCATTTAGGCCAAAGCTTCCAATAATCGAAACACAACGACTTCAACTGTATGTATTTATCAGGAGGCTGAAGAACAGACAGACTCGACCTGACCTGAATGCACCACTTTTCGTGATCATCTACTTACGTACTTGTCGAGTCTAGGTAGAAGAGAATCTAATAAAAGGGAAATCCGTCGATCTGCGCATTCATAGACCATACGTACTGCAGTGCACTACTGCATTGGTCAATTTCGATAATATACCCGATCATATGATGAAATGGTACACAGCCAACAAAGAAAGCATTCTCCTGTATACTGTATACTGTATACTGTATACTGTATACTGTATGCTGTATACTATGTATGTATGTTCGGACGAAAACGGAGCAACCTAAACCTTGATGGTATATCCCCTCCACTCCATAAGGGCATCTCCAATAGTTAGAGATAACTTTGTATCTAACATATGCTACATCATCTTTAGAGACAACATCTCCAATAGATAGTCTCTAGCACACTCTCTAACATTTATATTTTATAATTTTCCTTTGAAACGGGTCTACATGTCAACTAGAATAGATTAATGTATCATGTCTTGTTTCGTGTGCACGACAGTCTCTTCAGGAAGAGACGACATGTGCTCTCTCTCCTCCTCCTTTCTCCTCCACGTAGGATTTTGTTGACGTGGCATATCTAAGAGACGATAATAAATACACTATTGGAGATGCCCTAAGATGATTTAACTCAGCTGCCATTAATGTATTATTATATATTAAAAGATGATGACAGACCTTTCATGGCTGCTACGAAAAAAGAGAAATATAGTAGAAATTCTCACAAAAACAAAGAAAAACATCTGACATTTAAATTGGTGGACCCTAATTTTAAAGTCTTAGACTCGATAGTTGTCTTAAAGATATATTAATTTGAAAAGATCTTAGAAACATCGAACCCTGAATTTAAAGACTTAGATTCAATAGTTGGTTTAGAGATGTACTAATTTGAAAAAAGGAAATAGGTAGCACTACGTTTAGTCCAAAGGTTGAGAGCGTAAATTTGCTCGATGGACCCACATCCCGACCCTCTCTTTCAATCATAAGGAGAGGGATGCCGAAATAAAATTTCCTAATTAAATATGAAATCAAATATCCCAAAATTCAAGTTTAGATTGCAAAATATAAATAAAGTTCGAAATTTAGCATTGCGTAAAGCTATACTATACTACCACACCGCACAATTGTGCAGGCCAATCAGCTAGTTGTAGCAAAAGATGACGAACGAACATGAATAAGCAAACATGAGTACTGCATGTCATAGTATTTGTCTCCATTAACACAAGAAAGCAGGGCAGGGCAGGGCGGAGCATCCCAAATTTGACTCCCATTAATTACAGCGCAATGTAGAGAGCATGAACTTCCTCTCTACGGAGAAGGAAATTTATTAAACCAAGTGCCGATCTTGGCTGTCTGGCTAATTGGAGGCAACAGGGCAAATGCAAGGAGGCTTGCGTCGATCGATGGCGACGAAACTACCTCCTCCTCCTCCGCTTGTATAGCTGCAATGGCATGTGGAAGAACATACACATATATATGGCATAGTTAGTTCAAATGCAACCGGAAAACTGTTCATCCAACCAGCAAGATGAGTAGTAGCAGTAGTACATGTAGGTAGCAAGGGATGGGAATGGGGATTGTTAATCCAGCAAGGATTAGAAAGAGATGAGAGGGAGACCTGTTGGTGTTGGTCGGATAGCAGCATCATTTTATCTTCAGCGTATCTCGTCATCTCAAGTGTGGGATGGTTGGGATGGACGTCCACTGCGTACCTCAGAGCCGATTCTGCTTCCTCCACCTCCCCAGGCCTAGCATCCTTACAGTTTCTCCACCCAAGGATTTGACAACAACCCACACAAGTTAAAATAATGCTCCTCATCCTTCTCCTCCCGCAAATTGACACTGTAGTCAATGACTTTATCACTGAGAAATAATGAGAAGGAGAGAGGAATTAGAACGTGACGTGACGTACGTGACGTGAGGAAACTAAGAATTTGATGTTTTGATGTTTTAGATTTTCTAGAAGTATGTCACACACGTCATCTCACTTATTTGATGTTTTAGATTTTCTAGTACATTTATTTAGAAAAAGACACTAAGATGATCGCATGCCCGTATTAAACCTGCGTACCTTACTAAATCATTAAATAGCAATATCTCTCCTTCAAAATCCTGTAATATCAAATTAAAAAAATACAATTTTTAACTTGTAGAACATCAACTATAAAAAGAAAAGAGGCAACGGTGATTAAACAAAATAAAAAAGAAAAGTAGGAGTAGGAGTAGCTAAGGATCGACCGGGTACTAGTACAGAATAATATATGGGATGGGAACTACTTACTCCAACCCGACCAGTAACTACGAATTAATCCGAGGAAAATGCAGCCCAGTAGCTAGGGAACTAATCACTGGAACATTAATTGCAGCTAGCTAGCGATGTGAGTACGTACCACTTGGTCTTGCTCTGATGAGAGCATGTGAGATTCAAATTGCCTTGCCGTTTCAAGGGTGGGACGGTTGGGATGGACGGCGGCTGTGTGGCTCAATGCCGCCTCTGCTTCCTCCACATCCGCAGCACGGGTATACCTACAATCGATGTAAGCGGTGACTTTCTAAAGCGAAGGGAGGTTCTCCAAGCCAAATTTGTCAAAACCAAGGTCAGCATCCTTCATGAACCGCACATGTATAGTAAACCGGAGGGCTTCAAGGCCTGGCATAATAGGTGCCACGCTACATTCACCGTGCGTGAACCGGAGGACCAATACACTGGACGTCTTGAAGTACCTCAACTTGTGGAACAGGTGCCCATCGCCACCGGTAGTCATGCTTACTACTCGGGTGTATATCGACCGCAGTTCGAGGGAACATCAACTATAAAAAGAACGGAGGCAACAGTGATTAAAGAAAATAAAAAAGAAAAGTAGGAGTAGCTAAGGATCGATCGGGTACTAGTACAGAAACTACTTACTCCAACCCGACCAGTAGCTACAAATTAATCCAAGGAAAATGGAGCCCAGTAGCTAGGGAACTAATTACTGGAACATTAATTGGAGCTACCTAGCGATGTGAGTACGTACCGCTTGGTCTTGCTCTGATGAGAGCATGCGACAATCAAGTTCCCTTATCGTTTTAAGGGTGGGACGGTTGGGATGGACGGCGGCTGCATGGCTCAACGCCGCCTCTGCTTCCTCCACCTCCGCAGCACGGGCATACTTACAATCGATGTGAGCGGTGACTTTCTGAAGCGAAGGGAGGTTCTCTGTTAGCCATAATCTTGACATGCAGTTAGTTGGTTAGAGTTTATTAGTCGTGTGCTTTGATGCAGCTCGTAGTTAGCATGTTTTGATGCAGTTAGTTGTTAGCAGATGGGCTAGTTGTCCACGTAGCTCCTGGTTGCACGTGATAACTAGTTAGTTTGTTAGTTGATTAGCAAAAGCATGGATCAGGTTGTTGGCCGTCCGTGCATGCGTGAGTTGATTTGCTCAGGTTGTTAGTAGTTGTTAGCTTTGAGATTGTTTCCTATATAAAGGAAGGAAAGAAACACAAAATAGCAGCAAGTTTCTAGCGGCAAAGAAAAAATGTCTCTCGTCCTTTCTCCTAGCATGTGATTCTACCTGTATTGAGTGCGTGCGTCCAGGTGCCTGCATGTGTGCGTGTGCAAGCAAGCGACAACATGAAGCACACCATGTGATCGCTTTCTTTAGTTTGGTTCCAATAAGTGGTATCAGAGCAAGGTACGAGGAGGCGAGGTGCGGCGCAGCCGGACAGCGTGAGGCTCGGTCGGGCGACGACGGATGTGGCACTATGCCTCGGGTGCGGCGCGGCGTCGGCGGCCTGCGAGGCTGTGACGACCCAACTCTAGGCCACCGAGAGGTCCTCCATGACCTCTGGAAAGTCCACCAGGACCTCCCAGGAGGTCCATAAAGGACCTCTCGGACAGTCCACCAAGACCTCTCAGGAGGTCCAGCAAGACCTCCTGGAGGTCCAGGAGGACATGACCCGAGAGAGAGTCTTAGAACCAGGGAGCACCCACTGCCTGCCATAGCCACACTTAGGAACAAACGAGGAGGTCCGAGGGCTCACCAAGACCACCCACGACCCTCCAGAAGAGGTCGTGGAGATCTGGGACTTCTCGTAACTTCACACGCCATCCCTTTGTGAGGACATAGAGGTCGGAGCCCGCTCCAGGTCCTCTCAGAAACTCGAGCTAGTCCCAAGGATCATGGCTAGCTCTTCACAAAGACAAACACATTGGTGGTGACATCCGAACACACCTTTATTCAAACAAAACATTTACAAAGTTGTTTACAAGGTGGCCTTGGGCCAAACATAAATACATAAAAGCAAAAGAACTCAAAAGGGTCCATCAACACGCCACAGCAGCTGACTGGAGGGCACAACCTAGCTGCTTTGATCTTCTTCACTGACAGTATCTTCTCCTCGCAAAGATTGCAATGAGCAAGAGTGAGCACAACAACCGTGCTCGCAAGTTACACCCGTGGGTTAGCAACATGACATGCATAGATAGATAATCAAAGGATGGCATAATATGGTTATTTTGCACAAAGCCAATTTTCTTTCAAATACCATTACTAAGTTCCAAAGCAGATCTTTAATAGCTAAAATTCATTTAGCAAAGCGTTTTTCAGCTTGAGTAGCATTCATCCACGAATTGGTGAAGGATACCCTCGACATTAGGCTCCTCGCCCAAACCCATGGGATAAAATCCCAAAAACAGCTTTTAGCAAACATTTCGAAACCCCAAATCCAACATCTAACTTCAAGTGGCCTTTGCCAAGACGCCCATGACCGTGGACACGGCTATTCGAATAGATTTAACTCGCAGAGGTTGTGCACTTTACCCACACGACATGAGTACTCTAGTTTGTCCAGATTCGTCAATGCCACCTCTCACTTCCAAAGGTAAGAGATCTAGAGCTCATGACAAGGCTTTTACAATGCATTGCTCCACCACGCCTCTCCTTGCTAAGGTTTCACCTCTGTGGATAGCAATCCGCGGAAGCCCCTCTTGCACCGATGGGAATAGTAGGTTATAAAAGACCATTGGCCAAACAAGACCTCCCACACCTCCAATGGAGCAAAGATATGGTAGAGTTTTGCAAATTAATCACCAGTCCCACGCCCCATTCTGGAGACATGTGGTTGCACGATTGTGGTATAGCCCATTATAGGCATGGCATTGGTCGCTCAAAGACCGGTCCTCACATGACTAGGGCAACTTCCACAAACCCCTGGACCTCCACCTTAGCCAGATAGAGTCCGTGCATAAACATTGCACCGACCAAGCAAACCAATTTGCCCAGTCAAAACCCATTTTCATTTTATTTGCTTACCCAAAGAACATTTTCATACCTCCATGACATCCCAATGTCATGGTGAAAACATTTAAAACATTATTTGGTCATGTTGGTAAAGATTTCCCCAAATCAATAAGTTTGATCTAAGCATAACTAAGCACATGTTTTTCAAATGATCTTGGCTCACACTCATCAAGATCAACCAAGTTTGACCTAATGTGACAATAAGCTCAATCCAAAATCAACAGGGTCATACAAAGGAAATGGGCATAACTATGAAGTTAAAACTGGTATTGAACTATCTTGATAGAAATAGGCATGCAGTACATGTTAAAACAGGACATAAATAATTTGAATTACTAGGTGCAATATGATCAAAAGTGTAACTTGCCTTGCTCACTATCCTGCGAATCCTCCTCTTCAAGACACTCGAGACTCTCGAGTCTTCACGATCTACACGTATGAAGGAGCAATTTCAAAGAAGGTTCAAATAAAGATCCAATTAAGAACAATAAGAAAACCAAAAGAACCCCAGAGGAAGTCCAAAACGCAACCAACAGGAGAGGTCTAAACTCGGACTAGGTTCTTAGGAGGAGGTCTAAACTCACAGAGGAGGGTGGTCTTTAGCAAAAGACCCTGGGTGTGACCTAAGCAAGAGGCAAAGAGGTGTCTTGAGCAATGGTTCTTGCGCAAGGTCCAGAGAGGAGGTCCTCACACAAGGTCCATAGAAATCCACAAGAAGTCCACAAAAGGAGGTCCTGTGAAGGACACGATCAGCTCCGCAAAGGATAAGAACAAGAGTGGAGCAGTCACCAAGGGACTTACCAGGAAAAGAAGAAACAATGGATGGAGGGAAAGTCGAGCAAAGAAGGCTTTCCACGGGAGCCACAGTCGAGAGCCAGGATAATAGAGTGTGAAGGAAGGTGATATGGTGGAATTTCTTGGTCTAATTGTAATCAAAATGGTGAAGAAAACTAGAAACATACGTGTCAAGGACAAGTATAGAAATGGGTCAAAGGTAGGTAGTGGCAGGGCAGGTGTCACTACAATTCTGGGCAAAAGGTACGAGGAAGGACAATGTATGTTGCTTAGGAAGGAACAAAGAAAAATGTCAGGATACGGTTAAGTGACCCAATTCAAAGTAAAACACCACGTATACGGATGCATTTAATGTGACAAGACCCGCATTAAATGCTCAATATAATAACGTGGCGGAGGAATTGAGAATGGTTAAGACTGGCAGGTGGGGCCAGTCAATTTAGAAACAGTCGGGTCAAAATAGGGAGGTCTTGCCCCGCAGGAGAGGTCCTTGAGGAGGTCCGAAGGCTAGGAGGTCCTGATGTACACCAAGGAGGTCCGAACGTGGGGAGGTCTGACGGTCAGATCAACAAAGGAGATCCTGACGGTTAGGATCTCATCAAAGGAGGTCCAGTGAGGAGGTCCCGAGCCAGTTTAAGAGGCCACTGGATGTCTCGGATAGGAGGTCCAGAACTTCACGAAATCCCGTGGTTGAGATTAAAGGCAAGTTGAGGTCCGGCGGTTGGATCTCCGAGAGGGAGGTCCAACACCAAGATCAACGCCAAGGGGAGGTCCCTAGAGAGAAAAGATGCACGGGAGGTGCGGGCCTTGATTCAAAGTGAGGGAGGTCCAAACCGTTGGATTCAAAACAAAGGGAGGTCCACGAAGGGACATAATGCATGGAAGGTCCGGAACTTTGGATTGGAAATGGGAGGAGGTGCGGACCGCCAGATCAAGTACAAGGGAGGTCCTTTCGCCAAGAAAGGATATCAAGGGGTTTATATGAATTGAGGAGGTCAACAGCGAACAAGAAGCTCTTTGGAACACACGGAGGTCCCAATGAAAGGAGGTCTGCAGGCATAGAGAGGTGCCCAGACAAAGAAGAGGTTTAGACTTAAGAGAAGTGCGAGCAGAAAAGAGGTCTGAACCTAAGAGATTCAAACCAACAGAGAGGTCCAAGTGACCAATTTCAAAAGAACAAGCCCGACGAAGGATACGCCCCGGGCGAGAAGGTTTAAGCCTTACGGGAGGCTTAACCTCACGTGCCACTGGGGAGGTCTAGACCACAGAGGAGGTCTAAACCTACACAACCAAAGAAGATATGCTAAGGGGAGGTCTACTGGGCACACCAAAAGGAGGTCTCAGCAACTCAAACCTCTCCAACCGAACCAAGCTTGTAATTCTCATTAAAATAAAATAGCTTTAATTTATTTTACACATTTAAAAAGGATTTAGAAATTCAGAATGTTACAAACCTACCCCCCTTAAAGGAATCTCGACCTCGAGATTCAAACAGAATCAGCAAAGAGGTAGGGGTAGTTAGTCTTGAGGTCCTCTTCTTTTTCCCATGTAGCTTCACTTTCTGGATGATGGCTCCACTGCACCTTGTATGACTTGATAATTCTACTCCTGGTGACTCGCTCCGCAACATCCAGAATTTTAATTGGTTGCTCCAGATAGGTAAGGTCTTCCTGTAAGTCTATGTCCTCAACTAATGTGTGATCTTTAGGAAACCGCAGGCATTTCCTTAATTGTGATACATGAAAGATGTTGTGCACTGCCGACAAGGACTCTGGAAGTTCCAGTTTGTAAGCTACTTCACCTTGTCTTGCTAAAATCTTGTAGGGTCCTACAAATCTTGGTGCTAATTTTCCTCTAATTCGAAATCTTCTAACTCCTCGAATTGGTGTTACTCTGAGGTAGACAAAGTCACCAACCTCAAAAGATAAGTCTCTGCGTCGGGTGTCAGCATAGCTCTTTTGTCGGGACTGGGCCACTCTCAATCGTTCCTTAATCAATTTCACTTTGCTTTCAGCTTCTTTGATCAGGTCCGGCCCATAAAGTTGATGTTCTCCAACTTCATCCCAGAGGAGAGGTGTTCTACAAGGTCTACCATACAAAGCCTCAAATGGAGACATTTGAAGGCTAGCTTGATAGCTATTATTGTAGGAGAATTCAGCATAGGGCAAGTTCTTGTCCCAGCTTTTCCCAAAATCCAGGGCACATGCCCTAAGCATGTCTTCCAATATTTGATTTACCCTCTCTGTTTGCCCATCTGTTTGAGGATGATAAGCTGTACTAAAATTGAGTTTAGTACCTAGAGCTTCATGTAAACTTTGCCAAAATCTTGAGGTAAATTGAGACCCTCTGTCTGACACTATTCTTTTGGGCACTCCATGTAAGCAAACAATTCTGGCCATATATAGATCTGCCAAGACATTGCTATTATAGGTGGTCTTAACTGGTATGAAATGTGCTACCTTAGTTAGCCTATCAACCACCACCCATATGGAGTCATACCCAGACTGGGTCCTAGGCAATCCAGTAATGAAATCCATGCCCACTTGCTCCCATTTCCATTCGGGTATGGGCAGGGGTTGTAACAAACCGGCTGGTTTTTGGTGTAGAGCCTTAACTCTCATACACACATCGACTTTGGGCTACATACTTAGCCACATCTTGCTTCATGCTAGTCCACCAAGATCTCTCCTTAAGGTCTCGATACATTTTGGTCTTTGCCGGGTGGATAGAATATGGTGATCCGTGTGCTTCCACCAAAATGAGCTATTTGATCTCTGGTTGTTTGGCACCTGATTCGCTACCAAACCATACTACTCCTTGCTCGTCCTCTGTGAAGCCCGGGCTTTACCCTTCTCATATTTCTCTTAATTTCTTGGATGTCTTCATCTTTTTCTTGTTGTTCTTTGATTTGGTCCAGACAATTGGATGTACCTCCAAGGTGTTCACATGACCTTGCTCTACTATCTCCGCATTGAGGTACCTCAATTCCTCATATAGTCTTGGTTGCTGTTCTTGGACCGACAAGGTATTACAGTAACCTCTTCGGCTCAAGGCATCTGCCACCACATTGGCTTTGCCCGGGTGGTAGTGTATCCCAAGGTCATAGTCTTTAATTAATTCTAACCACCTCCTTTGTCTTAAGTTCAAATCTGATTGTGTGAAAATGTATTTCAAACTTTTGTGGTCCGTGTATATCTCACAATGGTTGCCAATAAGGTAATGTCGCCAGATTTTTAAAGCATGTACAATGGCTGCTAGTTCAAGATCATGTGTTGGGTAATTCTCCTCATGAGGTCTCAACTGTCTAGAGGCATATGCCACTACCCTTACATCTGCAGATTAGCACACATCCCAGTCCTTGATGGGATGCATCACAAAATACTTCAAAATCTCTTTGAATGTCTGGAAGGATTAATACAGGAGCTGTGACAAGTTTCTCCTTCAATCCTCGAAAACTTTGTTCATGTGTTTCATCCATTCAAACCTCTTTTCCTTTTTCAAAAGTTGAGTAAGAGGTCTAGCAATCTTGGAAAAGCTCTCAATAAATCTTCTATAATAGCCACTAGACCAAGAAAGCTTACCTCGATCCATTGTCTTAGGAGGTCTCCGGTCTAGGACGCTTCAACCTTTGAGGGTCTCTGACCACTCCTTTGGCGAAATAATATGACCAAGGAAGGCTACTTGACTTAGCCAAAACTCACATTTACTAAACTTGGCATAGAGTGCTGCTCTCTAAGTCTTCCCAACACCATTCTAAGGTGGTCTTCATGCTCGCTTCACTTTTAGAATAGATGAGAATATCATCTATAAACACCACCACAAATTTGTCAAGGAAGTCCATGAATACTTTGTTCATCATGCTCATGAAATAAGCTGGGGCATTTGTCAACCCAAATGACATCACAGTGAACTCATATAGACCATACCTTGTGGTAAAAGCAGTTTTGGGGATGTCCTCTGGTCTTATTTTCAATTGATGATAACCAGACCTTAGGTCTATTTTGGAGAACACACTTGCCCCCTTAAGTTGGTCAAAGAGGTCATCTATCCTTGGCAATGGATATTTATTCTTAATGGTGACCTCATTGAGTGATCTATAATCTACACACATTCTCAAGCTCTTGTCCTTCTTTTTGACAAATAGCATGTGTGCTCCCCATGGTGAAGAGCTTGGTCTAATAAATCCTTTCTCCTTCAATTCCTGGATTTGTTTCTTTAATTCCACCAATTCATTTACAGGCATCCTGTAAGGTCTTTTAGATATAGGTGCAGTCCCAGGGACCAATTCAATTAGAAAAGAAATGTCCCTATCGGGTGGCATTCCAGGGAGTTCCTCAGGGAACACATCCATGTATTCTCTGACCACTGGGAGGTCTTCCAGCTTCACTACCTCCTTTACATTAGTTAGAAGAGGTCCTGCCTTAAGGGAGGTCTTTGGTTTAAACTCCACTCGACTTCCTTGTTCACTTGTGAGTGTTATAGACTTAGTAGCACAATCAATCTGCCCTTTATTCTTAGCCAACCAATTCATTCCAAGAATTACATCTAGTCCTTGAGTTGGCAAGACTATCAAGTCTGCATGAAATAAAACTCCAGAGATCTCTAAGGTGAGATTTGGGCAGAGGGTATTAGTCCTCATATCTAGGCCCGGGACATGTATTAGCATGGGGTTTACCAAAGGAATTGTAGACAACCCACATTTTCCCACAAATTTGCTAGAAATAAAAGAATGGGAAGCCCCCGAGTCAAATAAAACGGAAGCTGGTACGGAATTGACAGGGAACGTACCGAGAACTACATCAGGTGCATCATGTGCCTCTTTTGCCATGACATGGGTGACACGGCCCTTGATGACCTTAGTTGCAGGCTTCACACTCGAGGCACTTCCTTGAACCGACGCTCCTTGTTCAGATCTGACGGGTGCAGCAACTTGTTGCTTCTTTGGGCACTTATTAGCATAGTGCCCAATTTCATTACAAAAGAAACAGGTCACTCCAACCGAGGAGGTCGTGGTTGGCTTCTTTTGAAATTGGCTCCCAGAGGAGGTCCTATGATAACTTGACCTGCTTGTACGCTGTTCTGACCCCGATGCCCTTGAGGAGGAGATCCGTGAGGACTTGTGCTGAGAGGTCTGGGACTGGGAGGTCCTAGACTTAGGAAATCCTCCGGGGTTAAACCTCTGCACAGCTTTCTTCCTCTTTCGGCCCTCCATCTTTTGGAGTTTATCCTCTTGTCGGATAGCCTTACTCACCAATTGCTGGAAGTCAGTATGTTCCTGGGAAACAAGGTGAACTGAAATATTATCATTCAACCCTTCCAAAAAGTGTTCTTGCTTGCTTTCATCAGTAGCAACATCCCCAGGAGCATATCTTGCTAGTTGGTTAAATTTATGCATATACTCATTGACAAGACTGTTGCCTTGCTTCAAGGTACTGAAATTGTCCTCTTTAATGACATCATGGGTGGGAGATGAGCACGATGAAATGCTTTCTTGAACTCATCCCATGTGATGGCACGAGGATCGAGATGAGATTGACTAAAATTGTCCCACCACTCGTGAGGTTGGTCCATCGAGTTGGTGAGAAGCAAAAGCACTCTCTCATAGTGCATGACATTGCACCATGTCTAATTTCCTACTCACTGCCCTTAACCAATCATCAGCCTCCATTGGCTCGGCACTGCTGGAAAAAGCTGGAGGGCGCAACCTCATAAATTCTGCAATGCTAGACCTTGGTGGAGGTGGAGCTTGAGCTTGACGTTGGGCTGTTGCTGCAGCCTGCAGGGACTGAGTGTTGGCAATAGATTGTGAAAGTAGGTTTATCAACTGAGTTTGATTGGCCAACAATTGAGTCCAAGTAGGGCCTTCGGCTGGAGGTGGGGGTGGCTGTGATGTTGGTTGCCCTTGCTCACCCTCAACTCCTCTATTCTGATTGGTCCATATAGCAGGGTTCTCAGCCTCTTCCTCAGCTTGTCGGCTGTGATGGCTTGAGTTACCGCTGCCATTCCTAGAGGTGGCCATAATGTCCAAGCACCCAGGCTGGAAAAAGAAAAGAGAAGAGGCTAAGGAAAACTAGCCCAATCAAACATTTCGGCAAAAGAAATCCAATGCAAAGGAAACAGCAGTGAAAACCCTTTTTAGAACCCATAATTACCAAGCATCATACTACACGTGTCTTACCTTTTTGAGGGAGGTCCTAAGCTCCAGACCTAACTCAAAAGACCTCTAATAGAAGTTGCAAAGGCAAGGAGGTCCATTTAATATTGTAAATGGGTGTGTAGAAAGAAACAAGATAAGATGAGGTTAGGGGAAGAAAGAGAGCCAAAGGAAAGATAGAGTGAAAAGATGACTCAGGTAAGAAAGCACATTTTATTCTTCTTCCACTTCTTTTGTTATAAATTAATTTTGAAATTCTATAACCATTCTACTAGGTTACAACCTACAGTCAGGCGGCTCTGATACCACTTTTGTGACGACCCAACTCTAGGGCACCGAGAGGTCCTCCATGACCTCTGGAAAGTCCACCAGGACCTCCCAGGAGGTCCATAAAGGACCTCTCGGACAGTCCACCAAGACCTCTCAGGAGGTCCAGCAAGACCTCCTGGAGGTCCAGGAGGACATGACCCGAGAGAGAGTCTTAGAACCAGGGAGCACCCACGGCCTGCCATAGCCACACTTAGGAACAAACGAGGAGGTCCGATGGCTCACCAAGACCACCCACGACCCTCCAGAGGAGGTCGTGGAGATCTGGGACTTCCTCAGAACTTCACACGCTCATCCCTTTGTGAGGACATAGAGGTGGAGCCCGCCTAGGGTCCTCTCAGAAACTCGAGCTAGTCCCAAGGATCATGGCTAGCTCTTCACAAAGACAAACACATTGGTGGTGACATCCAGAACACACCTTTATTCAAACAAAACATTTACAAAGTTGTTTACAAGGTGGCCTTGGGCCAAACATAAATACATAAAAGCAAAAGAACTCAAAAGGGTCCATCAACACGCCACAGGCAGCTGACTGGAGGGCACAACCTAGCTGCTTTGATCTTCTTCACTGACAGTATCTTCTCCTGGCAAAGATTGCAATGAGCAAGAGTGAGCACAACAACCGTGTTTCGCAAGTTACACCGTGGGTTAGCAACATGACATGCATAGATGGATAATCAAAGGATGGCATAATATGGTTATTTTGCACAAAGCCAATTTTCTTTCAAATACCATTACTAAGTTCCAAAGCAGATCTTTAATAGCTAAAATTCATTTAGCAAAGCAAGTTTTTCAGGTTGAGTAGCATTCATCCACGAATTGGTGAAGGATACCCCCGACATTAGGCTCCTCGCCCAAACCCATGGGATAAAATCCCAAAAACAGTTTTAGCAAACATTTCTGGAAACCCCAAATCCAACATCTAACTTCAAGTGGCCTTTGCCAGCACGTCCATGACCGTGGACACGGCTATTCGAATAGATTTAACTCTGCAGAGGTTGTGCACTTTACCCACACGACATGAGTACTCTAGTTTGTCCGGCATTCGTCAATGCCACCTCTCAATTCCAAAGGTAAGAGATCTAGAGCTCATGACAAGGCCTTTACAATGCATTGCTCCACCACAGCCTCTCCTTGCTAAGGTTTCACCCCCCTGTGGATAGCAATCCGGCGGGAAGCCCCCTCTTGCACCAGTGGGAATAGTAGGTTATAAAAGACCATTGGCCAAACAAGACCTCCCACACATCCAATGGAGCAGCATATGGTAGAGTTTTGCAAATTAATCAGCCAGGTCCCACGCCCCATTCTGGAGACATGTGGTTGCACGATTGTGGCATAGCCCATTATAGGCATGGCATTGGTCGCTCAAAGACCGGTCCTCACATGACTAGGGCAACTTTCACAAACCCCTGGACCTCCACCTTAGCCAGGATAGAGTCCGTGCATAAACATTGCACCAGCCAAGCAAACCAATTTGCCCCAGTCAAAACCCATTTTCATTTTCTTTGCTTACCCAGCAACATTTTCATACCTCCATGACATCCCAATGTCATGGTGAAAACATTTAAAACATTATTTGGTCATGTTGGTAAAGATTTCCCCAAATCAATAAGTTTGATCTAAGCATAACTAAGCACATGTTTTTCAAATGATCTTGGCTCACACTACTGCATCAACCAAGTTTGACCTAATGGTGACAATAAGCTCAATCCAAAATCAACAGGGGTCATACAAAGGAAATGGGCATAACTATGAAGTTAAAACTGGTATTGAACTATCTTGATAGAAATAGGCATGCAGTACATGTTAAAACAGGACATAAATAATTTGAATTACTGGGTGCAATATGATCAAAAGTGTAACTTGCCTTGCTCACTATCCTGCGAATCCTCCTCTTCAGTACACTCAGACTCCTTGGAGTCTTGACGATCTACACGTATGAAGGAGCAATTTCAAAGAAGGTTCAAATAAAGATCCAATAAAGAACAATAAGAAAACCAAAAGAACCCCAGAGGAAGTCCAAAACGCAACCAACAGGAGAGGTCTAAACTCCAGACTAGGTTCTTAGGGAGGAGGTCTAAACTCACCAGAGGAGGGTGGTCTTTAGCAAAAGACCCCAGGGGTGTGACCTAAGTAGTAGGCAAAGAGGTGCTGAGCAATGGTTCTTGCGCAAGGTCCAGAGAGGAGGTCCTCACACAAGGTCCATAGAAATCCACAAGAAGTCCACAAAAGGAGGTCCTGTGAAGGACACGATCAGCTCCGTGCAGTGATAAGAACAAGAGTGGAGCAGGTCACCAAGGGACTTACCAGGGAAAAGAAGAAACAATGGATGGAGGGAAAGTTGGGAGCAGCAAGGCTTTCCCTGGGAGCCACTGGTCGAGAGCCAGGATAATAGAGTGTGAAGGAAGGTGATATGGTGGAATTTCTTGGTCTAATTGTAATCAAAATGGTGAAGAAAACTAGAAACATACGTGTCAAGGACAAGTATAGAAATGGGTCAAAGGTAGGTAGTGGCAGGGCAGGTGTCACTACAATTCTGGGCAAAAGGTACGAGGAAGGACAATGTATGTTGCTTGGGAAGGAACAAAGAAAAATGTCAGGATACGGTTAAGTGACCCAATTCAAAGTAAAACACCACGTATACGGATGCATTTAATGTGACAAGACCCGCATTAAATGCTCAATATAATAACGTGGCGGAGGAATTGAGAATGGTTAAGACTGGCAGGTGGGGCGATCAATTTAGAAACAATCGGGTCAAAATAGGGAGGTCTTGCCCGCAGAGAGGTCCTTGAGGAGGTCAGAAGGATAGGAGGTCCCTGATGTACACCAAGGAGGTCCGAACGTGGGGAGGTCCCGACGGTCCAGATCAACAAAGGAGATCTGACGGTTAGGATCTCATCAAAGGAGGTGTGGTGAGGAGGTCTCGAGCCAGGTTTAAGAGGCCACGGGGATGTCTCGGATAGGAGGTCCAGGAACTTCACGAAATCCCGTGGTTGAGATTAAAGGCAAGTTGAGGTCCAGGCGGTTGGATCTCCGAGAGGGAGGTCCAACAGCCAAGATCAACGTGAAGGGGGAGGTCCCTAGAGAGAAAAGATGCACGGGGAGGTTGAAGGACCGGAAAGGCGACTAGAGGGGGGGTGAATAGGAGCACCTAATCTTTTTCGCAAAGAATGGATTCAACTTGTAAATCACTCCAATAGCTATGAGAGCTATGAAGATCAAAGATTAAGCCACGAGGAAGTCTTATGTTGAATCCACTCCTCACCCCCACATTTCAAACAAACAAAAGCAGGAAGTTCGAACAAATCGGGACAATCGGTACAACCCATGAACAAGCGGCGGTTGTACCTTGATCAGCTCCCAGACCGCGAACAAGCGGCGGTTGTACCATGATCCACTCTAACCGCAGATGTTAAGCCGGTTCATCCGATTGTCTGGAACAGCAAAATCCGCTCGGGTTTCAAAACCAAAATCAACGAACTTTTGATCTACGCGCCAAACTTGACCAAAATTGAACCACACCTTCACGAAGATATTAGGAACCTATTCCAAGCAACGATTTCAGAGATCCATGCCAAGGTTCCTATCCTTTTGTATTTGAGCGAAGGAGGGTTCAAAACCGGGCAAAAACAAAACTTGATCTAACGACTTGCTCGTGGGTGGATGATGATCTAGATGACCTTAGATAGGTTCCACATGTCCCAGCAAGCAAGATCAAGAGGAAGAACCAAGCAAAAACTCCCGAATTGACGAAAGCCCCAAAAATCACAAAAAGGAGAACGAAGAACAGAGAGCACGAATAGAAGAAAACTTGATTTCCATTCATTGAATCAAGAGCGAAATACAAAGAGATACATCCCCATACGCATGGACATTAAAACAAGAGGAATGATTACAAGTTCACCAATCCATCCTCTCCCTCTCCCTAAGCCAAGAACTCACATGGGAGAGCTACAAAGGAACAAGCAGGAGCACCCACCGCCTCCACCAACACCCTCAACCACTAAAGCCTAAAGCAAAACAAACCACTAAAGACTCTTTTGACTCTAGCAAAACCCTAATTCCTTTTCAAGTGCTCAAGAGGGCATGCAGCCCTCCAATCCTTTATATAGCCTTGGGTAACAGGTCTCCTCCCGTTCGCCCGCTAAGTCCAACGGAGCTCGCCCGCTTGTGCGGCCTTGCAATTTCCGATTCGCCCTTCGCACACTTTCCGAAGCTTCGCGCTCCTTGTCTCAAGACGCCCGCAACCACCTCGAGTCCACGTCGTCTTGACACATCGACCGTTCGACCTCGGCGCCACTGCGCCTAGTCCGATCCACCGTGTCTCGCCACGACTCGCTCGGCGTCCTGCGCACCACACGAGACAAGAAACACGAAACAGGAACAAGTTCTTCACAACTTGACCTAGCGTTAGCTCAAACATGCAATATGCAACACATATGCATGAACACACTGGATATGACCTATCCAAAACTCAAAACACCAAAATGGCGAAACTCACAATACAATCGGTACAACCGCCAGTTACCGGCGGATCAACCGCATTCGGCCGATCTGGCTCAATACTGCGGTCGTTCCGATTTCCAATGAAGACCGAACACGAAAAACAACTTCTCCGAATTCTTCAACCGCCATTTACCAATCGGTACAACGCCTCTGGATCGTACCGCCCATAACACGCCGGTCGTTCGATTTTCTGACAATTCGAGAATGACTTCACGAAAATGCGTGAACCACATAACGACAAGGTCCGACCACACAAACCAAACTCGTCGACCTAAAACCTTTGTCAATTACTCATCACTTTCATGGAGACACGACCACATGGTCTCTCAATCTCCCCTTGATGAGAATATTGACAAACCCGAAAAAAGCTTTAAGAAGAGTTTGAGTTTGAAGAAACCAACATGGTCCAAGAATTGAAATGAAGCTAATGACCATGTCGACAGAAGGAACGCAAGAGCAACAACCGAAAGAGCAAATTGATCTCCAAAGCTCTAAACTGCTCCCCAGACTTTTCTTCTCTATTCTCCCCTTTTGGCAAACGCATCAAGATGCAATAGAGAGAATATGACATGTTAATGGATGAAAATGGCTGAAGTTTGTTTATTTAAGCATTTTGAGCCATGAGAATTATCCATAATGACCAACATGTAATACACCAAGCCATAACTTAATAAAAAGGCTATCTAGATCATGACAAGATATGTATAAGCTAGCTAGAACACATAGATGACAATCTAAAAATGAGGTACATTATGTGAGCAAGTCAAGTCATCAATGAGCAAAGTCTCGCTAGAGATATCCAAGGATGATGCAGGCCATGTCAATAAGCTAAGCGGAACTAAGAAGCTTAAATTGAGACCAAAAGAGTGCTATAAGCTCAAGATTGAAACATTGGTTAAGTACTTGATTCTTTTGATAGCTTTAAGCAAATTTGAGCACAAATGATATATTATCTTTGAAATTCAAGGTTGTTGACAACCAGATTTTTGTTTTATCATGTGCTAGACCTCAAGCCTTATGCGACTACTTCAAGCGAGAAGCTTAAGAAGGTAGTCTAGGTCATCCAAAACTCCCCCTAAGTTCATGTCAAGTGCAATGACAAGCCGTCTCATAGGGAAGAATTGGTGAAGTCAGTTTTTTCGCACAAAAGAGATCTTTTTGCCTTTTAACAAGTTGTACTAACTCATGTATCATCAAGAGACTAAAACAGCTCAATCTAGGGCTCAATATAGATTCATCACTCTACCCAGCCTATTTGACATGGCATGAATCATAAAAGGATAGCTCAAGAAGGACTAATCTCGAGTGCTAACATGACAAGTTTTAGTTTAAGTTGAGCAATTTTAATTATCTTATCATGGCAAAAGCTAGGCTACACATATGAAGTCATGATAAATCTAGCAAATAAGCACAAGTCATGGCAAGGTGTAAAGCATTGTAAACATGTCATAGCGAGGATAATAATCAAGGCTCAATGTAGTTATATTACAATGCGAGAATGCTAGAAATGCGAAGATCGGCTCCCCTCAACAATAGATGCAACTTTTAGTTCAAGTTGAGTTAAGTCAAAATTAAGCTCGAAGCTCCCAAAAGAACTCCCTTGAACCAAAACAATAAATCGAGAAGCGGCAAAGAAAACATAAAGCATGCATCCTTAAAGCATAGATAAGATATAGAGAATACTATGGCTCGATCGACTCTCATCTACCCCATATGACTCTAGGACTATCAAGCGCCCTGCTAACACACTAAGGAGCAAACACGTTCCTGTCTACCCAAGGGTGGCCCAACCCTTGCTAGAACCTATAAGAAGTGAGTAAGCTCAACCTAGTGAGAAGAGATGACTAATAAGCGAGATCCTAGAATCACAAGATAAGAGCAGTAAATCTAAACAACTAGACAAAAGAAGCACTCTAATCTATGCTAGGAGGACTAATCCCAAATGCACCCAAAATGCAATGCAACGAAGAAGGAGCAAGAGCATAAATAATATAGTAAAGCATAAAACCCAAAGCTCCCCTCACTACGGTCCATAAGGACAAACCACCCCAAGCTCTCCCAGAGTGAAAACCTCGAACTATCCAATGGCTTGGTGAAAATGTCACCAACCGGTGGTCACTCTCCTGGCTGGAGCACTATATCGCCCTTCTCTACATGGTCTCTAAGGAAGTGGAAGCGAATATCGATGTGCTTGGTCCGAATGCCTTTGGGTTCTTGGCAATGTTAATCATGAAGTGTTATCACAAAAAGTGGAACAACATCGATAACTAACCCAAAGTCCCGCAGGTCGAAGCCATCCGAGCACTTGACTACTGACAATCGGTGCGACAACATACTCGGCCTCTGCGGATCAGGTATGCAACTGCATCGCTTCCTTGAAGACCAGAAACAAGAGAAGTGCCAAGAAATTGGCGGTGCGAAGTGCTCTTCCTATCTATCCTCTGACCCGGTAAGTCGCATCCGAAAAGGCTCTCAAGGAAAGACAAGATGAGGAAGAGTACCAGATACCATAGTCAATGGTAGCTCGCAGTACGAAAGATGCGCTTCATCGCTTTGGCGGTGAGAAAGCGAGGAGAAGCTCGAAAACGAAAGCGCACAAACACACGTAAAAATGTATGTCCGGTCTCGAGGCGTTGAGGTACAAGAGGAACCAATCATCTTTGCGAAACTCCTTTTGATCAAGCGGCTCGCCATCCTCATCGGGTCAAGAAAGGCGGTAGAAGCCATGGGAGTCGACACGAGCTTACCATCACTCATGTCGAGCGTCTCAGAGGTCACGAGTGTACTTTCCTTGATGAAGAAATGTACCCTCCCGAGTCCGCTTGATTTGGAAGCCAAGGAAGAAGGTCAACTCACCCATCATACTCATCTCAAACTCGGTGCTCATGACATCCGAGAACCGGGAAACCAGTATGGGAAGAGCCGCCAAAGATAATGTCATCGACATAGATCTGGACGAGCAGAAGGTCGATGCCATCTTGGCGGATGAACAAGGTCTTGTCAACTTTACCCATCTCAAAACCATGACTTATCAAGTAGGACTTAAGCCTCTCATACCAAGCTCGGGAACTGCTTAAGTCCATCTGGCTTTTGAAAGCTTGAAGACATGGTTAGGGTATTTGGGGTTCTCGAAACACGGAGGTGTCGGACGAGACTTCCTCCTCACTAAGGCCATTGAGGAAGGCACTCTTCACGTCCATCTGGTAAAGCTTGAAACCCTTAGAAGCCGCAAAGGCAAGTAGGATTCTAATGGCTTCAAGTCGAGCTCTGAGGGCAAAGGTCTCCTCAAAGTCTAGACCCTCAACACAGGAAAACCCCGAGCTACCAATCTCGCCTTGTTTGGGATGATTACCCCATCCTCTCTGCTTGTTCTTGAACACCCACTTGGTTCCAATGATATTGTAGCCTCGTGGGGGCTCAACAAGTGACGGACCTTGTTCCTCTCGAAATTTTCTAGCTCCTCATGCATGGCATTGACCCAAGACTCATCGGATAAAGCATGAGAAACATCTTTGGGCTCAAAAGAGGCAATGAAGGCGAATGGAGCAGAATTGAGATAAGCAGATTTTGAGCGGGTAACACGCTCGAAAAGATCTCAATGATCTGCTCTGAAGGATGAACTTTCTGGATGTGTCTAGGAGGTCTGGGAGAGATGAAGAAGTGGCCTCTACCTCATAAGTCGACGAGGTAGGAGCAGGCCACTAGCTCCGGAGGAAGCGAAGGCAGGGGTGATCTCCTCGAGGTGCGGTGGAAGACGGCACCTCAAGAAGTGGATGAGAGGCAGGATCGTAGACAACCGTCATCTCCATCGTCCTCATCATCCACAAAGATGGTCTCGGATTGCTCTAAAGAACACGAGATATCTGGCCTAGTCCTGGTGGCCTCGTCAAAAGTCACCTCGCGAGTCTCTACCATTTTGCTAGACTCGCAGTTCAGCACCCTATAAGCCCTTGAAGAAGTCGAGTAGCCTAGAAAGATACCGAATCACGAACGTGACTCGAACTTATCTAGGTTCCCGGACTTCAAAATAAAGCACTTGCAACCAAACACACGAAAATGAGAGACGCTGGGCTTTAGCAGTATCTCGACTCATAAGAAGTGGTGTAGAAGTGCAGAAGAAAAACTCGATTCAAACATGGCACGCGGTCGCAATGGCCTCACCCAAAACTTCCTCGGTGTAGAGTACTCATCAAGCATCGTCCGCCATCTCAACCAAGGTGCGGTTCTTCCTCTCCTAGCGCCATTTCTTTGAGGGGCGTATGGAGAAGAGGCGGTGCTCTACACTGTCTCACCGCAGAAACTCTCAAAGTAGGAATTCTTGAACTCCGTGCCATTGTCATTGCGGATCGCTCAGAAGGCACCGGGAGCTCAGCAGACTGACCTACTAAAAGACCTCGGAAATGTGAAAGCGTCTCATCCTTCGAGGCTAAGAAAACACCCAAGAATACCTCGAGAAGTCATCGACCACGACAAGCACATACCACTTCCCTCCTGTTGATCAAGACTCATTTGGTCCCATCTTGTATCCATGTGGAGCATTTGTCAGTGCATCGGTCATAATAATGTGGTGGGAGGATGAGAAGCGGCAACCATCTTCTTGCGTCTTGGCATGGAGTGCAAACAAGATCTTTGACCATCTTGAGTTTGGCGGACCACGAATGAGATCATGGTCGCTAACTTTCGGGTCAAATGGTCAAATCAATATGACCAAGTCTCCTATGCGAAAAAGAGATCGCGGGACTCGAAGCAACCAAACAGGAGAGGATCACGGAAGAATCGGAAAAATCAGCACGAAAGATCCTCCCATAACGAGAAATCCATAAACCGGACTACCCAAGAGTCAAGAATTTTGCAATTGTTTTTCTTAAAGCTCACCTCGAAACCGTCATCGATCGAGTGGCGAAAGCAAATTGTCCGCAGACTTACTAACCAAGGCAACATCCTTAAGAATAAAGGAAGCATTAATACGACAAGTACCTTTGGCGATGACGCGTCGCACGAAGCGTCTCGAAGGTGATCGTCTCATCACCGGAGCGGGCTAGGAGGAGAACCAACGGAGTCTCCGGTCATATAGCGAGAACAACCGAGTCTACAAGCCAAACCTTCTCCTTCCCTACCCGGCGAACTGAGTCAAGCAGAGTAAAGTCTCGATCTTGGGATAAATCAACAATGATTTTGGCACCCAATCTTGAATAACACGTCGGCGGATGAAGTAGTCAAGCACGATCGACCTCTATCTACCCTCGCTCTCTGTAACTCAAAGCGAGAAGGTCTAAGAGTAGACCGAAGTCATTCTTTGGGTCCGATCGCCACTGAAGGAGCGAGTCGAGCACACGCAATATCTTGAACACGCCATGGTAGCTATCTCGATGGGGAAAGCGAGATCTACCCTCGGGGACGGCGGAAGTCACGATCGAAAGCGACATGAGGACGAAAACCGAAAACTTCGGAAAAACCAAGTCCTCGATGTTGCACAAACCCATCGGAAGAACCAAGCCTAGACCTCGTGTTGGTCTTAGGTGCACTCAAGGTCAGGGCCGACCACGAATGCGCCTAAGAGACTCAACATGGTCTCTACGCGATCTTGGCGCGCTGAAGCATCGATCGATGTGTGTCCATCCTTCCGAGAAGGTGCGGTGATACTTCACCTTCGAGAGGTAGAAGCGACATGTGAAATTACCTTCTTGTCGAAATCCTCGGACATAGCCCGCTGACTTGAAATGGACTTTCTCGGTCTGGGCTCGATCTCGATCACACACAGTGCTATGGAGTGCGAGCACGGCGGTGGATGCTTCCTCATGTCCTCGAGAAGTCATATCCTAGACCACGATTAAATCTGCAGATCTTAGATTGGTCTAGAATAAGATTGAGCTTCTTCTTGCCTCCTACAAATCTCTCGAGAGTGTTCATAAGGTCTCGACACTCTCGAAGAGAGAGGTGCAAGAAGAGCAGGGGAAGAAGAGAGCAGAAGGTAAGGGAGCAAAAGAAGAACCCGAAGAGAGGGAAGAATGGCTTGTGCACGCACACCGACTGAAGGGACACCCCTCGCTAGCCGGTTGGTTCACGTTGCTAAGCGTCTCATCCTTACCACAGGGCTTCTCTCCTTCTCCATAATCATATTGCAAGCACAATGTGACTTCTCTAGAAGATCCTTAGTTAGCTTCACACATTTCTCATCCAAAGCAATCAAGTCGATTTTAGTTTGTTACACTTAATGCATGGTGAGCTAACAGGTCCTTAGAAGCAAAGCGAGCCAACTTCCTTTCATGATCAATCATATCTTGAAGCTGTTTGGAGACGACCTCAAGTTCAATAGATTAACTTAGGACAGTTCAAGCATGAAACAATCGGCTCAAGTAAAGAAGCTTGTAGTTCACAATTTTATGATCTGCCTGTTTTAAGTTCATCTTCAAGTTATTGCAATTTTCACAAGACTCGGGCAGATCAAGGAGCATGGCATAAGATCCTCTAGCAAAGAATGTCCTTACCCTCACATGAGGTGGGGAAGTAGTCTCATCGGTAATAAGTAGGGTAATGACCATCCTACTCAATTCTAACTTCGCAAGCGGACTAACATTCTCCACCTTAACACTATCAAGTTAGGAGGACATACTATCATGTGAGGTCCTTAACTTCTCCATATCAACCAAAGAAAGCGAGCATGTATCACAATCATCACTAGAAGGAGCGGATGTAAGAGCAATAATCTCTAGTGACAGTCTATCTATTTCCTTCTCTAACTTCGGCACACCTAGCCTTAGCTTTAGCATGAAAACCTCCTAGCTTAAGAAAAGCATGATTGAGCTGTTCAGAGGTGGGATCTACCTCGTCCCGAAGTCGGAGGCTCATTGTCGGCCGAAGTTCGCCCTCGAGGGCCATGAAGCACATCTTGGGAAGTCGTCGCCGCCATCCTTGGGCTCTTGATCACCCGAATCCGTCATCGTCGCTCCATCCCTCCACCTCGCCGAGGTCGAGGTCGTCAAGCGGTGAGGACGCGGTGGAAGAGCTTCTTGGCTTTTAGAAGTTGCGGAACTTCTTCTTGCCGGGCGTCCGAGTGGAGGCTTCTTGTTGCGGTACTTGTCGGTGTAGTCGTTCTTGCCCGAACCGCCAGTAGTCGTTCTTGCCCTTCTCGGCTTAGGGCGGTTGTTCGAATGTGGTTGGGGCCACCACACTCGAAGCAAATCACGGGTCCTCCTCTCTTCTGTCCCTCCTCCCTTTGTAAGCGTGGGAGAATCTACGAGCAAGGAGGGCAAAATTGCTCATCCGCGAAGTCGCTCTAAGCGATCATCGTTATGTCACGAGAGAGCGACAAGGGAGAAATTGCAAGAGGACTCGAAGTTGAAGCGGGATCGGTGACCAAGGCCATCGATCGTGACTTCGACCTCCACGAGACAACGTCAATCTCGTGAGTCTTGAGGCGTGAGTGGCGCATCAAGAGTCAAGGTCGAGAGGTCTGTCGTGTCTTTGATGGTGGTCACTTTCATCTCCCAAACACGCAGTCGAGTGCCGTGGAGCATCGACGAGCATTGTCCGAGTCGGGTATGTGAGACCGACCGCTCGGAGGTTGCTCAAGATCTTGTGAAAACGTCTGAAGCACTCATCTAGGGACTCACCGACAAGCATCTCAAATTTGTTGTATTCTCGTTTGAACCGGTCTGTCGAACCGTCTTGATCTGGGTGGTGCCCTCATGGTATCGCCGAGGTCACCCAGATATCGAGGCGGACGACAGTGAGATATGCGGTCAAACTCACTACGACTCAAACCACGGATGATGATGTTCCTTGCCTTTGCATTCGCCTCAACATCAACCATGTTCCGGCATTGATGTTCTCATCGGCAGAACAATGAATCGAACCTTGACCTTTCGCCAGATGGCATACCCCTGGGCCTGGATGTATGTCTCCATTCGGCTCTTCCAGAAGGGGTAATCGATGCCATCAAAAACAGGCGGCTTGGTCGAGTACTTGTCCATCGCCACGGCTCTTGAGACCGGTTAAGATCTATTGAAAAGAGCTAACCGGCTCTGATACCAATTGAAGGACCGGAAAGGCGACTAGAGGGGGGGTGAATAGGAGCACCTAATCTTTTTCGCAAAGAATGGATTCAACTTGTAAATCACTCCAATAGCTATGAGAGCTATGAAGATCAAAGATTAAGCCTGAGAGGAAGTCTTATGTTGAATCCACCTCACCCCACATTTCGACAAACAAAAACAGAAGTTACGAACAAATCGGGACAATCGGTACAACCGCGACAAACGGCGGTTGTACCATGATCCAAGACAACCCGCTACAAGCGGCGGTTGTACCGCATCCAGACAACCGCAGATGTTAAGCCCGGTTCATCCGATTGTCTGGAGCAGCAAAATCCGCTCGGGTTTCAAAACCAAAATCAACGTAACTTTTGATCTACGCGCCAAACTTGACCAAAATTGAACCACACCTTCCGAAGATATTAGGAACCTATTCCAAGCAACGATTTCAGAGATCCATGCCAAGGTTCCTATCCTTTTGTATTTGAACGAAGGAGGGTTCAAACAAGCAAAAACAAAACTTGATCTAACGACTTGCTCGTGGGTGGATGATGATCTAGATGACCTTAGATAGGTTCCCACATGTCCCAGCAAGCAAGATCAAGAGGAAGAACCAAGCAAAAACTCCCGAATTGACGAAAGCCCCAAAAATCACAAAAGGGAGAACGAAGAACAGAGAGCACGAATAGAAGAAAACTTGATTTCCATTCATTGAATCAAGAGCGAAATACAAAGAGATACATCCCCATACGCATGGACATTAAAACAAGAGGAATGATTACAAGTTCACCAATCCATCCTCTCCTCTCCCTAAGCCAAGAACTCACATGGGAGAGCTACAAAGGAACAAGCAGGAGCACCCACCGCCTCCACCAACACCCTCAACCACTAAAGCCTAAAGCAAAAACGACCACTAAAGACTCTTTTGACTCTAGCAAAACCCTAATTCCTTTTCAAGTGCTCAAGAGGGCATGCAGCCCTCCAATCCTTTATATAGCCTTGGCTAACGGGTCTCCTCCCGTTCGCCCGCTAAGTCCAACGGAACCCGCCCGCTTGTGCGGACCTTGCGAATTTCGATTCGCCCTTCGCACCTTCAGGAAGCTTCGCGCTCCTTGTCTCGACGCCCGCAACCACCTCGAGTCCACGTCGTCTTCGACACATCGACCGTTCGACCTCGGCGCCACTGCGCCTAGTCCGATCCACCGTGTCTCGCCACGACTCCGCTCGGCGTCCTGCGACCACACGCATAAGAACACGAAACAGGAACAAGTTCTTCACAACTTGACCCAACGTTAGCTCAAACATGCAATATGCAACACATATGCATGAACACACCTGGATATGACCTATCCAAAAACTCAAAACACCAAAATGGCCGAAACTCACAATACAATCGGTACAACCGCCAGTTACCAGCGGATCAACCGCATTCCGGTCGTACCGCTCCAATACCTGCGGTCGTTCCGATTTCCAATGAAGACCAGAACACGAAAAACAACTTCTCTGGAATTCTTCAACCGCCATTTACCAATCGGTACAACCGCCCTGCGGTCGTACCGCCCATAACACGCCGGTCGTTCCGATTTTCCTGACAGCTCAGAATGACTTCACGAAAATGCGTGAACCACGCAACGACAAGGTCCGACCACACAAACCAAACTCGACTGACCTAAAACCTTTGTCAATTACTCATCACTTTCATGGAGACACGACCACATGGTCTCTCAGAGGTCTGGGCCTTCAGATTCAAAGTGAGGGGAGGTCCAAACCGTTGGATTCAAAACAAAGGGGAGGTCCACGAAGGACATAATGCATGGAAGGTGCGGAACTTTGGATTGGAAATGGGAGGAGGTGCGGACCGCCAGATCAAGTACAAGGGAGGTCCTTTCACCAAGAAAGGATATCAAGGGGTTTATATGAATTCAGGAGGTCAGCGTAACAAGAAGCTCACTTTGGAACACACGGAGGTCCCAATGAAAGGAGGTCAGGCATAGAGAGGTGCCCAGAAAGAAGAGGTTTAGACTTAAGAGAAGTCGAGCAGAAAAGAGGTCTGAACCTAAGAGATTCAAACCAGCAGAGAGGTCCAAGTGACCAATTTCAAAAGAACAAGCCCGACGTAAGGATACGTCCGGGCGAGAAGGTTTAAGCCTTACGGAGGCTTAACCTCACGCGTGCATCGGGGAGGTCTAGACCACGAGGAGGTCTAAACCTACACAACCAAAGAAGATATGCTAAGGGAGGTCTCTGGGCACACCAAAAGGAGGTCTCAAGAACTCAAACCTCTCCAACCGAACCAAGCTTGTAATTCTCATTAAAATAAAATAGCTTTAATTTATTTTACACATTTAAAAAGGATTTAGAAAATCAGAATGTTACAGAGGCGCGGCGATGATGGAGTGATGGGTTCCCGTGGCGGTGGCGCACGGCAACTAACAGGGCAAGCGGTGGCCAGCGGGGCGTGTGGTGGCTTCGGGTGCTGCCTAGAGGTGACGGCTTTGGGCGCGGCATGGCATGGCAAGCAATGGCTCGGCCAAGTCGCCGATGGCGGCAGGAGGCGTCTTGAGCTAGGCAGGAAGGATGTGGCAAGAGACGCGGAGGTGCTAAGCATGTTTTGATGGGTCCGTCTTATGTAAGTGCACGTAGAGTGAGTCTGTGCATGCTGTACGCGTGAGTTCTTGTGTTAGATGTGTCCACGAGAAAAGCGTGTGTCCAGAGTACTCGCGTGTGTTCTTGTGTTAGTTGTGTCCACAGGAAAGCGTGAGTAATCGGAGTGTGTAAGCCGATCTGAGTCTCTGCCGCCCGTCAAGTTGTGTCACCGCGAAAGACAATTGAGCCGAGGTAGAGGTTGAAGTCGCCGGCGAGGTGTGTCACCGGCGGTGAAGAAGTGAAAGACGCCGGGAAGTTGTGTCACCGGCGGCATGGTCAGCAAGTGGAAGGTAAATCTTCTTTGAGATGCGTCAGAAGATCGACCTTTCAAATGCGGAGTAATCAAGTTAAGACGTTGAGGAGATGAGTTCGCCGTCTTGAGTCATTTTCGTGGAGTTGAGTCCGGGACGTTGAGGAGATGTGTTCGCCGTCCTGAGTCGAGTCCGTCAAGTTGTGTCCAGGATGTTGAGGAGATGTGTTCGCCGTCCTGAGTCGTTATGTCTGGGATGTTGAGGAGATGTGTTCGCCGTCCTGTATCGAGTATCAGTTGGGCAAGTCGTAGTTGAGACTGACTGCCGCAACAAGTTGGAGTCGGTGTGTCAAGATTAGGGGGAAATTGTTAGCCATAATCTTGACATGCAGTTAGTTGGTTAGAGTTTATTAGTCGTGTGCTTTGATGCAGCTCGTAGTTAGCATGTTTTGATGCGCTTAGTTGTTAGCGAGATGGGCTAGCAGTCCACGTAGCTCTGGTTGCACGTGATAACTAGTTAGTTTGTTAGTTGATTAGCAAAAGCATGGATCGGGTTGTTGGCCGTCCGTGCATGCGTGAGTTGATTCTTTCAAAGTTGTTAGTAGTTGTTAGCTTTGAGATTGTTTCCTATATAAAGGAAGGAAAGAAACACAAAATAGTAGCAAGTTTCTAGCGGCAAAGAAAAAATGTCTCTCGTCCTTTCTCCTAGCATGTGATTCTACCTGTATTGAGTGCGTGCGTCCAGGTGCTTGCGTGCGTCCAGGTGCCTGCATGTGTGCGTGTGCAAGCAAGCGACAACATAAAGCACACCATGTGATCGCTTTCTTTAGTTTGGTTCCAATATTCTCCAAGCCAAGCTTGTCAAAACCAAGGTCGGCATCCTTCATGAACCGTACTTCTACAGTAAACTCGAGGACTTCAAGGCTTGGCATGTGCACAAACCGGACCAATACGTGGCGCACCATGAAGAATCTCAACTTGTGGAACAGGTGCCCATCCCCAACGATAGCCATGCTTACTACTGGGGTGTACGACGACCGTAGGTAGAGGCAACGGAGCTGTGGCAACCTCCCAAGGGTTTCCATGTCCTGCTCTTGCACATCATGCACTTCCACGTGTAAGAAGCAGAGGTTCGGAAGATGCGACGAATTAATCCACGTTGGCAGTCTAGAGAACTCCAAGCAAGCTAAAGCCAGGTAGCGGAGTTGTCCAGGGGAGACAAATCCTGCTTCCTTCCCAAACGATATGCCCCCAATACTCACAAGTTGGATCTTGTGCAGATTGCCTAGAGACTCCACCAAAGCTCTCTCCATGCTCTCATTCACTACATCAATGTTAGTAATGAGCACCCTTAGTTCCCTCATGTTGCCCAGCACCTTCACAATTCTTGTAGACCTATCGGTAACTGGCCATATCAGCTCTTGTAGGGACGTCAAATTCCCAATCCAGTCTGGCACTCTTGTATTCCAATCAGCACGTAGGAACACCAATTGTGTTAGCAAGCCGACACTCGACGACAATTCTACTATGCCAGTTCCCTTCAAATCTAGTGTCTGCAGAAACTTTAGATCTCCTACTTCTTTTGGGAGCTCACAAACAGGTGTACCTGTTAGTCCGAGGTACCTCAGGTGAAGTAACTTCCCAAGATGCGTGAGGTTGTTATAACCTTCGATGAAACCACAATATTCTACAGCTAGTACACGTAAAACTCGAAAGCTTATGGATGTCACACTAGCCCGACGCTTACTGGCAATAAATGACCTCAAATGTTGCATGTCCATATTAGCCTGAGGACTGTGCTCTTCCATTCTATGTTGAAGAGCTAACCTACGAGCTTTATTGCTTTGTGGAAATGTTTGTTGCTCATTGTCCAATATAATAACAAAGTTTTCATCTCTTGACAAAGAACGGACAAGATCAAGCACCATATCATGAACACGGCAACCATATATGTGCCCTATATATTCCGTCTCCACAATTTGGATCATGCTTCTATTTATGAGCTCGTTGAAGTATCGCTCTCCAACCTCTAATAATCCTGTCCCTTGTTCCTCATGGGACTAAACCTTGACTATCCACTTAGTATCAAAAGATCTTTACTGAATGAGATCATCTTACGGAAATACACTTAGATACAACAAGCAAGTCCTTAGATGAGAAGGTAGATCGTAGTAGCTAAACGACAATATCTTTCTAGTATTCTCCACATCCTCATTATCACCATGCCCAAAACCAATAGAGTTGTACACCTCAGACCAGTCCTCCCCTGGTTTACTAGCCAACAAGCTAGCTATTGTGATGATAGCTAATGGTACACCACCACATTTCTTCAAAATTTTATCATATACCTCGGTGGATTCACTATGGGGACATTTGCCTTCACAATCAACAATTCTTGTACAGAACAACTTTTCAGAGTTATCACGAGAAAGTGGTTGTAGGTTGTAAACATCACCGACATTTGTGGCAACTTCGGAAATACGAGTAGTTGTGACTACTATACTTCCACGATTACTATCAGCCAAAGCACATCTGATTATTTCCCATGATTTCTTACCCCATATGTCATCAATAACAATGAAAAACCTATACATCAAAGATGATAGCGCAAGAGCCATGAGTTAGTAAAACCATCTAAAGAATCTATAAAAGCAAGGTGCTCAAAGGAATAAAAAGTAAGGAAGGTGAAAAACTAGAGAGAGAAACATTCACCAAAGAGGAGATGCAGATTTAGTTCATGAATCAAGGGTGGGGTCCGGTTACTAGTCCACCCACATGAACCCTTACTAAATTAAGTATCCTACTATAAGTCGTTGCTATTGCTTGACATGCACCTGAACCATAACCGTAAACATGGCCTCCATTCTCGATTTGTGGAGGATGCAGAGGCTTCCAAAGGTTATGCTTTTAAGAAATTTAGCTTGCTATCTACTGGATATTATACTCTTTTATATATGCTCTTGATCGAGCATTCCAGAACTGAAAGTAGATCTATAAGATATATTGACAAATGGTTGTGACGAGGATTAAAATCTCTATGTATTATTTTAATACATAATAAAAGATCATACGTCTTCGTGGTTCTAACCCCTAAGGCTAACGACCCCTATAGTCGTAAAGATTCCAGAGGTTATATAATAAAATATCTTGGTCGAATGAGGTCCGCATCAAATCCCGACTGACGCGTCTACTCGTAGAAGCCATGAACTGGTATTTGGATCTTACTCCAAGTATATTCCTTACCGTGTGATGAGTGGATCGGAACACATGTCATATTTGCTTCATACCACATGACGTTTCACGGTCTTAAGACACTGACAACAACCAACCTACAGTTGTGTGTCTCACAGACACACAACCACCGAACGGTTGGTACTTTATCAACCGCTGCCTCGCTCTGACCAGTCGCGGCACTTCCAACAGGTGCCTCTTTAAGGAGCAACCGTCACCTCTTCGACGGTTACTTAAAGATAGAGCGTGGAAGAAGTGGGCATCAGATTGAAGCACAACAATCGACATTAGATTGATGTTTCCAGTCTGATTCTACAATATAGCAAGCATTACGCTCAGTGTAATCAGGGTTAGTCCACTGCCTCGTAAAGGGCATCCCCTGTAATAGCTAGTTTATAGCAATAAAAGAGCAGTCACATTCTCTCCCAAGAACTATTTGTCATTTTTCTCTTTTTATTTCGTAAGATCGGCAACTTGATCGTCGACAGGTTGCCGCTGGATTTTTGGAAATGGTATGAGCAATGAAAAAATATTTGAGAAACAATTGGACGAATATGTATGATTGTAAAACACAAATACATAGAACGAAGTAAGCGGTCATATATAGGTGACACAAAAAGAAGGTAATCTTGGTATTAAAGCCTATGTAACGCAGCTTAACTTTTAAGCCGATGACTAGCTTTGGGTGGGTGATGCTTACGCACCTCTTGTTCTCAAGGAATTCTCGGAGTTCATCGATGAGCTGCCTTTCATCTAATCTTGTCATATTTAAATTCGTGTACTTTTGCTTGTCAAGACCAATGAGAATGTCCTTTAAAACTTTCTTCATGTCGGGATTTTGACCGACCGGAACAAAAGCATGGCAATTGAAGCCCGCTTTAAGCTTGTGATACACTGCTGTTGCAAGAGTGGTCTTGCCCAATCCTCCAAATCCGACAACGGAGACAATCTTCATCTTCTTCTTGGACGCATCATCCCCTTCCCCCTCGGACAGCATCTTTATGAGCGCATCCCTCGGCCCATCAATGCCGACGAGCTATGAAGCATTTTTGTACATAGCGAAGAGGCGAGGATCAATAGTGGACGTTGCGTCAGGCTTAGCCACAATGCTGTCGACCGTGTACCTGCCACGCCTGTTGGCCACCTCGTGGGCTTGCTTGTTGATGTCTTTGATCGCGTCAGCGATTTGACGACGAATCTTGCCTTCGCTGAACAAGCTGCCCATCTTCTCTAGGAGCCGTCTGAGCCAGTGCTGGTTGGTGGCCTCACGGCCATCCTCCACGCGCACGAGGAAGGTGTCGACAACGTCCTCCATGTCGTACGAGAGCTCCCTGACATCGCGTGCCCAGAGCTTGACCTGCTCGTCGAGCTGGTCCCGCGGCACCTCGGCCACCTTGCGGAGAGCCGCGTGCATGCTCTCAAGCTCTCTCCCGAGAGACTCGACTTGCTCCCTCACACCCTTCTGCAGCTTGTACTCCTCCTTGAGCAGATCGCCCAGCTTGCGGAGCAGGTTGCCCATGGCACCCGTCACCACCTCCATGGCTCGGCTAGATGCGGTGGATCGAGAGGCGCTGTCTTCTGACCGATTATGCCATGCCCATGTGAATGGAATGATCATATAGCTTTCCAATCTCACCCTACAGCCAAAAGATTCGCACGTTGGAATTGACCCCAAAAGGAAATCGCGTTACCAAAGATGAACTCAATAAAAGGCCGTAGCATACCTCAACTTGAATCTCCCCAAGAGATCTTCGCTCAATATCGAGGAGATCTTTCGCAGAAAGGATCTCTCGATGGGCCGCAACCCGCAACCACAAAAGATGTGAAATATAAAGAAGCAACGTGGTGTGCAGGAAGAGTCAGTAGGAAGGCGCTCCACTCTGTTCCTATCTCTTCTTACAGTGAAGCTCAAAGCTTAAAAGGAAAGAAAGGTTATAAAGTACTTGCGCCAGCTTGTTGTCTCCGTCGATCGACGCCACGCTGTTGTAGTAGCCTCCATCTGCTGCGGTACTTGGGCTATTTTCTCCCTTCTCCAAAAATTAGGTAAGATAATCGATGAAGTAAAGCTGTTTCACTTCCGGTTTATCCAAATAGGCCCAAGAATCTGGGGATGTTTGTCGAGAAGAGTAAGAACATTGTGTCGTAGGTCCTCAAAACTTATGGGCAACTATGTTATTTAATCCCTTATTAACCTTCAGTTCTTGCTTAAATACCACTCCTACCTGCTTAGATGTTCTATTTGTTTTCGATTGCAACTCGTAGGTCACCGTGAGAAATAGTGGCATGGACTAGTTGGTATAATTAAGAAAGCTTTGCACTTAAATGGTACTATTAAAAAAGTTTAGGGTCGCATTCGTGGGCTACCATGTGGTTTATTTCAATCAGATAAGAGGTAGGCAACATGACGCGTACTGTAGGAAGAAGAAACGAAGAGATTTGACAGCCATATGTGTCTATCAACCTTACTTTTCCTTTTGTTTTGGAATTGCGCAAAGAACATCTCATTCTCCATTATAGGACTTTAGCATGGGAGAATACTGATCATATATGTAAAGGTGAGAAAATGAAGAGATCACACATGCCTTCAGAGCAGTGCGGTCGATCAAAAATTGATTCCAAGTGCTTGACTGACCTCAAAATGCACTCTAGAGGAAGACGCTCGCTGCTAACTTCAGAGCTAGCACAAGAAAAGCAGGCAATAATGGAGGCGGCAATGGTGAGCGCAAGCATTATAACGTTGTCAACATTTGTAGGCCCAAGCCAAGTCGAGTAATTCCGCCGCCGCCGTCACAAGCTTCCCTTCTCCCGGTGGCCAGCCCGGAGCGGCGACGGAAAACCCACCGACGTCTCCTACGGTGATCGGCGGAGAAGATAACGGCCTTGGAATGCGGTTCCCACCATGATCTCATCAGAAACTCCCGCGACACAGCCACATGGCTTCTGGCAGGTAGGAGGTAACATGTACGGGAGACAGAGCCACAAGCTTTCACTTGTTTTGGTCGCAATCAAGAGGCTCAACTTGCAGGCCCAAAACAATAACAATGAAGCGATACGAGAACTTCTCCAATGGCCCATAATCTCGTGTTATCGGCCGGTACCCGAGCCGACATCCCGGAGTAGGCACGTCAGTAGCGAAACCACCCACCGCTTCCCCAATGGAGCTCGGCGGAGAAGGGCACAATCCCGGCGATTCCCCACCGTAATCTGCTGAGATGGATGGATTCCAGCAGGTTAGCACACCCTAGCGAGATTGCAAACAAGCTTGGAGCTTTTGCATGTACCACTGTAAACCTCTGGTTTTCTTCTCCATTTTTCTATGTGGAAGGAGCTAGCTTATATATATGTTACTCCCCAAATCAAGGACACATGATTGATTGGCTCACCCACGGAATTGGCTTCAGGCATGGGCAGCTGGAGGCGGTGACCCTAGTGGCCAATGCAATGCAATCTGTGAGTACACTACAGACTTGATGTTTGCTGTAGCCTGTGGGACTGAACTTTGTCGACCGGGCGCGGTTCACGTCGTCTGCATCTTAATTCTAGTAATAGGTACCCACTAATATTTGACAAGAACTCGAACAGGTGAGATGAGAGACGTGGTACATGACCGAGTCTTCTCATAAGACCCTGTTCAGCATGACTTCTACTCTCAGCTTCTTAGTTAGAGTAGGTAAAGTTGTGCCAAACAGGCTAACTCTACAAATCTTTTGAAGTTGGAATAACATAAAGTGAAGTAGCCTCTACTACAAATTTTGGGAGCAGATAGAACCTAGCTCCAAGTGAAGAGTTGTAGACCAACAATAAAAAATGGGCAATTGAGGATTTGCCACCCAATATGTTAGACAATACAATGCAATCCCCGTATGTCACGGGAGGAAGATTGTTAGGATTCCTTTATTCGGTTGTATTCTTTGTTGGTTGCGATCCGCACCAGCCCTTGTACCATATATACCTCATCTGTTGAATACAACTTCAAGGTGTCTTCTACAATCGCTTTCATGGTATCAACTTAGATCCCAATTCTTCGGCCTTCATCCCCAACCGCTGCCAGCTCTCCTGCTGCCGACGTCCACCCTCCGCTGCCCCCTTTTCCCCCAACCGCTGCCAGCTACCTTCTACCGGCAGCCACCCAATTGGTTCCGCTCCTAGGACCATCACTCCACCTCCTCCCTTCTACGACTCTTCCCACCGACCCTGCCGCCACGGCAACGGCTGCCGCCGACGCCGAGGCCACTGCCACGGCCTCCCTCTGGTCGCTCACCTTCACCGTTGTCAGTGTCAAGACTCTTGTCCCCATCACCCTTGACCTGCAATCCGGCAATTATCTCACCTGGTGCGGCCTCTTCGAGGTCGCTCTCGCCAAATATGCACTCGACAGCCACATCCGCCCGCCGGCCACCGCGGATGGTCCCTCCGCCTCTGCGCTGGACAACCAGTGGCGGTGCCTTGACGCTCTCATTCGTTCATGGCTCTACGGCGCCATCTCCACCGATCTCCAGGTCATGGTGATGGACACCTCCGCCACCGCCACGGCCCGATCTGTGTGGTCGTCCATCGAGAGCATCTATCGCGACAACGCCGACACCCGTGCTATCCCCCTCGAGCAAGAGTTCTACGGCTTGATGCAAGGCGCACTATCCATCAGCGACTATTGCCACAAGTTGAAGGCACTCATCGACGAACTCACGGGTGTCGGCAAGCCCATTACTGACCGCAGCCTCGTCCTCAACACCCTGCGCGGCCTCAACAAGCAGTTCGCCCACATGCGCACCTTGATTTCGATGCAGCGCCTGTTGCTGTCCTTCTTCGAGACTCATTTCACGCTCATGCTGGAGGAACTCTCGGTTGGCCCCCAGTCCGTGCACTCCGCCTTCTACGCCGGCAACTCCAAGGGCAACACCAGCAGCCCCAACGCCTCCGGTCACTCCTCCACCAACCACTCAAGTGGTACCGGCTACGGCCCCAACGGCGGCAACTGCTCCAACACCTCCACCGGCAACGGTGGCAGCAACTCCAACCACCGTCGCCGCAACAATCGTAGCACCAACAACGGCGGCAACTCCGGCGGCTCCGGCAGCAACTCCAAGGCACTCGCAGCGTGTCCCTCCATCACCAACTTGTGGGCCGGGTCCATCCAGATGTGGCCCAGCCAGCCCCTCAGCCCTACCGGCCCGGGTCTCCTTTGACCACGCCCTTCTGGTCCGTCGCAAGCGTTCATCGCCTCCCAGCCACAGGCGCCCCCTCGCCTATGCCGACGCCGTCCTAGCAGGGCGTCCCGTGGACCAGTACCCCCTGGGCTGCCACCCCGATGCCATCCTACTTCAACGCACCGGCCACCTCGTGGGATCAAAATCAGCTAATGCAGTCCTTCAACACGATGTCGCTCGCGCCTCCTTCTACATCCGAGTGGTTCATGGACATGGGTGCCTCTGCGCATATGACATCCGAGCCTGGTAACCTCTCATTCGTTCTCCCTCCGTCTTCCGCTGCTACCTCTCTTGTCATTGTTGGCAATGGTTCCTTTCTACCAATCACCACCACCGGCCATACCTCCCTCTAGACACCCACCCAGTCTTTTCGTCTAAATAATGTTCTGGTTTCCCCTAACCTCATCAAGAATCTTATTTCAGTACGTCAATTCACTCTCGACAATCAATGTCCTATTGAATTTGACCCTTTTGGCCTTTCTGTGAAGGACCTTCGCACTCGGAATGTGATCATCAGGTGCAATAGTCGAGGCGACCTCTACCCTTTCCAGTCGTCTCCGTCCGCACTCACCGCGTCCACCCCGTCATCCCCCACCTTGTCGCATCGCCGTCTTGGACACCTTGGCCGTGAAGCTTTCTCTCACTTAGTCGCTTCCTCTTTTATTCCATGTAATAAAAATCAAGCATCAGACTCGTTATGTCATGCTTGTCAACTCGGACGTCATGTTCGTCTTCCTTTTTCTTCCAATAATTCACGTGCCAATAAAGATTTTGACTTAATTCATTGCGATCTGTGGACCTCGCCACTTCTCAGTATTTCCGATTACAAATATTATCTTGTCATCCTCAATGATCACACTCACTATGTTTGGACTTTTCCACTACGCCTCAAGTCTGACGTTTTCTCCACCCTCACCAACTTCTTTGCCTACGCTCGCACACAGTTCGACACCTTTGTCCGTCGCATCCAATGCAACAATGGCGGCGAGTTCGACAATATGACCGCGCGCATGTATTTCCCCTCTCACGGCATCGCCCTCCGCATGTTGTGGCCACACACTTCTCAATAAAACGGTCGCGCGGAACGCATCCTCTGCACGATCAACAACATTCTTCGCTCTCTTCTCTTTTAAGCTAGCATTCCCCTTGTCTATTGGGTCAAAGCTCTCCATGCCGCGACATACCTTCTAAATTGACACCCTACCAAAACTCTACATTTTTCCACTCCTCACCAAACTCTCCTTGGCAAGCCACCCGACTATACACATCTCCGTGTGTTCGGCTGCCGTTGCTACCCTAATCTTTCTGTAACCGCGCCACACAAGCTCGCCCCCCGCTCCTCCGCATGTGTCTTCCTTGGCTACCCGGATCACCATCACGGGTACCGCTGCTTAGACCTCGCCTCCAACCGCATAATTATATCTCGTCATGTCACATTTGATGAGAATTCCTTCCCCTTCGCTGAGCTTCCCTCTACACCATCTCCATCTGACTTCACCTTTTTGGACGACATCATCGCCTCCACTCCAGCCACGGTGCCGCCTCCCATTGGGCGCCGAACTCCTCTTGGTCCGCCTGCCCTCACGGCACCCCTCACCACTGCACCGGTAGTGCCACCAGCAGCCCCTGCCGCACCCCTAGAGGTGCCTCCTGTTGCGCCACCCACGCCTGCTCCGGCGCCCGCTGTCGTGCTCCCTCCCACCGCCCAGCCCGTGTCTCCTATCGTCAATGATCATTCCATGATGACGTGCGGCAAGCGTGGTTTCAGGCAACCAGTCCTACGGCTCAATCTCGCCGCAGGCGTCCTCTCTCCACCTCCCAAGATGTACCGTGCAGCTCTCAACAACAGCAATTGGCGCGCCGCTATGCAGCACGAGTTCGATGCACTGCGCGCCAACCACACTTGGGACTTGGTACCCCGCCCCGCTGGTGCTAACGTGGTCACCGGCAAGTGGATCTTCCGCCACAAGCTCAAACCTAACGGTTCATTGGAGCGCTACAAGGCTCGTTGGGTCCTCCGTGGTTTTTCCTAGCAACCCGACATCCACTTCAATGAGATGTTCAGCCCGGTGATCAAACCGGCCACCGTGCGCACGGTGCTTACTCTCACACTGTCGAGCGACTGGCTGGTGCACCAGCTTGACGTCGATAATGCCTTCCTCAACAGCACGCTCTCCGAGACGGTCCACTGCCAACAACTGTCTGGCTTCATCGACTCCATCCAACCCGATCATGTTTGCCATCTGAACCGATCCCTCTACGGTCTCAAACAGGCACCTCGTGTATGGTTTAGTCATTTTATGACATACCTCGCATCCCTCAGCTTCATCGCCTCCCGCGCCAACCCCTCCCTGTTCATCTACCGGCGCGGCAACGACATCGTCTACCTCCTTCTCTACATTGACGACATCGTCCTCACCGCCTCCTCGCTGGCCCTCCTCCGGATGACGATCGACTCTCTGCACCGCGAGTTCTCCCTCAAAGATCTCGGTGCACTTCACTACTTCCTCGGCATCTCAGTCACTTGTACTCGCGATGGCATGTTCCTCTCCCAGCGGCAGTACATCGACGACATCCTCGCACGCGCCGGCATGACAAACTGCAATCCTTGCAGCACGCTGGTCGACACGAGCTCCAAGCTGCCCGCCTCCGGGGAGCCTGTCACCAACGCCACAGACTACAAGAGCATCGCTAGCGCCCTTCAGTACTTGACCTTCACCAGGCCCGACATCGCCTACGCCGTGCAACAAACATGTCTTCACATGCATGATCCGCGTGAGCCGCACGTCAACATGCTGAAGTGCATCCTCCGGTACCTCAAGGGCACCATCAACCGCGGTCTCCAGCTCCACTGCATGCCCCCTACCTCACTCACGGCCTACACCGACACCGACTGGGCTGGCTTCCCCGACACGCGTCGCTCTACCTCCGGCTACGACGTCTTCCTCGGTGACAACCTCTTCTCGTGGTCGTCCCAGCGCCAGACCACGGTGTCGCACTCTAGCACCGAGGCGGAGTACCGCGCAGTCGCCAACACCGTCGCCGAGTCCTGTTGGCTTCGACAGCTCCTCCTTGAGTTGCACCGACTACTTCGTCAAGCCACCATCATCTTCTGCGACAACATCAGTGCCGTCTATCTCTCGACGAACCCTGTCCAACATCAGCGGACAAAACACATCGAGATTGACTTGCACTTCGTTCGCGAGCACGTTGCTCTCGGCGAGGCCCGTGTTCTTGACGTGCCGACCAGCTCGCAGTACGCCGACATCTTCACCAAGGGCTTGCCAACGTCGATCTTCAGCGAGTTCTGTTCTAGTTTGAACGTCCACGCTTCTCCCGCTCAAAGTGCGGGGGGTGTTAGACAATACAATGCAATCCCCGTATGTCACGGGAGGAAGATTGTTAGGATTCCTTTATTCAGTTGTATTCCTTGTTGGTTGCGATCCGCGCCAGCCCTTGTACCATATATACCTCATCTGTTGAATACAACTTCGAGGCGTCTTCTACAATCGCTTTCACAATAGCTAGCGTGAAGCAGAGCAACTGGAAGCTTCCATGCATGCATCTAGCTAGCTAGCAACATGCAGGAGGCACCCTGGAAATATATGAATGCTTCTTGAAATTGACACGGAAGCTAAAACAGCATACAACTAATTAAGAAGCGCCAAGATATCATGTAGAGAGCCTGATCTTCCTCTCGACGGAGAAGGAAATTTATTAAACGGCATGGCAAGTGCAGTGCCGATCCTGACTGCCTGGCTCAACAGGGGAGATGCATGGAAGCTTGCACGATCGATGCCGACGAAACTACCTCCTCAATGGCATCTGGAAGGAAAGCAGAGTTCATCCAACTATTATGATGGCATCAGTTAGTTCAAATGGAACAGAGCGTGGAATGGCCAATGCATGCATGCATGCATGTGAATTGAATTGAGGAGGAGCTCATATAACCATCGATCCAGAGTTCCAGACTGCATGGATGTGACGGACAGCAACGAATTACATTTAGTTCCTATGAACTAGCTGATTGGCGCGTGTAATTGAGTAATTCCTATGCGTTAGCAGATTGGCGAGTGTAATTGAGTGTAGCGTGGTAATCTATAATATAACATATAATATTTTCTAGCCCTTCATGTGGTACTCTATAATATAAGGTATAAAAAATTTTCAGCCGTTCAGATTGTGTAGGACTGCTATGGCAACAGGGGGGGTGGTGGATGGTGTTTTCAAATTTTTCCCTAAGTATTCATCTACTCTCCACTCCAATAGCTATGAGAAGCTATGAAGATTGAAAATAAAAAAAAAGCAAACTGCTACAGTAATTTTGGATCGTGGACTGTGAAAAACAGTACTATTTCAAATCCAAAAATCTATGTAACTTTTAATTCGTAGATCCAAAAGACTTGAAACTTGAACCAAGGCTGGGTCATGACTTTAAGAACCTATCACAACCAAAAATATTGAAAGAACTTAAGAGAAATATGATCTTTTGGTTCGTGAAGCTCTGTTAAACCAAAACCGGGTCAAAACCTAAAAATGAGCTAACTCTCAATACAAAGCTCCAAATCACTTAAAATTTGGTATGCACCCTCTCTAGGATGTTAGGTCCAATCACCAATTAAGAAAATCATTCCCAAAGTTATGATATTTTCCTGTTTGAGGGAAAGTCGCACAAAAACGGGGCAAAAACCGAAGATTATGAATATGACTTGCTCGTGGATGGATGATGGCCAAGATGACTCTAGATATGTTCGCACATATCACAGCAAGCAAGAACACCAAAGGAATTGAGGCAAAAATAGCTGAATCAAAAAATCACTCGGAGAGGTCAAAGAGAGCAAAACTGGGTTTCTTCATGAACTTGCCATGAAAGTGCCTAGATAGTGGAGATTGATTTCCAGAGGTTATATCCATCTCTTACACATCCTTGGCACAGCAAGATCAAGAAGGGATGAGAGATAGGAAAAACCAATCAAATCAAGAGCAAATTAATCAACACAAAAGAGATTCATAGAGATAAACAAAGATTGATGTATTGCTACTTGAGGATGAGGGTTTTACAGCCACTTCACTTGGAGGACAAGAGAGCACACCATAGCATGCACTCAACTTCTCTCAAACCCTAACCCTAGAACTCATGAACCCTAGGTCTCAAGAGAGAATGATTGGATGGATGACCACAAGTCTCTATCCCAACCCCTTAAATAGATGGGCTAACCAGCCACATCCAACCCTTAGTGGATACTATCCACTTAGCACAATGGGGAAAACCTAATAACCCAACACACATGGGTTTTAACTCACACTCTACTCTTATGCACACTTTTCAAAGCACATAAGTCCGAATCCGCTAAGTCCTTAGCCTTGATCCAACTTGATCATACCAGCTTCTCCATGATCTAAACCGCCTTTCCAAACGCTGCTCAAGCGCCACGGTTTTCTACCAAAGCAGTTTCCGGTATTTTAGTCAAACTACCAAAATACCCTTTCTTGACCCGGTCTTCTCCATCCATTGCAAGCAATCGCCATGCTTGCCACGTGTAGATGCACCATTGGCTTGCCGTGCGTTGGCAAGTCTATCCCGTTCTGGTTCCACCGGACCACGCCTCACTTGGACTGACCAGGCCACATAGGTGTCACGTCAGTCAAAACTGGGGTTGGATGGGTCGAGGGAGTCAGTTACAGTGGTTTTAATATTTGGAGGTCCCAAATCAAACGGTTTTACAGTTCGAGATTGAAAAGTGGACTCGGACGATAATTGATAGTTGAAAAGTGGATTTTCTAGTTTGAACTAGGTGCATACGCTCTCAAGAAAAAAAGGTGCATAGATACACACATCACTGCACAGCAAGTATCAGCTACGCGTGAAAGAAATAAGAGCAAAAGAGACAAAATAGCATTGACACATTATGATTTGCAACGAAATTGTAAAACAAATAGGCCTTAAAAAAACGAATGCGATGATTGGTGGAAAAGATTGACAAATTAAGTGGCATTGATGTCACGTAGGAGAACAGGCCCAAGATGCAAAATTGAAATGGAACGGAGTGTGGAGGGAGGGAATTGGTACCTGCACGCAGGCCGGACTGGCTCCTCTTTCTTCTGCGGCCACAACAGATATCTCGTTGTCCGGCTGGAATTGCGAAAAGAAAACTAGCAATTAAAACTAGGTAACCAGCTGGATGAGTAATAGTAGTAGTACATGTAGGTAGTAAGGGACGGGAATGGGGATTGTTAATCCAGTAAGCATTAGAAAGAGATGAGAGGGAGACCTGTTGGTGACGGTCGGATAGCATCATTTTATTTTCCACATACCGTAGAGCGGTGGCTTTCTACGCGCAAGGATTCCACGGCAACCCACCCAAGCTAAAGACGATAGCCCCCATCCTTCAACTCCCGCACGTTGACACTCTAGTCAACGACTTCATCACTGAGGAAGATAGGCTGACAAAGAAAGAGGAATCAGAACATGACGTGGCGTGAGGGAACTAAGAATTAAGTAGTAAAGCTAAAAGTATGTCACGCGTGTCATCTCACTTATTTCGTGTTTTAGATTTTCTAGTACATTTATTTAGAAAAAGGCACTAAGAGAGGCCCGTATTAAACCTGTGTACCTTACTAAATTGTTAGATAGCAACATCTCTACTCAAAATCCTGAAATATCAAATAAAAAATACAATTTTTTTCAACTCGTAGAACATCAACTAGAAAAAGAACGGAGGCAACGGTGATTAAAGAACAGAAAAAAGAAAAAGTAGGAGCAACGAGGGATCGACTGGGTACTAGTACAGAATAATACATGGGATGGGAACTGCTTACTCCAACCCGGCCGGTAGCTACGAATTAATCCGAGGAGAATGGAGGGCATGGAAAGATAGACAAAAAAAATTGGTATACTAGCTAGTGGTAATTACTGGAACATTAATTAGAGCTAGCTAGCGATGTGATGTGATCACGTACCACTTGGTATTGGTCAGACGAGAGCATGCGATCTTCAAATATCCTTGTCGTTTCAAGGGTGGGACACGGTTGGGATGGACGGCGGCTGCGTGGCTCAACGCCGCCTCTGCTTCTTCCACCTCCGCAGCACGAGCATACTTACAATCGATGTGAGCAGTGACTTTCTGAAGCGAAGGGAGGTTCTCCCGACCAAGCTTGTCAAAACCAAGGTCAACATCATTCATGAACCGCACTTGGACAATAAACCGGAGGGCTTCAAGGCTTGGCATAATAGGTGCCACCATGCACTCACCTTGCGAGAACCGGAGGACCGATACACTGTTCATCCTGAAGGATCTCAACTTGTGGAACAGGTGCCCATCCCCACCGATAGCCATGCTTACTACTCGGGTGTGCCCAGACAACAGCTCAATGCCACGGAGTTGTGGCAACCTCCCAAGGGTTTCCATGTCCTGCTCTTGCACAACATGCATTTCCACGTGTAAGAACCAGAGGTTCAGAAGATGCGACGAAATAATCCACACTGGCTGCCGGACCCGGATTTTACTAATCAAAATTCTTTGTGAGAATACTGTGCTGTTCCCTAGATCAATAGATAGCACTCACAGAATACATCACTGAATCATCTCATACACGATGAAAACCATACCATTCATTATATTATAAACATTAGACTGACATAGACCGTATCGGGTTGAGTTTTACAAAAGGGCCGAATAGGCCAAAAGATTACACCACAAAAACAGCGAAAACAAGCAGGTTTCGATCACCTAGTCGAAAGGAGGTTTCGACCACCTGGCACGGAAACTACAGCGGAAGCAAAAGGAGTAGAGCACATCTTTCCACAGGCGGCGACTGGGGCAAATCATGTACGACTGGTATTAACCAAGGACTTGGACAATACTGGTCATACACAAGTACCGACAAGCCAGCTAGACTGAGGCGAGACCAAGACTACTCGAAACTGGACTACTCTTAGCCATTGCCTTGTCTATTAACTTCGGGGTCCTCTTAGTAGTCGTAGTCTCCATGATCTGCAAGATCTGAAAGGTTGGGGTAAGAGCGAGAATGAGCACAACTTCCGTGCTCGGGAGCCAACACACAAGATGCAATAGTATACATGCATGGCTTAACAAGGGTAGCTCGGGTTCTTTTATTTGCCAAAGCAAAGTTTTCAAATAGGCATAACAGTAAAATCCTATCACTTAGCATTTTAGCTAAAATGCATTTTATTGAAGAGAAATAAATGTGCAATATTAATGACAGCAGAGGTTACCTCCACCTATGCTTATTTTGATTGTGGTTACCTCCACCACTTGATAATACTGGGTACGACCACCCAGGAAAAATCCAAATGTCGGGTTACATCCACCCGACCAGTTTTCATCCCATCCACAAAGATTTTTGAAATAGAGCTAACTCTAGTAAAGTTCCCATGTCCGCCTTTGACCTAGGCACAGCTGTTTAAACAGTTTATACTCTTCAAAGGTTTGCACACTGTACTCATAAGAGATAATCAACTCGTAGCCCCACACGATTCCTTAGTCATGTGGTCGAGAGACCATCACAGTAAGTTTTCAAATAATCTCGCCATTTCCGTCATCTCACCCATATGGGGTTGCACCCATACATTGTACGGGATGTTCACCACAACGACTAGCACAGCTGGCCTCCACTCGCCACAACGACTAGCGCAGCTGGCAACTTCAGCTCACCTCAGTGTCCCATTCAAGCCGGAACGCATCCGCCACTTGCACTACCTCGATCCTCTCTAGCAAGATGACTTTCAGGGTTCGATAACTTTACTAAGTCAAGTTGCACTTTGCAGACTTGTGGTTGCACATGTTTTACAATGGGAGGTCATCATCAGATTAAGTCCTTAATGCCATCTGGGTGGTTCATACCACATTCCATACATTCTCGTGCTACATCCGCACCCACCATCTTACCATCCGCCCAGATGTGGTAAAAGCGGTTTGGGGTTTTGAGAAGGAAAACCAATTTATCTCAAATACTGCAGTCATGTACCTCTCACGACTGCCCCAAATCATTTTCATGTTTTTAAAAGATGATGATCAGGGCATTTTAATGCCCTGGTACTTAAGCAAGACTAGCATGTTGCTTAAGTACAACCTATAGCTAGCAATTTACCACATAGTTACTAGGGTGACATGGAATAATGGATTTAATTGTCAAATGATGGGATAATAGTTAATTAATCAACAAGTGGGCATTTAACTACCTTAAGAGTTAACATACATTTGCTTAAAGAATTAAAGTATGCAATTTTGGTAATTTAAAGGAATATAATTTGCATAAACCGTATGCTCAAAATAATCAAAGTATTGACTCGCCTAGGTTAAAGGCAAGAGGGTCTTGGTAGTTTTGTGCTTGATACAACTGGAGGTCTCCTGCCTCTTCGAACTCTAATCGAATAAACAAACTGGAAAAATAAATAAACAAGCAGAGAGAACAAATAAGTACTAAAGAAAAATAATAAATGAACTCCAATTAAATGAGACCAGAGATAAAAGCAAGATCTTGAATTTACACAAATTTAGAAACAAAGAACACTGTAATCGGAGTTACAACAGAAGAGAACGAACTCCTCAAAGTTTTGGTTTCGAGTACTACTCATCCGACTTCGAGTGGTCGCAAGGGGAGGTTTTGACCATGGGTCGGAAGGATTCGACTACTCAGCGTGGTTGAAAGAAGGAAAGATTCGACTACTCAGCGTGGTCGAAAGAACAAGAAAGATTCGACTCATTGACACGGTCGAAAGAACAAAGAAAGATTCGACTGATCGACGCGGTCAAAAGAACAAAGAAAGATTCGACGCTCGACGCGATCGAAAGAACAAAGAAAGATTCGACTCATCGACGCGGTCGAAAGAACAAAGAAAGATTCGACTGATCGAAGCGGTCAAAAGAACAAAGAAAGATTCGACTGCTCCGCGCAGTCGAAAGAACAAAGAAAGATTCGACGCTCGACGCGGTCGAAAGAACCAGAGAGAGAACAGGGCATGGAGAAACTCACTAGGACAGAGAGAGAGAGAGAGGCCGGAGGAGGTCAGTGGACAGCGAACGGCGGCAGGGAAGCTCACAGTCGAAGGTGAAGGAGGACGATTGTGAAGGGGTTAGCCGTATAATACCCCGAATGTTTCTAAGGAAGGAGAGTAAACAAAAAAAAGGGTTTTTCTGTAATACTCCAACTTAGTCTAATGAAGGAAGCAGTGAAAAGAGAAATTAGACTTTAGAGGGGGGGAATCTGCAATTCTTTGGCAACCTAGGTTTCGGGCTTTGGCCCAGGAGGCCCATGAGGGGCCGGCCACTATTAAAAGGAGGGAGAAACCCTAGCCCACCACTGTAGCACGCACTGCTACAGTGCTCTGCCGCTGCTACAGTGCGTGCCCTCCTCCTTGCACTCCGTTGCCCCCTCTTGGTGGTGCTCTCCCATTGCTGTCGGCCAAGGAGAAAGGTGGAGGGAGAGAGGAGAAGAAGAGGAGAGGAGCATCTAGTGGGGGAAATCAGCGGGCACGCGTGTCTCCAAGGGTAACGAATGTCATTTTCGTTGTTTGATTAGTCGTAGATGTGAATTCGATTAGAATTGATTGGATCGAACTCTGTCTGTTAAAGATTCAATTCTGTCTAGTAGGTTGCGTGGGCAGTTTCAAGTTCTTAGATGCCGAATTGAAGCTTTCCATCTCCTCGAGATATAGATAATATCCTTAGCTTTTCGTGGCCAAGAACACCTGATTCCGACGTACGGATCAAAAGTTACGATAATTTTAGTTTCTGCTGTCCAGAATTCTGACGCGATTGATCTATCAAGTTGTCTCCTAAAATATGATTATGATAATGGAATATTCAGGGTTTTCACCCAACTAGGTTATTGTAGAAATTTTTATAACCTTTCCCGAATGTTAAAGAACGCCCTAATCGGAGTTGTAGATCAAAAGTTGTGATCTGTTCTTTACCGCTGTCCAGAATCTTAGCTACGTTTCAGCAGTCATTTTAATTAGTAGATTGATTATTGTTAAGGTCCGAATCAGGACTTCTCCATATTATGAAATTTGTAGGCCTTGGTCTTATCTTTCCAGATCATTAAAGAACATCCAATTTGGATCTGTATAATGAAAGATATGAATTTTTGAAGTTCTTATTGTAATCTGTCTCTCTGTTGTGGACAGTAGAGAAAGATTAACTTGTTAGCGACTTTTCTTGCACCTTGGGAATTATTGAAATAATTTTATTCAGGAAGCTAGTTCCTTGTAGTTTCCATAAAGGTTTAGGTCATTGATTTTGGTTGTACCAAATGGAAGTTATGAATTTCACAAGTTGAAAGTACCGAAGATGACAGAACGGTCTTCGGGGTTAAAATAAAGGGCCTAGATTGGGTAATTTGTTCTGTCAATCACCTGGGAAGTTGTAGCTAAGCTCGTGTAAAGTTCGGGAAACTTGGATTCATAACTTTTGGGGCTGGGACTCAAAAGTTATGGATTTTTCTTTGAGAACCGACAGATTGGACAGATTAGAGTCAGGGGGTGAAATTGCTAGTTTTTATGTTGCGTTCAGGAGCGATCGCTCTCGTTATGTTCTATCACTTTGTTGAGCACTCTTGTTTAGTATACTTAGTATACTTTACGGTTGCCAGGTGTTGGTGAGCACCAGGGTTGAAAGCTGTACTGTCGTCATCTTTTCGTCTCACGGTTAAGGCAAGTACTTTGATGTTCTTATGATTAGTGAATGCTGAATGCTTGATGTTCATATTGTGCTTTTATGTGATCTATGAGAATATTCAGAGTTTATGTTCCTTTCATATGTGTTATTTACATGATTAGAGATGATGTCTCTCATTATTCATATTTCATTCCATGCATCCATTATTCATGTTTCATCCACGGGAGTGGATTATAAAGACCCATCAATTCCAGTATGGGCATGTAAGACCCACCATTCCAATATGGGCAGATTTGGATACCCGTATGAAACGTTCTTCATACGGGATTTGGATCCCCGTATTTTGTTAAATACGGGCTTAAGTGAACACCGACGGGTGTGTCACTAGCTATACCGGTATAAGCATGTGTGTAGTCCATTCTTTTCATTAATTCCATTCGATCCATGCATTCATGTATTCATTCAGTGTACGTTCAAATTCTTTAATGAAGTTGTCTTTTTCATATTTGTGGTATGTCCAGCTATCCATGTACTTGCTGAGTCTCAGACTCATTCTTGCTTTGTTTATTTATGTTTAGGTGATCGTTGGTGATGATTCTCTTGGGAGGAGTAGACACGCACTACTCATTCATTTCACCTTACACGGTTTCAATAATAGAACTTGATTATGTCTTTCATTCGTTAAGTGATGGACTGTAATATAATGGAGTTTGATGTTGGTTGATATCTTTCTCACGTTAAGGTTGTTTAATTAATCGCTTATGTTCCACGATCATTCGCTTGGTATGATTATCTTAGTGGATTGATGAGACTTAAATAATTGGAATTTGTGAACTGTTGTTGGATTCAGGTTTAATTCTGCTTAGGTTTTAAAATATGTTGATCCTTATATGTTAGTTGATGAGTTATTGTTAAAGTTCTTCCTTGATATTGTTGTATGTTAGTCCTTTAAGTAGCATTTTGGCTTCCAAATAGCGTGGTGTTACATTGGTATCGAGCGGGCTTTAGGTCCATGGTGAATAAGTTAGCAACTTAAGTAACCCGATATGCTAAAATTTGTTAATGGTTAATTAACCTAAAACTTGACACACTTGGTGCATGAGGATGGGATGGTTCAAGCAATGTGTTTCCGTTTTGTTATGTTGCCTTGTTACTCTATGATATGATCTTCTATACCTATGAATTTGTTCTGTGATTGTTATGAGATGATATTCTATATTCATAATTGATTATTGGCTATGGGTGATGTTGAGAGGTTGAGGTCGTGGTGGTGGCCACGGTTTTGTCGGGTTACACCACGGTTAAATGGTAAAAGAATAGAGTAGTAACTACCCGAATACCATAGTTGAGTGTTGAGGGTGAATTTTATTATTCTCTTCCTTGATCTGAATGTGGTCGATTCGGTATTAGTTGCGGTTGATGAAGTTTTCTTGAGTTAGTGTTCTACATTTCTTCCGATGAGTTTTTGTTGGACTTTCTTGGTTCCTTAAATCGACTACTTGTTCTCCTAGCTTCCTGGTCTAATGTTGTTTCTTGGGAGCGTTGGTTATCGGCAAAATTTATCTTTTCTTGGGAGTTCTGCCCTTCTTATTGGAAAATGTGAATCATTTATTCTTGATACTGAAAGTTTTCTGTTGCAAGTTCTTTAACATGTGAAAGCTTTTGTGAGAACCCGCGTAATTAAACCAAGCTTATCAACAGTAATCATGTAATTAACATAAGAAAAAAAAATTTCATTAAAACATGTCAAGCATAATCTCAGTAAGTAATCAATTATATAATTAACGAAATGAACCTTGTAATCAAGCAAATATTATTTATTCACATCATAGTTTACAACAGTCCATTTACAAAATTGAATTAAAATATTACAACCCAATGCTTAATTCTGAATTAATATTACAAATCTTTTACAACACCAATTACAAACATAAATCAATTTACAAATTAATGTGCTTGCATCCATTTCATCTAAGCTTCCCTTAGCCACCTCATTCAGCTATCCTCCGTTTTACCTGTCTTGCAACCAAAAGCTCAAGAAGTAATTAGAAAAGCCTAAATCAGTAGTACCAGTTAGAGTAGAGGAAAGGAGATTGCCGTCAGTATACCCGAAGTTCAGTAGGCCTTCCATACTCACCTAAATCAGCCGGTTCCTTAATCACCAAAATACCCTGATTAACCGAAGTTAATCAGCTCTTGATGATTAAGGCATCCACGCTAACCTAAGCGAGTAGACAACCAATGCTTCTGAGGGTTTCATCATCCGGCGTTATGAGAGCCAACACCCATCGTATTTCTTTTACCTCACCCACATTAAGGTCCAATAGTGCATTCCCGTTTATCCTTGCCCTCTGTTCAAAACATCATTGGGCCATTAAATCCAATGCCCACCGTATTTAGTCATGATCAATCGGAAAGCCCTCAGAGGTAACCATATTGCCCACAACATCATCATTTCACTCATGGGCATTACAAGAGAAAGCAAATGACCAGAGCAAGAAGTAATAGTAAGGAAGTAGATAAGGTTGTGGTAATTGTGAATAGGAAAAGCAATAAATATGAAATTACCACATGAGGATAGGATCAAACCCCGGAGGATAAGACCATCCCACAGCCCCAACACTCCACATCCTCATTCTCACCATTTGGCCGAAATAGGAAGAAGAGACCGACTAGGAGAACCAGGGAGCGACCAAGAGCAGACCAACCAGAGCACCGGGAGGAGCCCCAACCCACAGCCCACCACCCGGCCATTGCAAAGAAGGGAAGGAGAAGGGGAAGGGGCAAGGAGAGCACCGTGGCCGCGGGTTACCACCATCACAATGCCACCAAAGACTCGGGCGCTACCATCCTAAACCCCACGGAACCATCAAGGTAGCCCTCTCCCCAATCCATCAACATTTCACCCAATCATTCATTCATATTCGAGTAATCTAATCCATGCATCAATCACATCCGCACATCCCTAAGCCTTAGTCCTTAGCATCACAGAGCGAGGAGGAGGTCAAGGAGTAGAGAGGAAATGGAGTGATACCTCGGTCATGAGCCTCGCAGAGCACCACCATCACAACCATTACCACCAGCACCATCATCACTCCTCGCTTGCATAATCATGTAGCGACCACCATCACCATCGTATGTATCCATCAACCAAGCATTAGTTAACAAAAGTGATTAAATCAACCAATTTATGAAAAATCAAATTAACTAGAAGAGAGGGTTAAGGAGAAAGGAGCGACAAGGGCTAGGTTGAGCCAAAGGAATCGGGTGAGGAGGAGCGAGAGGAAAACTGAATGAGGCGCCGGCCAGGTGCCAGGCCGGTGAGCAATGAGCCGAGGAGGCCGAGGCGAGCCGTGGGGCCAAGGGCGAGCCATGGGCTGAGGCGGCGAGAAGGGTCGAAGGCGGCCTGGCCTCCAGCCGCGCCAGACTCGAGGAGGAGGCGGCGGCGGCGCCGGGCAAGCAATGGGCGAGCAATGCGGCGTGGCAAAGACCCCACCACGCTACGAACTCGAGAGAGGAAGAGGTGGCGGTGGCACCGGGAGCCGAGGAGGCAAGCCGATCGAGCCGAGCCCGTGGGGCGGCAGTGCCACTGATTGAGGAGGCGGAGGCCGGCGCGGGCGGCGCCATGGGCGGACCTGGGGCGGCGCATGGCAGGAGGCGAGGCAAGGCGGCGCCGGCTTGGTCAAAGTCGGGCCGAGAGACCCTGGCGGCTTGGTCGACTAATGGAGAGAGATTTGAGGGAAAAGAGAGATTTGAGAGTAGAGAGTGAGGTGGATTTGGGGTAGAAGAAGAAGATAAGGCAGGGAGAGCTAGTCAGTATGCGTGTGTGCGTGTGTGGTTCCCTGGGTCGGTAGAGTGATTGAGAAAAAAAGAGAAGAGTGGTGGTTAAGTAATTAGAGAGTAGGGGTTAAATAGAGTAAATAGAATTAGGATTAGAATTTAAGTACTAGTTTTTAAGTGCTAATTGTGAGTGTTTGTAGTTTAAGCCGATAATCGACTCTTAGCATTTGTTTAGGTAAATTGGAATAATTAAGATAATTGCATTTGCGCTTAGTTTGAAAGTTGAGTTTTACTTCCGAGCTAATTAAAATCAAATAGATGTTTGAACGCGCGTAGAATTTGCTAGAATTGCTAAAACTCAGTCGTGTATAGTTTTTTTCCGTCGTTCTTTAGATCGTATGTATCTTTTAGTCGTAATCCTAAAGTCGAATAGAGGTAAATACGCAAATAAAACTTGTTAGACTTACTAAAATATGTTTGTGTGTAGTTTTTCTCGTAGCTCACTAAATCGTGTGCATCGTCGAGACTAACCCTAGAACCGGTATGCTAGAACGACAGTAATGGGAGAGTGCTAACTAACCGGGGGTTTGGAAAATGTTATTGATCTAAAATCCACTAATAAACAGAATCATCTAACTAATATACTCTTAGTAGCACCAAAATGTCACTAAGTATTTACTTTACTATTTATTATCCGTTCCATCGCATAATTGCAGCAGACGAGATGACGCAAGCGGCAGTAATTGAATCGGATTATATCGACAGTGAGCTTTACTACTCGATTGAAGGCAAGCTACTCTCTTGTTCATTAATATAGCTATATTAAATGTAAACCGTACCTTATTCTATCATATATGTATTGCATTAAAACTATTTCTCAAAACTCAAATCAAACAAATGAGTTAAAGATGAAAAGATGAGAAAGATGAAAAGAGTTGAGAAATGAGAATTGAGAAATGAAAGAAAAGCAGAGTAATATTATGGTGGGTAAAGGGGCCCTTGGTCGATGAATGAGGGCAAGAGGTGGGACCCTTTACATATGGTTATAATATAAGGACAAACAAAACTCTTACTCGGTCGGAGGTCAGATCTTGATGCCAACCATTTTCCTGTTTTCGACAGGCAGAAAATGCTACCATGTTACGTAATTATGCTCTCCACATCGGGTATGTATTATGTGTGAGTGTAGTGTAAGAAGAGGTGATATATCACTATGTGGAGTGTTGGGTGCAGAGAGGATGAACTGGCCCAACCAACATTACCTGAACTCGGTGGTGGCCAGGTCAGCACCGACGGAAAGTAATGGGTGGAGAAATTAATCACGTAACTGGAAAACGTTCTGTATTCTGAGCTCGAAATCGCATCAAAGGAAATGCGGTGTACCTAGCATAAAGAGTTCAGGATAGCTATGGGTAAAGTGGTACAAGCCTGCGCAGTGCTATACAAATCATGAATTCATGCCAGTCTCCTGGATTGGAGTCTACGGGAACCGCTAGGGGTCTTTCTTCTCTCCGAGTAATCAAGTAGTCTTTTCAGAATTAAAATTTGCAACCTAAGTTTTAAAGTTTATTTTCAGAGTAAGAGAAGAGATAAGAATGTTGCTAAGGAAGAAATGCTAGAATCATCAATTGCATTTTAGCTATTAATGCTTGCTGAGTACACTATAGTACTCACTCTTGCTATCTCTCCCCTTGCTTAGCTCCTAATCCGACCGGGAGTTATCCCGAGTGGGATAAGGAATCTTGCAGGTACCGAGAAGGCCGCAGGTGACGGGGGCGTTGGGTGCTAGAAGCAGGGCGAGACGATCGCCCCTTTTGACTCGTGGGACGAGGAGACTGCCGGAGGAACTTAGCAGTAAATAGAGGGAAGTGTTTTCCCCTGTTGGTAAATAAATTCTTGTATTTAAAACCTTAGGCCTGTGTGGCAACTGCTGTAATAAATAGCAGTTTCTATTTTATTGTTCTGCTGCATTATCTCTGATAAATGGCTTACTATTCGTTGGAGCAGTGTTCTACTGGGCAAACGAATAGTAATCCGTATGCTTAAGTGTGATTACCTCCTGGGTAATGACACGGGGCGTCGCAGCTTTGGCTTTATGTATTTCTTTTGGATTATTTCGAGTGTTGAAATTTAATACCTCTTTTTCTGAGAGATTGTGTTAAAATCTTTAAGTGATGTCTTGTCATGCTTAAGTAAGAGGTGTTAATTAAATGAACTAATTGTTATCAGATTGGGTTATTAGCTTTGTGCAAGCGGTTTATTCTTAACTAGTATCCATGGAAGTGAAATTGATTAATGTGAAATGTCATTGTATTGGGTACATGATGAAAATTTAGATAAGAGTTTGTCCGTATATGTTCAAGAACCTATTGTTGTTAAGAAGTGTGGAAATATTGTTGAACCGGTTTGATCTTTACGATCAAGTAATCTACTAAATTTGTTAGATGAATTGGAATCTAGGTCCTCTTTCGGTTATTCTAACCGCTAGTGAGGGTTAAGATAATGAGGTGTTCGAATGTTGCCTTGATAAATATTAATCTGGAATCTGTCTCCTATTTTGGATCTTGATGATCTTATTTGAATGATAGCTTTACCTAATTCTTGCCATGCTAAATTTTTTTTATTGAAACATGTTTAAATGACTAGATGAACGATGATGTATCGCCTTGTGAAACCTTGTCATATGTATCCTATATTATTGAAGTTAAAAGACCTTTCATTCTAATTACTGAACATAAGGTAGAATGTTGAATATATCCTCTTAACTGTTGTGGAGTTTGCAAATAGAGGTAGGATCATGATTGTACCCATGTGTGGCTATAGAGCTTTTAGTGTGTACTATTTTGGTGTTAAGCGTCAGTAAGAGTTAAATGGATGAAATATAATAAGAAATTCATATTGGTGTACTTTTATGAGATGGTCATGTTATAGTAAGATCTTGTTAACAGAGTTCTGTTTCAGCATTGTGGCTTGAGCACTAGGTTTGTTTTTCTAGAGCAAGTAATTATTGCAATCCTATTGTGATGATGGAAATAGTATGTCACGATTGTTGTGTTTCTTTTGGAAAAACTTTTTGTTGGGATATTAAGGTATGTTAATAAAATAGTCAGGAATGTGAGGGTGATATTGATCCTTTTATAGAGAGTGAAATGTGACCGCCTTCGTGATGTCTCTTAAATGAAGATAATTCAAGTTTTTGAATTAAGTAATCTTTTGGAGTTCAAGAGTTTTGTGGTAGTTGAAATTTGTTGAGTAAAGCGGCGTATTGTAGAGTTCTATTGGTTCTTAGTTTATTCAAGTGATTTGATTTCAAAGACTCGTTTGTTTGAGTTGGCAAGTAAGGTTGTATTCAAAGAAAGTTGTTTCTTTCCTAATTGAAAGAGTGTAGTAGAAGTATTTGAGGTGGATTCAAATTTTGTAACTTCATGATTTATCTTAAGCGTGCTTAACCTTGTTGTTTGGCCGCATAAGAGTTACTCCAGTTTCAGAAAGCAAGGTTCTGTTCTTATTGGTTGAGGTTTGGAATCCTTTTCTTGTGGGACTTATGCCCTCAACTGTTGACTTTCCCTCATGTTTTCCGAGTTCTTTGCCTAAGTGACTTTTTCCCTTAGTCCTGTGTTTACTTCAAGCGATAACTGTCTTCATTTGCCTTTTCTTTTGAGGAAGGATCCACCGATTCATCTCACAAGGGTCTTTCGAAGTGGTTATTAATTGTTGTTGCGAGACCTTGGGTTGTAAGTTATTCGAGGAGCATTGGAGGATGAACTGATTTCGGGTATAATTCTTGAAGAGAATTATATTTATACAGAATATTTGTCTTTGAGGCTAAACTATTTGCATTGTTTCAACCATTAGAACCTATAGAGATTTGTGATCCAAGATCTTTTGTTCACTTCGGGTGGAACATTAGAATTTTCGAAGGGATGGGGAATCTTGATCGATGTATTAGAGTGTCACGATTGGGTACCTTGCACGGTTGTGCAGATGAATTATGATGGTGTTGTAATGAGAGTAAGATTAGCGAAGTAACCTGATCATTAAAGCGATTAATGAGATAGCCGAGATTGTTGGATTATTGTCAGGAATGACTTGGATTTAGTAAATAAATCTCTAAGAGTTAGACTCTTTATAAAGATAATTGGGTTAGAAAATGTTTCCATGTTGATGTTAATGCTTGAGTATGTTTGGATTGTGATAATTTTAGGATTTAATCGAGGTTTTCCTATCTTCTATATGAGAAGTTTGTTGTAGGGTCTTGGAGGTTAAAATTGGGCTTTGCATTTTTTTTATGCTAGAACTTTGGTCGCCCAATGATTTTGTGTAGAGGAAGTAGAATAAGGGTAGATTCCGAATAATGGGATGATCATTGATAGAACCCTTTGATGAAGTATATGAATGTGTGTGCTGAGGATTCTGAGTTGTTTATTCTTAAAAAGATTGAGGTGATGTGATTGCGTGTGAGATCTATTTTGGGATACATTGGGAGTCATCTGTCAAATTAATTCCATCGGTAGAGGAGTTGTCGAGAGAATGTTTCTGTGGAGTCGTTAGAGCCTCTATACAAAGGTGTGGATGATGTATTTCGGCTTGAGCATAGTGTTAAGAATGCCAAGTTAAGAGAGATGAGTTAGTGTGGTATGTGATGAATTGGAATTCCAAAGTTTGAGAGAAATTTTATTCCTAAAAGAAAAGCTGAGAAATTGATGCTTCCTCGAGTAGTGACACGTTTTCTTGATTCTTATTTGAGCTATGTGTTTATGACGGATGTCTTTCGCGAGTTGAGCTTGACTTTATGTTAGCATGTGTGGTTCTTATCAGTTCAGAAAGAATAAAAGAAATTTCTGATTTGGGCATTCAAGTGATTTCTCCTTTGGCTTTCGTGACGTTTATTCGCAAACCGCCACTTGGAAAGTGGGAAGGTTTTCGTGATGAATTTTCGATTCTGGATTTGACTCTTTTAGTACCGAGCTGGTAACGCATGGTTGCGATGTGAATCCTTTATTTTCATATGGGTTTTGTCATTAAAAGAGTTTGTTTAAAGAGAGTTCTGTTGTGTGTCCCTGGTTAAAGGAGGTGATCCTTGTTACGGTGAAAGTTTGATTGAGAGGTGGAACAAGAGTTCCGTGTACTATGTGCATGTTGTGTGGTTCAGTACCAATGGGGAGGTTAGCCCAAGGTACATTGGGTTGTTTTCGCTAGTTGGCGTATCGCTAGGACCATTTCGGGTCCCTACGCGGTGAACGCAACTTCTTATTGTAATCTGTCTCTCTGTTGTGGACAGTAGAGAATGATTAACTTGTTAGCGACTTTTCTTGCACCTTGGGAATTATTGAAATAATTTTATTTAGGAAGCTAGTTCCTTGTAGTTTCCAGAAAGGTTTAGGTCATTGATCTTGGTTGTACCAAATGGAAGTTATGAATTTCACAAGTTGAAAGTACCAAGATGACAGAACGGTCTTCGGGTTAAAATCAAGGGCTTAGATAGGGTAATTTGTTATGTCGATCACCGGGAAGTTGTAGCTAAGCTCATGTAAAGTCCGGAAACTTGGATTCATAACTTTTGGGGCTGGGACTCAAAAGTTATGGATTTTTCTTTGAGAACAAGCAGATTGGACAGATTAGAGTCAGGTGAAATTGCTAGTTTTTGTGTTATGTTCAGAGCGATCGCTCTCGTTATGTTCTATCGCTTTGTTGAGCACTCTTGTTTAGTATACTTAGTATACTTTACGGTTGCCAGGTGTTGGTGAGCACCAAGGTTGAAAGCTGTACTGTCGTCATCTTTTCGTCTCACGGTTAAGGCAAGTACTTTGATGTTCTTATGATTAGTGAATGCTGAATGCTTGATGTTCATATTGTGCTTTTCTGTGATCTATGAGAATATTCAGAGTTTATGTTCCTTTCATATGTGTTATTTACATGATTAGAGATGATGTCTCTCATTATTCATATTTCATTCCATGCATCCATTATTCATGTTTCATCCACGGGAGTGGATTATAAAGACCCATCAATTCCAGTATGGGCACGTAAGACCCACCATTCCAATGTGGGCAGATTTGGACACCCGTATGAAACATTCTTCATACGGGATTTGGATCCCCGTATTTTGTTAAATACGGGCTTGACTGAACACCGACGGGTGTGTCACTAGCTATACCGGTATAAGCATGTGTGCAGTCCATTCTTTTCATTAATTCCATTAATTCCATGCATTCATTTATTCATTCAGCGTACGTTCAAATTCTTTAATGAAGTTGTCTTTTTCATATTTGTGGTATGTCCAGCTATCCATGTACTTGCTGAGTCTCAGACTCATTCTTGCTTTGTTTATTTATGTTTAGGTGATCGTTGGTGATGATTCTCTTGGAGGGAGTAGACACGCACTACTCATTCATTTCACCTTACACGGTTTCAATAATAGAACTTGATTACATCTTTCATTCGTTAAGTGATGGACCTGTAATATAATGGAGTTTGATGTTGGTTGATATCTTTCACGTTAAGGTAGTTTAATTAATCGCTTATGTTCCATGATCATTCGTTTGGTATGATTATCTTAGTGGATTCACTAGACTTAAATAATTGGAATTTGTGAACTGTTGTTGGATTCAATTTTAATTCCTGCTTAGGTTTTAAAAGATGTTGATCCTTATATGTTAGTTGATGAGTTATTGTTAAAGTTCTTCCGCAGTATTGTTATATGTTAGTCCTTTAGGTAGCATTTTGGCTTCCGAATAGCCAGGGTGTTACAAGCCGGGATTGAACGAGAAGTAGAAATGCGGCGGCTCCTGTGAAACAAAACTGAAATAGAGTGACGAGATTTCCTCAAGGAGCTCTGGGACACAAATTGACATGGGGTAGAAGGGGGGCTGCACTGGTGCGGCGAGGACCCAGACGAGGTGCGCGGTGGCTTGAACTCGGAGCTCAGAGCTTCGGGCAAACAACAACAACAAGATTGAGAGCTAGAGAGTTGGGTGGAGAAAGGAGATGAGGGGGGCTACTCGGGCTCTTTTATAGCCTGGAGGAGAGAACGAGAGAGTCGTTGAGAGACTCAGAGGCGCGCGGTCCCGAGGCGGGTGGCAGGTGAGCGACGGGACAGAACAGGAAGGGGGCAGGTGAGCGAAGGGGGTGCAGCAGAGCGGGCACGAGCTTGCCAGGGCAGCTCGGCGCTGACCCTAGGAAAAGAATTTGCTGGGCCCAACACAGAGGATTGAGCTGGAACCGAGATTCAAATGGAAATCTGAAAACCAGATTTTGAAATGAGGCAGAAACTAGAGAATTTTGCAAATACACAATAATTTGAAATAGGTTTTGAAAACCCAAAAGACAAATGGAAAGATACTAATCGACAACCGAAAACGGGATGCTACACTGGCAGTCTAGAGAACTCCAAGAATGCTAAAGCCAGGTAGCGGAGTTGTCCATGGGAGACAAATCCTGATTCCCACGTGGCTCCCTTCCCCAACGATTTGCCCGTAATATTCACAAGCTGGATCCTATCCAAATTTCCTAGATACTCCACCAAAGCTCTCTCCATGCTCTCATCCACTAGATCAATCTCAGTATTGAGCACCCTCAGTTCCCTCAGGTTGCCCAGTTCCTTCACAAATCCTGCACACCTGTCGGCAGCTAGCCATATCCACAGTCCGACAATCTTGTATTCTGATCAGCACGTAGGAAGACCAATTGTGCTAGCAGGCCGACGCTTGACAACAATTCTTCAATGCCAGTTCCCTTCAAGTCTAGTGTCTGTAGAAACCATAGATTTCCTATTTATTTTGGGAGCTCATGAACATGTGTACCTATTAGTCTGAGGTACCTCAGGTGAAGTAAATTCCCAAGATGCTTGAGGCTGTTATAACCTTCCATAAAACCGCAATCTTCTATAGCTAGCACACGTAAAACTCGAAAGCTTGTGGATATCACACTAGCAAGGCACAAAGTGGAAATAAATGACCTCACATGTTGCATGTCCACATTAGCCTAACGACTGTGCTCTTCCATTCTATGTTGAAGAGCTAACCTAGGAGTAGTATTGCTTTGTGTTAATGTTTGTTGCTCATTGTTCAATATAGTAACAAAGTTTTCATCTCTTGATAAGGAACGAACGATATCAAGCACCATATCATGAACACATCAACCATATACGTGCCCTATATCTTCCCTCTCCACCGGCTGGATCATGCTTCTGTTTATGAGCTCGTTGAAGTATCTCTCTCCAACCTCTAATAATCCTACCCCTTGTTCCTGATTGACGAAACCTTCAGCTATCCACTTCCGTATCAAAAGGTCTTTAAAAATGAGATAATCTTCCGAAAATACACTTAGATACAACAAGCAAGTCCTTAGATGAGAAGGTAGATCGTAGTAGCTAAACGACAATATCTTTCTAGTATTCTCCGCATCCTCATTATCACCATGCCCAAAACCGATAGAGTTGTACACCTCAAACCAGTCATCCCCTGGTATACTAGCCAACAAGCTAGCTATTGTGATGATAGCTAATGGTACACCACCACATTTCTTCAAAATTTTATCATATACCTCGGTGGCTTCACTATGGGGAAATTTGCCTTCACAATCAATGATTCTTGTACAGAACAACTTTTCAGAGTTATCACGAGAAAGTGGATGTAGTTTTTTTAGTTTGTACACATCACCGGCATTTGTGGCAACTTCGGTCTTACGAGTAGTTGCGACTACTATACTTCCACAATTACTATCAGCCAAAGAACATCTTATTATTTCCCATTATTTCTTATCCCATATGTCATCAATAACAATGAAATACCTATACATGACAGCGCAAGAGCCACAAGTTAGTAAAACCATCTAAAGAATATGTAAAAGCAAGGTGCTCGAAGAAACACTTAAGGTATAAAGGAACAAAAAGGAAGGAGGACGAAAAGCTAGGAGAGAGAAACATGCACCAAAGAGTAGGGATGAAAAACAGATACAAATTATCCGTATTATTCAACTACCGTATTTGTTAGGATACAAATACGGTATAGATTTTCCATCCGATTAGCAATTTTACTCCTATTTGTATTCGAATTCGCATAAAAATATGGATTCGAGTATGGTATGGAATTTTCCCATCCGAATTGTTATTTTATCCAAACTATTTGTATTCGTATTTGAATTCAATGAAACAATATAAGTATTTTATTGCAGTGTGCATAATTAGTTGGAAGATTTTGTTTCTAATTTAATGTGAATTCGTGTTCCTTTAGGTGAAATAAATGTATTAGAATGATTAAGTGTGACTATGAAAGGATAAAGCGTCACTAATATCTATTAGGATACGGGTAGGCTACACTAGCTAACAATTCAAAATTCTACCACGTAAACCAGGAATCCATGCAAGTAGAAGATCACAGATCGTTACCACTAGATGCGTAGTGCATCAGAAGAAGAGTCGATCGTCTCCTCCAGCAACCTTTGCACGTCATGAGTTGCGGATCGTCCTAGTGCTGATGCTTCGCAACAACACCTCCAAGGTATCCACACGTACGGGGCAGGGATACCACGCGTTGGAGTGCTAGCACCGGCGACGTGGTTGAGGAAGGCGTGGCTATTAGGGTTTCGGGAGTTCTTCCAAAGATTATTTTACCCAATGCTTGGAAGATTATTTTACCCAATGCCACCACCCCTCTATATATAGGCATCCATGATGGGTCCCGTACTAGAGGCCCATTAGGAACTCGTGGCATACAAGAATTTGAATCACCATCCAAATCAAATCCTAGCCCTTTAAGTGTGTGATCCTATACGTTCATGTGTAATCGGTTGTGACTCGAAAACTCTTTTCCGACCACGAGTCGTCAGCGGTACCTAGCAACACATAACGATTCCCGAACACACATAGAATATATTGGACGAACCTTAATGCAATGATCTAAGACTAGGTCCTTATCACTTACGACCAGCTCATACCTAGTCACGACTAGTCCATACTTAGTTATGACCAGTTCGTAACTCCTTACGACCAATTCGCAACTCCTTAAGACCAGTTAGTGATTATGTTCGACCAGTCTATGACCACAGATTCTATATCTCTATCGACGATTTACAACCGGCCGACGATGCGTATGCGGTTGAACTGAATGACCTGCTTGTGTATTCTCCCTTTGCTTCACGACATCTGGTTGAACTCTAGGTGAGATAATTTGTCATCCATGGACTATTCAATACTTTCTCGATCAAGTGTTGAATAACTTCATGTGGTCGACACTTCGACCACTAGTAGCATGGTCATGCACTTTCTTTATCTGACCACAACGAGGGGCCCAGAAACATCTCTCCTGTTATGTTAGGAGGGGCAAATCCCATATCCGACCAGTCACATCCCTCCGCATGTTTCATAGCATACCTGAAAGCTACCTTTATAACTACCCAATTACGAGTAGCGTTTGGCAATCCCTAAGAGTGCTATTATATATGTAGGAAACCATGCTGATATTAGGTCTAAGAATTATACATCATCATTGCTTGAGACCAACTGATGACACATGAAATCATAACAATCTCAACAGTGTCTCAAGGTGGGTCTTATCCAACACCATATTCTCTAACATGTATCCATATTATTGGTTTGATATCTCCATATCTATGACCTGTGAAACATAGTCATAAGCCATGCAATACATATGCTAGTCTATTCATATGTGTTCTCATATGTTTCCGACTAGGGAACGTTTAAGAATAATCATCGTAGAAATACAGAGTTTCATAATCAAGTCACATACTTGATAATAAACATTAACGATATTATTCTAGGAACAAGATAACATATTATCCAATATTATGAACATAACGAAATATAATCATCTCTATGATTGCCTCTAGGGCATATTTCCAACAATATCGTCACGTTACATAAGTTATGAGGATATCCAGATCCGACCGAATTGAGTAGATATTTGATTCATATTTGAGCATATTGGAATTCGTATTCATTTAAAATGTATGAATATGAATATGGTTTCACCACTATTCGATTTGTATTCGGTCCGTTTTCACCCCTAGCAAAGAGGGAGATGTAGGATTTAGTTCGCCAACTGAAGGGGGGGGGGTCTGGTTACCAGTCCACCCACACCAAGCCTTACATATCATATGTATCCACTAAATCAAGTATCCTACTATAAGTCGCTGCTATTGCTTGCCATGCACCTGAAACATAACTGTAAATATGTACTCCATTCTCAATTTGTGGAGGATAAGAAATTTTGATTGATAGCTACTGGATATTACACTCTTTTATATATGCTCTTAATCAGCCAGTTACTAGCCCTGGGTATCCCATCAGGACATGTCCTATAGCATGTTCCAGAATTGAAAATATAAGATATATTGGCAAATGGTTGCCGCAGGAATTTTGGAAATGGTATAAGAAATGAAAAATATTTGAAACAATTAGACGGATATGTATGGTTGTAAAATACAAATACATAGAACGACGTAAGCAGTCATAGGTGACACAAAAGAAGGTACTAGTATTAAAGCCTAGAATGTAACACAGTTAACTTTGAGCTGATGACTACACTAGGTGGGTGATGCGCACAGCGCACGTACCTCTTATTCTCAAGGAACTCTCAGAGTTCATCGATGAGCTGCCTTTCATCCAATACTATCATATTTAAATTCGCGTACTTTTGTTTGTCAAGACCAATGAGAATGTCCTTTAAAACTTTCATGTCAGGATTTTGACTGACCGGAACAAAAGCATGGCAATTGAAGCCCGCTTTAAGCTTGTGATACACTGCTGTTGCAAGAGTGCTCTTGCCCAATCCTCCAAATTCGACAATGGAGACAATCTTCATCTTCTTCTTGGACGCATCATCCCCCTCAGACAACATCTTTATGAGCGCATCCCTTGGCCCATCAATGCCGACGAGTTGTGCCACATTTTTGTACATAGCGAAGAGGCTGTCGACCGGATCAATAGTGGACGTTGCGGCAGGCTTACCCACAATGCTGTCGACCGTGTGCCTACCACGCCTGTTGGCCACCTCCTGGGCTTGCTTGTTGATGTCTTTGATCACGTCAGTGATCTGACGACGAGTCTTTCCTTCACTGAACAAGCTACCCATCTTGCTCATCTTCTCCAGGAACCATTTGAGCTAGTGCTGGTTGGTGGCCTCACGACCATCCTCCACGCGCACGAGGAAGGTGTCTTCAGTTTGTACTCCTCCTTAAGCAGCTCGCCCAGCTTGGGGAGTAGGTTGCCCATGGCACCCGTCACCACCTCCATGGCTCGATTGATCGCTCTCGATCTCTCGGTTGGTTGCTTAAAGAGTTGTGTTTGTTGGAGATGTGGATAACATTTTAATTATAGATTTTATTATGAGGCAAAGATCACAAATAACTAGTGATGCATAAAACGATATTAACAGTAGGTTACACAAGGCACTTCTAAACATACTCGATATCATGATTATAACAAAAAAACATACTCGATATCATGATTATAACAGAAAACATCTGGTCGTAAGGCCAACTCACAATAGGGCTCGATGAAGAACAGGAAGTAGTGCAGATTCGATGCAGTGCAGATTGTAGACTTCGCAGTGCAACAAGCGGTCGCGCAGTTGCGCTGCCCAGAAACCTTATTGCCGTCCTGTGCATGTGAACTCTACGACAAATATTCGGAGATACCGCTTACCCTCCTTCCCGGTGCACGCCGAGGAGAAGGGACAACTTAGTGCAAAATAGCACAACCCTCCAGCACAAGAGGACAGAGAGGAAGAAGAAAGATTCTTGGAATGGAAAAAAAATCTCTTTTGGTCTGGACCTCTCGAAAACCTTTTAATGGTCGAGTCAATTACTCTCTAGTAACTGCTCAATAAAGCACACATTAGAACACTGGTAATTGCTAATTAAAAAACCAATTAATGGTATAATTAAGCAGAATTTACCATATCCTGATTACACATTGGTCTTCAGCTTTGACCACTGGTCTACAGCTTTGACCACGTTGAGGTCTTCTAGGACCACCCCGGAGGTCTTCCACGACCACCCTGGAGTTCTTCCAGGACCACCCCGAAGACCACCCAGGAGGTCTTCCAAGACCACCCCGGAGACCACCCAGGAGGTCTTCCAAGACCACCCAGGAGGTCTTCCGTGACCACTCAGGAGGTCTTTCAGGACCACCTCGGAGACCACCCCAGGAGGTCTTCTAGGAAGGTCCAAGAGAAATGCACGGTTAGCAAAATAAAGGTGGACTTGGTTCACGACACGTTCACGGTCGCAAGTCACAAGTCACGCGATTGCCACGCGAATAAACGTACGCGCATGCGTATGTGCGTGTGTGTGACTTTAGCTATAGTCCTCCTCATGTCACCCCATGACATGTATCACATGTATCAAGGGTTGGCAAGGACTCCACCTTATAAATTGCTCTCCCACTACTAGGCTAGGCAGTATGAGACTAAACCATGCATGCTTTGGAATTTAGTAATGAATGGGCCTTTACAAATAAGGGTCCAATTCTAACAATCCTCCACCAATTCCAAGGCAAGCAGCAAAGAGTAAGATAAACAGTTTTGTGCTGAAGAGTTGTTAATATACCAGTCTTTCAGTGTAAGTCCCGTACCGGTTGAACTTGCACATAGAATAACAAGATTCATCTTCTCACAACTGATGAATGGACTATGCCTTGAATTCACAGTCTTTCGTGATTAGATTTCACTTCAAATCTGCTGTCAAAGAACCAAGCCTAACCAGAGCTTTATATGGTCATGCTCCCTTATCTACTCATGAGCTTTCTAGAGAATGCCCTTATTCTCGTGAACTGCGACCTTAGTTTAACTCAAGTAGGTGTATTCATTCTAAGTATCATATAGGCTAATACTTTTTTCCTCATTGGACACTAGAATGCATTAAGGCTTTAAGCCATCCTCTTCCATACAATTGAGAGTACTTTGTCTATTAGAACACGGGTACATATTTTATTAAAATGTACTCTCTTGTTCAAACATCAACTTGTTTTTCCTATTGCCTAAGTCACGGGATCTCTGATCAAAAAGGTATGGGTTATTGTTGTGTTGTAACTCCAATAGGCCTCATTCCCATGTCCATAGACGCACCGAAAATCGCCTTCCGTGCTAGCCCTTTTGTGAAAAGGGTCTACCAGATTTTTCTTAGTTCGTATGTAATTCACAGTAATCACTCCGGAGTTCCTCAGTTTTCTGACAGATTTAAACCTACGCTTCACATGTCTGGAGGACTTCATGTTATCCTTAGTACTTGTAACCTTAATCAACACTGTTTGATTATCACAGTACATTAGGATTGCCGGTATTGATTTCTCAACCAGTGGTAAGTCCAACAAAACCTCTCTAAGCCATTCAGCCTCAACAGTAGTTGTGTCTAGTGCTACAAGTTCTGCTTCCATGGTTGACCTTGTCAATATGGTCTATTTGCATGACCTCCATGAAACTGCAACACCTGCAAGGGTAAACATATACCCACTTGTAGCTTTGATCTCATCTGCATCAGAGATCTAGTTTGAATCACTATATCCTTCTAATACAGATGGATACCCAGTATAGTGAATTCCATATGAGGTTGTGCCTCTCAAGTAGCGCAACACTCTCTCAAGTGCCTCCCAGTGAACATCTCCTGGGTTAGAAGTAAACCAACTTAATTTGCTCATAGCAAATGATATGTCAGGTCTTGTGGCACCGGATAGATACATAAGGGACCCAATTATTTATGAATATCTCAATTGATCTTTGTATAATCCCTTGTTCTTTCGAAGATTAACACTAGTGTCGGTGTTTTAGAACTAAACTTACGTAAAGATTGTTTGATTCGGGGGTTCCCCTAGGCTCAAAATCACGCAGAGAGGGAGACACAAGGATTTTTATACAGGTTCGGGCCTTCTCCTGAGAGAATAACAACCCTACTCCTGTGTGTATGTATTGAGTATGCTGGATTACAATATCAAGAGAAAGACTAGAATGATGCGCCTTCTGCTCTTGATTTTTCCTCCCTTGATCCTTCTGGTTATTCTGCCTTTTATAGTACTCGGAGTGTGTTGCTATTCTTCTAGTCCAAAGGGCGCCTTAATGTTCCAAACTATGGAGCCATTACTGGAGATTATTGTGGGAGTAGTAATGTTCCCACATTGTGAGGCAGTTATCCCCATGACAGGGAGTTAAATCATGCCATTATTCCATAGAATACACGTAGTTTACTGCCCATATCCTTAAATATGGTTTGAAAGATTCCCTGGTCGATTAGACCCACATGTCTGTAAGCCACATTGACTAGAGACTGGTCGTAGAAAAGCTTACGACCAGGTGGTGGTCGTAGAATAGCTTATGACCATAAACTGATCGTACAAGAGCTTATGATCAAGACATAGTCGTAGAAGGACCTACGACTATGGGGTAGTCGTAGAAGGACTTACGACTATGGGGTGGTCGTAGAAAGACTTATGACCTCCAGCTTCTCCCTTATGAATATTAAGGGGTATACTTAAGAACCATATGTCGTCATTATTATCTATAATATGAATTACAAATAAATAATTAAATGAGGATTATTATATCCTCGTCATCTAGCCCCCCAGCTTCAAGTGAAAATAACTTACTTGGGAAAGGAGCAATAGATGATCTTACGACCATTAGCTGGTCGTAGAGAGGTGGTCGAAGGAAAAACTCTTCGACCGGTGTTTCATTTGACCAGAAAATGACTTGGCCAAGAAGGTTGTAGGGAGACTTATGACTTATAAGGTGGTCGTAGGAGATCTTACGATCACATAGTAGTCATAGTACTGTAATCAGAAGAGAAATTCTTTCCGATTATTGTTGCTTTTGACCAAAAAATGACTTGGTCAAGAAGGTAATTTTGCTTGAGGTGTGAAGACAGGCTCAGTTTTCTCGAGCAGACAAATTTAAGAATCTAAATCGACTCTCACAGACCTATCTGTTGGAACAGTTCCCAAAGCAGTGGCAACCGTTGGGTTGCCACGTCTTTAACTCAGGCGTACGATTATAAATACTTATTGGGGGTAAGACTTAGGTTTTTTACTTTTACCCCAAATCGTTCGTACTGTTCAAGCTTTTGAGTTCTCCGCCACTGACCAAATCGAGCCTTCTCATCCAATCTTTCCAAATCCAAATTTCCCACCTTTGAGAGAGATGGCCGGAGTCGCTTCCTTGTGGGTGGAATCGGAGATGGATGCAACCAAAATCAAGGCCCTGGTCGCCGTCGAGAAGATCCCAAAGAAGAAGTTCGTGAAGTGGATTGAGGCTGCTGGGCAGCATTGGCCGCTGGGTGAGATTGAGCAAATCCCTATCTTCCAGGCGTTCTGTGAGTGTGGCCTTCGCTTGCCTGCTCATCCTTTCCTCACCCTTGTACTCGAACACTTCAGCGTGGAGCTGGTGAACCTTGTTCCCAACTCCATTACGATGTTGGGTGTATTCGTGTACCTATGTGAGGCTTACCTGAGGATTCCGGCTGACCTGGAGTTGTTCCAGTACTACTATGGAATGACCAGGCTGGCTGGAATTGCTGGTAGCTGTAGTCTGAAGATCCACGACGCGAAGTCGAAGGAGTACATTCAAATGTTCACCCGGTCATCGTGGCCAGGATGGAAGAAGTGGTGGTTCTATTGGGGGATAACCACTGAGGACAGCCTCTCCTTCACCGGGAAGCCGACCGAGAAGATCTCTTCCTGGGATTCAACTCCCAAGGATCTCGGTCGGATCACCCCCTTCACTCAAGCCATTGCGGACCTGAAGGAAGAGGGGCTTACCGGATGGCACGTGGTGAAGGATTTCATCACGCATCGTATCAGTCCGCTGAAGAAGAGGGCTCATCCGATGTGGAGGTACTTGGGGCCGAAAGACCCGACCAGGGACTACGAGGCCGGTAAGTAAACTTGAAGCTTAGCCTTCTTTCTGTTAATTTTTAGACTTGGCTTATTGAAAGTTTTCTCATCCCTGCGGATCTCTCACAAGAAGAGATTGACGCTCAGGTCAAGCTTATCTGTGAGAAACCGCTAGCCCATGTGGTGGCGCCTCCAATCCTGGCGGACCTGTCTTCAGAGGACAAGGTGGAGCGCCTAAAGGTAATCAAGAATTGACTTCATCTTTAGGAACTTATAGTCGTAGAAGAACTTACGGCTAGGTATTGGTCGCAAAAAAGCTTATGATCAGGTGCTGGTCGTAGAAAATCTTACGACCAGGGGGTTGTCATAGAAAAGCTTACGAAAAGGTGATAGTTGTAGAAAAACTTACGACTGTTTTGTAATATCTCTCTTTCTGATTTCTGCAGAAAGTAGGCATGGAGAACCGTCGAAATGACGAAGAAGTCGAACTGATGGTTGTTGGCACGGTGGTAGAGCAGTTTGATTCTCCCCCGGCCAAGAAGCGTCGTCTCGTTCAAGTCGCGGACAAGGGAGGCGTGAGTTCGAGTTCTTTTGACTCAACTAGACCTTTTGCAAAATTTGCTGCAAATTTGGCTATTGCACTAGAGGTTATGGAGGTCGAAGTGCTCGAGCCTCTCAAGTGCAAAGCCTCTAGGACCAAGGTACCCTTTTATTACGACAATAAGACTTTGCAGTTTCTGCCTCTCGTGGCTTTGTTAAGCGACTAGAAAAGAAGAACTGAAGAGCTTTATGTCTTTTGTCAAGGAAACTGCTGCGCCAGCAGTACCTGTGGTCGAGGGCAGTGCTGCCCTTGAGGTGGTCGAGACAAGTCTCGACCATCCGGAGAGCCAGGAGGCCCAAGGAGTAGTCGTGCTCGCTCAAGACCCACGACCAGACGTGGTCGTGGCCATTCCTCAACTTGATTCTCGGCCAGATGTGGTTGAGAAAAAGTCAAAGAAATCTTCTTTGGGGAAGGTTTCTTCCAAATTCAAGATTAAGTCCAGCACACGAAAGTATGTAGAAAAACAAAAGTGTAAGAACGGCATTTACTTTTTGCTTTTTACCATCTAACGTGTTTCCCTTTTTATGATCTTAGCCCGGCTCCTTTAGCCATCAAGGATGTGCCTGTCAAGGAACCTACTACCATCTCTTTGGCATTTGGAGAAATGACGGTGGCGGTGGTCGAAGGATCGCCCACCATCCGAGTGGTGGAAAGTGTCGTTGTTGCTGAAGCAGCTACGACCACTAAGGTGGTCATGGAACCAGAAGCAACTGCGACCATGGGAGTGGTCGTAGAGGCCGAGGTGAGGACGGCACCTGATGCTGCGGAGGTATCAGGCCGAGGCGATGGATCATTGGGCCATCGCACCGGGAAGGAAGTCGTCGTAGACGTTCCTCTCGGTCCTCAAGAGGAGCTGACATTACTGAATCAGAAGATGAAGAATATGTCAATTTCTCTTCTGAGTTCTTCGGCTCATCTCCCATCGTGGGATCTTCTGCCATCAGATCTCGTGCCCGAGTTCCTCACCCTAACGACATTCCCGATAAAGGGGATTCCTTCGATGACGAGCATCTCGAAAAGGTGTGGTGGGACCGAGTCCATGAGATCGACGAGCTGAAGAACCCCAGGAGGGTGGTGTCCTGGTTTGCTTGAACGACCATGAATGTAAGTACCTGTTGATCGGCATTTACATACATATATTTTTCTCGTTTCTCACTATCTTTCTTTATGCAGAAAGCTTTGGAACAAATTTTCACTGTTGTTGAATACAACAGACAACTTGTCCAACTACGACAGGAGAAGGTAGTACTCTGCGAGCAGGCAGAGGATGGTAAGTAACTGGTATTCGTAGTCGTTTTATGTTTCAACTACTTATACAGTTCTTGTGGGGATTGTCGTAGAAGATCTTACGATTAGATACTGGTCATAGGAGGACTTACGACCAGGGTATTGTCGTAGAAAAACTTACGACTAGGTACTGGTCGTAGGAGGACTTACGACCAGGGTATTGTCGTAGAAAAACTTACGACTAGGTACTGGTCGTAGGAGGACTTACGACCAGGGTATTGTTGTAGAAAGACTTACGACTAATTCTTGGTCGTAGAAGAACTTACGACCGCTTGTTTTATGCTGATGTCTACTCTTTTCCTTTGTAGGTTCAAGAGTGACGAGAAGACCTTAGCTGATTCTCTCGACTATGAGAAAGCCGAGATGAAAAAGCTAAGTGAGAAGAATGAAGACCTCCTGCATAAGCTTCAGGAGGCAAACTCTACAATCCAAAAGTTGCATGGACGAATAAACGGTAAGTGCTGAACTTAAAACTACTTACAATCTTTCTTTCTTTCTCTAACTTTTATTCCTTTTCAGAGAAAGACCAAGATGTCCAATCGTGGGAGGAACGCTATATAAAGAGCACTGCCTCTCACGATAAAGAAGTCAAGAAGTTAGATTCTCGACTAGTTGATAAGCAAATCTTTACCTGTGATTGATTTTGTTTTCCTTTCGAGATCATTTTTTCTGACTGGTCTTATTCTTTTCAGAGCAAGCAGTAGAAATAAAACGACTCCGCGAGGCTTTGACTGCAATCAGGAGGAAATGAAGGCTTCGAAGATCAATCTTCAAGACAACATTTCTCTTATGAACAATGTACTCGGTGGGCTTCATGTTGAGGGAATTACTCCTCGCGAAGGCACACTATCTGCCTACTCGAGTGCCATCGGCGATCAAGTTGGAACATTGCAAGAGTTGGTGACTACTCTTAAGACTAACCAATTCAATTCTATAAAGGAGGCGGTCAAAGAGGGAATAAGATTTATTTTAGCAAAACTTAAAGCTCATGACCCCAGCCTTAATCTGCAACCCGTCATAGACAACTTCGCCTGCCCTGAAGCAGAAGCGAAGCAGTTAATGACAGAAATGCAGCCGATCGACGAGAAAGTCACAGAGGATATGCAAATAAGATCTTCTTTGTCAGGGTAGTCTGTACCAGAGTCCTGGGTCCTATAAAGATAAGTTTTTGTTGTTGTTGATATATAATCCTTCCTTCTTCTTGAAAATCATCTTGTCGAGTAGTTAGTAACTCATAATATAATGAATAGAAAAAAGAGCAAGACTAAGAATTGAAGTCAAGTTAATAACTTTATCCTAGCCCCCGACTATTAACTTGGTTTATTTAGATAAACCAAGTAAATAGTGTGAAATGGGCTTTCTTAAAAAAGATAGGCTTAGCTAACTTGTAGTTTTTCGATCACGACTATCATGCACTGGTTGAAAGAGTAAGAACGAGTCGACACTAGAAAGTTCCTTCTAGTGGGCAAGACCACATGCAGAGAGGAAATGCTTTGACTAGGTGATGTTACTATATCCGACCAGATTAATCAAATCAAGACTGGTCAACTTGAGTTAAATAAACGTCTGGAGTGCCTTTTAAAAATTCGTTCAACGCTTTTCAGTGCACTCGGTAGGTTCGCTCTGGTAGCAAGAGTTAGAAACAGGACGACGCCAGGAAGTTCCTTCCAGTGGGCAGGACCACATGCAGAGAGAAAAGTCTTTGACTAGGTGTTGCAACTTCCTCCGACTAGTTAAAACGAAGCGAGTTTACCAAAAGTAGTCGAGCAAATTTGAAAAGTGTACTCGGCTTAATTTATTTTTCAAAAATCAATGAATAAATAAACTAAGGTACTAAGAGTCGGCTTGACATTATTTCGACCATGTTTTAAACCCAACCTCTTTGTGTTGGTAGCAAAAAGGGAGGAACGAGCCGACACTAGGAGGTTCCTTCTAGTGGACGGGACCACGTGCAGAGAGGAAAGGCTTTGACTACGTGATGTTACCATCCTTTCGACCAGTGTAAAGATGAACTGGGTACTGGTCGTAGAATGTCTTACGACCAGTGTGATGTCGTAGAAAATCTTACGACTAGTAACTGGTCGTAGGCGGACCTTTGACCAGGGTATGGTTGAAAAAATTATCAAAGCTCTACTCAAAGTACGACAATAAAGATGGAAAGAACCTGTTGCTTTATTGCAGTGTTGGTCGATTACACATAGAATTTACGTAACTAGTCGATGTTCCAAGAATTAAAGAGAATTCGGCCGTCTTCCATTGCCAGTCCTACCGAACCTGGTCGCATAACTTCGACCACTGTGTAAGGACCTTCCCACTTGGGGGGAAGTTTGTTCCGATTAGACTGGGATTGAATTTTCTTTAATACCAAGTCACCTATAGCAAGGCTGTGAGGTTGGACCTTACGATCGTAGTATTTGCGCAGGGCTTGCTGGTAAACTGCTGAACGGATTAAGGTTTGATTCCTCTTCTCTTCGAGCGGGTTAATGTCATCCGCTCGAAGTTGTTCTTGGGCTGAGTTGTTGAAACTCTCGACCCATGTTGACCCGATCTTTAGTTCTAGAGGAAGCATGGCTTCAGCACTGAAAACTAGGAAAAAAAAAGTGTTTCGCCTGTTGCCCGACCAGCAGTCGTGCGAATTGCCCATAATACTGAGGGTAATTCTTGAACCCAAGCCCCTGAGCGCTTAACAAGCTGGTTGAAGACTCGAGTTTTAATTCCCTGCATTATTTGGTCATTTGCTTGTTCGACTGCCCCATTGCTTTGGGGATGGGCAACAGAGACATAACACAGCTTGGTACCCAACTTGTTACAAAATTCATGGAATTTTGCGCTCGAAAATTGTTTACCATTATCTGTGATTATACGACTTGGGGCACCAAACCAAGTGATCACGCTTCTCATCATGAACCATTTTGCGGTTTCGGTTGTTATCTCAGTCACAGGTTTGGCTTTGATCCATTTTGTGAACGTATCAATAGCCACAAAAAGGAACTTGAAGCCTCCTGGAGCTTTTGGGAACGGTCCTAGGATATCAAGACCCCAGGTCGCAAAAGACCAAGATACAGGAATTGTTTGTAATGCCTGAGCCAGTTGGTGTATTCGCTTACTATGAAACTGGCATTGTGCACATTTCTTAACTAACTCTTTGGCATCGTAGAGAGCTGTTGGCCAATAAAATCTTTGTCGAAAGGCTTTTCCGACCAACGTTCTGTCGGAAGCATGAGTTCCACAGATGCCCCCGTGTATGTCATGAAGGAGGTTTAGTCCTTCTCTCTGCGGTATGCATCGCATGAGGACCCCTTGAGTGCATCGTTTATAGAGGACTCCTTCGACCAAAGTATACATTTTGGCCTTTCGGGATAAACGATCTGCCTCGAGATCATCGTCGGGTACGGAACCCATCTGAAGATACTCATAGATGGGATGCATCCAAGTATCTTCGTATTCTAGAGATGCTGTCTCACTAGGAGGTGTCTCTGGTGTTTCAACTAGAGACGGCTTCTGGAGTTGTTCCAGGAATACTCCTTTTGGTACTTGCGATCAGGAAGAAGCTATTCGAGCAAGCAGGTCTGCAAGGAAATTATCCTTTTGAGGGACGAATTGTACCTCGAAATCGAAAAAATGCTTTTCAAACTTTCGAACCTCCGATAAGTACCGAGACATAGTCAGATTAGAGCACTGGTACTCTTTTCCGACTTGATTCATGACTAGTTGAGAGTCTCCTCTCACGAGTAGTCATCGAATCGCGAGTGCTTTCATAGCTCGTATGCCAGCTAGCAAACCTTCGTATTCTGCCATATTGTTAGTGGCCTGACAGTTTAATTGAATGGTATACTTTAAGGTCTCTCCGTTAGGAGATTCCAGGACCACCCTAGCCCCGAGCCACTTAAAGTAAGTGACCCGTCAAAGTAAATCGTCCACTAGTCGTGAGAATCGTACTGGGGATCCTGAACAGGTTCAGGATTTGTCTATTCGGCGACAAAGTCTGCCAAGATCTGGAATTTAATGGCCGTTCGGGACACGAAATGGAGGTCGAACTCACCAAGTTCTACTGACTATTTAGACATGCATCCCGCTGCTTCCCTATTCTGGAGGATCACTCCTAAGGGAAACTCAGATGGCACAATTATCTTGTGCGCCTGAAAATAATGCTGCAGTTTCCTCAAAGACATGAGGAGGGCATAGAGAAGTTTTTGGGTCTTAGGGTAACGCTCCTTAGGCCCGTGTAAAACTTCACTTACGTAGTAGACTGGTTGTTGGATGTTTTCACGCTCTACGACCGGTACTACGCTCACTGCTTGTGGCGTGGTAGCTAGATAAATTAAGAGTGTCTCTTCTGGTTTTGGGGAAACCAAAACAGAAGCACTCGTAAGATATCTCTTGACATCCTCAAAGGCAGCGTTTGCCTCTTCTAACCACTCGAAACCCTCGTGATTCCTTAGAAGTTTGAAGAAAGGTAGTCCTTTTTCTCCCAGTCGTGTGATGAAATGACTTAAAGCCACCATACACCCTGTGAATTTTTAGACTTCTTTCTTCGTGGTTGGAGGGCACATTTGCATGACGGCCTTTATCTTTTTGGGGTTTGCTTCGATCCCTCTTACAGAGACCAGGAATCCAAGCAATTTTTCCGAAGAGACTCCAAACACACACTTCTCAGGATTGAGTTTCAGACAGTGCTTTCTGAGGTTGTCGAATGTCTCCTACAAGTCTAAAACATGATTAAGTCGTTTGATGCTTTTTATGACTAGATCGTCAACATAGGCTTCCAAATTTCGGCCTAGCTAAGGTGAAAAGGTAGATTGCATCAAGCGTTGAAAAGAAGCACCAGCATTTTTCAAACCAAATGGCATTTTGATATAACAAAATATACCAAATGGAGTAATAAATGCGGTATTTTCTTCATCTTCTAGACACATATTAATTTGATGGTAGCCAGAATATGCATCTAGAAAACTTAATGTTTCACAACCAGCAGTAGAGTCATCCTACTGATCGATACGAGGTAAAGGGAAATCATCTTTTGGACAAGCTTTATTAAGGTTAGTGAAGTCTACACACATTCGCCACTTGCTGTTAGACTTCCTAACCATTACAGGGTTGGCCGACCACTCTGGGTGGTCGACTTCTCTTATAAAGCCTGCTTTAAGTAGCTTGTCCAATTCTGACCTTATTGCATCTCTCGATCAGGGGCAATTCTCCGTAATTTTTGTTTTATGGGTACTCTATCAGGCCGTAAAGCTAGCATGTGCTCGATTACTTCCCTGGAGACCCCGGGCATGTCGGATGCTTACCACGCGAAGACATCTGCGTTTGCCCGGAGGAAAGTAATGAGGACGTCTTCCTACTTGGGGTCGGAAGTACCCCCGATGCGAACAGTCTTCGAGGGTTTCTTTGGATCCAGGGGAACCTCTCTAACTTGGTCATTCGGCTTAAGTGCTGCTTTAGGCTTCGATTGCTTGGCAGAAGGCTGCCCTTTTTCTTCCCGAGTTGGCATCTAACCTACCATCTCGAGGGATCGACGGTCACACGTATGCGCCATCTTCTTATCACAGTGAATTGTGATTACTCCTTTGGAACCTGGCATCTTAAGACATTGATACCCATAATGAGTTGCCATGAAGAATTTTGCCATAACTGGTCGTCCGAGTATGGCGTTATATGTCGTATCGAAATCGACCACATCAAAGGAGATCTTCTCCGTCCTGAAATTACTTGGTGAACCAAATGTTAAAGGAAGAGAAACTTGACCAATGGGTTTAGCCGAAGACCCCGGTTCGATGCTATAAAAAGAGTATCGTACTGGTCTTACCTTGGTCCTAGGTACTTACATCTCATCCAGGGTATTCGTAAACAGAATGTTTAACGAGCTACTACCATCAATCAATACTCAATTTACTCGACAGTTGTTGATGGTGGGTTCAACCACGATCGGCGACACAGTCGAGTGGAAGGATCGAGCGATCAACCTTCTCAAAAGAGATGGTGACTTCCGACCACTTCGGTATCTTATTTACAAGAGGAGGGTCAATGGAGTTTACCTCACGTTCGACTACCTTAAGCTGTCGCTTTGACTCGTATGTCGATGATCCCCCAAAGATGTGGTCGATGGTGTGCTCAGGATCTTGAAACAACATCTCCTCATTGTCGTCCGACTGTGTACGACCACTAGCTTGCCCTACCTCTTCGAGGGTAGGATGTGGTCCTTTACCATTATAGTAGTCCTCGAGTTTTCGTTGGAAAACTCGGCAGTTGCGAAGGTCATGTCCTTCCTTTTTATGGAAAGGGCACCACCTAGACTTATCATTCTTCCATTCAGGGTGCTTACCTTTGCCTCGATCGGAGTATTGTTTGAAACTTCGTGGTTCCTTATCGCTTACGGCCAGGACCTCCTTAGAACCATTGGCTTGAGGCTTTTGACCCTTCGCCTTGTTCTTGGATTTCTTAGCCTTTTTATCCTTCTTTTTGCTACTTTTGTCGGCCTCTTAAGGATGCTTGTCATCTTGATCGATGATTTTGGTCCACTCGACTGCTTCATCAACAGTCGTGTACCGATCAACCAACTTGAAGAGTTCAGCGATAGTAGCCAGAGGATTCAAAGCGATGCCTTCTGTGATTCTTTTGCTGCAGACTCCCTGCTTGAAGGCTGTGATAACAGATGAGTCAGAAACCTCAGGAATTGAATTGCAAACCTGACTGAAATGCCTAATAAATTAGTGTAATGTCTCGTGGTCGTTTTATCTTATCATGTGCAGGTCATCTTCCTTCCCGGGGCGACGATAGGTGTCCTGGAAGTTGGCTAGTAGAAGGTCGCAGAGGTGTTGCCACGAGTAGATCGACTCGAGTGGTTGGTTTAACAACCACGATCGAGCGGACCCTTCAAGCACAGTCAGAAGTTAATTTGCCATGATGCGCTCTCCTCCTCCTGCTGCTCAGACAGTGGTTGTGTAGATCTAAAGAAACTGATGGGATTTTGAGGCCCATCAAACTTCTCCATGTTCCCTGGTCGAAACCGCGGCGGCCAGTGAACTACTTGGAGGTTAAGCGAGAATGCCCAGCATCCGGTAATCACATCGTAACGCCATCTTCACAAGAAAGAGGGGTTGATGTCGCCAAGCGATCGTTCACGATGATACCCGGCAATGGGTGAATCTGACTTATGATAAGTCTCGATCCTACGAGGATAATATTCCTCGTATTTTATCTGCTGTTGCAAACCTCTGAGTCGGAGTGGCGAATGATTGCCTCTCCTGGGAGCTTTTTGATCATCAGGCGTTCATAGAACCCTTTTTCGGTTTGGGGAACGATGCAACTTGCGGCGATCTCCATACGGTGAGTTATTCGAACGACTGGAGGCTGTTGGAGGCGTCTTTTCGACTTCCGTAAAGATGTCGGTGAGGGCGCCGAGTTTGCTCATCGTGCCGTAAACCGTCGGCGATCTCTTCGGCGAAGAGGTCGTAACCAGGCGCTCGGGCGAGTTCTCAAGATGGGTTCTCGAGCAGATCATTGATATGTTGGAGTTCTTGAACTTTTTCTGACTGGTATTGAACGCGCCCAGGCAAATTTCTCTGAGCTGCAATTCGTTTCCGTCGGGTTGTTTCAGAACCGTCCATACCTGATCCTTGAGTTTGCCTTAGTGAAGTGCGATGATGTCGAGGATTTCCCGCACGCTCATCAGAGTGTTGACTCTGCTCATCGCTGGAGGTGCCCTTGCCATTGCCACGAGCGGTCGTAGGGTATGATCGTCGGGGAGCGTCATCAGTCCTGCCTCTAGGAGAGTTATTGCTACTTGAGGGAAGGACGAAGACCTCCCGTTGATGACCTCCACTTGTGCTTGAGGCCTCCTCGCTTGAGGAGTAGTCGAATGACACTATCTGACGACTTGGAGTAAACCCCTCCAAGAAGGGGAATTCCGGGTTATAGCCGTCTCCGTTCGTAGGTGTGCCATGCGTTGGGATGGTCGAACTCGCAAGAGAAGCGTGTTTGATCGCATCCCTGGCTGGGCTAACCGGAGAGAGAGAACCATCAGGTGCTGATGAAGATCCGGAATTACAACTTCCAAGAGTTGTTGTGCTAGGTCGGACTGTCTCAGATGAACTTGAACATTTAGAGGGAGAACACTCGCCATGCTCTGAGCCTTTGGGTAATATCGGACGCACGAGTAATCTCAGTTGCTTGCCTATGGAGTGATGTGCTCTCACCATTTTGCTTCCGTTGTCGCTTTCGCTACTTTTGTAATGTAATCGTTGACCTGTTCGGCCTTTATTGTAAAACTCAGCCCGATGTGGCATATGTAAACTTTGATGTTATTTATTCAATAAATGGTTTAGTTTACGTTATGTATGAAATGATACAGTGATGTATCTGTGAGTGCTATCTATTGATCTAGTGAATAGCACAGTATTTTTTACAGAGAATTCAGGATTAGGAAATCTGCATCCAACAAAATGGCTTCTGCTCACAGCCTTGTTTCACTGGACAGCGTGTCAATCCATTGGAGAGAACGAAGCAAAGTCAAACATGGTTAAGGATTACATCAACGCGGTCTGACAAAGTGCCAGGCGCTGGGATTTGATTGAGTTTTAGATTTAGCTAATGAGCTTGTCCTTTGCACCATACTAAGGACTAGGTGCATACATGCACACATCGAACTGCACAACAAGTATAAATAAATACGTCAGCGTATCTCGTCATCTCAAGTGTGGGACGTCTACTGCGAACCTGAGAGACGTTTCCGCTTCCTCCACCTGCCCAGGCCTAGCATCCTCACAGCCCTAGCATTGTCCAGCCAAGGATTCCACAAAAACCAAGACGAGTTAGAGCGATGCTCCTCATCCTTCTTCTCCCGCACATTGACTTTATCACTGAGGAAGGCAGGCTGAGAAATAATGAGAAAGAAAGAGCAATCAGAACGTGACATGACGTCAGGGAACTAAGAATTAAGTACGTCATGCATGTCATCTCATTTATTTGATGTTTTAGATTTTCTAGTACATTTATTTAGAAAAAGGCACTAAGATGATCGCATGCCTGTATTAAACCTGCGTACCTTACTAAATCGTTAAATAGAAATATCTCTCCTTCCAAATCCTATAATATCAAATAAAAAAATACAATTTTTGAACTTGTAGAACATCGACAATAAAGCTAAGGATCGACTGGATACTAGTACAAAATAATATATGGGATGGGAACTACTCACTCCAACCCGACCAGTAACTACGAATTAATCCAACAAAAATGGAGCGCAGTAGCTAGGGAACTAATTACTAGAACATTAATTGCACCTAGCTAGCAATGTGAGTACGTACCACTTGGTCTTGCTCTGACGAGAGCATGTGACATTCAAATTCCCTTGTCGTTTCAAGGGTGGGACGGTTGGGATGGACGACGGCTGCGTGGCTCAATGCCGCCTCTGCTTCCTCCACCTCCGCAGCATGGGCATACCTACAATCGATGTGAGCGGTGACTTTCTGAAGCGAAGGGGGGTTCTCCAAGCCAAGCTTGTCAAAACCAAGGTCGGCATCCCTCATAAACCGCACTGGGACACAAAACTCGAGGGCAACAAGGCTTGGCATAATAGGTGCCACGCTGCACTCGCCGTGCACAAACCCGACCGGTACACTGTACGTCGTGAATGATATCAACTTGTTGAACAAGTGTCCATCCCCACCGATAGCCATGCTTACTACTCGGGTGTGCCTCGACCACAGTTCGAGGGCACGGAGCTGTGGCAACCTCCCAAGGGTTTCCATGTCCTGCTCTTGCACAACATGCACTTCCACATGTAAGGAGCAGAGGTTCGGAAGATGCGACGAATTAATCCACGCCGGCAGTCTAGAGAACTCCAAGCATGCTAAATCCAGGTAGCGGAGTTGTCCAGGGGAGACAAATCCTGATTCCCACATGGCTCCCTTCTCCAATGATTTGCCCCTAATAGTCACATGTTGGATCCTGTGCAGATTGCCTAGAGACTCCACCAAAGCTCTCTCCATGCTCTCATCCACTACATCAATCTCAGTAACGAGCACCCTTAGTTCCCTCAGGTTGCCCAGCTCCTTCATAAATTTTGCAGACCTATTGGCAGCTGGCCATATCCACAGCTCTTGTAGGGACGCCGATTCCCAATCGATCGGCACTCTTGTCTCCTCATCGTGACGTAGGAACATCAATTGTGTTAGCAGGCCGACGCTGACGACAATTCTTCTATGCCGATTCAACCAAGTCCGAGGTCTGCGAAACTTTAGATCTCCTATTTCTTTTGGGAGCTCACGAATAGGTGTACCTGTTAGTCCGAGGTACCTCAGGTGAAGTAAATTCCCAAGATGCTTGAGGTTGTAATAACCTTCCAGGAAATCACAATATTCTATAGCTAGTACACGTAAAACTCGAAAGCTTGTGGATATCACACTAGCTGGGTACTTACTGGCAATAAATGACCTCACATGTTGCATGCCCATATTAGCTTGAGGACTGTGCTCTTCCATTCTATGTTGAAGAGCTAACCTACGAGCTTTATTGCTTTGTGGAAATGTTCGTTGCTCATTGTCCAATATAATAACAAAGTTTTCTTCTCTTGACAAGGAACGGACAAGATCAAGCACCATATCATGAACACGGCAACCATATACGTGCCCCATATATTCCACCGGTTGGATCATGCTTCTATTTATGAGCTCGTTGAAGTATCTCTCTCCAACCTCTAATAATCCTACCCCTTGTTCCTCACGGACAAAACCTTCAGCTATCCACTTCCATATCAAAGGATTTTTGAAAATGAGATAATCTTCTGGAAATACACTTAGATACAACAAGCAAGTCCTTAGATAAGAAGGTAGATCGTAGTAGCTAAACAACAATATGTTTCTAGTATTCTCCACATTCTCATTGTCACCATGCCCAAAACCGATAGAGTTGTACACCTCAGTCCAATCATCCCCTGGTTTACTAGCCAATAAGCCAGCTATTGTGATGATAGCTAATGGTACACCACCACATTTCTTCAAAATTTTATCATATACCTCGGTGGCTTCACTGTGGGGAAATATGCCTTCACAATCAATGATTCTTGTACAGAACAACTTTTCAGAGTAATCACGAGAAAGTGGCTGTAGTTTGTAAACATCACCGGCATTTGTGGCAACTTCAGACTTACGAGTAGTTGCGACTACTATACTTCCACAATTACTATCAGCCAAAGCACATCTGATTATTTCCCATGATTTCTTATCCCATATGTCATCAATAACAATGAAATACCTATACATGACAATGCAAAAGCCATGAGTTAGTAAAACCATCTAAAGAATATGTAAAAGCAAGGCGCTTGAAGAAACACTTAAGGTATAAAGGAACAAAAAGGAAGGAGGACGAAAAGCTGGGAGAGAGAAACATGCACCAAAGAGTAGGCATGAAAAACGGATACAAATTATCCGTATTATTCGAATACCGTATTCGTTAGGATACGAATACGGTATAGATTTTTCCATCCGATTAGCAATTTCACTCCTATTTGTATTCGAATTCGCATAAAAATATGGATTCATATATGCTATGGAACTTTCCCATCCGGATTGTTATTTTATTCGAACTATCTGTATTCGTATTTGAATTCGATGAAACAATATAAGTGACAAGGATTAAAATCTCTATGTATTAATTTAATACATAATAAAAGACCATATGTCTTCGTAGTCGTAATCCCTAAGGCTAACGACCCCTGTGGTCATAAGGATTCCAGAGGTTACATAATAAGTATCTTGGTCGGATGAGGTCCTGTACCCAGTTCCCAGCCAGATAGCTGTTTGTAGAAGCAATATATGAACTGACATTCGGATCTAACTCCAAGTATATACCTTACCGTGTGATGAATGGAACATATGTCATATTTGCTCCATACCATGCGAGGTTTTATGATCCTAAGACACTGACAACAACCACCGTACGATTGAAGGTCTCACAGACACACAAGGGCTAGCACTAGGTGGGTGATGCACGCGTACCTCTTGTTCTCAAGGAATTCTCGGAGTTCATCGATGAGCTGCCTTTCATCTAATATTGTCATATTTAAATTCGTGTACTTTTGCTTATCAAGACCAATGAGAATGTCCTTTAAAACTTTCTTCATGTCAGGATTTTGACCGACTGGAACAAAAGCATGGCATTGGAAGCCCGCTTTAAGCTTGTGATACACTGTTGTTGCAAGAGTGGTCTTGCCCAATCCTCCAAATCCGACAACGGAGACAATCTTCATCTTCTTCTTGGACACATCATCCCCCTCGGACAACATCTTTATGAGCGCATCCCTCGGCCCATCAACGCCGATGAGCTGTGCCACATTTTTGTACATAGCGAAGAGGCGAGGATCAATAGTTGACGTTGCGGCAGGCTTAGCCACAATGCTGCCGACCGTGTACCTGCCACGCCTGTTGGCCACTTCCTGGGCTTGCTTGTTGAATTCTTTGATCGCGTCAGCGATCTGACGACGAGTCTTGCCTTCGCTGAACAAGCTGCCCATCTTCTCCAGGAGCCGTTTGAGCCAGTGCTGGTTGGTGGCCTCACGGCCGTCGTCCACGCGCACGAGGAAGGTGTCGACAACGTCCTCCATGTCGTAGGAGAGCTCCCTGACATCGCGTGCCCAGAGCTTGACCTGCTCGTCGAGCTGGTCCCGCGGCACCTCGGCCACCTTGCGGAGAGCCGCGTGCATGCTCTCAAGCTCTATCTCGAGAGACTCGACTTGCTCCCTCACACCCTTCTGCAGCTTGTACTCCTCCTTGAGCAGCTCGCCCAGCTTGGGGAGCAGGTTGCCCATGGCACCCGTCACCACGTCCATGGCTCGATTGGTCGCTCTCGATCTCTCGGTTGGTTGCTTAAAGAGTTGTGCTCAGCTAGCTAGATGCGCGTGGATCGAGAGGTGCTGTCTCCTGACTGATTATGCCATGCCCATGTGATGATGTGAACGGAATGATCAGCTAGCTTTCCAATCTCACCCCACAGCCAAAAGATTCGCAAGTTGGAATTGACCCCAAAAGGAAATCGCGTTGCCAATGATGAACTCGATAAAAGGCCGTAGCATACCTCAACTTGAAGCTCTCCAAGAGATCTATCATTTCATCGCTGCTGCAGTTGATCTCAAGAAAATCTTCGCTCAATATTGAGGAGATGTTCCGCAGAAAGGATCTCTCGATCGGTACTACGTCGATCGCAAGCACAAAAGATGTGAAATATAAAGAAGTAACAAATCTATCCTCTTCTGTAGGCAGTAGGAAGTCGCTCCACTCTGAGCTTCTCTTCTTACAGAGAAGCTAAAAGCTTACAAGGAAATAAACCTTTATGTTTGTAAGCCTCCTCATTGGACTCTATAGAGTCAGTCGTCTGTTTATCGCAACCACACGTTTGTAGCCATAGTAATGGTGTTCGGTATCCGTTGTTGTCTCCCTTGACCGACAAGTCATCCATTAATTAACTGACTTTCTTCTCTTCTGCGAACATGCAAAATAATAGCGTGTCAATCCATCGGAGAGAACGAAGCAAAATCAAACATGTACTGAATTAACTGACTTTCACAACATGTGGTCTGACAAAGTGCCAGGCGCAACAACATGTGTTAGCCCAACTGGAATTAATGGATATTCTTTGTTGTCCCTTTTCCTTTCCTTTCCTTTCCTTTGCTTTGCTTTGCTTTCTTTCTTTCTTTCTTTCTTAATTTGTTTTTTCAAGGAGAAGCCGTTATTCATTTGCTATGGTAAAAGAAGAGAGCCGAACCCGTATTTCGATCGAGCAAATCAGCAAAAGCCTACTTCCTGTACAAATCTTTTTATTTTATTTTATTTTGCGCGGAAATCTTATTATTATTATTATTACTATTTGAAAAAACGTCTTGTTCATTTAGCACCACACACATAACTAGCGCGGGTATTTACACACAAAACGATTCGACGAAACACACCTAGAACCGGCAAAACTTTTGTAGTCCTGTCCTGTGCAGCCACAAACAAAAGGATGTTAATTTTAGCGCACACACTTTGCGTTTTTGTGCGGCTCTCGATCGTCTCTTCGCAGAGAGCCTTTATTATTTTTTAATCTTTTTTTATAAATTATTTTAAATATAGATTAACTTAGCTTTATTTAAATTCATTTCCTTTGAATTCTGATGACGTAGCGTGATCAATATCTTTGTCGCGTCGTTGACTCCTTTGACAGCGTCGTTTTTAAATTAAAGTCTTGTCGCTAAGAATAATGGTGTAAAGGTGGCGGTTTCATGAAGTACGCGGCCAAAAGAAAGTAAAAATTGAAAATAAAGTTAAGAAGAAACCACATTTAAAATAACTTTTTAAAAAATGATTAAATAATAAAAAGAATTTCTTCGCATGGAGCTCGTAATTTTAGTGTGCACGTACAGCGCGGGGCCAACATATAATGACTTAGATTCTTCACCTGGACAAATTAAACAGTAGAGCATCACAGTCGATCGTGTCCAACAATTCGTAACCATATGTTGCCACTATCAGCACGCCTCCATCAGAAAGAAAGAGAAAATTGTACCAGCACTGACGAGTGACGACCAACCCTTGGCTTGTCCATGTCGCCGGCCAGGCAACTCCTGGACACGACTGGTCTCCACATGGTCAGTTCTCAGTTGGTCACGGACTAATGCTAGCTGGAGCGTACGTACGGCCGGCGGCGGCATGCCTGTACACATCTGCCGGTCAGACGCACTACTATATAAAGACAATGGTGGATCTAAAATTTTATCACGTCTCGGCTAAATTCTGGTATGCCTATTTCGGTTTGGAACTGACCCAACAACATGTGTTAGTCTAGGACCCAAAACACTTACGGTGAGACTCAATGGAAGCGTTTATAGGCCCAGGTTTGTTTAGACCATTCAGACCACAATCTAGACAGGTACTCGAGCCTCCACAGTCCGCAGGCTTTTCGTTCACTGTAATCTAGCCCACCGCCGTCTCCAATGGCGCTCGGCGGAGAAGGGCAGAGTAGACCCCGGCGGTCACCGGCGATTTCCCCACCACAAGAATTTGTCCCTCATTTGGATCGTTGCCAAATTTTGGGATGTCCATGGTCCTTTGGTCACATTTCATGCATTCCTTGTCAATCCGTTGACCAAATTGGAGGTGGCGGCCAAAACCTTCACCAAAATAATGGCAAGCCAAACCAAACCAACCCTTAGCCCAAGACACGGTTGTCACACCGGTTGGGACACATGACTAATTTTCGATAATATGCATCAAATAATTAACGTTCACCCAGATATATACCCTTTTCCAAAACAAAAATGATGTACTAATTATAATCCATGCATCTCCAACTTGCACACACGATGGTCATGCTCTTCTTTGTTTGATCTGTGTTGACCTGCAGACAACTCTGTAAGCACGTTGGTTTTTGGTTAAGCTCTAGCTAGTGCCTTTCCAAACTATTACTACAAACCAATTCTTATTCTTATTCACTACGGACTCGACTTCTTTGCGAGTGCAAAAATCTTTGCGAGTGCCAAATATCGGGCACTTTCGGCAAAGAGCTATTTTGCGAGTGCGCGACTCGACAAAGAAGCGCACTCGACAAATTCAGATTTGCGAGTGCCATCACTCGACAAATGATAACACTCGATGGCGTCGCTTTGCGAGTGCGGCACTTCGGCAAAAGCGGCTGAGAGTGCGGCTCCTTGACGTCAAATTTTGCGCGCCCGGCCGTTTGGCACTTTCGGCAAAATAAATCTTTGCGAGTGCCGAGCGGCCGGCGCTTCGGCAAAAACCGCTTGCCGAGTCTTGCGTGCCACTGGCGCTCGGCAAATTTTTTTGGCCTCCAAATTTTTGTGCAGCCCTCCTCTGATACCGGTACTCTATGTTAGAATTTGGTACATTTTGTGGCTTTTGTTATATTTAGTTAATTTATTTTATTTACTATAATTATTTCGGAAAATGCAAATTTGAACTGCACGTGCATCGAATAATGGAATTTAATGATTCAAAAAATGATAGTCATGTTATTGAGTGTAGTGTGAGGCCGTATCCAGGAACGGACCCGAAATTTCGGACATCTTGTTGACGAAACATGACCGTGAACTTGCGGGCGAAGTGTTTTTAAATTCTATAAAAAGCAAACAAAGTCCAAAAATTATGAAACTTGTGGAGATGTCATGATATCATATGTGGAGGCTGTGAAAAAAATTTGAGAAGGTTTACGTACTGCGTTGTCACGTCGATGCTTACAAACGGGACATCTCGCATGTGATACTTATATCGAGATGGAGATGTCTGGTTTGAAAACATAAATGCGTGACAGCGTGCACGAAACCTTCTCAAATTTTACACAGCCTCCATATATGTGACATCTCCACAAGTTTCATAAGTCAGCATATATGATATCAAAAAAGATAGTAAATGAAATAAAAAAAAAAAAAAGAGTGCGAGGCCGCGGCGCGCTCGGCAAAGGTGTCTTTTTGCCGAGTGCCACACAGTGGCACTTTCGGCAAAGGGATTTTGTTATTTTTTAAAAATTTCCTGTTGCAGTCTTGCGTGCCGAGAGGCCATCGGCAAAGCTTTTTAAAAAATTAATGTTTCTTAGAGTCTTGAGTGTCGGGGCGCTCGGCGAACTTAACTCTTCTTGAGTGCCTCTGATCAGACACTTTCGGCAAAGAAATTAAAAAATAAAAAAAAGTAAAATTGTTTGCCGAGTGCGGATCGCGGGCACTCGGCAAACCTCTCATATGACTTAGAGCTGCGCCACATCGCACCTGCACACGCACCTGCGCGCATACACCGCTATTGCACCATGCATGCCCATGCCATGTATTACCGCCTTACTTGCCCGCCTTGCCATGCCATGTGTATGTACCGCCCGCCCTTGTGCGCCCTTGCCGCCATGCGCCAGCACGCGCCCATGCCATGCCTTGCCCGCCGCTCACGCCTCCGCGACCGCCCTCCCTCGCGCCCTCGCCTCCACGCCCGGCGACCGCCCTTCCCTCGCGCCCTCGCCTCACGCCCGGCCACCCTCCCTCGCGCCACGGCCTCACTGGTCTCACTTGCGCCTTGCATGTGCCTCCCTCGCTTCGCCGAGTGCGTGGTTAGAGAAGAAGGGTTAAGAATGTGGCGAAATCATGTGTTTATAGCGAGGTGAGGATATCCCTTTGCTTAGTTTTTGACTCTTGCATTTTGACATCCTTTAATTGGGCCTTAGAAGAAACACTCACTGAGCCGATTGTCTCATTTGGTCTAGTTTTGAGTTATTGCGATGGAGAAGCGATCGGCGATTTTGGGCGCCAAGAATTTACGAAAATAGGGTTAGCTACGATAAAACATTGGTCATACATTACTCAGTCTGTCTCTATGTATTTCTTTGATAATGTTCACTTGGAGCTTATAGTAAGGAATTCATCTTGTCAAAATCAACTTTGAGGAAGCAGAGGAAAAACTTAACTATAAACAATATTCTATGATGGAGAATGGAGGCAAAGCGATCGTAAATCCAATCAATATAGCCTTTTCCTTTATGCATCTTTGCGATTGCACTAAAACTTTACATGGTGGCACAAGAGTGATGAAGTATGAAATTGTCTTCGTTTATAGAAAATGAAATATAAGCTTTACGTCAGAGGATGCAATATAATTTATTGTGCGGGAGGGATCTTTAATTCTTTATATATGTTGCTTTAGCTTTCTTGACCTTCTTACTGCAGATTGGGGGCATTGTCATATTAAGCAGAGATTGAGATTTTGTTTAATGATCTTATGCTTCTTGGTGAGTAGTATATCGGCCAATGAAATATTGTGAACTAACCCGTTGCACATGTTTCCCACTATAAGTTGCAATAAGAACTCAATACCACTTTGTTCTTGTTTCTGTATAATCTGCACAATTGCTCATGGTGTTTAGTTCTTTACAAATCATGTTGTCAATTGCTCATCCACTCATGGTGTTTAGTTCTTTAATAGCTAGTTGAAGTGCTTGTGTGTTAATAACTAATAAGTGCTTGTGGAGGAGGTGGCGTGGTGGTTGTGGCGGTGTAGTTGTGGTTGTGGTTGTATATGTGGTTGTCGGCCATCGTCTTTGTTGTTTTTTGCGGTTTTGGAAACCTCACCGTGCGAGGGAGGTTCTGCGAATTTTTTTAAATGACGATATTTTGTTCCATTTTTGCAGAGAAGAGCCGTCGGATGAAGTCGGAGTTCGGCGCCGTCTTGGTCTGCTGCCTGCGTCGCCTCGCCCATCGCACCGACCCGCCACGGCCCGCTAGCTTTGACTCCACCGCCACCCTAGGTATAACCCTCTTTTAGTATCATGGTGCGTGATCACGTAACCCGATTAAGCGTCTCCGTAGATGCAATTGATGGTTACATTACTCATTGATACATATGTTAGAGGATGGATGACCGTCATTGGATGTACGGGCGGAGAAGTCGAGTGATTACACCACGGAATGGATGAACAAGACCGATGCTTTCTTGAACCGTGCATTTGGCAAAGTCGCTAAAGGACATTGTCTAGTTTTGTGTCTCTGCGGCAAATGTGGAAACAAGAGAAGGGTAAACAAGGTGGACATGGGTAAACATCTTTTGAAGAATGGATTCTGGCGGACTACACCGGTGGGTCCACCATGGTGAAGCCCATCGTATGAGAGAGGAGGTGGTGAGACCACGCGTCGAGGCTTATGATCTTGATCTTAGGGTAGCAGACATCTTAGATGACTTTCACCAGGGACGATTCGATGAGGGCGTGAGAAGGAGGAGATGGAGGCGGCCTTACAAGGCGTTCTACGACATGATGGACTCGACACGAAACCCCTTCACGATCGGTCAGCGGTGTCTCAAGCTGGATGCCATTGGACGCTTAATGGGGTTGAAGTCCGAGTTAAACTGAGTCGAGAAGGCCGATAAGATGTTGGCGTGATTGGCACCACCTTCCGGAGGGCCACATTACGCCAAAGAGCATGTCGAGTCACGAAACTCCTTCGTGCACTTAAGATGCCGTATGGCGAGATACATGCTTGTTCGAAGGGTGCGTCCTATTTAGGAAAGAACACATGGATGCAAAGCCTTTGTCCAAAGTGTAAATCCTCCGGTACAGGAGGTAGACTCGTGATGGCGGAAGAGGCGACTTCGATCCCGTGAAAATCCTCGGTACCTTACATTTCCTACCGAGGATCCAGCGGCTATACATGACCGAGGAATCCATGAAAGCAGATGACATGGCACAAAAATGGCAAGCGGTACAATCGACAAGATGGTACATCCATCCGATGGTGAAGCATGGACCGCTTTGATGACAAACATCGTGAAAGCGAGATGAGGCTCGCAATATGCGTGTCGGCGGCAGCAGATGGGTTCAATCCTTATGGATGATGGCTGCCCCATACACATGTTGGCCCGTGTTCGTTATCCCCTCAATCTCCCCGGCGTCTCCTTTCAATGACATAACGTATTCTTGTCGTTGATAATTCACAGACACGGGGAATAATATGGGTGTGTTCATGGAGCCCGTGTTTGATGAATTGGTCCGTGCTTGGGGCGAAGGGGTATGGACATCGCCCGAGCTACAAAGACAAGCTTCAAAATGCGTTTGGTACCACTACTCCTGCATGACTTCTGGCGTATGGGTTATTCTGCGCTGGTGTGTTCCACGGAAGTTCCCATGCCCAATATGCAAGGAAGGTGTGAGGTTCATTTGGTTGCACAAGGGTGGCAAGTACTAAATCGTTAAACGGACATCGTCAATTCCTCCCTCTTGACCATCCATTCGGACAAGACATCAAGAACTTTCTGAAAGGTGTCGTAGTGATGCGGACCTGCTGCATGGATGATGGTAGTGCCGAGGTTCATGCTCACATAGATGCTCTCGTGCCCAATCAAGAAGGTGGTTTTGTGGGATATGGTGAGCAACATATGTGGACTCATAAGTTGGGCTTGACGAGGCTCCCTATTTCGATGACCTTCTTACGCCACATAACATTGATGTAATGAACATTGAAAAGAATGTCGCCGAGGCACTTTGGGCAACACTCATGGACCTTTGAAAAGTCTAAGGACAACCCTAAGGCTAGAGTGGACACAGCAGCGTTATGCGATAGACCAAATCAAGAGATCTGACCTCCTAGTCGCATGACAAGACATGGAGAAGGCCTAAGGCGATTTCGTCTTGAAAAAGGACCAAAGGAGGAAGTACTTGAATGGATCGAGACGCTAATGTTCACGATGGGTATCTGGCGAATCTGAAGAGGGAGTGAACTTAGGCACTCTGCGAATCAGCGGGATGAAGAGTCATGACTACCACATATGGATTGGCGGCTTCTTCGGCGATGGTTGAGGCTATGTCCTGAGCATGTCGGCAAGTCTTTGGCGAGTTGAGCTATTACTTCCATGACTTTGTGCCAAGGAGCTATCTCGGACCGTCATTGATGACTTGGAAAAAGTGGCACCCGTGTTGCTCTGTAAGTTGGAAGATCTTTCCACCCGGCTTTTTCTTGGCGATCTGACATTTGATTGTGCACCTCCGTATGAGGCGCGTATGGGGGCCGTGCAGGCCGTTGGTGCTATCAATCGAGAGATGTCGAAGACTCTTCGCAAAAAATGTAGAAATAAAGCCAAAATTGAGGCTTCCATTGCGAGGCATACATTACGGAGGAGGTGTCAAACTTCACGGAGAAATACTACGAGAACCTTCCTAGCGTTTATAATCCACCCCTCGTTACAATCTTTGGCGAAAATGAATCGAACCTCGGCCTTTTCCAAGGGCAACTTCGAAGCGCAAGTGCATCGACCACTAAGCAATTGAAAAATGAAGAGTGGCGCGATATCATGCTATATGTGTTGACCAACCTTGTCGAGGTGCGGCCGTTCATTGGGTAAGTTCTCCACGAACTTGTTTCAATCTGCCATCACTCCTTGTTTCTTCGTCCAACCCCTTGTTTCTCGTTAGTGCGGAATTTCTTCGTCAATCTGGCATGAATCAAGGGATCCTACCCCTTGAAGCGATACCCTTCTTTCACGGTGCGGGACGAGGAGCCCGATTTCATTTCTTGGTTCAAGCGAAGGTCTTGTCAATTTAGCTCGTACTTAGTTCGACATTCCAAGTTGATCGTGCGTTCGAATAATATAACGATCTATCACGCTTGAGCTTGCGAGCCCAAACCGATCGTCTATAAGTGACGAGTTGAGGCAGGTTGCAAGCGGTACGTGTCGTTAGGGTCAAGTCATTTACGGTTATAACGTGAATGGATATCGTTTTCACCTGACAAACTCTGAGCGAGTCGGCCCATTGTCGAAAAACCACAAGCAGCGGAGTTTTTACGCTGACATCGATGGCCTCGACTATTATGGAAGAATTGAAGAAATCTCTGAACTTCCATTTTATGGTTCCAAACCTCTTAATCTGTCATATTCAAATGCCCTTGGTTTCATCACGAGTAGTGAGGCGAACCCCTAAGCTTGGGCTAGTTGAGATTCGACGAGATTCCGTCTATCGAGGAAAAGATGTCTACATTGTGGCTCAACAGGCCGTCGAGGTTTATTATCGCCATCTGGCGTGCCAAGACAAAGAGCATCTTAAGGGTTGGGCTATTGTGCACAAGGTATCGCCACACGGTAAACTACACCGTCCCCAAGCGATGAAGATTACAACTTCAACCCAAACACATATGATGGAGAGTTCTTTCAAGAAGAGGGGCTACAAGGAAGGTTTGAGATAGACTTAAGCAAGGCGATAGGAATGGAAGTAGACAATGAAAGGGTTGATGGCGAGGGCGCTAAAGGCGAGGTGCGAAATGTGAAGGACTTACAAATGCTTGGCGATTACGTTTAGGCAATGACAATGAAGACAACATTCCTCCTTCGGATAGTGTTGATGATTTGGACAATGTTGATAGTGATGACGAGACCTATGATCCAGCTAATCCCAATCATGAAGATTATTTCTAATACATGTAATACTATGTTTTTTGTAATTATGTTTTGTTCATTTTGCATCTATTTCTAATACATGTATTACTATGTTTTTTGTAATTATGTTTTGTTCATTTTGCATCTATTTCTAATTACGTCTTGCTTATTCTTTTTAATTGCAGGTGAGTGAACAAAGATGGCGGGCGACCGTCGTAGGGACGTGTCCTCGCTTTACCAGAGACCACGCACTGCGGAGGAGGAGGCGGAGGGGTCGGATAGGAGGAGGAGGAGGAGGACCGCCCGGCGCGAGGAGGGCCGTCTCCTCCCACGCCACGTGAGGAGGTCTTTGGAGGAGGAGGTGGCGCCGTGGGACGAGTTGGACGAGGCTGGTTCGTGAGCAGGCGAGGAGGAGGCGCGACGAGGGCGGCGCGAGGCGGTAGGCACGGGTTCCGCTTCCTCCTCTTCCTCTTGAGTGTCTACTTGCGAGGTCCCATGAGCCTCCCTCGAGTTCCGCATCCTCACGACGCCTTGATGATTAGCCCGAAGAACAAAAGTAAGTAACTTTAGATGTTGTCACCACTACTCATATGATATGTTGAAAAAAAGAAACTAATAATTTTTCTTAATCACTTGTGCGAGGCGGGTGGTTGTGTCGGTGGTAGCGCCCGCCAATGGCATCTGGGTCTTCATGCGAGCAACACTACCCGGCATTGTCACGTCTGCAGGAAGGCGGAGCCGCCTACTCGTTTGACCACTCGCCGTCGGCCCGATCTGAGTACCCCAACAAGGCGGCGCGGGTGAAAGCGGAGTTTTGGGTAAGTCTCCCTCGCACAATATTGCTCAATACATCGCATTCATTGGACTTTTCTTGAAATAATGAATGGATACATCGCGTTTGTATCGCGAGACTTATTTGAGATGCGATGAGGATTTGAGGCGAGGCGGACGGTGGCTACCAAAGCTGTAAAAACTCATCACCGACATGCATCATGAGGTGCGCATCGAGCCATCGTAACCTACCACGGGTGAAGCTTGGAGAGAAGGTCACCAAGAAAGACGCAAGAAACATAATGACCGGGACCCGATTACCTTGAGGTAGATGAAGAACATTAATATTGATTCGTTTTGAGATTAAATGCGTTTAATTTGATCTTCTTATATGTCAAATACTTGATGGCGTGTAGATGATTCCTGGTGGTGCCAATCGTATCCGAGTGCTCGGCGATGATCGTGGACAAGTGGTTCACGGAGGAGTATCTCAGATGCAGTGATGCGGGACCGTCATTTGATGATGCAAGGTCCAAAGCACACCATCAAGGCGACATGACCTCTCGCATACAAACAAGCATGGGTACACGAATTCATTTATCTATTGTGACGCTCAATTACACGATTTCTAATTATCTTCTTTGTCTTTCTCGCGATCGGCGTCACATAGTAGCTTGACCTTGCTCGGACTTCGGGCATGGTGTATGGCCCACAAGGGCAAGGCGGCGTCGATGTCTCCTTCAACTGGAGGACCCGCCCGAGCGTACACGAACCGGCGTCCACACCGCATCGGTGAGTACGTCGGCGGCAAGGTCGATCCATGGGCGGACCATGATCCGAGCACCGGGACTTTGATGGAGAGATCGTCATGAGGTGGGACAAGGCAAGAAGCATGGGCGGTTACGGCTTGGCGGCGGCCTCATCGACCGGACCTCTCTCCATCTCTCTCCCAGATCCGAGCACACGAACACGGCGAAACCCGACCATACGCCCGCGGCGGAACCATTGCCTGACAAAGGTCGGCCTTTCGAGGTTATTCTGTTTTACTCGTCGTACATTGATCTTTACACACCTTTATTAGCTTTGCATTCTTGAAACATTGGGTGAAATATTGCAGGCCATTTGGAACAAGAAATGAGGCAACGTCGGAGGCGGGGCCGAGCGGCGAGAGGATGTCGGCCCAGTGGAGGCCGAGCAGCCGAGCGGCGAGCCCAGAGCAGAGGTGGCGGACATTACGGAGTTCCTACAAGGTCTTGGGCAACATACGGCTTATTTGTGCCGTGGTGTTGGCTCCACCTCCGCCTCCGCGTCCTGCATTGCGGCTACTCCTGTGAGTATGAAAGTTTTTGCTTTCGCTTGTGCTTTGCTTGTATGACCTCTACCTTCCTAGATTAGGTATCTAATGTAATCTTGTCTCACATGCAATCTCTTCTCCTTTGTGCGGCCTCAATCGGCGGGTTGAATAATCCACCTCATGCGCCTCCGAATGATGGAGCTTTTCCTTCACCACGGTCGCGTTGGCCACCTTGAGATGAATGGTAGTTGTATTTTCATTTGTTGTTCACTTGGTGATGGACTTGTGATATACTTGTGATGCACTTGTCATTGTGATGAACTTGTGGATTTGTTTGGATGGACTTGAGCACTTATTGTTATATATGTGATATATGTGATGGATGTGATAAATATGTGATGGATGAGATATATATGTGATGGATGTGATATATGTTTGGATGGATTTGTTTGTCGTGATGGAATGTAAAAAATAAATAAAAAATGCAGTTTTGGGTCACTTTGCCGAGTGCAACACTCGGCAAAGGACCCCTTTGCCGAGTGCCATGGTCATGGCACTTTCGAAGACGGGAATATAGGCGCTGAAAGCCAGGTTTTCCGGCTTTGCGAAGTGCCATGACCATGGCATTTCAACAAATTTTTTAAAAAAATTAAAACTTTCTTGGGAGTGCTGTCTTGGGGGCACTTTCGACACTAATATTCAAAAAAAAAAAACTTTGCGAAAGTGCCAAGCCCGTGACACTCGGCAAAAATTTTCAAAAAATTGTAAAAACTTTGCGAGTGCGACCATCCGACTCTCGCAAAGAAATTTTCAAAAAAATTAAAAATCTTTTTGCCGAGTCTTGGCGGGTTGGCACTCGACAAGAAGCAAATCAACGGGGCGGCCGTGGATTGTGCCTTTTCTTTGCCGAGTCTTGACTCGGCACTCGCAAAGCCTTTACCGAGTGCGGACAAAGGCACTTTCGCAAAGCTACTTCTTAGATAAATTTTTTTCCGAGTGCCCTTTGTTGAGTGTCGACTCGGCAAAGCTTTTGCCGAGTGCAAAGGAGCCTTTGCTGAGTGCCTGAGGCACTCGGCAAAGAGCCGGAATCCAGTAGTGATTCCTTGGAGACCGTAAATAATGACCTTGTTCTGTCGCCCAGGCAGGCGCTTCACAGTGGCAGAACCAGAAATTTTAAAGACCCGGGGCGAGAGTGCCTAGTCTCAGCCCCTGCCCGTGCCGCACCTTAGCTTCCGCCCGCACCGTGCCTTAGCACTCTCCCACGCTGCAGCCCCTACGCCGAGTCTCGGTAGTCGACTAGTCGGCGCCTCACCGTCCCCGCGCCACAGCCCCTGCGCCGAGCCCGCGCTACAAGCTGCAGCTCGCGGCCGCACCGCGCCGCATCACCTACATCGAGCATCGGCAGTCGACTAGTCGACGTCTCACCGCCCCCATGTCGCAGCCCCTGCGTCGTGCCTCAGTGCTCGCCCACATCTGCATATCAACATAATTAAAGAATCACATTGCATATACATTGCATACGGCAAACATACAACACTTTGACCCCATCCATCCGTAAGCATGTAGACAAGACCTTTATTTACAAGCTGTCTAGGGCATCCTACTCTCGACAACTAAATGGATCACAACGTTTAATGCTGATTTACTTACTTTATTATCTTGGTCTTTTGTTTGTTGTTTTGCCTAGATAAAGAACATTCATCGTGAGAGATAGATATATTTAGCATAAAACCTTAGCTTAGCACACCTCTAATCGGAGGTAATTTAGTCGGGGCTCGGTGCACAGGAGGAGGGGCTTAGCACACCTATAGGTAACAACAAGCTTCACTCGATAGACGAAAAAAAATGTTACCACAACACCTTTGGAGGAACTGACACAGGAAGAAAGGTAAAAAAGGTAGCGGTAAAAGGAGAGAACTGACCGAGAGGTGGCAGCGTTGTAACCATGCAGAGAGTGCAGTGAGTAGAGACAGTGTAGTGTGAGTGTGCGCTAATTTTGCCAATAATTGTATGTGCGGTCGGCATTGCAGAGAGGGGGTCCGGTGGGGAGACCGGCACGACCGCCGCGCCTTCTGGTGGTTCCACGATGGCGCCAGACAAGAATTTAGCTCGATTGATGTAGCACTGCTTGTAGCTGCGGTGTGCTAGGATTTCTACTTGAAGTATTTCTTTCCGCAAGCGCATCATCTATATCTACTCGATTGAACTTGTACCATTAAAAATATGGAGCTCCATCTCGCCAATTCGGTGCTCCCATCAAGAACTTCAGCACAACAATGAAATTCTTTAGTGTAGCACCGCTGCTTTCCCTTGCAAATACCTTGGTTTGCCCCTTACTTTGAGAAAAATGTCTCGTGCAGACTTCCAACCTCTCATTGACAAGGTTACTAATCGTCTCTAATCCTGGCAAGCTCGTTTACTTTCTAAGGGGGGCGGCTTATGATGGTTCAGGCAGTGTTGTCTGCCATGTCGGTGTACACTTTCATGGCTCTCGACCCTCCACTCTCGGTCATTAAAGAAATCGATAAGAGACGTTGAGCTTTTCTTTGGAAAGGATCTCAGAATATGGCGGGAGGGCACTGTTTAGTACCATGGTCTTTAGTTTGTCATCCTCGAAATCTTGGGGGGGCTAGGCTTGCCCAACTTGATCATCCTTGGTCGTGCTTTGCACTTGCGGTGGCAATGGCTTCAACGATTTTGGTCGACAAGACCTTGGGAGAGACTACAGTCCCAACACAGTCGAGTGGAGGAAAATATGTTCCATGCTTCAATTGTGGTCACAATAAGGAATGGAGAGAATTGCTTATTTTGGGAAGACCCATGGCTGGATGGGCGATCCATTATTTGCCATGCACCCTCCATTGCCAAGCTGGTGAAGCCAACAATTAGGATATCTTTGAGCGAGAGCCGGGCCCTTGCAAATGATGCGGATTACGGGCGACCATAGCTTTGGTATAATTTCGGAGTTCCTGCACCTTTAGGATATCTTACAACTAGTGCAGTTGATCTAGGGAGAGGTTGACTTGGTTCTCTGGCATAGGGAAAGCTCAGGTTGTTACTCCTCTAAGTCGGCATACCGGGCTTTCTTCAGGGGCTCCATCGGGTTTCCTTGTGCACAGGCCATTTGGAGAGCCAGGGCTCCTCTAAGATGCAAAATCTTTATTTGGTTAGCGATCCGTTGACGCTGTTGGACGGTTGATCACCTTCAACGCCGAGGACTACCTAACCAAGGAGTTTGCGTCTTCTGCGGACACGGGTAGGAGACCATTGATCACCTTCTAGTTGGTTGTGCGGTGACGGCACAGGTCTGGGCACACTTCTTAAGTCAGGTCGGAATACCTGGTGCAGTTCCTGTGGGTCAGCCCTCTCTTCAAGACCATTGGATTTTTGTCAGGAACCATGTTCCTAAACAGTGCAGGAAAGACTTGGATGCGTGCATCATCCTCGTCTGTTGGATGACTTGTGTCAGACCCGGATTCTGAGAATCCAAATCCTCTATGAAAACACCGTGCTATTCCCTGGATCAATAGATAGCACTCACAGATAAGTCACTGAATCAAATCATACATGGCGTAGATGAAACTATACCATTTATTAAACAACACATCAGAGTTTACATAGACCGCATCGGGTTGGATTTTACAATAAAGGCCGAACAGGCCAAAATTACATCACAAAAGCAGAAGCGACAACGGAAGCAAGAGGGGTAGAGCTCATCTCTCCACAGGCAAGTGACTGGGGAAACCCGTGTACATCCGATATTACCTGAAAACTCAGAGAATATAGGATGCACGCAAGCACCAACGGAGTTAGCTAGACTGGGGCAAGATCTAGACTAAACGAACTAATCTACTCTTCATCATCTTACGGGCCTCCGACACGGATCTTCGTAGTAGTTGTAATTCTTCAGGATTTCCTGCTTCTGAGGATTTTGGGGGAAAGAGCGAGAATGAGCACAACTTCCGTGCTCGCGAGCTAACACACAATGCAATAATATACATGCAAGGCTAAACAAGGATGGCTCGGGTTCTTTTATTTGCTAAAGCAACATTTTCAATTAATCATAATTACAAAGTCCTATCACTTAGCATTTTAACAAATTGCATTTTATTAAAGAGAGTAATTGTGCAATACTTAATAACAGTAGAGGTTCCATCCGTCGGAAACTCTACACCATGCATCTTTTCAATTAGAGCTGCCTCCAATTGCCACACCCACTGAGCTCGAAGACTCGGGGAAAAACCAACACAGGGCTAGGTGAGCCCTTCCACCATTTGCATACCACCCACAAAGTTTTGAAATAGAACTAACTCAAGTTATGATTCCCATGTTCACCTTTGACCGTAGACACGGTTGTTTAAACAGTTTAGACTCTGCAGAGGTTGCACACTTTACCCACAAGAGATAGTTATACCCGTTACCCCACATGATTCTGTAGTCATGTAGTTGGGCGACCGTTGTAGCGCCCGTTTTCGGACGAGTGAGTAGTAATTACTATTCAGTTTTCGTTCTTCGCCGTAATTCAATTATCAAACTAATTCTGAAAACTTTCTTTCCTCTTCGGTTTGTGTTTCAAATGTAATGTCCGTAGCATTTGAAATTCAATTCCGCGGTTTGGAGTTTTCTCCTCTCCTTGGAATCCTCGGGCCAATTTGAGTTGGACCTCCCCTTCTCTATCGGGCTCAGCCCATTCCTCCTCTCGGGCCAAGCCCATTACCTCTCGGCCCAGCCGGCCCTTTTTCTCCCCCTTTCTTTTTTGGCCCGCCCCGGCCCAAGCTAGCCCAGCCCTTCTCCTTTTATTTCCCTCCCCTCCTGGCCTTTCTCGGCCCAGACCAGCCCGCCTGGGGGGTCATCTTCTTCCCTGTTTTCCCCTGGTCAAAGCCGCGCAGCTCCATCTCTCTCTCCCGTGACGCTGCCTGCTCCCCTGGCCACCTCTGCGCCACCATCTCCCTGCCGCCCCATCCCGCCTACTCTCTGCAGCGCCCAGACCTCTGCGCGTACCCGCTCCGCGTCCTCCGCAGCGACGACCCCGGAGCCCCTCCGTGCGCAGCTGTGGCGTCATCGTCGTCCTCGTTGTCCTGGAGCTCACGGACCGAGCGTCGCGCCCTCGTCACAGTCGTCAAGTCGTGCCAAGCTCACTAGCTCCTGCCCCGTCTTCTCGGCCATGCGAATCCCTTGGTGTCACCACCCGTCATCGCCGTCCTCGCTCTGGAGCCTAGATCGCAGCGCTGCCAAGGCTGTCAAGCCTTCGCGTCGGCCGAGACGCCAAGTCTTCGCTTTGTCTGATGTCCCCCTCGGCAGCGCCCATGCCGCCGGGACTGATGTATCGCCCGTCCTCGCCAACGACTCCTGCTCCCTCCCGTTGGCCTCCCTCACCCTTGGCCCCTTTAAAGCTCCCCCTCTGCCCCCTGGAGCTCCTCACGCCGCCCCTTGGAGTCCTAGTAAGAAACCACCCCAAATCTGCCGCTCTTCCATTTCGGCCGCCGCCACCTCCCCCGCCGTTTCTCCGCTCCGGTCACTTTCCGGCACCACCAACCCCGTCACCTTGAGCCCCTAGCCACTAGAAACCCATCCCCCAAGACCCCCTCGGCGATTGACCCCCGGTAGTCAGAATAGCCCTCTTCCCCGCCTCGGCCGCCACCTTCACGGCAAGACGCCACACCCACGGACCTCCTCCGGCCACCCAGTCAAGCCCTTTAGCTTCGCCTCGCCGAGAGCCACCCCGTGCTCACCATCCCCGGCCCGAACCATCACCGGACCGCCCCCTCCACCATCACTGAGCCGCCGCCGTCGCTTAGCACGTGTCCGGTTCGAACCAAGCCACAGTGCCATCATTAGCCTTAATGGTGGTGATTAAAGCTTTAATCATTGCTTAGCCAGTTTAATGATGTCCAAACCCCCCTCATCGACCCGTGGGTCCAATGCCTGAGAAATGACCCTTTCCCTTCTCGTGGCGCCATACGGGCCCCCACACGCAAAGAAAACCGGCTCCCCCCTCATCGCGGTGGGCCTCGGTGCCCTTGTTCGTGAGCCAACGCCTCACAAGACGTGGACTCGGTCCATCTTGTCTTTGTGGACGAAAGACTCTCTCTGTCTTTTTCAATTCAATTCAATCTTCGTTAATTCCGTTCTCCTCCATTATAACTCCAAAAATTATGAAATAAATTTCTAAAAATTTGTTAAATCAAGATCTTGCTAATGGCATAGAACTTGATTAATTTGGAGTTTATTTGTACATTCTTGTGTATTTATTTGCTCTCTTTGCTGTTGTGCCTTTTTCCGGTAAATTCGCCCGTTTAGGATTTGAAGACGCCGGAGATCCTCAAGTTGATCAAGACCAAGAGTATCACGATCACCTTGCCTTTAACCAAGGCGAGTCAATACTTTGATCATATTGCTCCTACATTTTATGCAAATTATATTATTTTAAATTAACAAATTGCATGCTTTAATTTCTTAATCAAATGTATGTTAAAGCTTAAGGTAGTTAAATACCCACTTGATGTGTAATTAATTAATTAACATGCCCTCCTTGATAACTTGAATCCATTATTCCTTTGTCACCCTAGTAATTACATGGTAATACTAGTTATAGGTTGTACTTAAGCGACATGCTAGCCTTGCTTAAGTACCGGGGTATTAAATACCCCAATCATCATTTCTTCAAAACATAAAATGATTTGGGTAGTCATTGGTGGTCCATTGACTAAAAGGTGTGAAAATAATTTGGTTTACTCCTCAAAACCCTAATTGCTAGTTCTATCTGGGTGGATGGTGAGGCGGTGGGTGCTCGGGGAGCACAAGGATGGTTGGGTTATGGAATGAACCGTCCAGATAACCCTAAGGATTTAATCTTGTCACGACCTCCCGTGTTAAACAAGTACAACCACAAGTCTACAAAGTGCAACTTGGCTTAGTAAAATTATTGAACCCTGAATGTGTCTCACATGGTGGAGAAAGGGAAAAATGCGCAAGCGTGCGGTACATCCAGCTTGAATGGGTGAAGTTGCCAACGTTGTGGGTAGTCCAAATCTACACCCAACGTTGTGTGTACAACGATCCCGCGCAACGTATGGGCGCAACCCCATATGGGTGAGATGACAGAAGGGGCAAGGTAGTTTGAAAGGTTACTGTGACGGTCACCGAACTACATGACTAAGGAATCATGTGGGGTAACGGGTATGACTATCTCTTGTGGGTAAAGTGTACAATCTCTGTAGAGTCTAAACTGTTTAAACAGCCGCGCCTACGGTCAAAGGCGGACATGGGGATCAGTTCTATTTCAAAACTTTATGGGTGGTATGGAAATGGTGGAAGGGCTCACCTAGCCCTGTATTGGATTTTACCTAAGTCGTCGAGCTTAGCGGTGGTGGTAATTGGAGGCCGCTCCAATAAAAAAAGATGCATTGGTAGAGTTTCCGCCGGATGGAACCTCTACTAAAATAATTATTGCACATTACTCTCTTTATCAAAATTGCAATTTGTTAAAAATGCTAAGTCATAGGATTTGTAATTATGATATTTGAAAAGCTTGCTTTCGCAAATAAATGAACCTGAGCCATCCTTGTTAAGCCTTGCATGTATACTATTGCATTGTGTATTGGCTCACGAGTATGGTAGTAGTGCTCATTCTCGCTTCTCCCCCAAACCCTTCAGATAACGAAGATGAAGGAGACTACGCTTTCTACAAAGGACCAGAAGATGATGGACAAGGATATGACGAGGAGTAGAAGAGTTCTGTAGTTTAGGTCTCGCCCAGTCTAAGTAGACTCGTTGGTACCCGCGTTCAACCGATATTATCTAGTCCTTGGTTAATATAGGTCGTACACCGGTCACCCCAGTCACTTGCCTGTGTGAGATGAGCCCTACCTCCCCTTTTGCTTCCGCTGTAGCTTTCGTTATCTTTCTGTAATGTAATCTAGTTGGCCTTGTGCGGCCCCTTTTGTAAAACTCGACCCGATGATGTCTATGTTACCCTGTGCTGTAATATATTTGTTTTGTTTCACGACTTGTATGGTTGATTCAGCAATGTACCTGTGAGTACTATCTACTAATCTAGGGAATAGCATAGTGTTTTCACAGAGGATTTGGATTCTCAGAATCTGGGTCCGACAACCGTCACAGTAACCTTTCTAGATATCTCACCCCTTCTGTCATTTCACCCATATGGGGTTACACCCATATGTTGTACGTGATGTTCACCACAACAACTAGCGTAGCTGGCCCCGACCACAACGACTAGCGCAGTTGGCAACTTCACCTTACCTCGGTGTCCCTTTCAAGCCGGAGTACCTCCGTCACTTGTACATCCTCGACCCCCACCAATGAGATGACTTTCAGGGTTCAATAACTTTACTAAGCCAAGTTGCACTTTGCAGACTTGTGGTTGTACTTGTTTAACACGGGAGGTCGTGACAAGATTAAGTCCTTAGGGTTATCTGGGCGGTTCATTCCACAAACCAACCATCCTCGTGCTCCCCAAGCACCCACCGCCTCACCATCCGCCCAGATAGAACTAGCAATTAGGGTTTTGAGGAGTAAAACCAAATTAATCCATTCCTTTTAGTCAATGGACCACCAATGACTACCCAAATCATTTCATGTTTGAAGAATGATTGATTGGGGTATTTTAATACCCCAGTACTTAAGCAAGACTAGCATGTCGCTTAAGTACAACCAATAACTAGTATTACCATATAGTTACTAGGGTGACAAGGATTAATGGATTCAATTTATCACGGATGGCATATTAATTAATTAATCAACAAGTGGGTGTTTAACTACCTTAAGCTTTAACATACATTTGATTAACAAATTAAAGTATGCAATTTTTGTTAATTTAAAAGAATATAATTTGCATAAAATGTAGGCTCAAAATGATCAAAGCATTGACTCGCCTAGGTCAAATTACCGCGGCCTTGATCTTACTCAAAGCCTTCTCAGTCAATGGTCTTGAATTCTTGGTCCGCGTCTTTATCCGAATCTTGATCCCGCTCGAGTTGTTGTTTCTTCGGGACTTCTACTTATAATTACACGATAACGACCGAGAAACCAAATAAATCCAAAGAACTTCAAAAGACCAAATAAATTCAATTGAGCTTGAATAAGATTTGTGATGATCGAAATTAAGAGAGGAGATTTAGCGAATAGGGGATGTTCGACAAAGTCAAACGATTATTTGAGCGAAAGAGGAAATGGCGGGGAAACTCTGCTGGGAAGGAAAACAAAGAAGGATCAAAGTTGAAGGAGCATTTATCGGAATATACCGCTTTGGTTTGGAAGGTGGAAAGATATTGCCGATTCGAGGAAAACTTATGGCTTGACCTTAGATTTGAAAGCTTCTTTGATTAATGCATATTTATTAAGGAAGCCACATGAGTAGGGTTAGATTTAGGATAGATGTGAGTCTAAAAGAACACTGAGCATTATTTGAAGAGTGTTAAACATTAGAGATTAAGATGTGAGTTCAACAAGCGAGGAATATAATTTTAATTGTCGGGTTAAACTTGGAGTTCAAAAATTACCATAGTTATCTCTCGAGGTTATGCCTGGAATTGTTGGTATATTAATTATCTTTAATTACCACCGGTGATTTATATCCAGAGATAAAGATAGAGTGATTGATATTGGGCAAGATTATACTTTTAGCAAGACATCAACTTTAAGTTGTATTTTAAATTAGATGGCAAGGCATGTTGGTTAATTAATTCACTTTTAACTTATTTGCCGCTTACACAAGGTTAAGCATATAACCATGCATAAGCTATAATTAAGGTAAGGATGAGAGACTTAAGATTTACAAGATTCTTTTTCCTTAATTATTAAATTGCCATTTAAAATGTCTTCAAGATTTTTGGGGCATGGAGAGGATACTTGATCTTTTGTTGGGCTTATCTTTTTCATTGATTATTTTTAATTAACATGATAACTTTAGATCGGAGGATAAAGATGTGATGGTTATTATTTGGACCAAGAATATTGGATGGGATTTGCAAATATAATTCAAGTTTCTAGAGCAAGATATTGATATTATTCTCGAATAGCTTTAAAATCAACTTCCCAAAATTGCAATTTGAGGTCTTGTATCTCATAGTTTTTACACATTAGTGGAAGATCAATTAAATTACTTTTATTAATTTAACTAACCATGATTTAAAAAGGGGGGTTATCACAAAATTGAAAGTTTATTAATTAACTTTGCATGATCTTTAGAAAGCCAGATGAGCTAAAAAGGAGTTTACTACCAACATTAGTTCTTAAAGGGAAAGGGCCCACCAGTCATTACGTGAGAGAGGGAGAAAGAGAGCTAGCACTGCACATTCGGCTTCACAGAGAAAGCAAAGGAAGGGAGCAGGCGCATGGCGTCGGGGCTACCAGCGGTGAGCACAGGCTAGAGAGGTGGCGGTGATCGGCAAAACGGGCCACCAGGGAGTGGAGGAGGCCGAGGGAGGCGGCGTCGTGGTCGGGACGGCGCCGAGGAGGAGATGCGCGCTGGGAGCGAAGGGCAGCTGGCCAACAAGGGTGCCCGGGCCGAGCGAGGAGGAAAGAGGAAGCGAGCATGGGCACGGGGGCAGTCCAAGAAGGCTTACCGTGCGGTTCAAGGAGGCAGAGGAGCACCAGGGAGGTCCAGCGATGGGAGCCAGGGGCGGCGCCGAGGTGGTTCATGGTGGTGGCGGCCTAGGGTGGCGGGGAAGCTTAGCCGACAGTCGGGGGAGGCCAAGGACGTCGAGGTGGTGCTCCAGACACCGGCAATTGGACCAAGGTGCTTCGAGGAGGAGAGGGCGGCGGAGGAGCTTGAACCGGCCGGAAATGGGGAGGGAAGCAATTCCGGCGAAAATCCTGCAGCCAAAAGAGAAATCAAGAGGGGGAAGAAGGTCCTCGGGTCCTGGGACACCCGGTGACAGTGGTGGCACAGGGAGGGTGTCGCCGGAGCGGCTAGTAGGCAGGGAGGCGGCGCGGCCATGGCGGGAGCGGCGATCTTGTGCGCGCGGTGGGAAAGAGGAGCAAGGGCGCCAGTGGTCCGGGCTTCTTATAGCCAACAAGGGGGAAGCGAGCCGTTGAGGGCGCGGCATGGGCACGGTGTGCGGGATGGGCGCAAGCGACAGGACGAGTCGGCACAGGCGCAGGCAGGTGGTGGTAGAGCGCCGGGCGTGCGTGGTGCGCATGTGGCGACTTTGGGGGCCAAGCAAGTGGGCGATGCGACGAGGCGGCATGGCGGACGCAAGCGGGAGCAGAGGGTAGCTTGGTGATGGGACGGGACGGTGAGGCGAGCTCTGCACGGTGCGGGGCAAAGGGCGTCGGATGGGCCGAAGGCTAATGACAGATGGATGGTGGGCGCCGACGAAGGCACGGTGACGGGGGCTACGCGCTCTGGAAAGCGCGCGGAGAGGAGGACGGATAGGGCGGAAGCTCGGCGTCGGGTCAATGGAGCAGGTGGCCGAGCGCTGGCACGAGGCAGACCGAGCAGGAGCGGCTTGCTGATGGGAGTAGCGGCAACTTCGTTGCCCTGGCAGGTGGTGGAGGCGACGGGGCAGCAGAGTAGGTGGCCGAGCGCTCGTGGGCGTGGTAGAGGAGCAGCTCAAGCGGCAGAAGCGCACGGGGTGGCAGGAGCGGCGCGCAGTGGCAGTACTGGCCGGGCGGGGTGCTTGTGGCTGGCTCTGACCAAGAGGAAGAAAGGGGAGCAAAGGGGAAGGGAGCCGATCCAAGGAGAGGCTGAAAGAAATTGGCTGGGCCGCCAATGGAGGGAGGTGAAATTTGAGGATCTTTGGTAGGGAGGCCTAGAAGAATTGGAGTCGGGTCCAAGCAAAAAGGGATGGCCACAAATTGAGAAATGGCTCAAAAACCGAAAACAGGAAATTCAAATTCAACTTTGAATTCCGAATTTGCAAGAAGGTTTGAAACATAAACCCAAGCTTAGATAGAAGCTAGGAGATTTTGAAATTAATTGCTAATTTGACATACGATTGAAAACCGAAAACCAAATATATTTACTATTCACCGTTGTTTTGAAAACGGGTCGTTACAATCTGGAAGGAGTGTAACCAAAGGATCTTCAACAATACAACGACTTCTATCGACCAACTACCTCTATGCATTTGTAGCGAGCACCGCCATTGGTGTATGGGGTCGGCATCGAATCTGGAGTCGCCCTCTAAGGAGTAGTAGAAATCTTCTTTTATGTTTTTTGCCATTGGAGGGTGTAATAGCCCTTAGTTGTGGTGTGTTGTACCTTTGATACTTCATGTATTTCTTTCGTCTAAATGAAATGATGTGCAAAGCTTTTGCACTTCCTTGAAAAAAATATATGGAGGTACTAAATTTCTAGATCATAATTTGTACATGTTTGTGCCTTGAACTCTCTCTCTCCCCCCTCCCTAGAGGTTAAACATATTAACGTAATTAAAAAGATAAGCATACGAAAGGATTAAGAGATGCACCTCTTGCACATTTAGCTTGCCCTTTGCATAGCAACCAAGTCATCAGCAATTTTTATGTGTTATTTCACCTCGACAGCTAAGAAAGATATTTACGGAAGAACTTTGACTCTATGAAAGCAGCGACTCTGTATGAAAGCAACACCATTCGACGGAGCTAGTATCACTTGGCCGAAGACTGTGTGTAGACAGCTTCAGTGAGAAGATCCCACCAGTTGCTTCTTGTTAAGACAGCGTACTACCGATTGCAAGCACCATCGTGGACCTAGAAACGAAGCAAGGGGGTGCTAACTCATTACATGCTAGAAGACTCAGTAGATTGCAATTAAACTACTGATGTCCATAACTAGGTTGACAATTGAAAATTTCCTATCTGCTTGTTCGAAACATTCAAGAAGAAAACATCCAACAATGGCTACTGACAATTATTAGATACATCAGCATGAAAAGCATTGGACATGACAGATTATCAACAATTTTACATATATCATTTTAAAATATTGAAATGGAAATAATATGCATCACAATGTAATAATTATCATATGAAACATCAACATCAGAGGCATTCAACAAAAGAGATTATCTACGTATTTATCCTCACTTCACCCGGGTACCACTGTCTTAGTGAGGCATTTGCAGTTGTATCAGCAAGCTTTGTGCCCAACACCGTGGTGAAGAGAGCCCTTTCGAACATGCCTACCCGGTCATGTGCGCACTACTATGGCCTACCAACATGCAAGGCTAGTTTTCAATGACTTATTTAGTTAATGTCGTCCCATACTAGCACATATGGTTGTACGCTTAGGCTTAGATTGGAGTAGCTGGTGTTCGGTCCTTAATTGACCTGGGCAAGAATCTCCCCCTATCTACTAGTGAGGTACACCCCTCACTCTTCTCAGAATATAATATAACTCATCCACGTCGAAAACTAGGTTTTTCATTTTTGTTTTTATACAAAATAACAGAGGTACTGTTGATGACAAGATTTGGCATCCGTGACGATCACTGCAGTGCTGATTGGTCCAATGGTAAGAATTTAAAGCTACCGATGATTCAACTAATATTTGGTTTGAATCAGAAGGCAGAATGGCTTCGAAGACCTCCCGAGAGGTCCTAGATGATCTCTTCAAAGACCTCCTGGGAGGTCCTGACCTCAAAAACCTCTCGAGAGGTCTTGGACGACCGCTTCAGAGACCTCCTAAGAGGTCCTAGATGACCTCTTCAAAGACCTCCTTGGAGGTCCCAGGGGACATCCTGGGTGGTCCTGGACAACTTCTACAAAGACCACCAGGTATTCCTGAGAAAACATCTTTTTTGTAAAGACCACCTCCTTGCTCTGAAAGGCCGAAGACCACCTTGCTACTGATCTTTGGGAGTCCTCCGTGCTAAAGATCTTGGAAGACCTCCTCGTTCGCGATCTTCGAATACCACCTTGCTACAGTACTCGGTGAACAGTACTCGGGGCTACAGTACTTCGGAAGACCTCCTCACTACAGTACCTTGCTGAAAGGCCCTAGACGACCTCCTCAAAAGCCCCCTGAGAGGTCCTCGACGGCTTCTTCAAAGACCTCCTCGGGAGCGCTACGCGGCTTCATTAGGGCCATTCAAGACCTCCTCAGGAGCACTTGCGCGCCTTCTCCAAGACCTCCTCGGAAGCGCTACGCGGCTTCATTAGGGCCGTTCAAGACCTCTTCAGAGCACTTGCGCGCCTTCTCTAAGATCTCCTCGGGAGCATCACACGGCTTCACCAAGGCCGTTCAAGACCTCCTCAGGAGCACTCGCGCACCTTCATCAGGGTTGTTCAAGACCTCCTCAGGAGCACTCACGCGCCTTCATCAGGGTCGTCGAAGACCTCCTCGGGAGCGCTACGCGGCTTCATCACGGCCGTTCAAGACCTCCTCAGAAGCACTTGCATGCCTTTTCCAAGATCTCATTGGGAGTGTTACGCGGCTTCATCAGGGCCGTTCAAGACCTCCTTGTGACACCCTGATTTTCAGAGCCTTTTTGAAAAAATTTCAACATAAAAAGAACCATTTTGTTTTGATGAGAATTCAAAGATTAACCTGAAATTTCATAATGGATTTAAGTTGACTAACTCAAACTACAACTAAAGTTCCTTGTTGGTTTGCTGAGCTATTGGAGTTTTGATAGTGTTCCCTTCTCTGTCCATCTTTTACCCATCTCTGGCCTAGACCTCCCTTCATCTGGGATCTAATGGTCCAGACCTCCTTGGGTCTAGACCTCCCAACGCTTGGACCTCCCTGGGTCCAATTCTCCCTCTCGGGTCCTCTCTGGCATACAACCTCCCCAAGCCTGCGCCACCCTTATGTGCATCTGAGCTCCTTTGGAATCCTGTTGAAGCTTTTCGGTTATTTGGACTTTCCCTCGCCGCTGGTATCCTTGAAACCTTCTCTGGAGGTTCCTTCTTGATTCTGCCGTGTAGTACCACCCGCACCATGCGGTACTACCGCTTCTTCGGACCTCCCCTTACCTTTATTGGACCTCTCCGCGTCCTTCAGGACCTCTCCATGTCCTCTAGGACCTCCCCTTACCATTATTGGACCTCTCCATGTCCTTCAGGACCTCTCCATGTCCTGTAGGACCTCCCCTTACCTTTATTGGACCTCTCCGCGTCCTTCAGGACCTCCCCATGTCCTCTAGGACCTCCCCTTACCTTTATTGGACCTCTACGCGTCCTTCAGGTCCTCTCCATGTCCTCTAGGACCTCCCCTTACCTTTATTGGACCTTCCTGTGTCCTACCGGACCTCCCCAGGTCCTCCAGGATATCCTCCCTATCTATTTCCACCTCTATCAAATGTGAGTCGTCCGATTTGCATTGGGCGGTTTGATCCTGGTGAGACGTTCAGATGGTCCGAACGTCCCACCTCCTCTGAGCCCTTAGATCTTCGTTGGACGGTCCAATTTGTTGTGACGTTCGGACGGTCCGAACGTCCCAGCTATTTTGGACCACCCGATTTAGTTCTAAGGCTGAGATCCTGCGCTAGCTCTAATGGTCCGAGCGTCCCAATCATTTTGGGCGGTCCGATTGAAATCCAGCACCCAGAGACCTCCTCCTTGTAAATTTGGACCGTTAAGACCTCCCCCTTGGAGATCTTAACCGTCCAGACCTCCTCCTTATAAATCTGGACCGTTAAAACCTCCCCCTTGGAGATCTTAACCGTCCAAACCTCCTCCTTATAAATCTGGACCGTTAAGACCTCCCCCTTGGAGATCTTAACCGCCCAGACCTCCTACTTGTAAATCTGGACCGTTAAGACCTCCCCCTTTGGAGATCTTAACCGTCTCGACCACCTCCTTGTACATCTGGCTGTCAAGACCTCCCCTTTGGAGCTCTTGGCCGCCCGGACCTCCCCTTTCGGTACATCCGATCGTTAGGACCTCCCCTTGGGAATCCTAACCGTTCAGACCTCCCCTGGATTTGATCCTACGGCTCTGGACCTCCCTTGCGGGTAAGGTTCTCCTTTTACTTTTGCTGATCTCCCCATTTGCATTGATCTCGACCGTTGGACCACCCTCCCGGAGATCCAACTGTCTGGACCTCCCTTGCGGGTAAGGACCTCCTCCTTGCCCTTGCGGACTTCCTCTGGTGCACTTAATCTTGGCCATTTGGACCTCCCTTTGGGGGATCCAACCGTCAGGACCTCCCCGGTGGGCGAGGATCTCCCCATGTTCATTGCAAGACCTCCTCAAGGCCATTGCAGGACCTCCTTTGCGGGTCATGGCAGCCTCAATTGGGCAGTCACCCCAGTTCTCTTTACCTTTGACTGAGTCCTTGGGCAAGGAAGTCTCCACAGCATTTAATGCATGTTGTATCACATTAAATGCTCCCACCTTTGTAGTACTCATGTCATACCGATTGTCACATTCCTTGCCTACTCCCATTGTCCTATTTACCAACTCCTGTTGACCCTATCCTGGGTCATGTATATTGGCTCCCACTATATATAGTTTTGGGAAGCCCTCCTTTCTCACTTTCTTCTCCATTTCTCCTCTCTGTCTCAACTGAGCACTCTCTGGACCTCCCCCAACTCGTCCTTGGGCATCCTCTCTGGAGTCCTAAGACCTCTCCAGCAAGCTCCTTGGACCTCCTCTTGACCTTCTAACCTCTCTGTTGGTTTTGTCTTTAAGTTTATTTGGAGTTCTTTGGAATCTTGTTTGAACTTTATTTGAGTCATTTGGCTTTCACGTGTAGATTGTCAAGCCCGTGGGGAGCCCGAGTTCTGTGAGGGGGAGGAAGCAGCTCGAGACTTTGAGCGAGGCAAGTTACACTCTTGATCATGTTGCACCCAATACTTCAAAGTACTTATGTTGATTTCAAGAATGTATGCATGCTTACTTTACTAAGTATTTCAATACCTATCTTTCAATTCATAGTCATGCCTATTGCTTGGTATGACCTCTGTCCATGTTGAAACAACCTCATTGTCACCCTAGGTAAAACCTAGTTCTTGAAGAATGGAATGCTTAGTATTGCTTAGACCAAAATCTTGATTTGGGGAGTTTTGACCAAAAATATCAATTATTCAAATGATTTGGGCCGTGGCATTGGTGTGCCATGGGGACTTCGGCCATGACATTGGTATGTCATCGAGATTTTACAAATGGCCATGGCATTGGTGTGCCATGGAGGTTTGGAAAGCAAAGTAAAATGAAAAATGGTTCTGACTTGGGCGAAGCTGGTTGTATGGTTGGTGCATATCTATGCACAGGGGTCGTGTGATCCGATGCCCCAAGGTTGAGGTTTGTCGTCCAAGTCGGTTAAGGACCGGTCTTTGAGACACCACTTGCTAAGCCTATAATGGGCTATGCCAAAATTGTGCAACCACATGTCTCCAGTGTGGGGTGTGGGATCTGGCTAATTAATTTGCAAAGCTCTATCATGGTTTACCCTATTGATGCGGTGGGTTGTCATGTTACGACTGTTGTAGTCCCACCTGGCATAAGAGGGGGCACCCCATTAACCCGGCGGGTTTCTTGCCAAGGGGGGGATCTGCAAAACCTTAATGTGGGTGGACTGCGATGGAGCAATGCATTGTAAAGGCCTTGTCATATGCTCTAGAGCTCTCACCAAAGGAAGTGTGAGGTGGTATCGACGGATGCCAAACATACTAGAGAATTCATGTCATGTGGGTAAAGTGTACAACCTCTGCAGAGTGTAAATCTATTCGAATAGCCGTGTCCGCGGTCATGGACATGCTAGCAATGTCACTCAAAGTTAGCTCTTGGTTTTGGTTTTCAAAAGTAATATTGACACTGGTTTTGGTGGTTTAACCAAATTGGATTTTGGGCGGGAAGCCATGTGCAGGAGGGTATCCTTCACCATCTTTATGATGAATGTTATCCAACTGAAAGTAGATTTGCAAAAAAATGAATTTTATCTATTGTAACCTGCCTTGAAACATTAATACTTGTATTTGAAATAAAATTGGCTTTATGCAAAACAACCCTAATATGCTTTCCCTTGATATATCCCTATGCATGTCATTCTGTTAATTGACGGGTGTAACTTGCGAGCACGGTTGTTGTGCTCACTCTTGCTTGATTCATGATTTGAGCAGATGAAGACTCCTTTGATGATGAAGAAGACCAACTCAATTAGGCCACGCCCTCCAGCCAATCACCTGTGGTGTAATGGGTGGACAGTGTCTTTTGGTTTTCCGCTGCGTTTGTGTGCTCTCGGTTGCTGGAGCTTGTAAGCAACCCTTGTAATCAACCCTCCTTTTTCTGTTAATATAGTTGTTGTGGATGTCTATGTTATCACTTGCTTGCTGTGAGAACTGGTCGATGATCCCTGGGGACCAGTTTGGATCACAGTGGACTGAAGGCTCATCCTCAAGCCCCACGACCTCCTCGGGTTGGTTCCTCTCGGACCTCCCTCGAGTAGCGCGTGGTGCTTGAGGAGGTCTGAGGTCCAACAACCTCCTCGGGTCGGGACCCCAGACCTCCGGGTGGTCTATCGGACCTCTCGGGAGGTCTGGAGGTCCTCTCGGGACATCCTGGGGGTTCCTATTTGGACCTCCCAGGAGGTCCTGAGGGACCTCCCGGGTGCGCCCTGGGTCGGGTCGTGACAAGTGGTATCGGAGCATCTTGACTGCAGGACGCAGCCTAATAGAAGGGCCGTTAGGAAAGTTCCAAAATGTGTTCTGTTAAACAAGAGAAATGGAATTGTTCTCTCCTTACCCGAGTCATGTATCTATTCTTATCCCCTTCTCAGTATCTTTTCTCACCCTATCTTCTACTTATCTTTTTGCTTGTCTCAACGTTTTACAAAGCTAAATGGATCCTCTTTCCTCTGGAAGATTCTATAGGGCCGAACCCATTGAGCTATTAGCACTAGAAGCTTCGGGAAGACTGGTATTGGCGATTCAAGATCCCGGCATGCCTGTCTCTTAGGAGCTGTGTTTGCTAAATTACCGGTGCATTCGGAAATCTAGCTAGGTAGCTTTAGGGAAGCCTTGGTGAATCCATTTTTGTGGATCAAGAATTTTTGAAATTTAACTATAAGAAGTTTTGTTGGATTCTGAGGTTTAATTGAGAATCTGCCTTGTTGCAAACGGACTATAGAAGGGTAAGTTGGAGGATTGTTGAGATTGTGCTTGTAGAAATGATCTGTGAAGGAATGTTTCTAGAGGTTACGAAGGAGATGAAAACTTGAGATATTGGTTTGATTGTTGGAATAAATTGAATACCCTAGAATCTGGAATAGATTATAATGTTAATTGGAAGTTTACAATAAATCAGTGGACTGCGTTGAATCCAATGGAGTTTGATCAAATAGAAGGACTAGGTTTTAAGGGAATCTTGGTTAGGTTTTGATAAATGTCTTGACCAGATCATGGATTCGTGTGATCTAGGATATAGGATTATGTAGTACCGATTCGATCATTTGGGTGAATGGGATTGCCCTTAGATCTAGAATAGATTGCTTTGTCTATTGGAAGCTCGAATCGAGCATGTGGATTATATTGGAGCTAATTAGACATGATCGAATAGAGGAATTAGATTTGAAAAGAATCTAGATCGGATTATCAGGACAAATCTTGACTCAGACTATAGATTTATGTAGTTGGTGGGTATTGGAGGATATGTATGAGGGATACCTTGTTGATTTTTTTTATGAATCAAAACCTCTACTGGATAAATGGTGATGAAATGATTTGGAGAATCGAATGCGAACTGATGGATTACTAGAAGTATTTTGGGAGATTAGGTTATAAAGGTTTGTAGGTATTGTACTCCTTCTAGTCAATTATGAACTTGATTAAATGGTTGAACCTTTCCATTGGGTGATTCCAAGATAAGCAGATTAGTGGATCTTGCAATTATGAGCTTAGGACCTAGCAGGACCAGAAGGCATACTCTTGGCTCCCGGCTAGTGCCCCGCCATTGGTTATGACAAATCGCTCCTGAAGAGAGAGCCAGGAGGAAGACAGGAAGCCTCGTCGTCTTTATTTTTTTTCAGGGACATCTTGCGCGGCTTATTGAAGACTAAGGATCGAAGAGCATGTTGTCAGCCCAACCCCATAGTTTTAACTGCTAGACCCCCTTTAGAGAATTGTGCCCTATGCTAGTTTAGTGTGTTGATCATTAGAACGTCGACCTTGTTGAGCTCTTTCGAGCAAGTTTTTAATTGGATCTTTATTGGGTTTGCTGTTTACTCTATCTCTTTCCCTCTCTGGTCTTTTGAATCTTACCTATCCTTGGTCTCCTAGCCTAACTCTCTGGAACACCTAGCAGAATGGTGAAGTCTCATCACTCTAAAGATGGAAGCCGCGATGGTTCTCGTAATGTCGATCAAGAGAACCTGTGTCTCGACATGGAGGCACTCCGAAATTTGAATCAATTTCTGGTCACCCAAACTCAGCTAATGCAGCGGTTAATACAACAATTGGATAGCAACAATGCTTCCTCGGTCTCTATTCCTATAGCACCTGAAGTGCGCCCTCGCAGAGGATTAATCGAGGACAAGCCACTAGAAGTCCCTCATAATGAAGCCGTGAGTTGCCCTCTTCCTAAAGACCACCACCCATGGAAGTTTGTGCACTGTTATAGATGTGGTGATCAAGGACACTTTGCTTATGGATGTCCCCAGAAAGGGAAGCCAGAGCAAGAAATTCTTTATGCTAGCTGTGGTGTCACGACCCGGCCCCAAGGCACACCCGGGAGGTCCCTCAGGATCTCCTGGGAGGTCCAAAAAGGGACCCCCAGGACGTCCCGAGAGGTCCCTCAGGACCTCTTGGGAGGTCCATAAAGGACTTCCCAGGACGTCCCGAGAGGACCTCCAGACCTCCCGAGAGGTCCGATAGACCACCCGGAGGTCTGGGGTCCTGACCCGAGGAGATTGTTGGACCTCAGACCTCCCCAAGCACCACGCGCTACTCGAGGGAGGTCCGAGAGGAACCAACCCGAGGAGGTCGTGGGGCTTGAGGACGAGCCTTCAGTCCACTGCGATCCAAACTGGTCCCCAGGGATCATCGACCAGTTCTCACAGCAAGCAAATGATAACATAGACATCCACAACAACTATATTAACAGCAAAAGGAGGGTTGATTACAAGGGTTGCTTACAAGCTCCAGCAACCGAGAGCACACAAACGCAGCAGAAAACCAAAAGACACTGTCCACCCATTATACCACAGGTGATTGGCTGGAGGGCGTGGCCTAATTGAGTTGGTCTTCTTCATCATCAAAGGAGTCTTCATCTGCTCAAATCATGAATCAAGCAAGAGTGAGCACAACAACCGTGCTCGCAAGTTACACCCGTCAATTAACAGAATGACATGCATAGGGATATATCAAGGGAAAGCATATTATGGTTGTTTTTGCATAAAGCCAATTTTATTTCAAATACAAGTATTAATGTTTCAAGGCAGGTTACAATAGATAAAATTCATTTTTTTGCAAATCTACTTTCAGTTGGATAACATTCATCATAAAGATGGTGAAGGATACCTCCGCACATGGCTTCCGCTTAAAATCCAATTTGGTTAAACCACCAAAACCGGTGTCAATATTACTTTTGAAAACCAAAACCAAGAGCTAACTTTGAGTGACATTGCCAGCATGTCCATGACCGCGGACACGGCTATTCGAATAGATTTACACTCTGCAGAGGTTGTACACTTTGCCCACATGACATGAATTCTCTAGTTTGCTTGGCATCCGTCGATACCACCTCACACTTCCTTTGGTGAGAGCTCTAGAGCACATGACAAGGCCTTTACAATGCATTGCTCCACATGATCCACCCACATTAAGGTTTCGCAGATCCCCTTTGGATAGAAACCCACGGATTAATGGGGTGCCCTCTTATGCTGTGGGACTACAACATCAGAACATGACAACCCACCGCATCAACAGGTAAACCACGATAGAACTTTGCAAATTAATTAGCCAGATCCCACGCCCCACACTGGAGACATGTGGTTGCACAATTTTGGCATAGCCCATTATAGGCTTAGCAAGTGGTGTCTCAAAGACCGGTCCTTAACCGACTTGAGTGACAAACCTCAACCCTGGGGCATCGGATCACACGACCCCCGTGCATCGACATGCACCAACCATACAACCAGGTTCGCCCAAGTCAAAACCATTTTTCATTTTACTTTGCTTTCCAAACCTCCATGGCACACCAATGCCATGGCCATTTGTAAAATCTCCATGACACACCAATGTCATGGCTGAAGTCCCCATGGCACACCAAAGCCACGGCTCAAATCATTTGAATAATTGATATTTTTGGTCAAAACTCCCCAAATCAAGATTTTGGTCTAAGCAATACTAAGCATTCCATTTTTCAAGAACTACGGGTCCTCACTGTTGCAAGAACCAGGTTTTACCTAGGGTGACAATGAGGTTGTTTCAACATGGACAGAGGTCATACCAAGCAATAGACATAACTATGAATTGAAAGATAGGTATTGAAATACTTAGTAAAGTAAGCATGCATACATTCTTGAAATCAACATAAGTACTTTGAAGTGTTGGGTGCAACATGATCAAGAGTGTAACTTGCCTTGCTCAAGGTCTTGAGCTGCTTCCTCCCCCTCACTGAACTCGGGCTCCCCATGGGCTTGACAATCTACATGTGAAAGCCAAATGACTCAAATAAAGTTCAAACAAGATTCCAAAGAACTCCAAATAAACTTAAAGACAAAACCAACAGAGAGGTTGGAAGGTCAAGAGGAGGTCCAAGGAGCTTGCTGGAGAGGTCTTAGGACTCCAGAGAGGATGTCCAAGGATGAGTTGGGGGAGGTCCAGAGAGTGCTCAGTTGAGACAGAGAGGAGAAATGGAGAAGAAAGTGAGAAAGGAGGGCTTCCCAAACTATATATAGTGGAAGCCAATGCACATGACCCAGGATAGGGTCAACAGGAGTTGGTAAATAGGACAATGGGAGTAGGCAAGGAATGTGACAATCGGTATGACATGAGTACTTTAAAGGTGGGAGCATTTAATGTGATGCAACATGCATTAAAGGCTGCGGAGACTTCCTTGCCCAAGGACTCAGTCAAAGGTAAAGACAACTGGGTTTGACTGCCCAATAGAGGCTGCCAAGACCCGCGGAGGAGGTCCTGCAATGACCTTGAGGAGGTCTTGTAGTGAACAAGGTGAGATCCTCACCCACCGGGGAGGTCCTGACGGTTGGATCTCCAAAGGGGAGGTCCAAACGGCCAAGATTAAGTACACCTAAGGAGGTCCACAAGGGCAAAGAGGGGGTCCTTACCCGCAAGGGAGGTCTAGACAGTTGGATCTCCGGGAGGGAGGTCCAACGGTCGAGATCAATGCAAATGGGGAGATCAGCAAAAGTAATAGGAGAACCTCACCCGCAAAGGAGGTCCTAACGGTTGGATCTCCCAAAGGGGAAGGTCCAACAGTCAAGATTAAGCACAAACAGGGAGGTCTGCAAAGGTGAGAGGAGATCCTCACCCGCAAAGGAGGTCTAGAGCCGTAGGATCAAATCCAGGGGAGGTCTGAATGGTTAGGATTCCCAAGGGGAGGTCCTAACGATCGGATCTACCAAAAGGGGAGGTCCGGGCGGCCAAGATCTCCAAAGGGGAGGTCTTGACGGCCAGATGTACAAGGAGGAGGTCGAGACGGTTAAGATCTCCAAAGGGGGAGGTCTTAACGGTCCAGATTTACATGGAGGAGGTCTGGACGGTTAAGATCTCCAAGGGGGAGGTCTTAACGGTCCAAATTTACAAGGAGGAGGTTTGGACGGTTAAGATCTCCAAGGGGGAGGTCTTAACGGTCCAGATTTACAAGGAGGAGGTCTCTGGGCGTTGGATTTCGATCAGACCGCCCAAAATGATTGGGACACTCGGACCATTAGAGCTAGCGCAGGATCTCAGCCTTAGAACTAAATCGGGTGGTCCAAAATGGCTGGGACGTTCGGACCGTCCGAACGTCACAACAAATCAGACCGTCCAACGAAGATCTAAGGGCTCAGAGGAGGTGGGATGTTCGGACCATCCGAACGTCTCACCAGGATCAAACCGTCCAATGCAAATCGGACGACTCACATTTGATCGAGGTGGAAATAGATAGGGAGGATATCCTGGAGGACCTGGGGAGGTCCGGTAGGACACAGGGAGGTCCAATAAAGGTAAGGGGAGGTCCTAGAGGACATGGAGAGGTCCTGAAGGACGCGGAGAGGTCCAATAAAGGTAAGGGGAGGTCCTAGTGGAGATGGAGAGGTCCTAAAGGACGCGGAGAGGTCCAATAAAGGTAAGGGGAGGTCCTAGAGGACATGGAGAGGTCCTAAAGGTCACGGAGAGGTCCAATAAAGGTAAGGGGAGGTCCTAGAGGACATGGAGAGGTCCTGAAGGACGCGGAGAGGTCCAATAAATGTAAGGGGAGGTCCGAAGAAGCGGTAGTACCGCATGGTGCGGGTGGTACTACCGGGCTGATACTGAAGGGAACCTCCAGAGAAGGTTTCAAGGATACCAGCGGCGAGGGAAAGTCCAAATAATCGAAGAGCTTCAACAGGATTCCAAAGGAGCTCAGATGCACATAAGGGTGGCGCAGGCTTGGGGAGGTTGTAAGCCAGAGAGGACCCGAGAGGGAGAATTGGACCCAGGGAGGTCCAAGCGTTGGGAGGTCTAGACCCAAGGAGGTCTGGACCATTAGATCCCAGATGAAGGGAGGTCTAGACTAGAGATGGGTAAAAGATGGACAGAGAAGGGAACACTATCAAAACTCCAATAACTCAGCAAACCAACAAGGAACTTTAGTTGTAGTTTGAGTTAGTCAACTTAAATCCATTATGAAATTTCAGGTTAAGCTTTGAATTCTCATCAAAACAAAATGGTTCTTTTTATTTTGAAAATTTTAAAAAGGTTCTGAAGATCAGGGTGTCACATGTGGCCACATCGGACACTATTTTATCAAGTGCTCCAGAAGAAAAGAAACCCAATGTCAAGTCTGCTATTACTGTGGCGAGGAAGGGCACTTTGTCAAGCACTGCCCCGTACAAGCAAACTCGGCACCTCAGGCCATCTTATTACTGAAAGACAGATATGGAGAACTTGGGGCAACACCTCACGTAGTAGTTGACTACCCCATCTGTGAAGGCAAGGATCGTGTGAGGACCGTACCAAACACTGCATCCCAGCAGCATTGTGAAGGCTGTCAAGCCACCCACGTCCAAGCCGAGAAAGAAGGGACCATAGTTTCACCTATCAGGTCGTCCCAAGGATCAGAAGACCTGAAGTTCAGCAAGACCAGCCCCAAGGTGCTCCACCTTTTAACCTCTTGGCGACAGCAGAATAGTGGTCACAAAAGGGAAATGGAAGATCAAACGCAAGACACTGTGAAGATTTCTAAGACTTGTGTGACTGTTGCATCAAGCCTCCGGAACAAGGCACCAAAGGTCAGGGTACAGAGCTCCCATTGCAGGGATAGACGGCATCACGCCAATGGGTGCCCAGAAAGGCGGGCAGCACTCCTTCCAGACTGTATTCCAGAAGCTACTCTTTTGGCCACCATAACACCAGTAGCAGGGAGCAAGAACAATAAGAGAATTTTGTCACAAGTACAAAAGTTCAGGAGGATAGGTTTGCCATTGCCCCAAGGAATGGCAGTAAATCACCCAACCAGCTCCAGCACCCTCAAGTCACTAGTTCAAGGTCAGCCCCGCATGAAGCCACCTCGTGCCACTTATGCCACGTGCTTCTACTGCAAGGAGATGGGGCATTACGCTAGCAAATGCCCAAAGTAACAGCAGGCAAGGAATTCAACCATCAAGCAGCAACTCTGGTCAAAGAACCCTTACTACTCACCTCTTCTTGCTAGCCTCTCTGAATCTTGGGGTCGAGATTCCCTTAAGGGGGGTAGGTTTGTGACACCCTGATTTTCAGAGCCTTTTTGAAAAAAATTCAAAATAAAAAGAACCATTTTGTTTTGATGAGAATTCAAAGCTTAACCTGAAATTTCATAATGGATTTAAGTTGACTAACTCAAACTACAACTAAAGATCCTTATTGGTTTGCTGAGTTATTGGAGTTTTGATAGTGTTCCCTTCTCTGTCCATCTTTTACCCATCTCTGGCCTAGACCTCCCTTCATCTGGGATCTAATGGTCCAGACCTCCTTGGGTCTAGACCGACCAACGCTTGGACCTCCCTGGGTCCAATTCTCCCTCTCGAGTCCTCTTTGGCTTACAACCTCCCCAAGCCTGCGCCACCCTTATGTGCATCTGAGCTCCTTTGTAATCCTGTTGAAGCTTTTTGGTTATTTGGACTTTCCCTCGCCGCTGGTATCCTTGAAACCTTCTCTGGAGGTTCCCTTCAGTATCAACCCGGTAGTACCACCCGCATCATGCGGTACTACCGCTTCTTCGGACCTCCCCTTACCTTTATTGGATCTCTCCGCGTCCTTCAGGACATCTCCATGTCCTCTAGGACCTCCCCTTACCATTATTGGACCTCTCCGCGTCCTTCAGGACCTCTCCATGTCCTCTAGGACCTCCCCTTACCTTTATTGGACCTCTCCGCGTCCTTCAGGACCTCCCCATGTCCTCTAGGACCTCCCCTTACCTTTATTGGACCTCTCCATGTCCTTCAGGACCTCTCCATGTCCTCTAGGACCTCCCCTTACCTTTATTGGACCTCCCTGTGTCCTACCGGACCTCCCTAGGTCCTCCAGGATATCCTCCCTATCTATTTCCACCTCTATCAAATGTGAGTCATCCGATTTGCATTGGACGGTTTGATCTTGGTGAGACGTTCGGATGGTCCGAACGTCCCACCTCCTCTAAGCCCTTAGATCTTCGTTGGACGGTCCGATTTGTCGTGACGTTCAGACGGTCCGAACGTCCCAGCCATTCTGGACCACCCGATTTAGTTCTAAGGCTGAGATCCTGCGCTAGCTCTAATGGTCCGAGCGTCCCAATCATTTTGGGCGGTCCGATCGAAATCCAGTGCCCAGAGACCTCCTCCTTGTAAATCTGGACCGTTAAGACCTCCCCCTTGGAGATCTTAACCGTCCAGACCTCCTCCTTGTAAATCTGGACCGTTAAGACCTCCCCTTGGAGATCTTAACCGTCCAGACCTCCTCCTTGTAAATCTGGACCGTTAAGACCTCCCCCTTTGGAGATCTTAACCGTCCCAACCTCCTCCTTGTACATCTGGCCGTTAAGACCTCCCCTTTGGAGATCTTGGCCGCCCAGACCTCCCCTTTTGGTAGATCCAATCGTTAGGACCTCCCCTTGGGAATCCTAACCGTTCAGACCTCCCCTGGATTTGATCCTACGGCTCTGGACCTCCCTTGTGGGTAAGGTTCTCCTTTTACTTTTGCTGATCTCCCCATTTGCATTGATCTCGACCGTTGGACCTCCCTCCCGGAGATCCAACTGTCTGGACCTCCCTTGTGGGTAAGGACCTCCTCCTTGCCCTTGCGGACTTCCTCTGGTGCACTTAATCTTGGCCGTTTGGACCTCCCTTTGGGGGATCCAACCGTCAAGACCTCCCCGGTGGGCGAGGATCTCCCCATGTTCATTGCAAGACCTCCTCAAGGCCATTGCAGGACCTCCTTTGCAGCCTCAGTTGGGTAGTCACCCCCAGTTCTCTTTACCTTTGACTGAGTCCTTGGGCAAGGAAGTCTCCACAGCATTTAATGCACGTTGTATCACATTAAATGCTCCCACCTTTGCAGTACTCATGTCATACCGATTGTCACATTCCTTGCCTACTCCTATTGTCCTATTTACCAACTCCTGTTGACCCTATCCTGGGTCATGTATATTGGCTCCCACTATATATAGTTTTGGGAAGCCCTCCTTTCTCACTTTCTTCTCCATTTCTCATCTCTGTCTCAACTGAGCACTCTCTGGACCTCCCCCAACTCGTCCTTGGACATCCTCTCTGGAGTCCTAAGACCTCTCCAGCAAGCTCCTTGGACCTCTTCTTGACCTTCCAACCTCTCTGTTGGTTTTGCCTTTAAGTTTATTTGGAGTTCTTTGGAATCTTGTTTGAACTTTATTTGAGTCTTTTGGCTTTCACGTGTAGATTGTCAAGCCCGTGGGGAGCCCGAGTTCAATGAGGGGGAGGAAGCAGCTCAGAATGTTCCTGAAATTCGAAGTTTCCTTGGACTTGCGGGATATTATCGTAGGTTCATTGAAAACTTCTCTAAAATTTCTAGACCTCTGACTCAGCTTCTAAAGAAGGAGAACAAATTCTTTTGGTCAGCTGAGTGTGAAGATAGTTTTCAGCTTTTGAGAAAGCTCCTGACCGAAGCTCCCGTTCTCACTCTTCCAGATATTCATAAGAATTTTGATATCTATTGCGATGCATCTCGCCATGGACTTGGCTGTGTGCTTATGCAAGAAGGCCGAGTTGTGGCATATGCATCCAGGCAGTTGCGACCTCATGAGGTGAATTATCCTACTCATAATTTGGAATTGGCTTCGATGGTTCATGCCCTGAAGATTTGGCGACATTACCTTCTTGGTAATCGTTGCAAAATCTATACTGATCATAAGAGCCTGAAATATATATTCACTCAAGTTGATCTAAATATGAGACAAAGAAGATGGCTTGAATTGATCAAGGACTACGATATGGGTATCCATTACCATCCTGGGATGGCTTGAATTGATCAAGGACTACGATATGGGTATCCATTACCATCCTGGTAAAGCCAATGTTGTGGCTGATGCTTTAAGCAGAAAGTCACAATGCAATTGCTTGTCGACAGTACCTCTGGCTAAGTGCTTATGTGCTGATTTTCAGCGCTTAAGTCTTGAAATGGTAGATGATGGATTTCTCGCTGCCTTGGAAGTGAAGTCAACACTCAAAGATCAGATTCTGGAGGTCCAGAAAACTGATGCTGAGGTAGCTGAAATCAAGGAAAATTTGAAGGCGGGTAAAGCCAACGAATTTTCTGAAGATGCCCGTGGTACCATGCGATATCGTAATCGTTTGGTAGTACCCTCAGATCCCCAGCTGAGAGAGCTAATCCTTAAAGAGGCTCATAATTCCAAGTTTTCCTTGCATCCTGGAAGCACTAAGATGTACCAGGATTTGAAGAAGACATTTTGGTGGAGCCAAATGAAAAGGCAAATTGCTCAGTATGTTGCTGAATGCGACATTTGTCAAAGGGTTAAAGCCGAGCACTTGAAACCTGCTGGTACCCTTCAATCTTTGCCTATTCCACAATGGAAATGGGAAGAAGTCGGTATGGATTTTGTTACCGGACTTCCAAAGACTCAGAATGGATTCGATGCCATTTGGGTGATAATTGATCGTCTGACAAAAGTGGCTCATTTTATCCCTGTTAGAACCACTTTCAATGGCAAGCAATTGGCAGAATTATATATTGCTAAGATTGTTTGTCTCCACGGTGTTTCGAAGGTCATTGTTTCAGACCGTGGATCTCAATTCACTTCTCATTTTTGGAATTGCCTTCATCAAGCTATGGGGACCGAGCTCTCCTTCAGCACTGCTTATCATCCTCAAACCAGTGGTCAAACTGAAAGGGTGAATCAAGTGATGGAGGATCTTCTTAGAGCCTGTGTACTATCATATGGCAAGAATTGGGAGAAATCTTTGCCGTATGTGGAGTTTTCCTACAACAACAGCTACCAAGCAAGTATTCAAATGTCACCTTTTGAAGACTTGTATGGAAGAGCTTGTAGGACTCCATTGAATTGGTCGGAGTCTGGTGAAAGACCATTCTTTGGTCCAGACTTGGTGATGGAAGCTGAAAAGCAAGTTCGTCTGATTCGAGACCGTTTGAAAACTGCCCAATCTCGTCAGAAGAGCTATGCTGACCATCGTCGTCGTGAGCTAAGCTTTGAGGTAGATGATTATGTCTATCTTAAAGTGTCACCGATGAAGGGTACTCATCGCTTTCAGGTGAAAGGAAAGGTAGCACCTCGTTATATCGGACCTTTCCGAATTATTGCAAAACGAGGGGCTATGGCATATCAATTGGAACTTCCCGACTCTCTCTCGGCAGTTCATGATACCTTTCATGTTTCTCAATTAAAGAAATGCCTTCGTGTTCCTACCGAGGCTACTGCTTATGAAAGTCTTGATCTTCAACCGGATCTTTCTTATCAAGAACAACCGGTGCGTATCCTCGATGAAATAGAACGTAGGACAAGAAATCGCACTGCCAAGTCCTTGAAAATTCAGTGGGCTAATCACTCAGAGGATGAAGCCACGTGGGAGCGCGAAGATCTGATGAGGATTGAGCACCCCCACCTTTTTGCTGTTTAAGAATTGCATTTGAATCAAGAAAGGCAAGGTTAAACAAAGCAATGTAAAAGAAGCTGTAATAACCACACTATGTTGTTATGTAAAATCTTTCTTTTCTGTCTTTGAAAGAAATAAAGACAACTGATGTTATGTTTCTAAAGGGATCATTTTAGCTTCATCCCTTTCCAATTTCTCATCCATCCAAAATCTCGGGACGATATTTTCTTAAGAGGGGTAGGTTTGTAACAGCCTCAGCCTTAATAAACAGTAATAAGATGTTGTTCATAGCATCACTGTTCATTTTGGCAAACTGGGCAACATGTTACAATCTAATTTCCCCAATTTCTAACCAAAAACTCCAACTTGATCGAAGCTTCAAAGGAAAATACCACTCAATGTTGGTATTAAGACCGGGAAGTATTTATTTAAAAGCCAGATGAATTATTTTGGCCAAAAATAATTTTTGTTGAATTTTTAGAAATTATTTTGATCTTGAGAAAAATAATTGTCTTTAAAATAAACCTATTCGGTTTAGGTGAATTATTTATGTATTTCAAAATGAGAAACAGTGGTTTCAAAATTTATTTGGGGGATATATCATCCCAGTAGCAATTCTGCAAAATTTCATATTTTTACAAATTTATTTGCTATTTTTACAAGGCCGGTCAAACTTTTGAAGGTTTAAATTGGTTGGGTCAACCCTTCCGGCCTAAACCCAGCCCTTGGCACTGTAGCGACTCGACCCCAAAGCGTTTGAGTCCAACCAGTGCGTCGGGTCCGGCTCTGTCATGTTCACGCGCACGCCCCAACTCTAAGTGAACGTGAGCTGTTGATCTCTTCGTGAACGGACGGGATTTGCGGCGCGGTGCAGGCCATCCATGCACGCGAGGCAATATCCACCGTTAGATCTCCATCCTACCGCGCCTCCCTTCATGACCGTTGGATTCTCTACGAACGGACCAGATTCTTTGGGCCGTTCGGACCACTCCAAAGGGCCATCCAATATTGGCCGTAGGATCTGAATTGTGCGGCGCACGATTATCAGGATATGCCATTTTTAGATGGCAGGAATTGAGAAACGTGCGAGCCGTTGGATCCTCAATGTATGGACCAGATCAGGTGGGCCGTTCGGACCGGCCGGAAGCACCAAGCGATATCCTCCGTTGAATTCTGATCGGACGAACCACATCCCTTGGGCCGTTCGGACCATCCGGACCTCCCATCAATCCTCGCCGTTGATTTTAGATCCAACCGTGTCTTCCTTTTTGGGCTTGAAACTCTCAGGCGCGCATTAAGTTTTGACCGTTGGATTGTGATTGAACGGTCCTTGTGGATTGTAACGTTCGGACCACCCGGACATCCTATCAATCCTAGCCATTCCCTTGAGATCGCACGGTCCATATTAAAGGATACCGGTTAGATGTTATTTGTCCATCTTGATCGCAGCCGCCCATTTCTAATCGGACGGATGGTGTTCTATTGATTCCGCAGGGAGCGTGTGTGCGCGGCTGACAGGCGGAGCCCACTTGTCAGCGACGTCTCTCTCTTCCTCCTCTCGCTGTGCACCGTCGCCGACACCCTCGCCGAAGCGGTGGCATTGTACAAGGGATATGCGAATATTCCTTGGATATTTAGCCTCAGTTGCCACCTCATCAGCTCTGGAGAGTTCTCGTTTGCTCTAGGAGATCAAACTCTATATAAACCCTACTGTCTAAGCTTCTGCCATTGTTGACCAAGGGAGCTCTCCTCACGTTCTTTCTTCCTTCTCAGTAAAGCTTTCTGGCTTGCACTCCATGTTCATCCATAATCATGCCTCATTCACTTAGTAATGTGAGTTTTGGCATTATTTTGTAGGTTGAACAAGGGTGTGCTCTCTGTTGAACCAAGCCAGTTAGAGCATCACGTGGTGATTTCATGCTTTGGTGAGGTAGGTCTCACCCTTTCCTATCAAGAACATGTATGATGGTCTTTAGAGTTTAAGTTTCTCTCATTTTCGTTTTTGGTCAGACCAGAGAAGAGAACTTTTGATCTTTACTGTTTTGACCAAGAACTTGACTTCATCTTCTCCAACCCTAGCTGGTAAGCTTAGACCTTGATTCCTGTCATCTTAAGCTCCCTAAGGACATCATTAACTCACATGAATCACTCACATGTTCATGTGATGCTCCAATCTTGCTTTAACTGAAAAGTTGTTTTTGTAACTTTTCGGTCTTTCATATTGTTTTCAAGACCTAGGGTTTCTCTTACTAGTATACTAGCTTATTTAGGTCTTAGCTGAACCCTAGTATCACCAGTAATCTTTTTTTTTAATTCTTAATGTCACCAATCTATTTATTGCTTCATATTCCCTCTCTGTTGGTTATTGTCGGTCAAAACCGACAAAAGCCTAATGTTTCTTTTCTTTCTGTGAACCGGGCAATTAGGGTTAGCAATGATGGGTGGTGATATTACTTATTCTCCAGATAGCTCTAACTCCAATTTAAAGTCCTTGTTTTGTGTATTTTTCCAAGCCAACCGAAATCTGTAAAAAGGTTCTTTGCTGTTTTGTTGTTGAACAGCCGACAACATGCACAGCAAACTCTATAGTTTGTTACCTTTGTCACTTTGTACTATTTAATGATCAGTTAGATCACAACATTAATCTGAATACACTTAGCTCAAGCAAAGTATTTCATTTATATGATGTTTAGTTAGGCAAGCAATTCAATTGTAAGCTGTCCTGTTTCAGTTTCTAAAATCTAAAACTGTAGTTCAACCTAAACTCTAAATCGTGGTAATTAGTATTAGCAAAGGATAGTTGTAGTTTACTATTCTTAATTAAATTGATGTACCTTAAGCATGTTGCTAATGATGCATTAAGCCATTGACCATGCATTCTTTTTATGCATGCTGTTCTCTGCTTTTTCTCTGTGTTCATCGGATTTTATTTTCTTCTAGATTCTGGTTCTTCTGAGGTTGTTGAATCTGTTGTTGAGCAGCAAGAACTTGAGCAAGAGGTTATTTATTACTACCAAGGCAAGCTTCCTCTCTGCACCATGTTTATCCCAATCTTTTGAACTTTAGATTTACAAAACACAGTGATACTGTTGCATGCAATTTTCTAAAAATTATTTGTGATATGTCCTTAGGTAGTTACAACCTGAACTTGTGGCTTACCTTAAATTTGATCATACACTCAACTTAAGGTAGTGTTTTGTATTATAGTATTTAGTTTAAAATTTTGCTTAGCCATGCAGTCCATAGAACGGTAGTGTTTGGCAAGCTTATCTTGTCAAACCTGGGAAAAACAAATGAATTTTATTTATTTTGATTCTTTGTTCAGTCTATTTAAATCAGAAATGACTCTAAATCTTGTTGATAAACCGATTTCAAATCTGGACAAGTGGATGCTAGTGATGGTGCCTTTGTGCACGAGAATTGGGAAATGTGGATGTCTTGTCCAGGTTGATTAAGGATGAACTCGACGGCCCAATTCAAGCCCCTAACGTATTTCCACACGCAGTGTATGGGCACCGCTTGGTTAAGTAAAAGGTTAATGCTATTGAGTTGGGAACAGAGAGTAGGGACATGTGTATTGATCTCATATGGCATAGATGCTTAAGTCTTGGCCGTGTCTTATGCCATGTGAATTTTATATCGATATCGATGTTCTTAGAAGGGTGTGGGCGATATCATTTACATCGCATGTACGCACCTTAAGGGCTCCGATTGCGATGTAGTATGTGCAATGAAGCTAGATTTGCATTTCTTTGATTGGGTCGGCATTCCAAGCACAACATGTGGACCCCGTTGAGCAGATGCTATCGATCGTTGTTTAAGCGGGATCGGTCTCACATGGGTTGTCCAACTCAATAGTGTCAACTTGTTGAAAAATACCAAATCTTAGTTTACAGACCCGGCATACCAAAGGTAGTGTGCTATTATTCTAGAGGCTTACGGGCTAACTAAGTCGTGTGGGTAAAGATGTACACCCTCGCAGGTTAAAACTATTGAATAGCCGTGTCACGATTCTGCACAACACTTGAATTGATGTCACCAGATAGACTTTGCTCTAAATCCGGATTTGGGAATTATTTCGGCATGATGGGTTTCATGCAATGTTTGCTGGTAATCAGTCACTTTATTATTGTTATTGTTTATGATTATGTCTCATTTACTTACTGTTTTAGTCCAAATTGATTTATAAAATCGCTTTGTCAAAACTTAGCAATTGTAGGTTAAGATGTATTGCTTTCTGCAAAATTGAACCATTATAACCCTTCTGTTGTTAACCTTATGCATGTAAAATTTCTATTCATTTGTATAGGTTCTATTAAACACTTCTTTTATTAGTTTGTGTAAGTCTTGCTGAGTACCTTCCGTACTCAGGGGTTATGACCTCTTGTTGCAGGTGAGGATGGTTATCTGTATGAGATGCCCGTTAGCGCCGATCCGGGTGACTCTAACGAGTGAAGCTAGTTCTAGTCTCCACGCAATAGCCTGCGGGTGATGGGGCCATTGGTGGCTTTTGTTGTTTAGTTTTGCTTCCGCTGTTGAACTTTTGTGATGACCAAAGTCATCTGTTACTGTAGCACCAAACCAAATTGTAACCTGTTATGTGTAATTATGTAAATGTATGCCTTGTATGTGTATGATGCAATGTTGTTTAAGGATATATGCGCAATAGTCACTGATCGTGGGAACTATTGCATGACATATATCCGGGAACCTAAATATTGGAATTGTTACTTGTTATTATTATGCTTCTAGTATGATTTTTAATAAGGGAATTGCACTGTTCCTTAATTAAGAATTATGCTACCAGTATAATTTTAATTCGGCACATTCCAATATTTGAGGGTCTTACAACTTTCCACGAAGACTTCCTCAAGGTAACTTATGTGTTTGAATAGGGAAGATTTATCAGTTATAGAAAGTCTAGAGATCGGATGGTATAAACAGAATCATATCTGTGAGTCCTGCTCGGTTTAGAAGTCCTGATCTCTTACGGCTAAGACCTACCGCCCTTTAAATAGAAGAGGGTCATGGCCGATTGAAATCATCACCAATCGATCAATACAATTTGCATCTACCTTTTCTACCGTAGTTTCTCTATAGTTCCATTTTCTTTTTTTTGTTCTTCTCTACTTTCCTGGCCAAGTTCAAGGATCTTGTCAGGACATCGCCGCTGCCTCAACACCATGACTAGCTTCGCCTAGGTGTTGTGCGCTGTGGTTTTCATCCAAGTTGAATCCTAACGTCGCTTGGGTTCAATTTTGCTGGTATTCATCAAGTCGTGTGTTGGTGCTTCTTCGTGTCATATTTTTGCGTCAACACAATTTGGCGACTCCACTGGGGACACGATCTATTCCCTAGCCATGACGAATGGATCCGAAGTTGATCCCGACAACGTCATTGCGCCCGCTATTGAGGAGCTAGATGAGGAAGCGCAACGAGAGTACGAGAAGCACAAGATGGAGTTCGATAGAGCGTTTGCTTCACGTTACCAAAAGATGAGACAGGGCGTCATCCGGAAAGGGGGAGAGTTCACATCGGTCTACACCAAACCCGAGGTAACTCCCACTGTGAGTAACGCATCTCTTAATGAAGGGCAAGTTGCTTTGATGATTGATCAACAAGTAGGTGCTTCTGTATCTAACACCTTAGATAGGTTGCTATCTAATCTTCTTAAGGCCATGGGTCTTGAAGTACAAAGTGAAAAAGATTTAAAACAACCCATGTTGCCTCATGCATCCAACGTTAGCAATAATAACAGCATTCAGCATGGCTCCTTGTTGGTTAACGCGTCAGCAGCGGGTACACCATCTAAAGGTATACTGCAGGGTATGCCAGTACAACATATACATAGCCGAACTAATTGTCGGGACCCAAAAATACAATTCTGGACCCTCTGTGTATAATGCACAAGTCCAGGATCACGCTAGTGCACACAGTGTCAACAAAGATGGATATCGATCCACACAAGTGAATAATAGCATAAACGAATAATTTGATTAATAAATAATGGTTTGACCTTACTACGAAGTTTACATTTATTAAGCCACGAGGGCTAACAGAGAAATAAAAAAGAAGTGAGCAAAGAAGATGGCATCCCAACGATTCACCACAGTAACCGATCGATCAAGACCTCACGATCGGGCACCTTCGATAAACTCCTCCTCGAATGTTGGCGAAGACTCTCCTCTTCGCTTGATTTATTTTAAAGCAAGCGTGAGTACACACCGTGATACTTAAGTCACACCACGTAAATGCAATTATACATGCAAGCTTATTACAAGGGAATGGCATTTTGTGGTTCTTTTGCAGAAATGCAACATTTGCAGTTGAATACAAATAATAGATTGAAAGCGAGTAAAACAAATAGACAATAATAATTTAACATTTTGATTTCACAAAGACACACACAGCCTAAACAGATCATTCACATAGCCATATGATTTAGATCACACAGCTCCCTTCCCACACAGTTTATGAAGATCTACCCCTCATGTGAAATCCCCGAGCATTGTCCATAACCGAGGACGCGGCTATTCGAATAGATTGTTTACACTCTGCAGAGTTTATACACTTTACCCACAAGATACAACCAGTGTTGCAAGCACTAATCGTAACAAAGCATTTCAGAAACTTCATCTTAACAGAGATGCTCCCGATGTGCTTACGTCATACCAAACCAAACACAGTGTATGGTACAACACACACCGTTGGACAGGGAAGCGGCGAACCGTCCCGCGATGCGACTACATGGTAGCATACACCTCCACCCTGTTCACATAGCCTAACCTACTGCCTGAGCAATCAATGCCAAGAATTCATATCTTACTATGCTAGGCCCGTCCCATAACAAAGTTCAGTCCTTAAGTGACCGAGACAAGACTTCCATTGTTCTAACTAAGGCACACAGATTAATTTGACACACAGATTCACATTCCCATATCACATAGCCACCATGTCACACAGTTCCTTCCACTTGCCTCAGTCCAAACCTTTTTACCACCCAGTTGATTTAAGTGCAACACATGCCACAAAGACACATAGTACACACAAATTATCACAAGTTACATAGTCACTTAGTCAAGTTAATAATTGCACTTTACATGAGTATATGATTCGTGGCATGGCTAAGCAATCTAATCGCACTAACCAACCCACGTTGGTGCTACAATATTACCAACTAAATATCAACTAGGGTGACAAAGGATCAAGGCATAACAATTATACAAGGAAGGCATAACAGTTTGGATTTAATAGCTAATCCCAAAAGTATTTAAATAATTACTTGAAATAGAATGCAATACTTTGAATTAAAATAACATTTAGAAAACTGGGACGCAATCATGGTTAAAGCATGACTTGCCTTGGAACAGGTCTAGAAATTGATCTTGGTCTTGTTGTGTTCCTTCTTCATATCTTCCCGAAGCGTCGAAGTCTACTTGCAAACGAAGCAAACAAACAAACTAAATAAATAACAGAGGCAAAACAACTTCAAAAAAATAAATAAAAATCTCCATTAAATAGATCTTGAATTTATAGGAATTTAGAAATTTGAATGGACTGATTTGGAGTTAGGATGCAAAAGTTATGCGGTTTGGAAGTTTGAATCTAAAGAAAAACCCTAAAAATTGGATTTACTGAATTTCCCGAATTATTCTTTAAAAGAAAAACCGGATTATTGCGCAATGCTGGCGTCAGCGAAGGAATTTCCGAAAAAGATAAATAAAAAAGAAATACCTGACGTGTGGGGCCCACATGTCAGTGACATGGCTCACGGTGGACCAAGTCCACCGAGCCTTTGAATCTGGACTGGGGCTGAGCTAGCGGGCGTGCGCATGTGGCGCTGACTCAGCGCACACGTGGACGACATGCAGCGGAAAGAAGTGACGTGGCACCGGGGTGGTAGCCGACGTGCACGGCGGCGAGGGCGGCGACGCACGAGAACCGATGGTTCCGGCGAACGGCGGCGACTCGACGGCGGCGGGTGGTTCCGGGAGGTAGAGGATGACGCGGTGGGTCTCGTGGGTGTGCTCACTGGTGCGCAAGGACGATCGAGGCGGCCGGCGGCGAGGTAGAAGCGGCGGCGGGGCTTCGGGCTCGACGGCGATGGTGCTGGAGGGCTTCTCCGATGAAACGAAGGTGACCCCGGGGTTCCTCTTGCTCGCGCACTGCCGACGGTGTAGGTGTCGAGGCTCCAGCGGCTTCGGGTGCGACGGAATCGCTCGTCGGAGTTGCGGCGGTGAGATTGGATCTTCGAGCTCCTGCGGTGGCTAGGGTTCGGCGCTGTGGCTCTGGCGGCGGCGAAAAGGAAGCGAAGGGCAAGGGCTTGCCTCCCTTATATAGGCGGCGGCTCGGGAGAGTCCAGGGCACGGACGCCCACGAACGGCCGAGCGGCGGCGCAACGAACTCCCCGACGGATTCGGAGACAACGAACAAAAATGAGGTGGGGCCCGCTTGACAGCGGCGGAGGCTCCGGCGAATGCGAGTGGAAAAAGGCGCGCATGCAACTAACGGGGTGGGCTTAAGACGCACACACAGACTTCACAGGAATTGGGCCACCATGAGGATTGGGCGAATCGTGAACAAATGGGCCATTGAGTTGGAAATCGACCCAAACACTGTTTAGGAGATTTTAATTGTTTTTCCATTTTAGAAAATACCAGAAATTCCAAATGGCAATAGAAATTAGCAAATGAACTTGGAAAAATCCTAGAAAAATCTGGAAAATATATCCAAGCACATAGAATCCAAATAAAATAGTTTTGACCATTGTTCATGTTGACTTTAGTCATATTAAATTGTTTTGTTACTCAAGGTTCATTTTTAAGCTTTTGAGTTAAATTCAAATAAATCCAAATGATGAATTTTCTCACTACAACTATTCAAAGAATTTTTAAAGCTCAGAAAATTGGGATGTTACACTAATGCGTTAAGTTCGGTTGTTGCTATACCCGAATCTACAGCCCCTATGCCTTCATCGTATGCAGATGCTAATATGGTCAATTCAGGTGCACCTAATATTGGCAATTACACTAGCATGGGAGAAAATGCAGCAAATTTGCAGGCACCTTTGTACCGCACTATAGCATATAGTATACCTCCCGTGCCACCTCAAGGTTCCGGCGTTCCATATGGTCTGCTACCTGCTAGTAATTTCAATAGTGCTCCGCAACATATAACATATGCACAGCCGAACCATACTACATATGCCTATGAGACACCACAACCCAATGTTTTTAGGCCACAACAATCAGTTGATGTGACACTCAATCGGCCTACAGCCGAGCCATATATGGGGCCTGAAAACGTTAGAGAGCAAGTGGTTAATATTTTGAGAGAACAGTTCGGGGTAGAGCCCAAAGGTAGATCACGTGCATATCAAAGATCATACCCTGATTTCTATGATAATGTTCAGTATCCCAGAGGTTTTAGAGCACCTGAATTTATTAAGTTCACTGGAGATGATAGTAGAACTACTTTAGAACATGTTGGTCAATTCATCTTGTAGTGTGGTGAAGCTAGTGCTAGTGATGCATTAAAACTGAGATTGTTCCCTTTATCATTGTCTGGCCCTGCATTTACCTGGTTTACTTCTCTAGCACCTAATTCTATTTATATGTGGTCTCAATTAGAGCAAAAATTCCATGAATATTTCCATACTGGGGACACTGAGCTTAGATTGTCACATTTAACATCGGTTAGACAGAAACACGATGAGCCTGTTACTGATTACATCCGAAGGTTTAGAGATGACAATTTCTGACAAAGACTTGGCTGATCTAGCTTATTCGGGTTTACTGTCTCAATTAAAAGAAAAGCTAGAAAATCATGATTTCCTATATGTTAGTCAGGTATTACAAAAAGCTCTAGCACAAGAGAGCCGAGCTAAAGAGTCTAAGAATTTTCAGAGATCAAGTGACAAAGTAAAAGTCGATTGTCCTAGTGTTCATATGCTTGAGTAAGAATCTGAAAATTCGGACGATGATGATGTTGATGTGTGTGTGGCCGAATGGGATTGGTCCTCGAAATCTAAACCATTTGTTTGCTCGGCTTTAAAGCCGGTTTCACAAAGGAATCGGCAAGAAGAAATCAAGTACACTTTTGATATTGCTAAATGCGATAGAATCTTTGATTATTTGCCACAAGAGAAACAAATTAGATTGCCTGACAAACATGTTATACCAACACCTGAAGATTTAAAGAGGCGTGCATATTGTAAATAGCATAATTCTTATTCTCATGCCACTAATGACTACAATGTTTTTCATCGACAGGTTCAATCGGCCATTAATAAAGGACGATTGAAATTTGCTGAAAGTCCAAAAATGCAGCTAGACCACAATCCCTTTCCTGTCAATATGACTAATTTTGAGAACAAGAAAGTGCTTGTTCGGCCATCTCATGCCGAGTCTACAAAAGGCAAGAATGTGATGATAGGAGAGAGAGGCACAGGAACATCTAATTACAGGGCTACGCAAAGCGTTAGGCCAAAGATGATCAAACCGAAAAGCCCAGAAGTTGATCATTAGAAGGTTAATAGAGGTATAAGCAAGACCATCAAAAGAGTTGAAAGGTCGAAGCCCACATTTAAAGAGCTTCTGGCTAAGTATGAGGATGGCAAGGTCGGCAAAAACAATGCTAGTCGGCCCAATAATTTTAAGCGACCAATATCACCTACAAAGCAAAAGTTTGATGGTCAGTTTCGTCGTCGAGAGGACTTTCATGCAGCAGTGCCGTATCATCCTTTTGGGTAGCCAATGCCCGTCCCATGGGGATCTCCTCCTGCTAGTTTTCCTTCCTGTCCACCGTGGGGCTGGTGTGGTCCATGTATGCCACCTCCAATGCCTTTTAAACCATTCCATCCTAGGTGGACAACACTAAGAAGGCCTGTGTTTGATAGGTTATCATGTCCTAATAGTGACCATTTTGATCAAAGAAATCAGTCTTACGATGGGAGAGATAATAAAGTGGTGAAGAAGGTGTATCGTGTCAAGAATAATGGTAACATGGGACACGTGGCGCTCCAGGACCTCCCTCGAGGACCTCCTTAGGAACACTCACGTGGACTCATAAAGACCACTCCAGACCTCCTTAGGAGCACCTACGTGGACTCATCAGGACCACTCACAACCTCCTTAGGAGCACCTAAAAAAATAGAGAGGTCATATTTGAATTCAAAGGCAGAAGAGCCGATCATCGAGAAGGAAAGAAAGCAAAAACGAACGGTTGTCGTTGTTTCAAGTATTAGCAATGGGAATTACACAAAGAAAGAAGAAGACGTGGTTTGATACTGAGCAGAATAAGGCGTCTGACAAAGAGCTACTTAATTAGGTCGTAGCTACAAAGTGCCCATGGACATCGATCGGCTCTGAGAGCGATTGCAAAGTGACAACCGAAAGGCACCACATCACATGTTGATTTTGAAGCACCAGAAACAGTGGGGAAATTTAAAGGAAACACATCTTTGCTGTCCGAGACAAAGCCACAGCCCCGTTGGTGTCCTCTCGGTCTTTCTCATTCACAAAAGAGAAGGTTGCAGCGGCTGCGCATGCAAGAACTTAGAGGGGCTCAGGCAGAGCAGATGAGAGACGATTTATTTAATGAAATAAAGCCTATGGTGCCTGTCCGAAAGGAGTGGAGGATAGAGTCAGTTGAAACACCAATTCAGACACCTAATGATGACGAGGATGATTTGCTGGATTATGAGGGATCTCCAATGATTAAAGATGATACTCCGCCTCGTAAAGGTATGGATATTAATATAGTATTTACATTGCCTTCGGAGTTTCGGATTGCTAGTGAGGAGGTTGCCCAGTTATGTCTTGGCCCTAAAGAAGCCATTTTTGAGAAGCTCAAGGAATCGAGCCGACATTTGAAACCATTATATGTTCAAGGACATATCAATGGTAAGTCGATTTCTAGGATGTTAGTTGATGTTGGGGCTGCTATGAATTTGATGTTGTATTCAGTTTTTAAGAAATTGGAGCAAGAGGACAGTGAGCTTATGAAAACTAATTTGATGCTTAATGGTTTCACAGGTGAGTCCACGGAGGCCAAGGGTGTCATCTCTATGGAACTTAGTATTGGGAGCAAAACTATACCTACGGCCTTTTTCGTTGTCGACGTGCAAGGTAATTATAGTGTTTTATTGGGCCATGATTGGATACATGTGAATCGTTGCGTCCCTTCTACCCTGCATCAAACTTTAATACAATGGATTGATGATGACATAGAAGTGGTTCAAGCGAACACGTCAACTTATGTTGCTTTGGCCGATGCTTCAGCCGATTGGCAGCATGGCGATGTTCAATGTTTGACGGGGCTAGATCTTTCTAGTTATAATTATCTTAGTGTTACTAAGGATGGTTTTGTACTGTGGTTCATCATGACCAAACCTCTGCAGCTCGTCTTAGTAACATGATGTTATAAATGAATAAAGAAAATAGTTTAGAATGGTTGCAACAGCGTACAGAGCAATATCGGTCAAACAAGAACAATATTTGTGAAGCTATTGATGATTTTGATGAGGTAGAAAAGTTGGGGCAAGTTTTCTCGTCGGCTGACCCATTAGAGGAAGTTGATATAGGCAATGGAACTATTCCTAGGCTGACGTTTGTAAACAAAAATATGTCTGCTGAGTACAAGAGCAAAATGATGAAATTGCTTAGAGAATATATTGATTGCTTTGCTTGGGAGTATCATGAGATGTCGGGACTCAGTCGAGAATTAACTGAGCATTGATTGCCTATTAAGACCGGTTTTAGGCCTTATAAGCAGCCACCTAGAAGATTTAATCCTGATATATATGATCGGATCAAAGAAGAAATAGGCTGATTGTTGAAGGCTGGTTTTATTAGGCCATGCAGGTATGTTGAATGGATCTCTAACATCGTCCCGGTTGAGAAGAAAAATACCAGTAAGTTGAGAGTATGCAATGATTTTAGAGATTTAAATAAAGCTACTCCTAAAGATGAATATCATATGCCTATAGCTGACATGTTAATTAACGATGCTTCAGGGCATAGAATAATTAGTTTCTTAGATGGTAATGCTGGTTATAATCAAATTTTTATGGCCGAAGAGGATATGTCTAAAATAGCCTTTCGATGTCCTGGTTTCGTTGGTTTGTTTGAGTCGGTTGTTATGACTTTTGGTTTAAAGAATACTGGTGCTACTTATCAAAGGGCTATGAATTTGATTTTTCATGATCTACTTGGTGTTATCATAGAGGTATACATTGATGATATAGTGGTTAAATCGGATGGTATAGATCATCACTTAGCCGATTTATGTCTGGCCTTTGAACGAATGCGTCGATATGGTTTGAAAATGAACCCACTCAAGTGTGCTTTTGGTGTGTCGGCTGGCAAATTCTTAGGATTTATAATACATGAGAGAGGCATAGAAATAGATCCTAGCAAAATAGAGGTTGTTAAGAAAGTAAAGGCACCACAGTGTAAAAGGGGTATGCAAAAGTTCCTATGAAAAGTGAATTATTTGAGGAGGTTCATATCTAATTTGTCTGGTAGGGTTAGTGCATTCGCTCCTATACTTCGGTTAAAGAAAGAGACTGAATTTACTTGGGGGGGGGGCAGAACGGCAACAAGCATTTGAGGAAATTAAAATGTATTTGTCTACACCACCTGTGTTGAGGGCGCGTGAAGCCGGAACGCCGTATCGGCTATATATTGCTGCAGAAGAAAGTGTCATGGGCGCTGTTTTGACACAAGTAATAAATGGCAAGGAATACGTGATTACTTACTTAAGTCGGCGCCTCCTGGGAACTGAGACGAGGTATGTATTTGTAGAAAGAATATGTTTATCCTTGTATTATGTGTGTACCAAGTTGAGGCATTATTTGCTATCTAGTTCTTGTGTCGTTGCATGTCAAACCGATGTTATTAAATATATGTTGCAACAGCTGATTTTAAGTGGAAGAATCGGAAAGTGGGCTTATGCATTAATAGAGTATGATTTGACTTATGAATCTTTGAAATCTATGAAGGTCAGATTGTAGCTAATTTCATTGTTGATCATAGGATTGATAATGAGGTAGAGTTGGTTGACTATTTATCTGTTCATCCATGGAATTTGTATTTTGATGGCTCGGCTTGTAGAGAAGGACAAGGTGCTAGCATTGTTTAAGTTTTGCCTAGAGGTGTTGTTTTTGAAACATCGGTTCGCTTAGAATATTTTTGTACCAATAATCAGGCTGAGTACGAAGCTTTTTTGTTAGGATTACAATTTTAGAGTCTATGGGTGTAAAGAATATAGTGGCATTTGGTGATTCATTATTAGTTGTGCAGCAAGCTTCTAAGAATTATCAATGCTTTGACGGATCATTGAATATTTATTTGGAAAAGTGCTTGGAAATAATAGCAACTTTGGATGATTTTACTATCGGCCATGTCGCTAGAAAAGAGAATATTAGGGCAAATGATTTAGCACAACAAGCATCTGGTTATCAAGTTAAAAGAGGCAAATTGTTCATGATAGAAAAACCGATGCTGGGAAGTGCTACAATTTGTATAGCCGAACAACATAATGATAGTTCGGATGCTTTGAAAACATCGAGTTTTGCCGAACCTAATGACTGGAGGAAGCCTATATTTAGTTATTTAGAAAACCCTAGTCAATCTGTTGATAGAAAGCTTCGGTGACAAGCATTAAAGTATACATTTCTTGATGGAGAGTTGTATCGCCGAACTATAGATGGGTTACTTTTAAAATGCTTAGGTTCGGATCAATCTAAAGTCGCTATGGGCGAGGTGCATGAAGGTATATGTGGTACACATCAGTCGGCTCATAAGATGAAATGGTTATTAAGAAGAGTTGGTTTCTATTGGCCGACTATGTTGGAGGATTGTTTTAGATATTGCAAAGGGTGTGAGTTATGTCAGAAGTTTGGTGATGTGCAATTGGCACCCGCTGCTATGTTGCATCCCATTGTTAAACCATGGCCGTTCCGTGGTTGGGGTTTAGATTTCATCGGCCAAATACACCCTGCTTCTTCTAAAGATCATCGTTTTGTTTTAGTAGCCACTGATTATTTTACAAAGTGGACAGAAGCTGTTCCTCTTAAAAACATGACACATAAGGAGGTGATTAGTTTTATTTTGGAGCATATTGTTCATAGATTCGGCATACCACAAACTTTAACTACTGATCAAGGTTCATCTTTCATGTCTCATCAAGTACGAGAATTTGCCGAATCATTTAGAATCAAGCTCCTTAATTCCTCACCTTATTATGCTCAGGCCAACGGTCAGGCCGAGTCGAGTAATAAGACCTTGATTGAGCTCATTAAGAAAAAGATAGAGGAGCATCCTAAGAGGTGGCATGAAGTGTTATCTGAGGCATTATGGGCTCATTGTATATCTAAGCATAGTGCTACAAAGGTAACACCGTTTGAGTTAGCATATGGGCAAGAGGCCGTTTTACCTATTGAGGTAAATCTGGGTGCCCTTAGATTGGCCAGGCAAAATGATTTGTTGGACGTAGATTACCATAACTTGATGATGGATAGGTTAGATGAAGTTGCAGATGAGAGATTAAAAGGTTTGAGGGAGATTGAAAAGGATAAGGTAAGAGTAGCTAAGGCCTACAATAAGAAAGTGAAGGAAAAATCATTTCAAATAGGAGACTTAGTTTGGAAGACGATTTTGCTTGTTGGATCTAAAGATAATAAGTTTGGAAAGTGGTCTCCGAATTGGGAAGGTCCATATAAAGTGGTAGGGATCGTTCGTGGAAATTCTTATATGGTGCAATGTTTACAGGGAAGTAGGCTTCCTAAAGCTCTTAATGGCAAGTATTTGAAAAAGTACTATTTGAGCGTGTGGCAAGATGCTTAAGCAACACACATGGCCAATGAGTTATTTATCATCGTCCCGAGAAGCATACATAGGGCCGGTGTCTAATCATCGTCCTGAAAAGCAATTGAAGATATTATTGTTTTATGGCAAACGTGTTTGTTTTACCAAAAAAAGCATGTGTTGATGACAAGATTTGGCATCTGTGACGATCACTGCAGTGCTGATTGGTCCAATGGTAAGAATTTAAAGCTACCGATGATTCAACTAATATTCGGTTTGAATTAGAAGGCAAAATGGCTTCGAAGACCTCCCGAGATGTCCTAGACGATCTCTTCAAAGACCTCCTGGGAGGTCTTGACCTTAAAAACCTCTTGAGAGGTCCTAGATGACCGCTTCAAAGACCTCCTAAGAGGTCCTGGTTTCAAAAATTCATGAGAGGTCCTGGATGACCTCTTCAAAGACCTCCTAGGAGGTCCTGGCCTCAAGATCCGCCTGAAAAGGTCCTGGACGACCTCTTCAAAGACCTCCTTGGAAGACCCAGGGGACATCCTGAGTGGTCCTGGACAACCTCTACAAAGACCACCAGGTATTACTGAGAAAATGTCTTTTTTTGTAAAGACCACCTCCTTGCTACAGTGCTGCAAGACCACCTTGCTACAAATCTTTGGAGACCTCCTTGCTACAAGATCGAAGACCTCCTTGTCAGCCAGATCGAAGACCACCTTGCTACAAGACTCGTTGAACAAGACTGAGCTACAAGATTCAGAAGACCTCCTCGCTCTGAAGACCTTGGTGAAAGGCCCTGGACGACCTCCTCAAAAGCCCCCTGAGAGGCCCTTCTTCAAAGACCTCCTCGGGAGCGCTACGCGACTTCATCAGGGCCGTTCAAGATCTCCTCAGAAGCACTTGTGTGCCTTCTTGAAGACCTCCTCGGGAGCGCTACGCGGCTTCATCAGGGCCGTTCAAGATCTCCTCAGGAGCACTTGCGCGCCTTTTCCAAGATCTCCTCGGGAGCGTTACGCGGCTTCATCAGGGCCGTTCAAGACATCCTCAAGAGCATTACGCGGCTTCATCAGGGCCGTTCAAGACCTCCTCAGGAGCACTCGCGCGCCTTCATCAGGGTCATCCAAGACCTCCTCAGGAGCGCTACACGGCTTCATCAGGGCCGTTCAAGACCTACTCAGGAGCACTTGCGCGCCTTCTCCAAGATCTCCTCGGGAGCGTTACGCGGCTTCATGAGAGTCGTTCAAGACCTCCTCAGGAGCACTCGTGCGTCTTCATCAGGGTCATCCCAGACCTTCTCCAGAGCGCGACACGGCTTCATCAAAGTCGTCCAAGACCTCCTTAGGAGCATTACGCGGCTTCATCGGGGCCACTCAGGACCTCCTCCAGAGTACTACATAGTTTCATCAGAGCCGCTCAGGACCTCCTCCGGAGTGTTACGCGTTTTCATCAGGGCCTTTCAAAGACCTCCTCCAGAGATCCCGCATGGCTTCATCAGGACTCTCCGAGAAAGCCTCAGGACTTTACATGAAGACTTCCTCAAGGAAACTTATGTGTTTGAATAGGGAAGATTTATCAGTTATAGAAAGTCTAGAGATCAGATGGTATAAACCGAATCATATATGTGAGTCCTGCTCGGTTTAGAAGTCCTGATCTCTTACGGCTAAGACCTACCGCCCTTTAAATAGAAGAGGGTCATGGCCGATTGAAATCATCACCAATCGATCAATATAATTTGCATCTACTTTTTCTACCGTAGTTTATCTATAGTTCCGTTTTCTTTTTTCATTCTTCTCTACTTTCCTGGCCAGGTTCAAGATCTTGTCAGGACATCGCCGTTGCCTCAACACCATGACTAGCTCCGCCTAGGTGTTGTGCGCTGTGGTTTTCGGCGAAGTTGAATCCTAACGTCGTCTGGGTTCAATTTTGCTAGTATTCATCAAGTCGTGTGTTGGTGCTACTTTGTGTCATATTTTTGCGTCAACAGGTACACCCCTCTGGATATTTTTCATAAATCTCCCAATTTTATTTTTTATCATATTGTCCTTTTAATACTTTTATGGAAAATATATCATTCTATTTAGCCGTTGTCCAATAATCGCACTCAAATTTCTCAAATGACATTATATATTGTCTAATCCATAACCTAATGGTTACAATAGTAAGACATCAACTTTTCAAGGAGATATATGCAGCAAATAGGATTTACGACTACCGACTTCCCAAACATAGCATTTTTCATACAAACAATACGTGTATGTATAATAGAATTTGCAAAACAAAGTACAATAAGTAATATAGTAGGATTAACATGATCAAAGGAGGTACTTGCTTTGCTCTTGCTGTTCTGAATATATGGATGGTTGGTCATCGAAATAATCGCTCGAGCAATCGGTCTAATTCAAAAAGAGTCGGAAACGAATTAAATAACACCAATAAATTCAACAGTGACCAAAGTCAAATATTTTTTACATATTCTAGTAGAGCATAAATTTAGATGAATTTCGAAATAAAAATCATTCAATTTGCAATTTGTATGCAAAAGTTATTAAAGAATCAAATTGGCTCAGTTTGAGAAATCCAGAGAAAAAGAGAAATACGCTTTCCAGCAGAGAAAGTGTATTATCTCATTTGGTTCTATTGAGGTTTACACTTTCCAGTAAGGAAAGTGTAGTTTCCTTTGGACTTACTGAGGTTTACCCTTTCCAAATAGAGAAAGCGTATTTCCTTAAAATTAAAGCCTACTTTATATTTTCTTCTGATTTTTATTAACCCGACAAGTGGGGTCTACTTGTCAGTGACTTGGTCCACGCAACAGTGCGTAGACTGCAAGTCCACGAGCACAGCTCACGAGTCCACAGAGGCGTTCACTGTGCACTTAAGTGGCGGGACCCGCATGTCAATGACTCATGTAGAAATAATGCTTCATTTTAGTTTTTCTTTAATCTTTTGGCTCGATCCCACACGTCAGCGACTCAAGCATTAACTAACTCATCATTTACATGTTGATTTGTCTTAACGACTGGGATTCAGCTCTTAATGGAATTGCTACAGTGCATGTCCGTTTTGGACAACACAGAGCAATGCTCTAGCGCTCGCGGCCACGCTTGTCACCGGTGCGGTGGTGTATGGAGGTGCTGGGGAAATCCCAAAATGGGTTCCCTGTACCCTTGCGCACCTGCTGATGCCAACGGCGAGGGCTGGGGTGGCCCGGCGCGACGGCGGTGAGCAGCGGTGAAGCTACGGCTACAAGCCATTAGCCAAACCGTCGATGCTTCCAACTAACAAATGAGCGCATGAGCTACTACATGTCTCTAGGATCTCACCGAAAGCGAAAGGGGGCTTCAAGGAAGCTTGGAGAAGGCCAACGATGAAGACCCAAGGCGGTGCAGTGGAGCTTCACATGGAGGAGACGTTTGGGCGAGGAAGAGCTTCGACCGATGGTCGGGGAAGGATGAGGGAGGTGTAGGAGTGCTCTAGCCGCGAGGAATCGACACGAGGTTTACCGAGGAAGAAATGGTGGTGAAGGTGATGTTGTCGGTCGAAGACAAGGAAGAAATGACAATTCAGCAGCTCATGTGGATCAAAGATGGAATTGAGTGAGGGGAACGATTCCTGGTGTTCTAGAACGCATGATGACGCAGATAGAGCAAAGATGAACCCTATGGAGCAGTGGAAATGGTGGTGGTGGCGCGGCGGCTGAAAATGGAGCTCAGATATCTCGATGTTTGAGCTTGACTGAGGAGGAGAAAAGGAGAGTGAATGAGTGGAGTGGTGAGAAAAGGGCCGGTAGAATGAAGCTCGGGGTGGCTTCTTATAGGCAGAAGGCGGAGGAACCACGAGAGGGAGCCGGTGTGACCGCGGGCAAGGTGGCGGAGCTCTCGGAGGCACCAAGGTGACTCCGGGCAGGGATGGGCGAGGAGAGGGCAGGGGATGGGTGCGGTGAGGTGACGGGAACGGTTGGGCGAAATTAGGGGCGTGACAAAAATGATGGGCGCACGGCAATGCGCTCACGAGCATGCGCTGGCGTGGCGAGCACGAGGTGGACGAAGCACCCTGCCTGTGGGCCCACTTGCCAGTGCGCGTGAGAGAGATTAGGTTTAGGTTTTGGATTTTCAGCTGAATTATTTGCCGAATTTTTACGCCTAGCAAATTACCTTGAAAAATTATGAAACTTTTTGCAAGGGCTCCTGACCTAATGTAGTTCCTTATGTAAATTTCTCAGGAGTTTATCTCTTCTATGATTTTCTCTAAAATTCCTACAAGTTTATGTTCTTATGTATTTGTTGTTATAATTTTAACAAACTTTCACATAGATTGTTTAGTAAATTTTTCCTAAGAGATTATGCCCAAAATAATTCTCTCACCTATTATTTTATTTTGTTTTATCTAACTCCTTTTGAGTGTATGTTTGTTTTGTGTTTCATGATTTGTTTTTAAACAAAAGTCCAAATTTCAAACATGGGTGCATTTTCATATGCAACATGGTCAAAATATTTTTCCCAATGCATTTCTATTAAGTATTCCCAACTATGGATTTTGGGATGCTACAGTGCAGACATGGGTACATGTTAGCCCAATAGTTGTTTGGGGTCGTGCGATCCAAACTCCAATTCTACAAATCTGATGTGACAAGAACCAGTTTCACTAATACCAACGAGAACAGTGTCATTTAGACCAAAACTTCCAATAATCGAAACACAACGACTTCAACTGTATATATTTGTCAGGAGGCCGAAGAACAGACAGACTCGACCTGACCTGAATGCACCACTTTTCGTGATCATCTACTTACGTACTTGTCGAGTCTAGGTAGAAGATAATCTAATGAAAGGGAAATCCGTCGATCTGCGCATTCATAGGCCATACGTACTGCGGTGCACTACTGCATTGGCCAATTTCGATAATATACCCGATCATCTCATGAAATGGTGCACACCCAACAAAGAAAGCATTCTCCTGTATACTGTACACTATGTATGTATGTTCGGACAAAAACGGAACAACCTAAACCTTGATGGTATATCCCCTCCACTCCGTAAGGGTATCTCCAATAGTTAGAGATAACTTTATATCTAACATATTCTACATCATCTTTAGAGACAACATCTCCAATAGATAGTCTCTAGCACACTCTCCAACATTTATATTTTTATAATTTCCTTTGAAACGGATCTATATGTCAACTAGAGTAGATTAATGTATCATATCTTGTTTCATGTGCACGACAGTCTCTTCAGGAAGAGACGACATGTGCTCTCTCTCCTCCCCTCTTTCCTCTACGTAGGATTTTGTTGACTTGGTATAGTTAAGAGACGACAATAAATACACTATTGGAGATGCCCTAAGATGATTTAACTCAACTGCTATTAATGTATTATTTTATATTAAAAGACGATGACAAACCTTTCATGGCTACTACGAAAAAAGAGAAATACAGTAGAAATTCTCACAAAAACAAAGAAAAACATCCGACATTTAAATTGGTGGACACTAATTTTAAAGTTTTAGACTCGGTAGTTGTCTTAAAGATATATTAATTTGAAAAGATCTTAAAAACAACGAAAATTTAAAGACTTAGAATGAATAGTTGGTTTAGAGATGTACTAATTTGAAAAAAGGAAATAGGTAGCACTACGTTTAGTTCAAAGGTTGAGAGCGTAGATTTGCTCGATGGACCCCATCCCGACCCTCTCTTTCAATCATAAGCAGAGGGGTGCCAAAATAAATTTTCCTAATTAAATATGAAATCAAATATCCCAAAATTCAAGTTTAGATTGTAAAATATAAAAAAAGTTCGAAATTTAGCATTGCGTAAAGCTATACTATACTACCACACCGCACAATTGTGCCAGCTAGTTGTAGCAAAAGATGACGAACAAACATGAATAAGCAAACATGAGTACTGCATGTCATAGTATTTGTCTCCATTAACACAAGAGGGCAGGGCAGGGCAGGGCAGGGCGGAGCATCCCAAATTACAGCGCAATGTAGAGAGCATGAGCTTCCTGTCTACGGAGGAAATATATTAAACCAAGTGCCGATCTTGGATGTCTGGCTAATTGGAGGCAACAGGGCAATGCAAGGAGGCTTGCGCCGATCGATGGCGACGAAACTACCTCCTCCTCCGCTTGTATAGCTGCAATGGCATGTGGACGAACATACACATATATATGGCATAGTTAGTTCAAATGCAACCGGAAAACAGTTCATCCAACCAGCAAGATGAGTAGTAGTAGTACATGTAGGTAGCAAGGGATGGGAATGGGGAATGTTAATCCAGCAAGGATTAGAAAGAGATGAGAGGGAGACCTGTTGGTGTTGGTTGGATAGCAGCATCATTTTATCTTCAGCGTATCTCGTCATCTCAAGTGTGGGATGGTTGGGATGGACGTCCACTGCATACCTCAGAGCCGCTTCCGCTTCCTCCACCTCCCCAGGCCTAGCATCCTCACAGTTGATGGAAACGTTCAATTTCTCCACGCAAGGATTCCGCAACAAGCGACAGAAGTTAAGATGATGTTCCTCATCCTTCTTCTCCCGCACATTGACACTGTAGTCAACGACTTTATCATTTCGGAAGGCAGGCTGAGAAATAATGAGAAAGAAAGAGGAATCAGAATGTGAGGGAACTACGAATTAAGTAGTAAAGCTAAAAGTATGTCACGCGCATCATCTCACTTATTTGATATTTTAGATTTTGTAGTACATTTATTTACAAAAAGGCACTAAGATGTTCGCATGCTCGTATGAAACCTGTGTACCTTACTAAATCGTTAAATAGCAATGTCTCTCCTTCAAAATCCTATAATATCAATTTTTTTAAAAATACATTTTTTCAACTTGTAGAACATCAACTATAAAAACAACGGAGGCAACAGAGATTAAGGAAAATAAAAAGAAAAGTAGGAGTAGCTAAGGATCGACCGGGTACTAGTACAGAATAATATATGGGATGGGAACTACTTACTCCAACCCGACCAGTAGCTACGGATTAATTGGATTAATTGGAGCGAGCTAGCGATGTGAGTACGCACCACTTGGTCTTGGTCAGATGAGAGCATGCGATATTCAGATATCCTTGTCGTTTCAAGGGTGGGACGGTTGGGATGCACGGCGGCTGCGTGGCTCAACGCCGCCTCTGCTTCCTCCACCTCCGCAGCACGGGCATACATACAGCCGATGTAAGCAGTGACTTTCTGAAGCGAAGGGAGGTTCTCCAAGCCAAACTTGTCAAAACCAAGGTCGGCATCCTTCATGAACCGCACTTGGACAGTAAACTGGAGGGCTTCAAGGCTTGGCATAATAGGTGCCACATTGCACTCGCCGTGCACAAACCGGACCAATACACCGTGCATGGTGAAGAATCTCAAGTTGTGGAATAGGTGCCCATCCCCACCGATAGCCACGCTTACTACTGGCGTGTACGTCGACCAGAGTTCGATGCCATGGAGCTGTGGCAACCTCCCAAGGGTTTCCATGTCCTGCTCTTGCACAACATGCACTTTCATGTGTAAGAAGCAGAGGTTTGGAAGATGCGACGAATTAATCCACGCCGGCAGTCTAGAGAAGTCCAAGCATGCTAAATCCAAGCAGCGGAGTTGTCCAGGGGAGACAAATCCTGATTCCCATGTGGTGCCCTTCCCCAACGATTCGCCCATAATATTCACAAGCTGGATACTGTGCAGATTGCCTAGAGACTCCACCAAAGCACTCTCCATGCTCTCATCCACTACATCAATCTTAGTAACACTACTACAGAACAGACCTTTGGTCCCGGGCCTAAAGGGCCTCTAGTCCCGGTTATAGAGCCGGGACTAGGAAATCGGGACTAAATGTCTCACCTTTAGTCCCGGTCCTGTGCCGGGACTAAAGGTCGATTTAGTCGGTTGGCTGGTAATACCAACCGACTAAAAGGTCCAATTGCCCGGGACTAAAGGTCGATTTAGTCCGGGTTGGTAATACCAACCGACAAAAGGTCCACTGGCCGAAAGCACGGGGTTTTAATCCCGGTTGGTATTACCAACCGACTAAAGGTGTTTTTTTTTCTTTTTGTTTCCATTTCAATTCATTATTGATTTTGGTTTTACAATTACATTAGGTTTTCAAATGCGTATTCTTCAAGCTAATATATGTATACGCCCACATATAATTTAGTTTGGAACATTATTACACATAAATAAAGTATGAAACTATATATATTATGGAGCTATATATATGTATAATATATATATATGCACATAAAATTTACAACATTATTCATGCATCCTTGGTATTTACAACACAAATGTTGTCCTCCACTTAAATGTCATACAAATGTTCATTCCGGTTTGGCTTCAATTGTTCATCCTGGTTAAAGTAGAACTCGGTGCGGGCTTGAGGACATGCTCATTAAGAAATCTCGCGATTGTCTCTTGAATTCCTTTGAGGCGGTCCATATCCAACACTGCTCCTTCAACCATATCTCCTTCAATTTGCATTAAACTAAAGAAGTATTAATATACATAAGATTTATTTAATAGCAACAAATAAATAAAATGGATTTATTATATATACTTGTTACGCATTTTCAAGATCTCAGAGATGGGTTCTTTTGCATACACCATGAGGAACTCGCAAACGTAGTATCCACACAAATTGTTGCCTCGGTGGCCGCCAGAGAACCCATCTGACGATATAAAAAGATTACTCGCTATCCCGCCCGTGAGTCAAGCATGATAAGGTAAAGATGCGGGAGCTAGTACAACTTACATCGGTCGGTGTGGATCAGAAGTGGCGCCAGATCCGGACGGTGTAGCTGAATCTAACCAAGCCCAAACCCCGCCTAATAATTGATCGTTAATTAACTATTGCAGAGTTAAAGAGCAGGAATAAATATTTAAAGATCGGGTTACCCCGGATAATGTCTATCATATCTTGGTAATCTTCCTGCGGTTTTTCAACGAGTCATAGATTAGCAAATGACCGCTTGAGAGATCAAGACAATCAAGATCCAAAGTGAAAGTCGATTTGTTTATAGAGTCAACATATATATCTTTATGTTGGATTGAGTAAGTAAAGTAAAATGTGCACACGATAACAACACTCACCCAAAGTTGTAGGGAAGAGTATAAATCTTTTGTTCTTTTGGTTGATCAAGAACCTCCGAAATTCCTCTCCGCTTGAGGTCTCCATTGATCGAGGGAGTGTTTGGGTCCTTGAATACGATATATGGATCAACGAAACCAATGTTCTTGTCGCTTTACGTGTGAGGTCTCTCATCATGTCTCTCGCATATGTATAGACATGCTAGCTAGTGTGAGGATAATTACTTATACATATACATATGCTAGAGTGAGATTATTAAAAGAAAGAATCACGCATGCATAAAAGCAAATGATGAGAGATTTGTCTAGAGCGCTCATGTGGCATAGCTGGTGTAACTCATTAAATCGAACCATTATAATGTCATCGCCACTAAGTAATGATGGTTTCTAATTTTGACGCAAATATAGTCATCCGCTCATGACACGCCGCCATGTACCACCGGTTTAACAAGTACATTTATGCATTTAAGTTCCATGAGCTTCTCAGGGTTGTATAGACTCTTGCCATATACATATTCCTTCTTCCAATTATCAACTTCCGGAGCACTTTTGATGTGTGCTCCGCCGAGAATTTGGGAAATGCTTAGACCAGTTTCCGCGAAAAATTCATCAAGTTGATCCAAATGCACATTTCCGGATATCTGTTCTAGCACGTTCGTGTTTGAACCATATTCATTCCCAATAACTAGCGGGGCATCGATTGTTGTGATTGTTCCTCGAGCTGCGCAACACCCTTCCGTGTTTCTTCTTTCTTCTTCGCCTCCTCAATTGACTTCGTGAGAGTGCGGTCATAGTCCGATAGTGGCGAATCCTTACGAGCACGTAACTTTTTCTCGTGAGCGTCCACCCTTTGCCTTAGAACTTCTGGACGTACGAAGAAGTACGGCTTCTCAGGGTTTCGCTTCGCTTCACTTTTAGCCTTGACTTTCGCGAAGAAACCGCCCACATCTGTTATCAAGCATCTATTTCTCAGCTTTCTCATAGGAAAGTTTCGCTGCCTTAGAAATAGCCGGTGTTCTCCCCGAGGGTTTTTCTTCGGCGGCGCGGGCCGACGCTTGCTTAGGGGCGCGCTTTCTTGGCAGAGGGTCGCTTGTGTCGGCGTGGAGCCCGCCGTGGAGGCGAGGAGCGGCCGGTGGCGGCGCTGGAGCCCGCTGTGGAGGCGATGGGGCAAATGGCGGCGTTGGAGCCCGCCGTGGAGAGCGATGGAGCGGCCGGTGGTCGCTGGCAAGGCTGGAGCCCGCGTGGAGGCGATGGGGTGGGGATGCAGCCTGTCTTCCACTTCATTGTCATCGCCGCAACACCGTGACTGTGTGGTGAATGGATAATTGACTTAGGTCGGGGAGGTTCTCGCTGTGAAAACAACGTGGTATGAGTAAACCGTTATTTAAGCCAATACATAATTAGTGAAAAATGTTTCGCTCACTTTCATCCGCACTCTAGGGTTAGGTTGTTGAGGGAGAGGAGGTGACGCCCAGAATAATGATATAGCGCTATGCCAACATATGAATGTCTTCTCCGCTTCTCCTAAAGTCTTCTCCCATCACCTCCTTCAATGTCAAGAGGCACATTGCTATTACCTTTCACAACTCTATCCACCGAGACGCTAGCATATCCAGAGGTATTAATGCCCCATGGCATCTTGGTGTCTTCGTAGGGTCGATACGAGATACAACACCGATAGCCACCATGACCGTGGCATTCCTCGAATGTGCACTCACATGTTGTGAGAGGATCGTGATGTCATCCACGGAAGCGCACCGCATCATCTTGAATCACCGCACCTCCGTGGAAGCGCAATCGCTTCAACCGATTAGGGGCTGATGTTGACTCCTACCGTGATGCGCTTTGCCTTTTGGATGGAACTTATCGCTATCTCAGACTTGCCTTTTGATTTCTCATTCATTTTGGCTTCAAGTGCTTTTTTTCGCTTTATCGCTTCACGAGCCACTTCCCGTGACTCACGAACCATTTCTCCATCCGCAAGATCCGCCTCCGCCTCCTCGATTTCTTTTCTCTCGGCGGCTTTATAGGTGGCTTTGTCTTTAGGGAAGGCATGCTCCCACGACACCTCCCCATAGCCTCTTGTTCGCCCACCGTGTTCAAGATTTCCGTATGATGTCACCATCCTTATCTCTCGTCGGCCGCCACCGCCACTCTCACCAAGCCTCGAGCATAAGCAAATCTTTCTCGCTTTTTGAGTTTTATGCCATACACTATCTTTCCGGCCTCTAGGTCCAAAGCTTCCCCATGACCGAAAAACCAATACTTGGCGCGCCAAAGGCTTGATTGATTCTCGTTCGATCCCTTGGCAAGAATCTCCTGCTCCATTCTTTTCCCACTTAGGAATGGCACTCAGAGCCACCGATCCCAAGTGATGGTGGTATTGCTTTTGCTCCGCATTCTGCTGGTTCCTTCTCACCCGTGCCTCACCTCATCCGATGTCTTGAACTGCATAAACTCATCCCAAAACGGCCTCAACTTGACGAGGCCTTAGTGTTGAAATCAAGGCCAGTTCTTCCCGATAAATGTGTTGTACAATTTCTTCTTCCAACACCGAATTGTGTGGCCATCTTCTTCATAGCCCGCTCCTAACTCTCTCCTTCAAAGCTTCATCTTCGTGGCATCTACGCGACACCACTGCTTTTGGTTCGTGGTTCTTTTATCTTGGGCTACGGTAAAATGTATTTCCATTTATCTCGCACTTTGTACGTGAGGATGTGCCACGATGGTTGCCTAGCCAACAAATACAGCTTGCTCATCAATATTGTCATCACTCGACATTCTTTTCGCAACCAACCGCTGAAAGTTTCCATGTGATGACGCCTAATCCAAGCTTCATTCTTCCTCGAAACCGGATCGAGGAACTCCTTGTGTACTCGACATACGGCTCCACCACGGAGGAGTTTTGAAGAACTGTAGTGCGCTTTATTGAAATAATCGCCCCTCGCATCGATATATGTTTTCTTCCCTAGTGTTCCTTTCCAAGAAGTCTCCCTCGTGTCGCGATTCAGAACACCAATCGGGTCAAGGTCGGGAATGAAGTCAACACAGTAACTCAATGACCTCCTCTCGTCTCCGTAGCCCTTGGCGATGCTTCCTTTCGCCGAAAGCACGCCGGTGAACATATTTCTTCAGACTCCTATGAACCTCTCAAAGGGGAACATGTTGTGTAGGAACACAGACCGAGAATATTAATCTCCTTGACCAGTGAACTAGGAGGTGTGTCATGATATTAAAGAAGGATGGAGGAACACCAACTCAAAGTCGACAAGACATTGAACCACATCATTCTCAGAGAGTAGCTAGTTCCATTGGATTGATTGCCTTCGAGAAATTGCATTGAGGAATGCACATAGCTTCACGATGGCCGACGTACATATGTGGAGGTAGAATTCTCTTAAAGCAACCTAAGCAATTACATTATAAGCACGTGGCGCTCATGGGACTTTAAGTGTAGGAATTTCTTCTCCGCACATTTATTATACGCTTTATATTGGAGGAGAATCCAGATGGGACCTTGATGTCTGTTTAGGCATTCAAACATGCTTTCCTTTCTTCTTTGCTAAGAGTGAAGCTAGCGTGTCTTAGTAATGGCATCCATCGTCTGCCTTCTCTCGGATGCAGTTGTCTCGTTCTTTCATGCGCCGCAAGTCCTGCTGTGCTTCGAGTGAATCCTTAGACTTTCCATACACATCCATGAATCCTAGCAGTTCACACAAAGATTCTTTGTCGTGCATCACGCCGATCGCGCTATGGACCTCTAGGACTTGCCAATAGGGTAGCTCCCAAAATATGGACTTCTTCTTCCACATGGGTGCGTGTCCCTTAGCATCTTTCTAACAAAGTTCGCCGCCTTGTCCCTTTCCAAAGACTACTTGCACATCCTTGACCATATCAAGTACATCCTCCCAGCCTCGGTTATGCAGGCTTGGTTCGTGTTCGCGCTTACCGCTAAAATGCTTGCCTTTCTTTCTTAGTTGGTGATTCATAGGAAGAAAACGACGATGGCCAAGGTACACGACCTTTCGACATTTTTTCAAATATATACCGTCAATGTCATCAAAACATTGTGTGCATGCATTGTATCCCTTGTTTGTCCGTCTCCGAAGATTACTTAGAGCAGCCAATCATTGATTGTTACGAACAACAATGCTCGCAGGTCAAGTGTTCCTGCTTGTACTCATCCCACATACGCACACCGGTTTGCTCCATAAAAGCAGGAGTTCCTCAACTAATGGCCTCTGTAGACATCGATGTCGCTGCTGTGTTGCCTCGGCCTTGATGAGCACCGCATCATAATGAACTTCCGCTTCATGCATAACCATGGAGGAAGGTTGTAGATACATAGAGTAATGTGCCAAGTGCTATGACTAGTGCTCGTCCCCAAAAGGATTCATACCATCCGCATTTAAAGCTTAACCTTAGGTTTCTTGCGCCATCCGCAAACTCCGGAATTCTCTCGCCTATTGCTCTCCATCGACCCATCGCCAGGTGTCTCAACATGTTGTCTACCTTACGGTCTTCTTTGTGCCATCGCGACAACTTTGCATGGTCCTTGTTTATGAACAGACGCTTCAGCGTGGTATTATAGGAGCATACCACATAACCTTGGCAGGATTTTCTTCCCGACGTTCTTCGCCTCAACATCGCCAGGTCATCTCGCCGATCTTATACCGCGACGCTTTGCATACGGGCATTCATCCAAATTTCGTAGTCCTTGCCACGATACAGATGCGCTCATTAGGACATGCATGTATCTTCCGGATTTCTAATCCCAAAGGGCAAACGACTGCTTTGCTTCAGACGTAAGGTGCAATTCGTTAGGCTTCTAAGCATCTTTTTTGGATCTTCAAGAATTGCCCAAATGCCTTGTCGGATACACCATTCGCGGCCTTCCATTGTAGCAACTCCGTTGTTGTACCCAACTTTTTTGCCCATCTTCTACGGACGGTATAGTAATTTCTTGTGATCCTCTAGCATGCGGTCAAACTTAGCCTTCTCCTTTTCACTTTCGCAATCTCTTTGTGCATCACTTAATGACATCACCAAGAGCATCATCTTCAGCGAGTGTGTCTTCGCCTCGCTTCTTCTTCACTTTCACCATTGCAAGATCATCGGTCACCGATTGAGCAATAATGTCGTTAGGGTCCAATTGTTCTTCTTCACCTTCTTCCATTATAACCCCGGTTTCTCCGTGCTTGGTCCAACAAATATAGTTTGGCATGAAACCCGACTTCAACAAGTGTGAGTGAAGACCTTGAGCTAGAATATTCCTTCAAATTCTTACACAGGCACATGGACAAAGACATGAAACCATCCCGCTTGTTTGCCTCTTACCACTCTTAAGAAATAATGCACGCCATCAATGAACTCTTTGGAGCGGCGATCGACATTGTACATCCAATGGCGTGTCATCGTCTGCATTATATGACATATCACATAATTACTAAGTCAACAATCAATCCAAAAGGCAAACAATAACTAAGTGATTAAGCTAATTAAGAGATTAACTAATTACTTAATAATTAAATATTAAACTTATTTATTAAAACAAAATTAATATTTATTATTTTTACCCAAGAGGTTGGATCTGATAAGATAAGACTTATCTCATCAAACACCCTCAAAGCTTAACCTAACTAACACATGTAAAAGTCATTTTTCATTTATTTAAATAATTATTAAATAAGGTGAAAAATAAAAGTCTTCAGATTGATCCCAAAATTTTTGTACAGATAGTTCATAGCCTAATTAGATGGCAAAACAATTTTCAGAATTTTTGGATCATTAATTTAGCCTAAAAAATTCATGGAATAATAATTAAATAAATAAGCATAAAATAGGTATAAATTCAACTTTGTCCAAATAGTCTTAAAATTTTTATATGGACTGTTCACGTGTAACTTAGTGGAAAAACAAATTTCATGATTTTTGGAAATTTATTGTGGCCTACAAAAATCATGAAAGTTCCATTTATGAATTAATTGGCAATTTTATAACATATAAAAATTATTCAAATTTCACATTTCATATTTTTCATAATGGACGGCAGGGTTAGCATCAGAGCTATCATGAACACGCCGGTGAATACGGTTGAGTGAATGAACGGTTCCATGGTGGTGACAATGGCAATGCATGCGTGTCCCATGGCATGACAACGGCTGCTCCGCGGCCTCGTGATTTAACGCCAAGCAGAGTTTAATAGAAGGATTTAGTCGGTTGGTGTTACCAACCGACTAATGCCAACCTTTAGTCCAAAGTTGGTACTACAATCCGACTAAAGATTTAGTCCCGGATTGTAGTACCAACCGACTAAGTTGTTGACATTTAGTCCTGCTGGTAACACCAACCGACTAAAAGCTCGCCACCGAGCTCGCCACGTGAGCCGTGGGCAAGGGGATTTTAGTCCCGCTGGTGTTACCAACCGACTAAAGATCTTTTGGTCCCTGACGCAATTTTCTCCGAGACTATTGCCCATTTGGCGCTCTCGACCAAAGGTCTGTTTCAGAGTAGTGTAATGAGCACCCTCGCCTCAAAGTTGCCCAAATTTCCTTTGCAAATCTTGCACACTGCTTAAGAAGAGCCATATCGACAACTCTTGCAGGACGCCGATTCTAATCCAAATCCCAAGACTCTTGTCTTCCGATCAACACGAGGAACACCAATTGTGTGAGCAAATGACGCTTGATGGCAATTCTTTTATGCCAGTTCCCCTCAAGTCCAGTGTCGCAGAAACTTTAGATTTCCTATTTCTTTTAGGAGCTCACGAACAGGTGTACCTGTTAGGCCGAGGTACCTCAGGTGAAGTAAATTCCCAAGATGCTTGAGGCTGTTATAACCTTCCATAAAACCACAATCTTCTATAGCTAGCACACGTAAAACTCGAAAGCTTGTGGATATCACACTAGCATGGCACAAAGTGGCAATAAATGACCTCACATGTTGCATGTCCATATTAGCCTGAGGATTGTGCTCTTCCATTCTATGTTGAAGAGCTAACCTACGAGCTTTATTGCTTTGTGGAAATGTCCGTTGCTCATTGTCCAAGATAGTTACAAAGTTTTCATCTCTTGACAAGGAACGGACGAGATCAAGCACCATATCATGAACACGGCAACCATATACGTACCCTTTATTTTGCGAGTCCATCGGCTGGATCATGCTTCTATTTATGAGCTCGTTGAAGTATCTCTCTCCAACCTCTAATAATCCTATCCCTTGTTCCTCATGGACGAAACCTTCAGCTATCCACTCAGATCAAAAGATCTTTAAGAATGAGATAATCTTCCTGAAATACACTTAGATACAACAAGCAAGTCCTTAGATGAGAAGGTAGATCGTAGTAGCTAAACGACAATATCTTTCTAGTATTCTCCACATCCTCATTATCACCATGCCCAAAACCGATAGAGTTGTACACCTGCATCAGCCTCTCCTCGGTTTTCTAGCCAACAAGCTAGCTATTGTGATGATAGCTAATGGTACACCACCGCATTTCTTCAAAATTTTCTCATATACCTTATTGGATTCACTATGGGGACATTTTCCTTCACAATCAACGATTCTTGTACGTAACAACTTTTCAGAGTTATCACGAGAAAGTGGTCAGAGTTTGTAAACATCACCGCATTTGTAGCAACTTCGTAAATACGAGTAGTTGTGACTACTATACTTCCACTAACATTATCACCAAAGCACATCTGATTATTTCCCATGATTTCTTATCCCATATGTCATCAATAACAACGAAATACCTATACCTCAAAGATAACAAATAAGAAGAGCCGTGAGTTAGTAAAACCATCTAAACAATCTATAAAAGCAAGGTGCTCGAAGAAACAATGAAGGTATAAAGGAACAAAAAGTAAGGAAGATGAAAAACTAGGGGAGAGAAACATGCACCAAAGAGGGAAATGCGGGATTTAGTTCGTGAACTGAAGGGTGTGGTCCACCCACACGAACCCCTACACGTCATGTCATGTGTATCCACTAAATTTATCCTACTATAACCGTAAACATGGCCTCCATTCTCGATTTGTGGAGGATGCAGAGGCTACCAAAGGTTATGCTTTTAAGATATTTTGCTTGCTAACTACCGGATATTATACTCTTTTATATATGCTCTTAATCAGCTAATTACTAGTCATCAGTATCCTATCAGGAGCTCCCTTATAGCATGTTCCAGACCTGAAAGTATAGGATATATTGGCAAATGGTTGCCACTGGAATTTTGGAAATGGTATGAGCAATGAAAAAGGTGACACAAAACAAGGTGGAACTGAAACAATTGGACGAATATGTATGATCGTAAAATACAAATACATAGAACGAAGTAAGCGCACGTACCTCTTGTTCTCAAGGAATTCTCGGAGTTCATCGATGAGCTGCCTTTCATCCAATACTGTCATATTTAAATTCGTGTACTTTTGCTTGTCAAGACCAATGAGAATGTCCTTAAAACTTTCTTCATGTCAGGATTTTGACCGACCAAAACAAAAGCATGGCAATTGAAGTCCGCTTTGCTTGTGATACACTGCTGTTGCAAGAGTCGTCTTGCCCAATCCTCCAAATCCGACAACGGAGACAATCTTCATCTTCTTCTTGGACGCATCATCCCCCTCGGACAGCATCTTTATGAGCGCATCCCTCGGCCCATCAACGCCGACGAGCTGTGAAGCATTTTTGTACATAGCGAAGAGGCGAGGATCAATAGTGGACGTTGCGTCAGGCTTAGCCACAATGCTGTCGACCGTGTACCTGCCACGCCTGTTGGCGACCTCCTGGGCTTGCTTGTTGATGTCTTTGATCGCGTCAGCGATCTGACATTGAGTCTTGCCTTCGCTGAACAAGCTGCCCATCTTCTCCAGGAGCCGTTTGAGCCAGTGCTGGTTGGTGGCCTCACGGCCGTCCTCCACGCGCACAAGGAAGGTGTCGACAACGTCCTCCATGTCGTACGCGAGCTCCCTGACATCGCGTGCCCAGAGCTTGACCTGCTCGTCGAGCTGGTCCCGCGGCACCTCGGACACCTTGCGGAGAGCCGCGTGCATGCTCTGAAGCTCTCTCCTGAGAGACTCGACTTGTGTCTTCACGCCCTTCTGCAGCTTGAACTCCATGAGCAGCTCGCCCAGCTTGGGGAGCAGGTTGCCCATGGCACCCGTCACTACCTCCATGGCTCGATTGTGCTCAGCTAGCTAGATGCGGTGGATCGAGAGGTGGTGTCTTCTGACTGATTATACCATGCCCATGTGAACGGAATGATCAGCCAGCTTTCCAATCTCACCCTACAGCCAAAAGATTCGCAAGTTGAATTGACCCCAAAAGGAAATCGCGTAACCAAAGATGAACTCGATAAAAGGCCGTAGCATACCTCATCTTGAAGCTTTCCAAGAGATCTATCATTTCATCGCTGCAGTTGATCTCAACAAAATCTTCGCATCACGGAAAGGATCTCTCAATGGGTAATAAGTCGATCGCAACCACAAAAGATGTGAAATATAAAGAAGTAACGTGGTGTGCAGGAAGAGGCTATATATCCTCTTCTGTAGGCAGTAGGAAGGCGCTCCACTCTGAGCTTCTTCTTACAGAGAAGCTAAAAGCTTTCAAGGAAATGAAGGTAGGAGTAGAGCAGGGACAACAGGACAGCACTGATGGCGTATTTTTGCTCTCTTCTGAGATGGATACTACAGCTTACGTTTTTGCCGGGGGAAAAAATACTCCCTCCCTTGTAAATGGACGAGTCATTTTCTAGACAGCTTTGTGTGGCAGCTACAGGTCTAGTAGTCCACATCTCTACGTTGGGCCGGATGAATCGAGGAAATATTGCCAAGACCTTTTCTTGCCGTGTACTAAATGGCTTCTGCCATGATCACTTTACTGTGGATTGAGGTGGATTGTGGTGCGCGGTCGAGCTGTGAGCGCGACGGGCGTGCTGTGCGGCTGAGCTGTGGACGCGAGGAGGGCAGCCAGCGGCGACGGACGCGTGACCGCACAACACAAAGCAGCAGCATGTGAAGTGATACTGTAATAAATTCATCGTACATGTGTAAAATGTTGTACGTCAAATAGAAGTGAAAATCAATTATGTGCTCAACTGGGAGAGTCTTTCTCTTCCATTATCTAAAAAATAAAATATAAATTATGTGCTCAAGTCTAGTCTCAACGAACTTTTTTATGACAATTCAGATAGGGAAAATCCATACCATATTCGCATCCATATTTTTTTATACAAATTCGAATACAAGTATGACTGGGAGAGAAATTGTTAATCGAATGGGAAAATATGTACATATTCGTATCCTATTGAATACGGTGGTCGAATAATACGGATAATTCATATCCATTTTTCATCCCTACCTTTCAAGATATTAAAAAACATTGATGATAAAACAACTATGGCTCGTTTTCACAAGATGAAAACCGGTGGAATGGACATGTCTCCTAGTCATAGCTAGTGACTTAGCAATACATTTGATTTCATTTCAATGTTTGTAACTATTCACAATTTTTTGACCGCCTCACTAATTTCGCTACTTTTATTCTGCATATTGCTATTCACATGTATTTATAGACATTCAGACGTACTTCTTTATTAGTAAGGTACTACCTTCAACCTATTTTACATTCTTGTTTGTTGCCATGGTAATGGTGTTAGGTACCCGTCGTTGTCTCCCTTGACGGACAAGTCGTCCATTAATTGTGCTATTTTGTCTCACACAACATGTACTGAACTGACTTTCTTCTCTTCTGCGAACATGCAAAATATTAGCGTGTCAATCCATTGGAGAGACGAACCAAAGTCAAAGATGGTGGAGGATCACATCGACGCGATCTGACTAAGTGCCAGGCGCTGATTTGATTGAGTTTTAGCTTATTATTCTCTAATGAGCTTGTCGTTTGCACCATACTATGGACTGTTGTTTGCTTAGATTGTCCCAATTAGCTAATTGCAAGTGTAGGAGACAGCAGTACAAATGAAACCTGTGACCGCGATGCAGGAAGGAAGGAAGGGCACAACTATGAAGTCGCAGACAAAAGCATTCTGCATTCCTTGTAACTGCAACTCCTTGATCAGCTCAATTCAATCGCAACGAAACATGGCTGCGATCTCAACAAGAACTCCTTGGTTAATGTGAATCATTGATCTATGCACCCATTTCAGTTTAGCCAGTGGTGTAGTACAAGCTACAGTATGCGAGTTGCAACAATCAGGATGTGAGAATGAGAGGGCTCAAACTCAATGCAGTTCCCATGCAAATCATGTCTCAATGCTGTAAGTCATTACACATTGCTCGAGTCATCTTACCACCGACTCAGCCTAATCAAGCATTCAAGCGTATGACTTCTATCAGTTGGTTCAGTAAGACATCAGAAAGTTAAATAAACACCGCTCAAGTATGCCTATTTTGGTTTGGATCTGACCCAACAACATGCGTTGGTCTTTGGCCCAAAATACTTACGGTGAGATTCAATGGAAGTGTTTATAGGCCGAGGATTGTTTAGACCATTCGGCCCATAATCTCTACAGCTACTCGAGCCTCCACAGTCCACAGCCCGCAGGCATTTCTCGTTCACTGTAACTAGCCACCGCCGTCTCAAATGGCGCGTAACATCCCGATTTTCGAGATTTTTTGAAAAATTTCAAATTAAAATTAACCATTCGATTTTATTAGATTGATAAAGCTTAAACTTGAAATTTTAGAAAATAAAAAAGTTAATACGAAGTTATTCAAAATTTGGTTTATTTAAGTTTTCAAGATTTTATTTGGATTTAAAGTCAAAGAGAATATTTTAAGTAATTTCTTGAATTTTATGAAATTTAAAAGAGTTTTTCTATTTTTCTAAAAGCCAAAAATAAATTATCTGCAAAATTAAATACCAATTATCTATTGGAAATATTTTATTTAAGTCCAAAATGACTCAGGAAATTTCTGTGAATTTTCTCATAATTTGTTAACCTTATTTACTATTTTCTAAAGCCAAAATGAATTAACTGAGTATTTAAAATCGCTAAATCAATTTAAATCGGAAAAATCACGTTCGGATGGTCCGAACACTTGCTACGCCTGCTCGTCATTCAAATTCAACCTCACCTCCACACGCCACGCTGGCCCACGCTGAGTCATGTAAACGTCCCGTTTTTCCAGAATTTTGAAAAGCTGGTAAAAATAATAACCATTCGCTTTTGTTGAGAGTTCAAAGCTTAATTTGAAGATTTCAGAAATTTGGAGGTTTAACTTGAACTAACCAAACTTCAAATTAATCCCTTTCTCGTTGAGCCGAGTTATTGTCTGCTCCTTGGCTTTTAGCCTCTTTTTTCATCGCCTTGTTTGTCCTCCGTGCTAGTCTCTCCTCCCTTTTGGAGACATCCTCTCTGGGTCCTTCCTTTCGCCTGCACCTCCTCCCAATGACCTCTTTATAGGTTCAACCCTTCGCTCTCTCGACCTCTTTGTAACCTTCGCTTGGACTTTCCTTTGTTGGCTTGAATTCTTTGTGCTTAGACCTCCCCTGGGTCTAAGCTTTCATCTTTGATCGGATCTTCCCTTGGTCTAAACTCTTTCTTTGTTTGGACCTCCCTGTGACCTCTTAGCGCTCTCTTGTAACCTCTCGAGGTCATTTGGGCCCCAGAGTTCCTTTGGGACCTCCCTTGCCTCTTTGGATCTCCCCTGTTCATACAGACCTCCCTTGTTGAGATCTCGCCGCTAGACCCCTCTCGAGATCTTAGCCGCCGCACCTCCCCTTATTGAGATCTCGCCGCTAGACCTCCTCTCGAGATCTTAGCCGCATGCACTCCCCTTGTTGAGATCTCGCCGCTAGACCTCCTCTCGAGATCTCACCGCATGCATCTCCCCTTGTTGAGATCTCGCCGCTAGACCTCCTCTCGAGATCTTAGCCTGCATCTCCCCTTGTTGAGATCTCGCCGCTAGACCTCCTCTCGAGATCTTAGCCGCATGTGCCTCCCTTGTTGAGATCTCGCCGTTAGGACCTCCTCTCGAGATCTTAGCCGCATGCATCTCCCCTTGTTGAGATCTCGCCGTTAGACCTCCTCTCGAGATCTTAGCCGCATTCTCCCTTGTTGAGATCTCGCCGTTAGACCTCCTCTCGAGATCTTAGCCGCCCTGTGTCGCCCCTTCGTTGATCCAAAGGTCCAGACCTCCTCGTGCCCAAGACCTCCTTAGCGCTTGACCCTCTTTGACTCTTGTGGTCAGACGCTTAAGGCTTTACCTTTCATTCTAAGGGTCATTCGATCTAAATCAGATTACTTAGCCTTGTCGGTTCTGCTCACTCGGTCCGAACGTCTTCGTTACGCCATCCGATCCGATCCGACGGCTCAATCATAAGCGACGCTTTGATGGTCCAAACGCTCTTTCTTTTCGACCGCCTGATTCTCGATCGAATGGCTCGCTTGTCGCTGCTTTTCTTGATCTCAAGACCTCGGTCGCTTTTGCAAGGACCACTCGATCCTTGCCGGTCTTTTGTAAAGACCACCTCCTAATCTTGAATATCCTTGACCGTCAGACCTCCTCGGCCGCTTTTGCAAGGACCACCTCTCGATCCTTGCCGGTCTTTTGTAAAGACCACCCTTTTAATCTTGAATATCCTTGACCGTCAGACCTCCCCGCACCCTTTGATCTAGATCACGAGGTCCTCCTGCTTTGAGATCTTGGCCGCTCAGCTCTTCTTTTGAGATCTTGAGCGCCAGACCTCCCTTTGCCTTTTCGATCTTGACCATTCTGTGTCCTCTCCTTTTGATATCTTGGTCGCTTGATTTTCCCTTTTGGGAGATTTTGACCGTCAGACCTCCTCGCCTCGTGGCCTCCTCGAGCGCCTTACCCCTTGCGCTTGGGACCCTTTTGAGGTCCGGTTCTCTCGTGATTTAAACCTCCTTGGGGTCTAGATCTGCTTGAGGGTTGGATCTCCCTGAAGTCCAGCCTATCTTTTGTCTTTTGGACCTCATATCCTTAGGACCTCTTTGTGTTTTGACCTTGTGGTCTAGACCTCCCTGCTGTGTTTGGACCTCCTTTAGGTCTCAGACCTCCCTGCAGGTTTGGACCTCCTCAGTGTCTGACATCCCTGCAGGTTTGGACCTCCTTAGGTTCAGACCTCCTGCAGGTTTGGACCTCCTCGTGTTCTGACCTCCCTGCTGTGTTTGGACCTCCTTAGGTTCTGACCTCCTGCAGGTTTGGACCTCCTCAGTTCAGACCTCCTTGTTGTGTTTGGACCTCCTTAGGTCTCAGACTCCTGCAGGTTTGGACCTCCTCGTGTTCAGACCTCCTGCAGGTTTGGACCTCCTTAGGTTCAGACCTCCTGCTGTGTTTGGACCTCCTCAGTTCAAACCTCCCTGTGTTTGGACCTCCTTAGGTCTCAGACCTCCTGCAGGTTTGGACCTCCTCGTGTTCAGACTTCCTTGTTGTGTTTGGACCTCCTTAGGTTCAGACTCCCTGCTGTGTTTAGACCTCCTTAGGTTCGCACCTCTTTGTTGTGTTTGGACCTCCTTTAGGTTTAGACCTCCCTTTGTGTTTAGACCTTATGTCTAGACCTCCTTGGTCCTAGGACCTCCTCGCAGACCTCCTTCTTGGACCTCCTCCTTGACCTCCTATTTGGACCGTGGACTATGTCCTTGACTGGTCTCATGACCTTTTGATCGCCCTTTGGTAGCCTTAGTGCATTTAATGTGGGTCGAGTCACATTAAATGTCGCCACCTACCTTTTGTACTCTTTTTTCTACTTTGTGTCACATCCCTTGCTTTTTTATTTCTTTTCGCACTTTGTGGCAAGGTGCCCTTGTCCTAAAACCTTGAACCTGGTCGCTTTTTGGGTTGGTGCTCGTCTCTTGTTTTTAAATAGAGCACCAGAGGGCACCGCCTCCCTCGCCTCCTCATTTCAACTCCTGCTTTTTCCTCGACCGTGGATCTCCTCCTCCTCCCCGTGGATCTCTCTCTCTTGGTTTTGAGTAAGTTCTTTTGGTTTTCTTGGAAATTATCTTGCTTATTTGGTTTCTTTTGCTAACGTAGATCTCGGTGATCGTTGAGAACTCGTGAATCAAGCTCCTTCACCAAGCTTTTCTTTTCTCCAACAGAGGCAAGTCGTGGCCCTTGATCATCTTGATCCCACTTTGCAAAGCTATTTTGATTCATTAAACTTGCATGGCTATCTTTATAAAGCATGTTTTGGGCAAGAGCTATCCTCCTACTTGACATTATGCCTCCTTGATATACTTGAACCGATCATGTTGACATGAACTCTTTGGACACCTTAGGATGGATATTTTGTTGGTATTCCTTGTTATTGCCAACTTTGGGACCGTATGTTGTATGCTTAGCCTTGCTTTTAGAAACCGTGGGTCGGTGAATCATGCCTCATCAATTAATAATCTTGACTAATTGAAATATGGAACCCGTGGTTGGTGCCATTGTTACAACTATGGCGTGATGCCCGAGTTGTGTTGATTGTGGTGCGAGATCACATTAATAATTGTTGTGCCAGATCGGGTGGTCTTTTTGGTGGTTAATTACAAATTGTTTTGCTCGGCAAGAAGGTCGGGAGTGAGTAGTGGATGCTTCATTTTGGGGTTGTGGATGTCTTGCTCGAGCACAAATAAGGACTTTACTTTGTGTTCTGTTGATCTCGGCCAATCAAGGCAACCACAAGATCATTTTATGGGAATGGTCTGGGTCAATAATTAGCAATGGATTGGCTTGGGGTCAGCTGGGTTGAGCGGTGATTCGTCATGCAAGAGGGCACCCCATAACCTCATGGACTTCTAGACCAAAGGGGGATTGGCGAAACCTTAGCGGGCAGCCTGAGTCAATTCAAAGCTTTGTAAAGCCTTGTCGCTTCTCCAGATCGCTCACCTTCTAAGTGAGCAAGGGTGACTGAACCCGCCTACCGAGAGATCGTGGATTGTGGGTAAAGTTGTACACCTCGCAGAGTGTAAAATCTATTCAATAGCCAAGTCCTTGGTTATGGACATGCTCATGAAATGGTGCAAGGGGTAGCTTTGTGAACTTGTGCTCCCTAGACACTTGGGTGAGAGGTCATGGCTTTGCCTTGAAGAGACCTTGGCCGGCTCCAGAGGGGTCATGGTCGGCTCACTAGTTGGTCCAGGGCTGGTTGGGGAACTCGAGTGGGTGCTCAGTAGGAGTCGGGAGAGGTCCCGGTCATGGGTATGACCAGCACCTCCCACTGCTGGCTTGGGTAGTCCCGAATGGGTGCTCTAGGGTGTCTTTTGGTGTGAGCGGTGCTCACACCTTTTGAAATCAAATGTATTTATGTACTAATGTTTTAACTTGAGCTTTTCAATCTACTTATTACTTATTGTCAAACACCGCTTTATGCAACTAACCTTACAAATTTCTTTTGGCAAGCCTTGCATAATTATCTAATGCATACATTCCTCACGGCTTGTCGAGTACATTCAATGTACTCATGGCTTTTGCCTCTGCTCATATCAAGAAACTGCAGGAGGTTCCAGGAGCTCAAAGCTCAAGGAAGAAGAGGTCTTTGGAGACCTTGTGACCTAGGGGACGCCCTCCACTGAGCAGCTGCTGGCTGACGGCTGGACCTATCGCTGAAGCTTTGCTTTCCACTGCTCTTGTTATTCTCTGTAGCCCTTGAGGCATCTCCTCGAAGAAGCTTGGCCGGTTTGGTCGCATCTCCGTAAGAAGCTTGGCCGGTTTGGTCCTTAATATATTTATATTTATTGTTTTGTCTCTTGCTCCTCTTAGCTTGTGTATGGATTTGATTACACTTGTGCCGATCTCAGGCGAGCCAGCCAACTGCTCCTCGACTAGCTCGGCAGACAAGGGGGACCTCCAGTGAGGTCCCACGATTTAGCTCGAGGTCCTGGCTTGACCTCTCTCGTGATATACTAAGAGGTGCTACTAATCGGTGGTTGGTTAAGACCTCCTGTGAGGTCCTCAAGACCTCCCGGGAGGTCCCGTGGACCTCGGCAGGTGGTTGGCCACGACCTCCAGAGGTCTTGCAGACTCTGGGAGGTCTCCGTAGACCTCCCTGAAGTACCGCAAAAAGGGGTCCTCCTGACCTTTGTCAGATATCACGTGGTGGTTCGTCATAGGTGGTATCGAGCTCCATATCGATCGCTGGACGAACCTTAGTTAGCATGGTCGCTTTTAGTTTGTTTCAAAACTATTTTCTAAATCAAACCAACTTAAAAGTCGGCTTAGTGGTTCTCCTCTTGTCTTGTTCTACTCTAGTCTCATCTTGCTTCATTTTTCTCGCCTTACTCTATTCCTTCTTATCTCCTACTCGATTCTCGAATCTTATCCTTTCTCGAACTCTAATTTGAATTTAATTTGACCTCCTTACCTCGAGAACCGCTTATAGGACCGAACCTCGTGTCCTAGTGTCGCCAAATGAGCGTTGGTGTAGCCGGTGGCTCTCGGTTTCTCAAGAGTTATGCTGCTGTAATAACCTAGGTGTTGGATGCTGCTTAGTAGCTTGAAAGAAGCCTTTTTGAATTGATCTTGAGAATTGGAGATTTTGGGGATTCTTTGCTAAGATGAAGGTTTTAAATGGATCCTAGGAGATGTAGGATTGTGAGTTCTTGATGGGATTATTGAAAGATTTTAGACTTTCATCGATTCTAGAGTGAATTATAACGTTTGGTTGGAAGCTTGATCTGAGTATGGACTTTGTGTCTGAGGTTTACCCTTGATGGCAGTATAATTATAACTTTTGCTGGGTAATTGGTGAAGATGATTGGTGGATCCAATCAAAGATTGTGTATTAAAGAAAGACTTTCGGGGAAAACCTACCTAATTGTTGGATTTTGGTGAATCTGAGGAGGTGATTCTAGGTCTCTTAATCTGAAAGTGATGGTTGGATTGAGAATCCTTTTGATATGGAACAAAGGAGCATGCAATTAAAGTGCTAATTGTGATTTGCTTGCTTTACCTAGGTAGAAATCAAGAATCTTGTTGATTTACCAATGTTCGGGAGATTAATCGCTTGGTCGGTTATTCTAAATGGATGTCTTTAAGATAAGTCATTTGGTGGACCTCCTTAATCATAGGTTTAGGACCCAGCTGTTAGGAAGGCCGCTTCGCTCTTGGCTAGCACCCAACCCTTGGTGGTGGCAAGTAACTCCCGAGAAAAGAGCTGCTTGGGAAGTGGCGCTTGTCCTTGCTCTCCAAGGACATCCCACCGACCTCTTGTTGTTAGGAGTATGTTCCACACCCCAAACCCCTTTAGTCGTTGTTGCCGGTTTTCTTCTCGCTTAGTGGTCCCCGAGTTTTGTTTCGTTAGTTCGCAATAAGAGCTCCAAGAGGAGATCCTATTGTGCCTTTCGCTTCTTTTTGGCCCCTTGGCCTCTTGTTTCTGTTTAACCTACCTTTCCCGACTAGGATGCTCCATCCGCTCCCTCGCTCTTTCTCACCCAAGTGTTTTTCCTCTCTTCCTTGGTGCTTCTCCTTCTTATCCCTTAAACCCGCAGTTTGTTCCAAGATGGACCCGACTGATCCTCAAGAAGCCTTAGTGAACCGAAGGCCCCAATGCCAGATTCGACCCCATCGACCTCCTTCTCCGACAAATTTCGCAGATCCAAACTTGAATCAGCTTTTTTATTTTAGACTCAGCTTGATGAGCACAAGGATGCATTATGAATCAAATGATGGCTCAACAGAATCAAGTCAGCAGCAGTTCTAGTTAGCTTGGTGGATCAAGAACCAAACCATTGTCGCCTCACGACAATGGTGAACCGTAACTCGCAGATGCGCTCTACCACCACCACCCCCACCATTTCAAACCGAAGCCAGACCAAGGGCCAAGTTCCAAAGAAGTTCACCTGTTGCTCAACTCAAGCTCCTTGTGGTCAGCAGGACCTCAGCTCAAGAGAAAAGGATAAATCAAGATCAAGAAGTCGCAAGTAGCCACAAGACTTATGAGAAGCAATTTCACCAAGAAAACTCCAACAGCTTTTGTCAAAGCCCTCAAAATCAGCTTTTTACCCAATGATGCCAAGCCTCGAGACAATCTTGATGATCGACTTTGCGTATAAGACCTCAAAGGAAGTTCAAGTTTTCGTTGTCAAGAAGTGGGCCATTTTGCCACCAAAGGCACCAAAAGTGGTTCAACGCCTATGCCGACGACCTTCCGTGGTTACTCTAATTGCTACAATAACCCCAAAGAAGCAGTAGAAGAAGCAATGTAAGGTTTTGTCTCAGCTTGTGTGCCCTCAGAGCTTGGATTTGCCAGTACGCAAGAAATCAAGCAGCAAAGATTTTACCGGTTTATCACTCCCCACCATCCTTGAGAAGCCAATCACAAAAGAAGTCCCTTGTGCCTTGATGTTACCTGCTACGCCGGAGAAAGGACACTTCACAAAGAATGCCCGCCAAGAAAGCTTCATCAATGTAACCTCCGCAGATCTTTAGGACAAGTGTGTCACAACCTACTATTCATCAAGGACTTCTCAATGAGCTAGGATTTCATGAGACGTCAAGACTCTAAGACCTCCTATCACCTCTAACCCCTGGCAAGACCTCCTTCCACTATTCCTCGTGGTGATCATACCATGGACAACAAAGAAGACCCAACAAAGAACCCAAAAGCGCCTAAGTCCGCCTAAGGAATCCAAGAGTTTCAATGCCAAGAAGGGGTATTTCACCGCCAAGGCTCCTCACGCCCCTGTAAGAAGGTAGCTCCTCCCGAGCTTCAAGTCAAGTCCTCGACTTCCGTGAACCTTGCAACCGGTTCCTTTTGAATTTGCCGAGTTCCTCCCTTTCCTTGTTTGTTTATGTTATTCTTGGCCCAAGGCTTGTTCTTCGACCACCACCCCTTTGTTTGACTCTAGGGCTCAAACCTCCTTTGTTGGTTCAATCTCTTGGGTCCATCTAAACCTCTTCATGCTTGTTTGGACCTCTTGTCGCTACTTTGAGCCTCCCTCGCTCAATTGGTCTCCCTAAGATCAATTGAACCCCTTGAATCCTTTGCATCTCCCTTAAACCGATCTCCTCTCTTTTAACTGCACTCACCTCTCAAGGGTTTGAATCTCTAATGTTTAGACCTCCTCTTGGTTTGAACTTACCCTTGGTTCTCGACCTCTTGTCTTTTGGGTCACAACCACCCCTTGGCTCTCAAATGAGTTTGTGTTTCAAACCCTTTTGTTTTCCGAGAGCCCTGCTTGGCTCAATTTGTCCATTCCTTGACCTCCCTGTTCTCGTGGACCTCCTTCGTCTCTTGTGAACCTTATTTTGAATCCTCGCTTCGTCTCGATTCCCGTGAGGATCTGGACCTTCTCTCGTGTGGGCGTTGTTCGACCCACCTCCTCGGTGAGTCCTCGTCAACAAAGAATAGTTTGGTTTGCCCCACTCAAAAGAGAAAGTTTCGAAGAGTGGGTGAAACCCTGCCCCTAACCCATTCTCTAGTCACCAATCTTGGTCGAGATTCCCATTAAGGGAGTAGGTTTGTAACGCCCTGCTTTTCCGTAATTTTGAAAAGTCGGTAAAAATAATAACCATTCGCTTTTGTTGAGAGTTCAAAGCTTAATTTGAAGATTTCAGAAATTTGGAGGTTTAACTTGAACTAACCAAACTTCAAATTAATCCCTTTCTCGTTGAGCCGAGTTATTGTTGCTCCTTGGCTTTTAGCCTCTTTTTTTCATCGCCTTGTTTGTCCTCCGTGCTAGTCTCTCCTCCCTTTTTGGAGACATCCTCTCTGGGTCCTTCCTTTCGCCTGCACTCCTCCCAATGACCTCTTTATAGGTTCAACCCTTCGCTCTCCGGACCTCTTTGTAACCTTCGCTTGGACTTTCCTTTGTTGGCTTGAATCTCTTTGTGCTTAGACCTCCCTTGGGTCTAAGCTTTCATCTTTGATCGGATCTTCCTTGGTCTAAACCTCTTTCTTTGTTTGGACCTCCCTGGACCTCTTAGCTGCTCTCTTGTAACCTCTCGAGGTCATTTGGGCCCCTGAGTTCCTTTGGGACCTCCCTGCCTCTTTGGATCTCCCTCTGTTGATACAGCACTCCCTTGTTGAGATCTCGCCGTTAGGACCTCTCTCGAGATCTTAGCCGCTGCACTCCCCTTGTTGAGATCTCGCCGCTAGGACCTCCTCTCGAGATCTTAGCCGCATGCACTCCCTTGATGAGATCTCGCCGCTAGACCTCCTCTCGAGATCTTAGCCGCACCTCCCCTTGTTGAGATCTCGCCGCTAGGACCTCCTCTCGAGATCTTAGCCGCACCTCCCCTTGCTGAGATCTCGCCGCTAGACCTCCTCTCGAGATCTTAGCCGCATGCACTCCCCTTGCTGAGATCTCGCCGCTAGGACCTCCTCTCGAGATCTCGAGCCTGCTGCATCTCCCTTGTTGAGATCTCGCCGCTAGGACCTCCTCTCGAGATCTCACCGCATGCATTCTCCCCTTGTTGAGATCTCGCCGCTAGGACCTCCTCTCGAGATCTCACCGCATGCATTCTCCCCTTGTTGAGATCTCGCCGCAGGACCTCCTCTCGAGATCTTAGCCACTGCACCTCCCCTTGTTGAGATCTCGCCGCTAGGACCTCCTCTCGAGATCTTAGCCACTGCACCTCCCCTTGTTGAGATCTCGCCGCTAGGACCTCCTCTCGAGATCTTAGCCGCGACCTCCCCTTGTTGAGATCTCGCCGTTAGGACCTCCTCTCTCGAGATCTTAGCCGCTGCACTCCCTTGTTGAGATCTCGCCGCTAGGACCTCCTCTCTCGAGATCTTAGCCGCCCTGTGTCCTCCTTCGTTGGATCCAAAGGTCCAGACCTCCTCGTGCCCAAGACCTCCTTAGCGCTTGGACCTCTTTTGACTCTTGTGGTCAGACGCTTAAGGCTTTACCTTTCATTCTAAGGGCCGTCCGATCTAAATCGACTACTTAGCCTTTGCCGGTTCGTTTCGCCGTCCGAACGCCTTCGTTACGCCATCCGATCTGGATCTCGACGGCTCAATCATGGGCGACGCTTTGATGGTCCAAACGCCTTTCTTTCTTTCGACCGCCTGATTTCGATCGAACGGCTCGCTTTTGGCGCTTTTCTTGATCTCGATCTCCTCGGCCGCTTTTGCAAGGACCACTCTCGATCCTTGCCGGTCTTTTGTAAAGACCACCTCCTAATCTTGAATATCCTTGACCGCCAGACCTCCCCGGTCTGCTTTGTAAGGACCACCTCGATCCTTGCCGGTCTTTTGTAAAGACCACCCTTTAATCTTGAATATCCTTGACCGTCAGACCTCCCCGCACCTTTGATCTAGACCGCCGAGGTCCTCCTGCTTTGAGATCTTGGCCGCTCAGCTCTTCTTTGAGATCTTGAGCGCCAGACCTCCCTTTGCCTTTCGATCTTGACCATTGTGTCCTCTCCTTTGATATCTTGGGGCCGGATTTTCCCTTTGGGAGATTTTGACCGTCAGACCTCCTCGCCTCGTGGCCTCCTCGAGCGCCTTACCCCTTGCGCTTGGGACCTCTTTTTCGTGTCCGGTTCTCTCGTGATTTAAACCTCCTTGGGGTCTAGATCTGCTTGAGGGTTGGATCTCCCTTGAAGTCCAGCCTATCTTTTGTCTTTTGGACCTCATATCCTTAGGACCTCTTTGTGTTTTGACCTTGTGGTCTAGACCTCCTGCAGTGTTTGGACCTCCTTAGGTCTCAGACCTCCTGCCAGGTTTGGACCTCCTGTGTTCAGACCTCCCTGCAGGTTTGGACCTCCTTAGGTCTCAGACCTCCTGCAGGTTTGGACCTCCTCGTGTCTCAGACCTCCTGCAGGTTTGGACCTCCTTAGGTCTCAGACCTCCTCACAGGTTTGGACCTCCTCAGTCTCAGACCTCCCAGGTTTGGACCTCCTTAGGTTCAGACCTCCACAGGTTTGGACCTCCTGTGTTCAGACCTCTGCCAGGTTTGGACCTCCTTAGGTCTCAGACCTCCTGCAGGTTTGGACCTCCTCGTGTCTGACCTCCCTGCAGGTTTGGACCTCCTCGTTCAGACCTCCCTGCTGTGTTTGGACATCCTTAGGTCTCAGACCTCCTGCAGGTTTGGACCTCCTCGTGTTCTGACCTCCTGCTGTGTTTGGACCTCCTTAGGTTCAGACCTCCCTATTGTGTTTAGACCTCCTTAGGTTCGCACTCCTTGTTGTGTTTGGACCTCCTTAGGTTCAGACCTCCTTTGTGTTTAGACCTTATGTCTAGACCTCCTTGGTCCTAGGACCTCCTCGCAGACCTCCTTCTGGACCTCCTCCTTGACCTCCTATTTGGACCGTGGACCATGTCCTTAACCGGTCTCATGACCTTTTGATCGCCCTTTTATAGCCTTAGTGCATTTAATGTGGGTCGAGTCACATTAAATGTCGCCACCTACCTTTGTACTCTTTTTTCTACTTTGTGTCACATCCCTTGCTTTTATTTCTTTTCGCACCTTGTGGCAAGGTGCCCTTGTCCTAAAACCTTGAACCCGGTCGCTTTTTGGGTTGGTGCTCGCTCTTGTTTTTAAATAGAGCACCAGAGGGCACCGCCTCCTCGCTTCCTCATTTCAACTCCTGCTTTCTTCCTCGACTGTGGATCTCCTCCTCCCTCGTGGATCTCTCTCTTGGTTTTGAGTAAGTTCTTTTGGTTTTCTTGGAAATTATCTGCTTATTTGGTTTCTTTTGCTAACGTAGATCTCGGTGATCGTTGAGAACTCGTGAATCAAGCTCCTTCACCAAGCTTTTCTTTTCTCCAACAGAGGCAAGTCGTGGCCCTTGATCATCTTGATCCCACTTTGCAAAGCTATTTTGATTCATTAAACTTGCATGGCTATCTTTATAAAGCATGTTTTGGGCAAGAGCTATCCTCCTACTTGACATTATGCCTCCTTGATATACTTGAACCGATCATGTTGATATGAACTCTTTGGACACCTTAGGATGGATATTTTGTTGGTATTCCTTGTTATTGCCAACTTTGAGACCGTATGTTGTATGCTTAGCCTTGCTTTAGAAACCGTGGGTCGGTGAATCATGCCTCATCAATTAATAATCTTGACTAATTGAAATATGGAACCCGTGGTTGGTGCCATTGTTACAACTATGGTGATGCCCGAGTTGTGTTGATTGTGGTGCGAGATCACATTAATAATTGTTGTGCCAGACGGGTGGTCTTTTAAGGTGGTTAATTACAAATTGTTTTGCTCGGGCAAGAAGGTCGGGAGTGAGTAGTGGATGCTTCATTTTGGGGTTGTGGATGTCTTGCCCGAGCACAAATAAGGACTTTACTTTGTGTTCATGATCTCGGCCAATCAAGGCAACCACAAGATCATTTTATGGGAATGGTCTGGTCAATAATTAGCAATGGATTGGCTTAGGGTCGCTGGGTTGAGCGGTGATTCGTTGGCGCAAGAGGGGCACCCCATAACCTCATGGACTTCTAGACCAAAGGGGATTACAAACCTTAGCGGCAGCTCTGAAGTCAATTCAAAGCTTTGTAAAGTTTTGTCGCTTCTCCAGATCGCTCACCTTCTAAGTGAGCAAGGGTGACCTGAACCCGCCTCACTGGAGAGATCGTGGATTGTGGGTAAAGTTGTACACCGCAGAGTGTAAAATCTATTCAATAGCCAAGTCCTTGGTTATGGACATGCTCATGAAATGGTGCAAGGGGTAGCTTTTAGAACTTGTGCTCCCCGGACACTTGGGTGAGAGGTCATGGCTTTGCCTTGAAGAGACCTTGGCCGGCTCCAGAGGGGTCATGGTCGGCTCACTAGTTGGTCCAGGGTGGTTGGGGAACTCGAGTGGGTGCTCAGTAGGTCGTGGGAGAGGTCCCGGTCATGGGTATGACCAGCACCTCCCACTGCTGGTTTGGGTAGTCCCGAATGGGTGCTCCAGGTGTCTTTGGTGTGAGCGGTGCTCACAAATTTCTTTTGAAATCAAATGTATTTATGTACTAATGTTTTAACTTGAGCTTTTCAATCTACTTATTACTTATTGTCAAACACCGCTTATGCAACTAACTCCATAGCCTATCTTTTGGCAAGCCTTGTATAATTATCTAATGCATACATTCTCACGGCTTGTCGAGTACATTCAATGTACTCATGGCTTTTGCCCTCTGCTCATATCAAGAAATGCAGGAGGTTCCAGGAGCTCAAAGCTCAGTGAAGAAGAGGTCTTTGGAGACCTTGTGACCTAGGGGACGCCCTCCACTGACAGCTGGGCCGACGGCTTGACCTATCGCTGAAGCTTTGCTTTCCACTGCTCTTGTTATTCTCAGTAGCCCTTGAGGCATCTCCTCGAAGAAGCTTGGCCGGTTTGGTCCTTAATATATTTATATTTATTGTTTTGTCTCTTGCTCCTCTTAGCTTGTGTATGGATTTGATTACACTTGTGCCGGATCTCAAGCGAGCTAGCCAACTGCCTCGACTAGCTCGGCAGATGTAAGGTGACTCTAGGAGGTCCCACGACTTAGCTCGAGGTCCTGGCTTGACCTCTCTGTGATATACTAAGAGGTGCTACTAACCGGTGGTTGGTTAAGACCTCCTGTGAGGTCCCGTGGACCTCGCCTGGTGGTTGGCCACGACCTCCAGGAGGTCTTGCAGACTCCCGGGAGGTCCCGTAGACCTCTCCTGAAGTACCGCAAAAAGGGGTCCTCCTGACCTTTGTCAGATATCACAGGTGGTTCGTCACAAGTCACCACCGCTGGCCGCTTTCTGCCTTTCCTCCTGCTGGGAGCCCATGCCGTGCTCTGGCACACACACACCGCCAGACGCTTTCGCCATCCTTGTCGCTTCACATTGCGCATTGAATGCGCCCGTCACGCCACTACCCACCCCCCGTCCCGTCGTCTTCCTCTCTCGCCGTGAATCCCACGCCCGCGCCATGCCGTTGAACCCGCTCCCCACTCCTCCTCGACCCCTATAAATGGGCGCACGAGACGCCTCCTTCTCCTCTCCTTTTCCCCATTCTCTCCCCGCCTCGTCACGGGATTTCGAGCTCCAAGAGCTTTGGCCGGAGCTCACACCGCTGAAGATTACACCGCCGTTGAAGATCCTCCGCCGCCTCCATCCCCACCTTCGACACCACATGGTTGCAGGCTACCCCGTGCTCGCACCCACTCACTCCAAGAGCCACCAAAGCCCTAGCTCGCCAAGAAGTCGAATCTCGCGCCGCCATTCTTCCTCATCACCGCCATTCTCCCGCCTCGCCGCGAAGGGCAAAGACTGTGTTCAAGATCGCGCCACTTTTTTACGCCCATCCACTGCCTCACCGGGCGCCAGAACGCCAAGAAGTTTACGCTACCGAGCCGCCAAAGATCCATCAGACCGACGGGCCGCCACGCCATGGCCACCTCACCTCCCTTGCTTATGCGGGCAACGCGCCACCGCAGATCCTTCTGACCGCCTGCTCGACCTAGCGTAGAACGTCGGACTTTGTATGTGGGCCCACATGTCACCACACAAGCTTTTTATTTAGGAAAATAATTTTGGCCGAAAATCAATCCGATCACGACGCTGCCGTGATTTAATAAATTGATTTTCCTTTAGAAAATTAAGTCCAAAAATCCGAAAATTCCCTTTTTCATCATTTCATGTGTTTTCAAACTTCTGAGAGTCCATTAGAACTTCGATTCGAGTGATTCAAATTTCTAAATTCATCTAAAATCAAGATCTAGCTTTCTATATTGAAATTATTTAATTTAGAGTCCATTTGAATTTGCTTCGCCTTCAAGGTAGATTTCGATGACTCTGGGGAACCCGAATATTTCAAGAAGTAGACCTCAAGCATTCGAAAGCAAGCCAAGTTACACCTTTGATCATATCTAATCCCAAGATTTTAAATTATTTAAATTTTGTTTTAAATTATTATTGTATGCTATTTAAATTCATGTTTTAAGCTTTATAGTTATTTCCCAATTCCTTTGTATAGCCAAACTTTACTATTAAATTAGTCATTCCTTGATACCTTAGTTGAAATCTAGTTGATACATTAGCATGAGCTAGAACATGTTGAAAAACAAGATGCTTAAACAAAGCTTAGACCTAAAGTGTTTAATTTTAGGAATTTAGCCAAAAGTTCAACTATAATTTAAAAAGATACTATGATATTGTCTTTACCATAGAAGTTTATAAAATGATTTAACTTGGTAAATAAAATGAAAATTGGTTTGAACTTGGGTGAAATGGATGTTGGATGGTACACGTTGATGCACAAGATCGAGTCATCTATATGATCGAGGCCTAGGGGGTTATTTTGGAAAGTCGCCCAAGTCAGTTAAGGACCGGTCTTCGAACCGCATCTTGCTAAGTCTCACTGTACTACCACATGTTCTGAATGGGCAGGTGAAGAATTTAGACCCGCCATTATGAGTTAATGAAGTATTTTGGTGATTAATGACAAATCTATATGTGAGACTAACACTTCTATTGATATACCTATTGTGTAGTCTTATTTGGATGAAAAGGTGAAAATCAAAGAGGTATGCATTCACATCATATTCTTATATATTGTTGCATTCTTTGATCCAAAAATATAGGTTGAACTACACCAAAAGTTTAACTTGAATATGTGCATATATTTTTATTACACATTCGTGTATGCACACATTTAGGGAGTTCACTCTATATTTTGTGGTTTCATTAGTATTGATCCATATTTCTTTATCCACATATATCGGGATCTTTACTTTGAAACATATCCTTTGAGTATATAAAACTTGTGTAGTTCATATATACTCATATTACTTTATATTCAATTATTTGAAATTGTGTTGTGGGACTAATGTGTGCTAAGATGTTTTCAAGGCTTAGTCCCGGAGTTTGAATGATGACATGAAAAGGAAACGCAAAGATGATAAAAGATCGATATGGCTCAAGACAAAGGAGTCATGCATTGCATTTCAAAAGCTTCGAAGAATTTCAGTGGAAATCCAGATGACCAAGATTTGGTAAGCAGATTATCGATGTGCGGTAGTACCGAGTTCTTTTATGAACTATCGCACATGCAGCACGCATCAAGATATTTCGAGCGGAACTACCGCACACCGAAGTTCCAAAGATTACTTATGTACATATTTTCCAGAGAGCATGTTTTGGGAGTTTTGTTCTCCTTGAATATCCAGATGACCAAGATGTCTTAAGCAGATTACCGCTCATGCAGAGGACCAATATTTACATGGTGGTATGTAATTTTCAGAGAAGGTGCTTTTCTTGATTCTAAATTCGAAATCGGTAGTATCAAGACATGAGAAACCAGACGACCCGAGAGCCAGATACGGATTCTAGTTGGCTAGAGTAATACACCCAGCAATAATGGCTTGTTTAGAAGCATTATTGCGTATATCTTGGTAATTGATGTTAATCATTATGGACTAACATTTTCATGAGTTGGATGAATAGGTTATGTTTCAGGTAATGGAGACTTCAGATGGCATCATGAGTTGATCGTCATCAAGTCAAGGTTCAAGAAGAGAATGCATCATGTGTTGATGCATATCAAGATCTCAAGAAGAGATGATCATAAGTTGATCATCAAGTCAAGAAAAGACTCATCATGTGTTGATTGAGGTCATAAAGAATGCATCATGGGTTGATGCATGTTAAGACGATGACCTGGACATGAAGTGAAGATGTACGTCATCAAGCTTCAAGAAGATGCTCAAGGCAAATGTATGACTAGCTAGAGCTAAGGATGTGTTCCTAGTCTTTTACCGGTCTTGATGTTTGGTTGGAAGACCGGATTGCTAGTATAGGTTGCCGTACTATTAAGAGGGGTCTTGTCTAGTAGCATGAGTCTCATCATGTGTTGATAGCTCAATCTCACTTGCTCTAGCTCTCCGTGACATGATGCTATTATTTGCAAATGTGTTTTGCAAATAGTCGAGGCTCATGCATTTAATCCTTATAGCATGTGACTATACTTTGCAAATGTGTTTTGCAAATAGTTAAAGTTCATGTACCTACTCCTTGTGGCATGATCTAAGTTTGCAAATGTGTTTTGCAAATTGTTGGAATTCATGTATTTTCCCTTGGCATGGTCTAAGATTGCTTGTTGCTAATACTTTGAACTTAGACTATGGTAGTGGCTCTTTGAAGTTGTGCTTTTTGATTTGATCAAATGTGTTTGAGATCAATCAAATAGGTGGGTTGTGTAGCCTCTGAATAAGCTTTCCATAGAGTCCAAGATCACTCAATTCCGACATCGGAGTCAAAAGTTATGACCTTTTTACCGAGTGTCGGCTGTGCTGAAATCGGGCTGTGGTACTACCGCCATGAGAAGAAAGGTACTACCGCCGTAACGGTAGTACCGCCCCGTGAGTGTAGTAGTATCGCACCAAAGTTTTAACGGCTAGTTTTTGAGTCACACGCACCCTTTCCGACCGCTGAGTCAAAACCAGACTATCACCATTGTATCATGCAGATTACCAAGATTTCTACCGAGTTTGTCGATTTCACCCCAACGGCTAGTTTTTGTGTGTGGGCTATAAATACCCACTTTGGCCGGTTGAGACACAACTTTTAGCATCCCATTTCACTCACTTGAGCTAGTGTGAGCTGCTCTTCTCAATTGTGCATGTGTTGCACCTTGTGAGTAAGGAGAAAGGTCTCTAGTTGCATGTGTTGCATCTAGAGGTGGATTTCAGATCCACTTGAGCTTGTGCATTCGCTGCATCGTGGTGACAACAAGCAAGGGGCTTGGCTTATTACTCTTGGTGTTTACCGACACCTAGACACATGGGAGGCGCCGTGGACCAGTTGATCTTGTCAAGAAGCTTGTGAGAAGGCTTGCTGTTGTGAAGGTTGGAGCTCACCTACCAGAGCGGGAAAGAGGTACCATTAGTGGAATTGAGGTGTTTGGCTTAATTCGTGGAGCCGATCCAATTAGTTTGGGCTTACCTCAACGTGGATTAGGGGAGACCAGCAAGTCTCCGAACACCACGGTAAAACGTTATTGTGTCATTGTGGTTTGCTTTCTAGTGATTTACTTTGTGCAATTTACATTCCTAGAATTAAATTGCTTTTATGTCTTTGTATGTTTACTATCATTATCAATAGACATATATTGTTGGTGCACTTAGTCAAGACTAGTCGATTTAGGTTTTAATTGAACAAAACTGAATTGATTTACAATTCCGTATAAAACTAGGTTTTAGCCAAAAGATTTTAAAAACCGCCTATTCACCTCCCCCCCTCCTCTTGGCCTCCTCGATCTTACAGCAGGATCTGGATAAATAATTTGTATCGTTTCATCGTGGTCGCATTCATCCTACATGCGGGTATCTTTTATGATTTACTTTTATGTATTTCCACAAGACTAGGGATGGCAATGGGGCCCTATTCCCCATTCCGCGACGGGGAATTCATTCATTAGGGCGGGGGTTTGGGCTATTTCTTCCCCCCACAGGGATGCTAATATGCAAATACAATTCTCCATCGGGTGAAGCGGGGCTGGGGCTGTTCCCTACTCCCCATCCCCGCTACCCACATGGGGCCCCGATAACCCTATGACATATGGGCCACTCCGCACTGTTTAAATCTTAAAAGGTTTGCTTGTTTATTTGCTTGGGAGTTGAGACACCATCTTTAAGAATATTGTTGGAATTCTTCATTTGGAATACTGATAAGCACTCTTTAAATTATTTAGAACACTGATTCTGTTGTCTCTATGTGTGTCTGTATAGGAGAGGTTAGGATCCAATTTTCGGGTCTAGGGCCCCGTGGGGCCTCGATAACACGACGGGGACGAGAGAGAATAGCACCCCAAGACAAGGACGGGGACGGAGAACCGGGATGTTTCCTTCTCTCAGGGACAGGGATGTTCCACCACTCCCCACCGGGGAATGGCCCCGTTGCCATCCCTACATAAGACGCAAGAGAGGGCTTAAATCCAACGGGTGGTTAGCCCAATGGAAGCGAAACCTTAGCGAGGCGAAACTACGGTGGGATGTCGCTTTGTAAAGGCCTTGTCACGTGCTCTAGACCGCTTACCTAAGGTAGTGAGCGGTGGTATCGACAGATATCAACAAACTAGAGAAGTCGTGTCATGTTGGTAAAACTATACAACCTCTGCAGAGTGTTACTATTCGAATAGCCGTGTCCACGGTCAAGGACATGCTAAGCAAAACCACTCAAAGTTAGATTTTGATTTTGTTTTCAAAAGACTTTATCAATGGTTGTTGGATAGTTTATCCAAATGAGAGTTTGAACGGGTAGCCATGTGATAAGAGGGTATCCTTCACTACTCATTGATGAATGTTATCTAACTATAAAACTTGAGATTTAGAAAATAAAATTTAGTTATAGAGTAAATTGCTTTAGAACTTAGTAAAAATATTTAAATGAAAAATATCGCTTTATATAAATTGAACCATATAGACCTCTCGTTGTTAAACCTTACATGCATTATAATATGTTATTGGGAATAACTTACGACTGGGTTAGGGAGCCCGCCTCTACATCAGAGTTCCCACCCAGTCCTACAAAAACCGTTTTGAGCTTCTTTGACAGATGGTGTACTTGTTTATCTTTTTTCGGACTTGCGATGCCCTTCCAAGAAAGCTTCCTTCACAACCTCTGGCACTCCTAATATGTGAAACACTGGCAGCAAATCGCTAAGAGCTGTCAAGAACTTTCATGGCGGATCCAGGGACCATTGGCACCTCAGCTTTCGTGCATCGGAGAAGCTAAAGCAACTTGCGATTAAAGTTGTACAACTGGAGCTGATGCTGGGACTGTAAGCGGTTGAGATTAGTCCTCACAAGAGTAGCTTGGAGCCATTGTTGAAGAACCTTAAGTCTGCTTTCTATGAAACCGAAGACAGCTTCGATGATGTTGAGTAATGAGTATCACCGTCTCGAAAGGCAGATGCTATCTCATCCTTGTAAGAGGAATTGGGTGAAGAACCTCCAGTCTGCCCGGCGGCCCCTGCCCATGTGTTCCTGCCTAAAAAAACCAGGTCCATTACTGCCTTCATTTGTTTCAATTTTGTTTTTGGAAAATTCATGTGATTAAATCATTGAAAAACGTCAAAACGCCACAAAATCCACTTAATGTGTAATCAGTGAGACTCAAACTGTGGCATTTAGGGTGTGTGTTTGGTTTGTATCCCAACTTGCACTGCCAATTTTTTTGGTAATGTCCCAAGAATTTGTCCTCATTTGGATCGTTGCCAAATTTTGGGATGCCCATGGCCCTTTGGTCACATTTCATGCATTCCTTGCCAATCCGTTGACCAAATTGGAGGTGGCGGCCAAAACCTTCACCAAAATATTGGCAAACCAAACTTTAGTGCGGTTGTATGGCGTACAAACCAAACCAACCCTTTAGCCCAAGACACGGTTGTCACACCGGTTGGGACACATGACTAATTTTCGATAATATGCATTAAACAATTAACGTTCAGTCGTTCACCCAAATATATACCCTTTTCCAAAAGAAAAATGCTGTACTAATTGTAATCCATGCATCTCTAACTTGCACACACGATGGCCATGCTCTTCTTTGTTTGATCTGTGTTAACCTGCAGACGACTCTGTAAGCACGTTGGTTTTTGGTTAAGCTCTAGCTAGTGCCTTTCCAAACTATTACAGACCAAATCTTATTCTTATTCCTTGGAGACCGTATACAATGACCTCGTTGTCACCCAGGCGCTTTAGACAAGAATTTAGCTCCAGTAGCAATGCAGCACACTGTAGCTGCAGTATGCTAGGATTTCTACTTGAACTATTTCTTTCCGCAAGCGCATCATCTATATATACTCGATTGAATTTGTACCATTAAAAATATGGAGGTACTAAATCTCTAGATTTTAATTTGTACATGTTTGTGCCTTGAACTCTCTCTCTCTCTCTCCTCTCCAGAGGTTAAAAATATTAACGTAATTAAAAGATAAGCATACGAAAGGATTAGGATATGCACCTCTTGCGCATTTGGCTTGCCCTTTGCATAGCAAACAAGTCATCAGCAATTTTTATGTGTTATTTCACCTCGACAGCTAAGAAAGATGCGGAGGGCGGAGCGCGGTGGGCGGATGCGGGCAGAAGGCAGGAGCGACGCTCGAAGCTGAGGGAAGGGAGTTAGGGTTCGGGGAGGAGCCAGTGCTTACATGAGATGAACCTACTTCATGGGCTGGACTGGGCCGGCCTGATACTTCAGCCCACGCAGCACCAGGCCTAGTCCGCCCCTGGCAGTAGCAAGCACAACTTGCAACTTCATAAGTGATTTTTTTAATTAATTAACCTTTTTTTAATTTTTATTTTAAAGTTAACCTTCAGCGTCCAATTTATTTCCAATTCTGACTTACTCTTCCAAACTATGCCACACAATAATTCACAACACAGAGCAATGTTGCTCATCTGTAACAACTCTAAAGCACCAAGGGTTGAATTAAATCCCCTAGTTCTCTAGATAAGGATCACATAGCCTACTAAAACTCCGTATAACTGCGTGCATCAAACCACAGAGGGGTGAAGCAAATCACATCAAAATGGGGAAACAGATTTGATCCAGCGAGACGTCATGCACCCGATTCGCATATTACAAATCAACATAACTATATCAGGGAATTTGGGATTTGGGAATTAAGACTTGAGTGAGATGCACCTTGACATTAGTCGCTATCTGTTGTTTGTCCGCCACTCCCTGCCCCGTTGGCTATCAACATTAACTATATCAGGGAATTTGGGATTTGAGAATTAAGGCTTGAGTGAGATGCACCTTGACCCTAGTCGCCATCTGCTGTTTGTCCGTCGTTCCCTGCCCCGTTGGCTCCCACCACGTGCTCCCTGCCCCGCCGGTCGCCGCCGCGCCCTCCATCCCCGACTCCCTGCTCGCAGCTCGCCGCGTACTCGCTGCTCCGCTGGCCGCCGACCGTGCAATGCATGCTCCCCTGACCCTGGCCCCTGCCCGTCGCGCCTTGCTGTTGCTACTCACCAGCTCCTTGTGCCTGTGCGCCGCCGCCGCTTGAAACCGTGCGTGAGTCAAGTTTCAACCGAGAGAGTCAGAGAGAGAGAGAGAGAGAGAGAGAGACAGAAGCTAGGTCAGGCTTTGGAAACTTGGGCTGATGGGTCGAGTCTGGCTATTGGGCCGTGCAGTAGCGCATGAATCTGAGAGGGGAGGGGTGTGGACGGGCTCTGAAATCATGCATGGGTTAAAATACGGATAATTGGACCCAATTATTAGTATATATTACATAATATACATACTACATACTGGATTTTTTGAATAAAAAATATAGGTGTGGGTCCGCCCCTGACGTTTTCCCTGGTGTTTGACGTGGATGCATTCTAGAGTATATATCATATATTATCTATCCGTATATGTTACAATTTCACAGCTCAAACAATATTTATACAGCTCGAACCCCTGTGAACCGAAACTGCCAAAAGATTGCGCACGTCCCATACAAAGTAATACAAGACATCTGGGATGGACTCACAAACATCAGGGCATCTCTAACCCAGGGAAATCTCTAGATTATATTTTCAGGTCAATTTTTGTGACGCCCTGGTGTTTGTGATTGTGCACGTCCTTTCAAAGTGATTGATAACAGATGATATGATGATTCATAAGCCAAGTAGCTCATGTAGCAACGGCAACAGCACGCATGCCATTCTTCTCCATACATATGTAGGGCACAAGCTTTTGTGGCTGTAAATATCATATGTAGGGTTACTGTATGTAAAAGAATTCCCCAAGACCAGAAAGTGCTTGTCATATTCTATTAAGGAAGAAGTCCATTCTACCCCTCAAGTATTGATATGACAAGTGACCCTCAAAAAAAAAATCGCCCTTTGATCCTCTCTAAGTTGCAAAACAGCACAACGTGCTCCTCCCACTGCTTGCAGGCGGTGGTTTTGCTGACGTATGCCCGTCAGAGCGGTTTCGCCAAATCATCAGATGAGTGGGTTTAGCACTTGGGCCCACCTGTAAGTGAGCCCATAGCACTTAGATCATTTTCTCTCCTTTATCCATCTGGCCGACACAGCCCCTGTGCTCTTTTTTTTTTTTTTTGCTTCTTCTTCCTTTCAATCTTTTCCTCCATTGCTTTCTCTCCATTTCTTCCCGTAAATTTTTGCTCTGGCCAAGCTCCCTCATGGCGCTCCTCCTCCGGCCATCGCCGCTGTTACACAAGGCCACGCGGCTGGGTCCGCCAGGTTTCTACCAGGCGTCATAGGTTCATCGCGCCCACCCCATGCTCGGATGTGGTCGGCCATGGAGGAACGATGTAGGTCATCATTGTCAGATGCACCCCTTCCTCGCCATCTCCGCAAACACCTTCAATGCTTTTTCTCCTTACCTCTTTGCAAGACTCCATTGATCAATATACTATACGTGAACACATCCAAGATAAGCCCTTTCCGCCCATCTCTCAACCAATGCATATGCCTGCAAGACGCCCGACCATGAACAACGCAGTGCAAGCAAGTTGTAGGTCGCCACCGTCATGGCAACCCCTCTCTACCATTTCATCCCAGATCAGCAGGCGACCTCCAGACTTCTCGGTCGCAGATCCGCCGATCAACGATTGTACATCATCAAGATTCGGCCAGACTTCTCCTTGGCCAAGATTTCGTCGAACACCTTGGTCGCTCGACTCGACCGACCTTGCACCACCCGGAGATCACCGTGGCATAGGTGTACTTGTTGGGGAGATGCCTCCGGACGCAGGTCAGGCGCATGCAGAACCCGACGATGACGGTGTTGAAGGTGACAATATAGAAGGGAATCATGAGCAGATCGAGCGCATGGACGGCTTGCCCTTGGAGGTGGCGAGCATGATGTTGAACATGGTGGTGGAGAGCGGAGGCGGAGGCTAAGATGTCGGCGAAGAGAGGGCGGGGCGGAGGGGAGGAGGAGAGGAGCGGTGGAGCGAGGTGGTCTGGATGGGGACGGAGAGAGACTTGATCCACGAGTAGAGGCAAATCGAGGTGTCGCGTGGGCAAGCATAAGGGAAGCAATGAGGAGGAGGCGGGCAATGACGGGGCAAGTGAGGCGCGGAGCACCATGAAAGGGGAGAGGGTCAGGTCAGAGAGAGCCGACTTGAAGAGCATGAGCACTGCCGGCTGGCTGTGCTTGTCAGGCGTGGTGGCAGGCAAGGGGAGGTAGGCGGCACCATGGATGTGGAGGTCACTAGACAGAGTCACGAGAGGAATGGAGAAATGGAGAGATAGGAAGGAGAAGAGGAAGAGAAGAAATGGAGAAGGCACCAAAGGCTTTGCCAAGAGGAAATCCCTGCTTAAAATCACCTAGAGAAGTAAAGAAAGATATTGAGAGAAAGCATTGGGGAAGAAGAACAGAGAACCACTCGGCTGGAGGAAATGAGAGAGAGAAAGCAAGGAATGGACTTAGGGGAGAGAAATGCCACATCAGCTCTCCTCCAGGCGAAACCGCTCTGAGCAGACGCCACATCAGCAATACCACCGCACGAAACAGCCGGAGGGGATAGGTTGTCCGGTTTTGCAACTTCGGGGTATCAAAGGACCGGTTTTTTAGTTCAGGGGGTTAGGTGTCCGCATGTCGATACTTGAGGGGGTAGAATGGACTTCTTCCTTGTATTAATGTATAAATTAAGTCGTTAAACCATGCACCAGATAAGATCGAGGGAGCCTTTTGTGCAGCATACTCAGATTTGTTTGTGAAAGGTGATAGTGTCCCCCAAATCCTACGTATCAGTAGCCTGTACATTAGTAAAAAGAGAGGTGCTTCTATGTGCAGTGCTTTGTTTGTTCTTGCTTAGTATTTGTCAGTGAAATGAAAAATGCTGCATTGGCTTGTCGATCGAACAGTAGCATCGGTGCATTGACATTAAGTCATAAATACTTACTTGTATAGTTTTATCGATTTTGTCTTTTTTTGTAATCAGGCACTGCAAAAGACATTGGCATCAGCCCATCTTCCATGTATGCATCAGCCATCAGAGAAGCTAACATGGGAATCTGCAAGCCAATTCAGATGTTTGTGTTGTTTATGTGAGGAACTCACAAATTCTGACAGAGCATGTACTGGATCAATTGATTTACAGACAATTATTTCCCGAAATATACAAGGATGTTCTTATTTCCTTCTTTCAAATAGAAAGGAGATGTGCTTATCTTACTTAATGCATCACCCATCGAGAAGCTCCATGCGAGGATCTCGCAAGTCAATTCAGATGCTCGTGTTGTTGGATCTAAACAACTCATCAGATATCACCAAAGTTTCGCCGAGCGCATTGGGTCAATTGATGTAGTACATACATCGCACATATCTCAGGTTCAACTACGAGAACACAAGACGCGAAGAAATAAGAGTAGTCCCATCCCATCGCTCATGAGGGTGGGACAATGCAATGGGTTTCTGCAGTGGCTTCAGTTTAGCTACTTCTGCATGGATGCCCTGTTGTTGCTGTTACAAATATTATCTTGATTCCTGAAAGTGGAGGCCGGAGATGTATGGTTAAATTTAAATATCCTTAATTAAAAAAATACAAGAAAAAGAGACGTTCTTCAATTTTCCTTTTGAATTTTACTAGTGCCTGACACAGAATCTTGTCTTAAAAAAAATACTACCTCCGGTTTTTAATAATTGATGTCCTATAGTATCCATATGAGCTGAGTGAAGTCAAGTAATTAAACAAGAGGGGAGTATAATTTTGTCTACTCCTACGTTGCATAGGAATTTAGGATAGGGCGTGGTGGGCTGGGCTGGGCTGCTTTAAGAGTGGTGACGGGGAGGCTAGAGAGACCAGCAAACCCCCCGACTCAGCGACCCCGAAGCCGAAAGCCCCAAACCCTTGACCCAAGCGAGGCGAGAGCGAGATGGCCGACGACCACGGCGGCGGATTCTCCGACCACGTCGAGGGCGGCCGCCCTGAGGTGATTCCTTGGGCTCCTGGGAGTGGGGGATTCCGATCTTTGCACCGAGATTTCGGGCGTGGAGACGCTTGTGGGGATTTTGTTTCGCGTCCGCTCGATCTATGCGTACCAGTGGTGCCGCCTAGCACGGGCTAGAGCGTAGCTTTCTTTGTCTTGTTCCTTTCGGCTTAGATGCGACGGTTTGCGCTGCGGTGTAGCGGCTGGCGTGCGAATTCGGCGGTGAAGCTGTTTTGGGGGTTCGTTTGGTGCAGATGCAGCTGACTTGATTCGGTAACCGGGAGCCCCTTGGGGAGGGAATTTCCCAGATTTGTTGGTTTTGATCTCGACGTGTGTGCTGCTTGTGTAAAATTCGATTGCGCCCTTTGATTGCTGTCGCTTCACGTATAGTAGGTTTCATTCACCAATTTGATTTGCGTGAGCAGGGGTCGTGGAATTGGTGCATAGAAGGAAGGCTTAGGTTTTGTTTTGTGGATGAGTTGATTTGGGCGGGAGCAACAGTAATAGGTTTACGCATAAGTAAGTTGAACTTTGTGCTTGTTTAGTTTGGGTGCATATGTGCTGATTTGGTTCTGGAGTGCTATGGGGTTTAAGGAAAAAGGGGGGTTGATAACATATCAAAGTCATACAGTTTTAACACATAAATGTTCAATGCTGAGCTATGATCTTTTGAAACAGCTTGAATAAGAAATTGCAACTTTATTATGTGCTATAAATGTGCATCTAGAGTTCCTTAAGCATGCACCTGCCAGTTGATGTAACTTTCCGAGCTACTTGATCATTAACCAAAAGCTCATGTGCATGGGTACACTGATTGCAGGTCTTTCCTCTTTTTATTGCTTACAATGCATACTTACTGGGAGCATCTTGCACTGATTCCACGCTTTTATGTTATCTCATTCAAACAACTCTTCTTTTTTTGTGCCTATCATGTGTCTCTGTGTTGGTGAGCTCAAACTAAAATCATTCTATCTCCAGGGCGATACACATTCACGTGAAGATGGATTGTCGAAATCTAGGGATAAAGAAAGAGAAAGAGAAAAAGAAAAGGACAAGGAGCGTCACAGGGACCGTGACAGAGATCGAGGAAGAGACAGGGACAGGGACAGGGATCGGGACAGGGACAAGGACAAGGACAAGGATAGGGATAGGGATAGGGATCGCCACCATAGGCTTCACCGTGAAAGACGGGAACACCGAGATCGTTCCGATGATCATGATCGTCATCGAAGCCGTGATTCTGAAAGGTATTGCTGTTAATGCATTAGTGTTTTGTGTGCACCTTATTATTACTTTAGAAACAGTGTTTTCCCCAATGGTAGCTACTTTAGTTATGTCAAAAGTATTGGCCTTTGAATTTTGAAATCAACACAAGCAATATGTCAGTTGTGAATATGTGATGTATGCCTCAGAAGTTATTCAACTATGTCCTACACATGCCAAAATGAATAGTGAAAGGCCCACAGCTATCTTTCTTATACACAATTTCATTTGTGGTTTATGTTGGTAACAACACACAGGAGAAGAGACCGTGATAGAGATGGGCATCGCAGGCAGCGCCTCGCCACGGTCTCGCTCAAGGGGCAGGGATCGCAGATCTAGGTCTCGTTCTCATTCAAAAAGGTATGAAAGTGAAGGTTCTGGAATAATCTGTTATTTGCATCTTGTTCAGTTCAGCTACAATATACATAATAAATTTTCCTCTTATGGTTATCTATGACCATCTTGAAGTTGCTTATTCTATGACCATCTTGAAGTTGCTTATTCTAATGAGAATAGCTATGCAGAAAATCCAAATAATTATGTTTTTCCCAACATCTATCATTTTTGTGTATTATTTGTTTGAGCCATGTGCAATGTATATATGAATATGTATTGCTAAGTTTTTTAATTTAATTATCAGAGAGATGACATTTTTATCTTTGTTAAATACAATTACCTGTCTCATGCAGTATTCTGTTTTCCGTTTTTGTATTTTAGTTTCTCACTAGTCACTAATATTCATTGTGCTGAAGTAGCAAGCGAGTTAGTGGATTCGACCTGGCACCACCACCGCAAGCTGTGATTACTCCATTTCCTGCTGTTCCAACTCCAAGTATGCTCTCATCGACTCAGTTAAATGTTTACATTTTCATTTTTGCAGTTTCGTCTAGTTTATCTTTTGTTGGGACTTATTGGACTTAAGAAAGTTCCTTGTGCTGGGACTGGGTAAGTGATGTTCATGTGTATTTGTTCTAAATGAATTGTAGCCATTGCTGAATGCCAACCATTTACTTCCACTACAATGCTATACTATTCTCGCCCAATTGGATGGGACAAATTCTTATTGCAATTGCCAGAAGCTCCTAGCATATCACCAGTCCAATGTTGTTTTTTGAACGTAGCATTGGTGGATAACATAGAACACCACGATGGTTTGCAGTCCTTGCTAGAGCACCTCCAATAGATGCACTGGTGGACGGGTTCTTGGAGGTGCCATATCACCAAGTATTTTAACATGAACCCGTAACTCCAATGCAAACAGTGTTAAAAGATGCTTAGTGGGATCCACCTAGAACCATCCACCAATAAGGTGAGAGGAATGGAGAGTGAAAAAGGATTATTTTGTTGTAGTCACAACACCATATGTGGTGCTTGGAGAGATACTGGTGCTAAAGGAGAGAAAGTACCAACCAATGGGTGCTTTCTCCCCATAAGCACCCCTCAAACACCCATCCGCTGGAGATGCCCTTATATATGTGATAGTATCTTCTGGTGCAAATAACTTGCAACTTTCCATTTTATTATTACTTGGTAACTGAAACTGAGCAAAACTTTTTTGCTTTTGTTCTTTTGTTGTTTGTCTGTTTTGTGTATGTGTATGGTAAGAAGGCAATCGTGTATGGTAAGAAGGCATTCTTGGGTCACTTGCCCCACTGCTGCCAATGGAATGAGCGGCCTACTGTAGCTTTAATGTACAAGGAGGAATCCGTGCTCTGGTTTGATATCGCCTTGCTCATCTTCAACTAGCAAGTATAACTGAGTGCTAGCTTCATGATTATTACATTTCTCCTTGCACATACATTATCCATTCTTTGACATGGAATACTTCACAGTTGTATCTCTTTTAGATCCAGACTGATGGTGACAATTAACCAGTTTTAAATGAGCAATAATTGTTCTTGCTAATTGTTTATGCTTCCTACTAGAAATAAATTGATATATTGCAGGTCAGTTACCAGGCTCTTCTCTTACTGGAATGTTTCCAAACATGCTCCCTTTTGGTGTTGGGCAGGTGATTATTCCTGGTTTTTTTATGTCTTCAGTGTCGAAAGAACCTTTGCCTTTATTACTTTTTTGTTATTTCATGTCTGGACTTTATTATTTGTTGGATTTTAATCAAATTCATTTGTTTGAATTAGTTCAATCCCCTTGTCATCCAGCCGCAAGCAATGACTCAACAGGTATGAGTTATTTCGTTTATAATTTACTGCAGGTATTGAAAAACAATGTGCCAAGTGCCAACATCTTTTTCCTCTCAGGCTACTCGGCATGCTCGGCGTGTTTACGTCGGAGGCCTTCCTCCAACTGCTAATGAACAGGTCCATATACTTGAATCACTTTCCCAACCCACATCAACCCCAAAGCCAAAAGCACGCCCAAGCACACGCACACACTGATACATATAATTTGCAATTGTTGGTTACACTGGTTTTCTTTTCTGCAGTCAGTTGCAATATACTTTAATCAAGTCATGGCTGCTAAAAGCACACACACACTGATACGTATAATTTGCAATTTTTGGTTACACTGGTTTTCTTTTATGCAGTCAGTTGCAATATACTTTAATCAAGTCATGGCTGCTATTGGAGGAAACACTGCTGGTCCTGGTGATGCTGTTCTTAATGTCTACATAAACCATGACAAGAAATTTGCTTTTGTGGAAATGAGGTCTGTGGAGGAGGCAAGCAACGCTATGGCCCTGGACGGCATTTTGTTTGAAGGGGCGCCAGTGAAGGTTAGAAGACCAACAGACTATAATCCTTCTCTGGCAGCTGCCCTGGGCCCAAGCCAGCCAAGCCCCAATCTGAATCTTGCTGCAGTTGGCCTAACACCAGGCTCAGCTGGAGGGTTGGAAGGCCCCGACCGTATTTTCGTGGGTGGTCTTCCCTATTACTTCACAGAAGCTCAAGTTCGGGAGTTGCTTGAATCCTTTGGGTCACTTCGAGGATTTGATCTTGTGAAGGATAGGGAAACTGGTAACTCAAAGGGCTATGCGTTCTGCATCTACCAGGACGTCAATGTCACTGACATTGCCTGTGCTGCTCTAAATGGTATCAAGATGGGAGACAAAACTCTTACTGTCAGACGAGCAAACCAGGGAACAGCTCAGCCTAGACCAGAGCAGGAAAATATCCTGTTGCAGGCACAGCAACAGGTGCAATTACAGGTATAACTCAACTATTTAATTGCCACTCATGATCAACTAATTATTCTCTATGCCAATTAGATTATATTTCTGCAACTGTTTATTTGGTTCTGACTACACATATTCCTGTACAGAAACTTGTGTACCAAGTTGGAGCGCTCCCTACAAAGGTTGTATGCCTCACCCAGGTGGTTACTGCAGATGAATTAAAAGATGATGAAGAGTATGAGGACATCATGGAGGACATGAGGTTAGAAGCAGGCAAATATGGTAAATACCACAAACTTCTCATCCACTATTTCTCTTATTTTGAAATTTAGCCATTTGATCATCTGCTGAATTAGGTCTCTTTTCCGTGTCCATACTCCATAGTCCTACGATATGCCATTTCATGCCTTGACTTATAGTTTGATTCATTTCTGTTACTCTGTTCTCCTATGCATTCTTGCTCCTTTGTTGATGTGGTATATTCTGCTCACGTATACTTCCGTTCGTCAGGTAATTTGGTGAAAGTTGTCATTCCACGTCCTGATCCCAGTGGACAGCCAGTCGCAGGAGTTGGAAAGGTGAATCTTGTGTTTAATGCGGTTCATACTTTGCAGAGCATCTGTAGTGTATGAAATCTTTCTGATGTATGAGCTTTCGGTTGCAGGTGTTCTTGGAGTACGCAGATGTCGACGGCGCCACCAAAGCAAAGACGGCAATGCATGGAAGGAGATTTGGTGGGAACCCAGTGGTTGCGGCCTTCTATCCCGAGAACAAGTTTGCTAGTGAGGAGTATGATGCATAAATTATCTATCCATGACAGTAGTCTTTGAGCTAGTTGGTTCAATTACAACAACAATTTATCCCCAAAGTCGAACCTTCTTGTAGCCCTGGATTTATGCAGAGCCACCAGTTATTAAGATTGAAAGATAGATTGCGAAAGTTGATATAATCGTTCTTGGCCGTTATCTCGATGTGCTTGGATTCTTCGTTTGTTCTGTTTCTATTCTCTCGTTGCTTCCTTTGAAATTCTTGGTGATACTATCGGCATCGCCAACTGCCTGCCCACGTGGATTAGCTTTGGATGACAACGTTGGGGATGGCATAAAGGGTGATATCGTGAAGATTGTGTTTTGATGTTGAGCATAAGGGCATGTAAAATGTGATATGCTTGAGTGCTTAAAGAAAAGAATATATAGACACATCATCAAGTATCTATACAAAAGTTAATTTTTAATGCAAGTATCTCTTTTGCTGGTGTTTATAGATGATTGTATTATCTATTAATTATATATAGTTATATACATAAGCATCTCTTAAACACCGTGCCTAGTCAAATATTAATGTTACAAAATAAGCATCTTATCTATCGTGTGTTCCCGTTGAGCATTCAAATGACTTCTACTGTGCTGAAGCAACCATAGGTTGATAGATTCTAAGAAATGCAACCATAGGTTGATGGATAAACTCAAGATGAGTTCACAATGAAAACACAATTGACCCAAAATTGATTACTCTTGCCACGACTCTATGCTATTAGTTTCAAATTGGACGGCACTTTCAAATGATCACGATATTCATAGTTGATAGTTGATACTAGTACAGTGCAATATATGCATGTATCTTTACATGATGAGCCAACGAGATTAGTAACAACCAGGCATGGTTAAATGAATAGATGGATCCATTATCCTAATCTTTTCCCGAGAAATCTGAAATTTGTCGCTGTATCTGCAAACTCGCAATGTTTATGATAAATATGCCTACGTATCAACTTTGCAAACTGCATGCTTGCATGAAAGCGCAAGCTCCCCTCCTTTCCCAAAAGATGGACGTCAGGGCATGTGGTCATCGCTGCCACGCGACCTCCTCCTTGAGATCTTCCGCCGCCTGGACGACACCGCCGTCGTCCGCTGCGCTGGCACATGCAAGCCGTGGCGGCGCACCATCATGGGCAACGCCTCGTGCCTCCGGCCCCCGCCCCCGCCCCCGCCCCCCGCCCCGACCGCTTCAGCCCCACCTCCTCGGCTTCTTCCACCACTTCTACTACCTGTTGGCACTCAACCCGAACTCGAAGAACACCACACGAAACACACACGTGAACTCTTTTGGAAAGAACTCCAATCAGCAGTCAAGAGGCACGAGAGAATTTTTTGTTGCCGCACGTGAAACTGCAGCTTTTCACTACGGATTACAGCCAAGAAGGAAATACCAATCAAATCAATCCCTAATCAAGTCAATCAGGATCCAATCCATGTGATTTGACTCGTTTCCAAAACATGTCACACGTGAATGAGCTTTCCAAATCAATTCACACGTGAATGGACTTTCCAAACTCAATGCAAATACATGCACAGCACACATGATTAGCTCAACAAATCACCCCCTAATCTTGTGGCTGCTTCTTGACCTGGTCCAAACTAATTTTGGCTCGCAACTCCTGGAACTTGACGCGCCCCAGTGGCTTTGTAAGAATGTCGGCGAGTTGATCATCCGTGCTGATGTACTCAACCTCGATCTTCCCTTCTTCAACACATTCACGAATAAAATGATAATAGGTATCAATGTGCTTACTTCGATCGTGGAAGACAGGGTTCTTGCAAAGGGAAATCGTCGACTTGTTATCCAACTTGAGACTTAAACGGCTGGGCTCCTTGTTCATCAGGTCGTTGAGCAAACGTCCGAGCCATATACCTTGACACGCCGCGGTGGTGGCTGCGATGTACTCGGCCTCGCACAAGGACAAGGCCATCACCTTGTGCTTTTGCGACTGCCAACTGATCATGCTTCGACCAAGAAAGAATAGCACCCTCGTAGTGCTTTTGCGACCATCCACATCTCCCACCATGTCGGAGTCGCTGTACCCCATTAGCTGCAACTCCCCGTTGCTTCTTGCGTAGAAGCAACTGTAGTTGAGCATACCGGCAATGTATCGAAGCACGTGCTTCACTGCTCCAAGATGTTCAGTGGTAGGTGCTTCATGAACCTGCTGATGTAACCCACATCATAGGAGATATCCAGCCTTGTGTGAACCAAGTATCGGAGACTCCCCACGATGCTTCGATAGAAGGTGGCATCCACAGGAGAACTGCCACTGGTCTTGCTCGGCCTGAGCCGTGCCTCCATTGGCACCTGGCATGGATTACAGCCCACCATGCCACTCTTCTCCAGGATCCTAAGCGCATAGGAAGCCTGGTTCAACATGATGCCGCCGTTGTCCCGGTGCACCTCGATTCCGAGGTAGTAGCTGAGCAATCCCAGATCACTCATCTTGAATACTTTCATCATCTCCTCCTTGAACTTGGCGATCTCTGGCAGATGTGAACTAGTGATGATGAGATTGTCCACATATACACCGACGAGCAGATGCGATGAGCTGACCCCTCGTGTGTATACAGTGTGCTCCGACGGGCTTCGCTCGAACCCGAGGGACTGCATGCTGCTGTTGAGTTTGGTGTTCCACGCCCTTGGTGCCTAACGGAGACCGTAGAGGGCCTTCCAGAGTTTGAGCACCTTGTGCTCGTTGTCGCCGCCGACGGCCCGTGGTTGTGCAATGTACATCTCCTCCTCAAGCTCGTCGTTGAGGAACGCCGATTTGATGTCCATGTGGTGCACCTGCCAGCCCTTTTGCGCCGCAAGTGCAACCAGAAGGCGTACAGACTCCACCTGGGCGACAGGTGCAAAGACTTCCTCAAAGTCGACACCTTGTCACTGCACATACCCTTTGGCGATGTGGCGCGTCTTGTGCTTCACCACGGCTCCCTGCGAGTCCTTCTTGACCTTTTACACCCATTTGAGGCCAATGGGACATGGCCAACAAGTAGGTCGCACAGCTTTCATGTGCCGTTCTCTTCAATGGACCTCATCTCCTCCAACATGGCTTGGCGCCAGCACTTGTGCTGCTTAGCTTCAACAAAATTCGTGGGCTCTTTTGTGGCCAGAAGACACAGCCCGCAGTCCTCAACTTGCACCTCGTCGGTGGTGTCGTAGAGGTTCGCTATGGTGCGGTACCGGTGCGACGCTTCATCAGATGGCTATGACACGTTAGTGGGAGGTGAGGCCGGCGTCAGTGACCCTAGGATGGGCGGGCGACCCGGTGTAGCCGACGTTCCACCTGCTGGCTGGGCGAGGCCGGTGTAACATCCCAAACTGGTGTGTGTTTTTTGGTCCGGACTCGATCAATGAGGCCGAGAGTCAAGTTCATTTTATTCGGATCGCTTGCGCACGGCTCTACCAAGGCAAAAGAGCTATGCGGATTGTCGGCGTTGTGAGTTGAGTTTTGAGCACAATGACTTTGTTTATCTCAAAGTCTCTCCTTTGAAGGCCCATCAACGCTTTTGGTGTCAAGGGCAAGTTAGCTCATCGATATGTTGGTCCTTACCGCATCATCGAGAAGAAAGGAGTTGTTGCCTATAAGTTGGATTTGCCTGCTGCACTTGAGGGGGTACATGATGTGTTCCATGTGTCTCAGTTAAAGAAGTGCCTCCGTGTTCCAACCGGAGAAGCTCCGTTGGAAACTCTCGATGTTCAAAAAGATTTGACCTATCACAAGCATCCTGTTCGCATCCTTGAAGAAGCTGAACGAAGAACACGGAATCATGCCATCAAATTCCTTAAAGTTCAGTGGTCAAATCATTCCGAGGATGAAGCAACTTGGGAACGGAAAGATCGTCTGCGTGCAGACTACCCATCTTTCTTTTCCGAGTGAGCCAAATCTCGGGACGAGATTCTTGTAGGGGGAGATTTTATAACATCCCAAATCTGGGTGTGTGTTTCAAATGTAAGAAAATGAGGAGAAATTAAAACTTTTCTTGCATCTTGGAGTTTTTGAACTTTTCTGTAATTCTTGTAAAGGAATTGTGGGAAATCAAAAACCTAAATCTCCAATGGACTAAAGTCATGCCCCCTCTTTCAATCCTTGTTGAGAATCTTGTGTTCAACTCCTGAAAATATTTTTCCTTGGTTCTAAGGATGTCAGGTGACTCTTTGAAAAATTTCATAATTTTTAGAAATTATTTGATAATTTTAGAGGCCACCAAACTAGTTGACTCGTGGTCAAACCCTAGAACAAACCTTGAGAAATTTCTGGAGAAAAATGCGGTGCATAAAAGCCTCTGAAAAATTTACACAAGGTTTATCCTGGATGAGGAACCTCCATCCAAATTTCAGAATTTTGGAGTTAGTTTGCTACCTCTAAAAATTCTTCTAAGTTTTCAAACTTGTTTCAAACCCTAAGTCAAACCTCCTATTGGGTCTAGGTCGACCGAGCCCAACTGCTTTTCTCGGTTGAACCCAACCTCTTCGCTCCGGTTCAACCTGTTCAAACGCTGCTCAATCTCAAATTGCTCGTTTAATCGGACCGCCACGATTGCATGGGAGCGCTTTGAGCCTCCAAACTTCACGCTCAATCCTGGCCGTCCATTTTCAATCTAACCGTTAGTGGTTTGGCCTGTGCCTTTTTGGTCTGGCTCAACCCATTCGTTGAACTTTAGACCCGAGCTGTTTTGAATTGTTTCGCTGACTGGTGGGCCTTGCTCACCTGATCATCTTCTACCTCGGTCACACTCGTGCGTGCACGCCAGAGCGCCATGGCAGTGCTGGGTCACCTTCGTTGTGTCCTTAGCAACGGCTCTTAAGCCCTCATTTAATGCGCGCCAGTGCTTTCGGCCCCAAAGTTGCCATTCTTAGTCAGCCCCGCCCCGGCTTACCCATGGCAGAGCGTGGACCGAGCTCACCTTGAGCTTTGCCCTAGCTCAATTCTTTGCTCCCTGGCTATAAAAAGCCTTGAACCCTCTTGGATCCTTTTCCACCAACCCTAGCTTCCTCTCAGGCTTGTTTGAACTCAAGCACCAAAGAACCCAAACCGCCATCGACGGTCGTGGAAGCTTCGTCGTTCCGACGCTCTGGTTCCTTTTCAAATCCAATCGCCACTTTGAGCCTCTCATCATCTTAATCATTTCCCTAACTTAATTTTGTTTGACATTCTCAGAGATTGTCAAATTTGGGAGTTGATCTTTATCGCCAAAGTGCACTCCTTTCTTCCTCAACTCCTAGAAGGGTCTCGTTCTTCAATTATTTGCTCTAGGCCTTCCCCGAGCTATTTTGAAGCTAACCCAATCACCCCGGTCTTGCTCTTGTCACTCAGCTTTCCTCTCCACGTTGTCTTCCTCACGCAAGGCTGGTCAACGACGCCGAGTCTGCTCCACAACCTTCGAACCTCTCTCAGGCTCAGTAGCTCCTTGTTAGTCCTAGAAGCTGTGGCACTCATTTACTTGGACCGCCATGAGCTATGGGTGCTGTTGTCTTTGGCCGTGCTTGGCACCGACGCCATCTCGCTCGCCTGTCCTAGGCCGCCGCCGGTGAGTGGTCCTCGTGTGCAAGAAGGCTATTGTTCACCTAGTGGTGCCCTTGGTTTGCGCCGCGAGGTCCTCATCGCCGGCGGTGAGCAAATCTCGGTTTAGCTCTTTGTCTTGACGACAAGACAGAACAAAGGTTGTTGTCATTAGGACAAAGCTTCGTCATTAAATGAGCTAATCATTGTTAATCTTTGTTATTAACCGTTAGTAATTAATTGTTGTCATAAAGTTAACTCGTGTCTCTGCCGAGTGGGCCCGCAGAGTTAAAATGCTCACCGTGAGCATGCGCGTGGCGCTAAGCGCCTGTGGGCAGCCCATCCGAGATCAACGGGCTAGATCTGCTTGAGACTTTTGGACCTCCGGTTTCAAATCGACGTGGGCCATTTATTTCTTGATCTACGGCTCAGATTGTGAACATTCGACCATCGAACCTCCACCGTCCGATCTAGATCCAACGATCTAGATTGTCGGAACGCTCGACCACCGAACCTCACCGCCTATTTTGAGATCTACTGTTGAGATCTATGGGACTTCGGACCCCGGACCTCCCCGTAGCTTTGGGTCGCCCATTTTGAGATCAGTGGTCCAGATCGATTGGAACGCTCGAGACTATCCGAACGCTACCTCGCTCGAGCCACTCGCTTTTGATCAACGGCCTAGATCGCGGGAGACGTCGGACCGTCCAACGCCACTTCAATGTGGACCGTTAGATCTCAATCCAACGGTTGGCTCATGGTCAGGATACAAGACGCGTTGTCAAGCGTGTGGGCCTTTAGATTTGATCTCAACAGCCCATGTTTTTCCGTGTTGTGTAAGTTTAAAAGAAAAACCCAAGGGCTTTTATTTGTAAACCGAAAATTGTGTTAAACTTTAAAATTGTATAACTAATTCTTTTTAACTCCTTTTCGTTGATTCAAATTTTGCTAGTTCTGGTGTTAACTAAACTTTAATCTAAAAATAGTTGGAAGCTTAGTTTTGCTCGAGAAAAATTTGTTAGTAGATTTAATTTCTGCTTAGGCTTTATTTGTGCTCTAAAAATTCGCTTAACTTGAAAAATGCATAAGTTTTTCTCTCAGAGCTCCTTTTTTAGTGAAACCATGTTTGTTGGTTTCCTCTGTGAGTGTGCTTAATTGTAGAATAGGTTTTAGGCATGCTTCTGCTCTTAAGTTTTCTGTGGTTGCATTTGTTTTGTGCTCTTTTTCTTGTCTTAGAAAAATCATAGAAAATGCATCCTAGCTCCAAATGAGGTGAATCAATTTGTGTTGTTCATCTCGTGAGGTGCTTTGTTTACCATAAAATTTTTAGGTGCAACACCTCTTTGGAAATTTGTGCCAAAAATTTAATTTCGGATGAATAGTAACCGAAATGAATTTTTCAGCATTTTTCCAACCGGCTGATCTTGTTTTGGCCATAACTTTAGCATTGAGAATCCAAATCCATTGGTTCTTGTTGCTAAATTCCTTAAAAATCATGCTCTACCTATTATAAAAATTTCGTAGCTTTTGGCTGAAGTTGGTTTTTGAGTCTTTTTTGTTCTTCGTTCTTATCTGCTCTTTTCGTTCTTTCGTTATGCCGACGAGTTCGTTGAGTTCAAAAGCGATCCTCTCGCAACAAGAAAGCTACCAGCAAGGCAAGCAGTTTGATCATATTAATCCCATTACTTTCAAAGTCTAATATCTTGTTTACAAAGTGTATGTATGCATGTTCTATTTTGTTGTTAAACTATCTATCGATTAGTTGATCCTCTAGATGCATAATCTGTAGGTAAAAGTTTATCCTCTACTACTGAGCCTAGGATTATCTTGCTGTGATTTAGAGCTCGCTGGATGAGCGCTTATCACTTAGTAGTTTACGAGTTGTTGTTGCTTAGTCATGCTTAGCTACCGGTAGAATTGGGCGGTTATCGACTTAGTCGATAACTTTGATCACACAAATCTTATTATTACCTTATGTCCAGCACTTTGTGCTTTGTTACTTTGTAAAGTATAAAACTGAAAATAAAATGTTTGAGACTTGGGCATATGGTATGATGGTGTGATTATCCCATGTGTGGTGGTATGCCCGAGTCAACAAGGACCTAACATCTTGTTACACTAAACCAAGCATTTGTGCGTATAACCACATGAGGGGATATGTGACCTCTCTTGACTTAGTACTTTGGCTTGTATTAGCTCCGAGTCACAGGAGGTTGTGTGTGTGTGTTGTGTTGAAAAGAAGCTCGTGTTTATGTGGGGTGAAGGAGAGGAATCTGTCAGGTTCTCCACAATCAAGGGCATTGTAGTTGTCCGGAGCTTTACCCTATAGTGGTAGTTGACTTTCGGCTTTACAATGACTCTGCCTCAACGATAGGTTTCTATCCATACGGCGACTTCAGAGTTAATACACACTATTGGAAATGTCTCGTAGGACTTAGCCGCGGGCATACCAAAGGAAGTGTGCTTAATCTTGTGGGAAAAAGGCGCTCCGACGTGTGGGTACATTGGTACACCCTGCGTGGTTTCAAACTATTCAATAGCCTCGCCCTAGGTTATGGACACGCTGGGGAAGTCTTTCGAGAGTTGGACTATAACCTTTAATTAAAACTTGTTGTGGGTGGTACGAATGGGTAATTCGTGTTATTGTTGTGGTGGCTATTGGGATAGCCACTTCCGTGATGTCTTTATATTGTTATTATGTTTTGTCTCGCTGTTATTTGAACAATAAAAATATATTGCAAAATTGCTTTCAAGTTACTACATTATTGCAAAGGAAAACTTGCTTTATGCTGAAAATGAACCTAGAGCCTTCTCCTTGATTAAGCTTGCATGTAGTTATGTATAGGCTGTTACTTGTAAGTCTTGCAAGTACATTTTTGTACTCATTTGCATTGCTTAATTGTTGCAGAGGAGGTTGATCCCCAAGGGATTGACTATCGTGAGATGACTTCAACTTTGACAACTAGGTTGGTGGTCTTGGCTCGGTTGTCTTGTGGGCTAAAGGCAAACCGTATGGCTTTTGCTTATTGCCATCTTATGGCTTTTGCTTCCGCTGTTATTTTAGCTCTTTAGCTTATGTTGTGGCCGGTTGGCCCTTGTTGTAATAGCTCTATTATGTATGTCTTTCGATTTGTAAAGCTTTTGTTGTGGTTCGTGTGTTGAATGGAATTGATGCATAATTTTGTAAAGGGTATGTATCGCAAATTCGGGAAGTACATGTATCTCGAGGTTCGATTATTTGATTTGTAATGCTAGGACCAAGTGGATGGTTAAGCATTACAAGCCAAATAATTCAGTTCTCACAAAGAAGCGCCGGCGACCCGGGATGGGTGTTCCAACCACGCCACCCCCATGCTCCAGTATCACTTGTTCACACCGTCACGGAAGAAAAATGTATTCCACGGAGAAAATTTCACTAGGAGCGATCAAGGATCATCGCTCCAAGTGTGCCCTAATCCCACTTTGCCTCTTCGTCGAACACCACATCATGTGACATGTGAACACGATTGCCCATAGGATCATAGACCCAGTACGCCGTGGACCCCGATTCGTAGTCGAAGAAGACCATGGGTACGCTTCTATCGTCGAGTTTCTTTAGGTTTGGTTTCACCATCTTCACATGCGCCACACACCCAAACATGCGGAAATAATGCACGCTCGGTATTGTTCGCACCACGCCAGAAGGCGCCCTTGCCATGCACACTCGCCGGTGCACGCTTGAGGAGGTAGATCGCCAATGTGACAGCCTCGCCCCAAAACCTTCTTGGCACACCTTTCGTCTTCAACAGGCTATGCACCATGCCGACCACTGTTTGGTTCGGGCGTTTCACGACACCATTCTGCTAAGGTGAGTACGGTGCCGTGAGCTGCCGCTTGACGCCGAGGTTCGCGTAGTACTCGCCGAATTCCGTGGACGTGAACTCGCCACCGCGATCAGTGCGCAGCACCCGTAGCTTTCACGTGGCCTCTAGTTCAGCGTGGGCCTGAAAGCGCTTGATGGCTGCTGGCGCCTCATCTTTCGACGTCAGAAGCATCACCACATGTATCGGCCAAATCATCCACCAGAGCATAAAGTACCGCTTCCTCCGGTTTCACCGCGCGGATCGGGTCCGCACAAGTCACCGCGGCACCAAATTGTTGATCTTAGCGCGAGAAGCGCGCCCCACGAACGGAGCACGCCGTTGTTTCTCGACCAGGCAAGTGTTACAGACTCGATCCACCGACGATCCAGGCAACCCACGCACCATCTCGTCGCGCGCAACACGCCGTAAGGACTGAAAGTTTAGATGGCCATAGCACACGTGCCAGCGCCACGCATCTTCATCGCAGCTTGCCGCCAGACACACAGGCTGCGCCAAAACCAGATCAAGCACCACATACGGTTTCTGGGAAGTGGATTCATGTATCAGCGACCAACCATTCCTTGATGTCAAGTCCAATTACCTATCGACGACATCCAGGTAATTATATGTCCACGGGCTTTCTTGTCGCCATATTTCTTGAACTTGCAGTGCTCGATGAGAGGTTGCCCGTGGCACTGCCTCATCCTCCTCACGCACCCAATCGAAGGGACTACAAGGGATATAATATATATACATATATATATATATATATATATATACATACATATGTATATATATATATATATATGTATATATATATATATATATATATATATATATATATATATATGTATGTATAGGAAAATGGTATGGTACTCCTGGAAGTACATACTCCCACCTCTCATATATACCACTTTAAATCGTACGATGATACCTCTTTATCTATTTGAGCATACTCCAATAATGATTATAAGATACCACAAAGTGAGTTCCATGAAAAATTTCATTAAATTCAACTTTTTATAGCGTAATTTGTGTATATACTTTTATATATGAAAATGGGTATATAGCAAAAAACAGAGGGCTCCAATGAAATTTTTTCAATCAAGTCGCATTGGACAATCTTATAATTGGTATTTAAGTATACTAAAAATGATAAAGAAGTATAATATGTCCGCTTATGTGGTATATTGAAGTGGGAGTACATACTCCTGTGAGTACTAAACAAGGCCCTATATGTGTGTGTATGTATGTATATATATATATATATATATATATATATATATATATATATATATATATATATATATATATATATGAAGCCGCTTTAAAGGCACAAGCACCACTGCTTGGAGGTTTTATAGAGAAGAGATCAGAATATAATGGTAGGACGATACGCACAGGATGCAAAGTTGGAGAACTTGACTGGGACACAAATCAAAAGTTAATTGCGCCAAGCCCCATTCGAACCACATCGATCCCATGTAAGCTAACAAGCACAAAGAACCGACATCGATAATCCTCAGACTCCATCAAAGAGCATTAACCAAACCAACCATTTTGCCCCATTCATTTTTGTCAATCAACCCACAACATGAACTAAGCAAGATGCACAGAATGCACATACACCAATAGCCCTCGCTTTACATCACGAGCAAGGACTATTAATATGAACTAATTATCAATTCAATTTCAGGATAAGACTATTAACATCATTACATCACAGAGCAAGTGGACTATTAATATGAACTAATTATCAATTCAATTTCAAAGATAAGACTATTAACATCATTGAACAGCTCAACAAAGAAGACAAAGAAGACCAAGGGTGTCCAAACCCACCACACCAAGAGTAGCCCTCGGCATCCATCGCAGAGCACTAGACATTTTCATCACAGAGCAAGGGTGTAGAGACAGAGAGGAGTAAGGTAGGGTGATACCGATCAAGATAAAGACAACCACGGCATGACCCCACCACCAAAGATAACCTCATCCATCTCCTTCACCTTACATAAATAATACAAACATTAGGACACAACTTAAGGCTCAAGCATAAAAATCAAACTCAACAAAAGACATTAAGCTAACAGATCTAGAGGAGAATAAAGGGAGGATGGGGAAAGAAGCCAGGGGCCAGGCCCGAGTGCAGGAGGCCGAGCAGAGAACCAAGCCATGGATTACGACATGCACTAGGTGCAGTGGCGGCAACAATGACGGGCTCTGGGCAACAAGGCCGAGGTGGGAGGGCAACTGACGAGAGTAAGGCTACTGGGAGTGACGAGTTAGGGCGGGCGCAAACCCTAGTGGCCAAGCTTTACTAATAAAGAGACTTATCACAGATGCTTCTATTATGGAACCGTTTATGATATGTCCTATATCACAGATGGTTCCATAATAGAACCGTCTGTGATATAGATATATCACGACGGTCCCATTATGGAACCATCTGTGAAATGGTTTTTCTCAAGTATATTAATTATCTTGTATATACACTTACATGACATGAAGAAATTACATGTTTATATGTCAATTTTTTCATTCAAATACTGATGAAAATTTGCTTTAACTACACACACACACACACACACACATATATATATATATATAGTAATAATTCAACACATAATTAATATAGTAACTTCACCTCCAAACTAGATTTTTTTTTTCATTTTGGATTTTCATATGGCCAAAAAGCGTGGCTACCGCTTACAAAAAAAGATTTTTAAAAAGTAGAAAACCTATAAATAAACAAAGTTTTTCTAGTGGCAGAGGTAGGCTGCTATCTCCGTCTTCAATACTTCGTAGGCGGCGGCGGCGGACGGTTTGTGATCGAACGAAGTCTGAATGCGCCCACTCACGACGACTCATTCGAAAGTGTCTCCCAAGACCTCGAATCGTTGAACCAAGAAGAATAGAGCCCATAGGCTCTCTTCCTTGCTTGAGGGTCTCTACCGATTGACTTTGGCCGCTCACGCCTTTGATTAAGTAGCCAAGTGACGGCGAGCCTCGGAGATGTACAACGTCATTGTGGAGGACCATGTCGATGACGCAGTAAACTTGCCAAAAGTGGAGATCACCCGAAGACGCCAAGGAGTAGGATGTCAAGACGGCGGAAGGTGGCTATCACCGCCCGCAAATTCTCGACAGACGAGTGAAGACATTGTTGAAACAAGTGTTCTTCCGCAAAGATCCGTCAACGCACAACAAGAGAGGTGCTTGTATAGTACGGCCAGTAGGCCATCAATGCCATGACAAGGAAATGTAAGAGGCAAATTTCAAGATATGGGGATGATCATCTTCGATGGCGGATGATCCTTTATAAAAACATGGAATAAATTCGAGCGTGAGATTTAAGAGACGATCGGGAGCCGGCGGCATTGATGCGACGAAGAGATGCATCGTGAGCCGGCAAAGATTGATGCGATGAAGAGATGCATCGCGACGAAGAAACTCATCGGGCTTCAACTAGGAGTCAGAGCGATATTGTCACAAACGTTATAATAAAAACCGCTCGTGATATGTAGTAATATCACGACGTTATTTATTGAAAATCGCTCAGGTATGTAGAATTATCACGACGGTTATTAATAATAACCGCTCGTGATACTTCACAGACGGTTTTAGTTATGAACCGTATGTGATATTACCTCTTCACAGACGGTTTTTAGCGCAGCCAGTAACACAAACGGTCTCTAAACCAAAACCGTCTGTGATTGAATGTAATATAGACGGTTTTGGTCAACTGTCTGTGATGATGCGTTTAGTATTAGCCTTTTTGTAGTAGTGACATGTCGTGATCTCCGGAGACTCCTGGACATGTACCAAGAAGGAAATACATGCCGTGATCTCCGGAGACTCCATATTACGACCAAGAAGGAAATACCAATCAAATCAATCCCTAATCAAGTCAATCAGGATCCAATCCATGTGATTGCCTTGTTTCCAAAACATGTCACACGTGAATGAGCTTTCCAAATCAATTCACACGTGAATGGACTTTCCAAACCCAATGCAAATACATGCACAAAGACACATGTTAGCTCAACACTATCGGGAACGTCCGGCCGCGATCGCGGCGCCGGAAGTTCCACCACGCCCGCGCTCACGCTAACGACTACCACGATGACCGGCGGAACTACACGACAGCCTCTTCTTCATATCATCCGCCGGCCACGGCTGGCCGACCGCCTTTGTACGACCGGCCATTCTGCCGGCGACGGCTCATCCTCCTCGAGGAAGCGCGCAAGGTGCACGACCCGCCTCAGGCGCGGGGGCGGTCATGTGCTCCCCGGTTCGAGGAGGGTCTACAGCGCACGTGTGCCCGCAAAGAGGTCGTCGCCGCGGCGTCGCCCATCGGCTTGTAACGCCCCAAATTTCGATGACGTTAAACCTCCACAACCGCCCAGATGTGCAATTGCGGCAAGCAAGGTCTCAAGAAAGCTGATTACAACAAAAGCCAACACTTTATTACATAAGATTATGGCTTAACAAACGCTTTTGATAATCGACATGGGCATCCAAGCCCAAAGTTAATATAATACAAGACAAAAGAACTTCAAACCACGTGCACGCTTTGAGCGACCGAGACCTAATAACAAATAGCCGCCATCCGTGGGTCCACTAAAACTGCTCATCAACATCCTCTCAGATTTTCCCGGTTTCTTTCAGAGATTGTTTGCAATTATGCAAGAATGAGTACTACTACCGTACTCAACAAGCCACATGGAAAAGCTAAATAATTACATGCAAGGAGTTCAAAAGATGGTTAGGTTTTTACCTTAACAGCATATGTGGATGCAATTTGCGCTAAAGCAGCTTTATAATTAAAACAAGAAACAATAATACATAATAACACCAAGGGTTTCTCATCAAACCACAATTACCAACTTACCTTCTCAAAACTCTACTTATACCTCATGTAATCGAATCACCCATTAACACAGCCTTCATTAATCTAAGCACTGCCAGATTCAATACCTTTAGTGATACACTCGCAGAGTTGCCCAACTTTACCCACAAGATATCTCATGCTCAGATCATTATGCAATATACACGCAACACTTTAGCGTGATCGAAATGAGATAACAAAGTGTTTCCATCGCTCAACCTTTTTAGTCTCTACCCAGAGGTATTATCTCTGACAAATTTCTGGAGACCATCGCCAAAGGTGGAATTTGTGCCCCGATGTCGACGGGTCCATGCCATTGTGTAGACCAGTTGAGTGTCCCTATAGGCCCACTCTGCCACACCCAATTCTTGTAGATATTCAATCGGATGAGTAGTGTACTAAGCTAGGGAGTAATGACCACGCTTGTGGTTGAGCGGTTTTTCTGCGGTTCCGCCACTTGGCACAAGGTTCTTGTCCTTACTTGTCATCCATGAGGAAATAGATCAACACCAACTCGTGGTTGTCTACCCGCTTGATCTCACCGATGACTCACTTTTAACACCGGTCTATTGGGTTGTCCAACTTCTTGGACACATCCTCAACTCTCCACTAAAACCATTGGCTAACTGCCAATACTACTTTTGATTGGTAAACACATTTGTGTGACAAAGCTACTTATATAGATAATATTTTATGTGAACTTGTCAAGGTGAATATGGCCTACAAGTGCTGGGTGGGTTTGTATGTGGGGTAATAGGATTTATCTAATTATCATGGCATTCAAAAGTATTATTTGAATAATTGAAGTAATTGGCACAAATACAATAATGAAAGTAATAATAAATATATGACATGTGGGTTCAAAATGATCAAGGAATGCGACTTGCCTTCTTACACAAAGTCCCCTTGGTACTAGTCTTGTCTCGGCGCTTTCTCGAGTCTAGTCACAAGATCATGACCTAACGAGAAGCAAAGCAATAAAAGGAACCAAGTAAAAACTAGCTCGACAAGGAATGAGTCAGGAACAACAAACAAGTAAATAAAACCGTAAAAGAAACTTAAAGGAAGGGTGGTGAGGATGGTGGGAATTTATCCGGTGCTTGATCGATCTAACAGGTTTGAGATTCGGATCCAAGTACAACAAAAATATTGTAATAGATTAAAGAAATCTATAGAAAGGTGAAAAGATTTATTGGGAGCTTGGTATAGCTGAACGGAGTCAAAAATGGGCTTAGGTTTCGAGATTTATCAAATTTGACATATAGTGTCAAATTAGGTTTCAAAGTAAAAAAGCGCGGACGATGAATAGTACTATTTTACTATTCATGTCTAAACAGGATTAGTGAATAGTGATTAGGTTCATTATTTTTGGTTAAAGAACAAGATTAGGGTTTATCAGGCATTTTTCTCGATTTTGGAACAAGAATAAATTTTATCTGTGGCTGTAAACAAGAACAATCGAATCGATGAACAATAAAAAAGAATATTGTGCAGAGAATAGTAAATGGGCTGAATTGAATGAACAAAGGAATAGACAGTTTTATCAGGCGCCCACTACCCATTCGCCGGGCCCAAACGCCCACCCGCCCGGCCTTAAAGGCCGAGGCGCTGTCGAAGGCTGTTACTTAGCGGCGCCACAAGGTAATGGCGGCGAAGTGGCGGGCAATGAGGCCTGCGCAAAAAGGGAGAAGGCGAGGGCTGGCGGCGGGCGCTGGCGGCCGGACGGCGAAGGCGACACAGGTGAGCTTGAGGTAAGTCTTCTTACCTTTATGTGGGATTTTGGGGCGGATTTGGTGGTTTTGATTTTGTGGCGGCGGCTCTTGGCCGCCTTGGGGAAGGAGAAGGTGGGGAGAGGAAGAGCTTGGGCGCTGGTTTTGAAGGTCGAACGGGGCGGCTTTTATAGCCCCCGGAGGCGGGAGCAAGGCTCGGTGACATGGGTGATTTACATGGGTGAGGCGAGGTGGCACTCGGGTTTGAGCGCCGCATTGAAGAGGGAGGGGAGAGGTGGCGCTGGTGGTGGCGTGTCTCACCGGAGCGAAGCGAAGGAGGTGGCGGTCGCGGGTTGCGCGCGCGCGCGGGCGGCGGTGGGCGCTACAAGATTGAAGAGGGGGGCGAGGTGGCGCAGAGGCGGCGGATGACGCGTGGCGGCCGAGGCGGATTGCCTCCCATGGCGACGCAAGGCCGGGCGACGGGTGGAGGCGGGTTTGGGTGATGGCACGATCGGAGAGGAGAAGGCGGAAGGGAGAAAGGGAAAGCGGGATTTGGTTGGGTTTTGATGAATTTGGGGAATTTTTGTTGCATTTGGTTGAAATTTGCTAAACTGAGATTTGAAAACGAGATTCAAATCAAAACTCAAATTGATTTTGAAATTTTGAAATTTTGCAGATGTTTCATGGCTCAACCGGTCGTCACGACGATCCGCCGACGCGGCACCGCTGTTACATCGACGCGCGCGACGGGCGACGCGGATTTACTTGAGTCGCCGAGCAAGGCAGGCAGCTAGACTACTTCACAACCATGCTCAACGACTCGCCGCTTTGGCGAAGTCCGACGGGCGACTTGTCAGGTGGTCGTCGCAAGACCGCCACCGATCCTAATGTGGGTGCTCACGACGGGCGGCCGGTGGACACGGCAATGACGATCGACGAAAGCGTAACTCGCCGCTTCATTATTCGGACGCCAGCACGTAAGTCCGAGCTGCTTCACGGAGGAGCGGCGTGCGGTTCGACGGTGCTCGGCAGAGCTCCAGACGGCGGCTAAGGAGATGTCGCCACGGCACGCCAATCGGGTGCCTCGAACTAGTGTGCAAACGAGCGGATAATTTCGACCGACCGATCGAAAGGTTGTGAAGCTTAATACGAAAGAGATAAATGATTATCTAGCACTATCCGTGTCCAACTCCGACCAAAAAAAAAATAGAATAAGATATGGGATGAGCGATTTCCGTCCGTAAAAATCTGTTATGACTTTACTTAGGAACATGATAATAGATAGATGGGTTATCGCACACGAGCAAGTAAGGATATTGAGTATTTTTCATTCGATATCTCAATGATTAGTCTCTCCTTGTTTGCTCGGATTGTAATTCTATTGTCTAATGTCCTATATAGGAGGTGCAAAAGAAGCGGATAATATCTCGATGCATCAACCAAGACTTACGGAGCGTAACATAGGATGGAGAAATAGGTATTCGACACTATCTCGTGTCCCACTCAATTTCAAAGAAAAAATATAAAATATGATACATGATGAGCGATATCCGACCTTGTCCGTCACCTCTACTCGAACTGGCTGTGGATGCGACTTTCCGTATAAGATGCAAGCTGCCTTATGGTTTATGTTCACTTTGCATGGTATACTAATGCAAGTTTTGTAAAGAAATCAACTAATTAACTTCTCGTGTTGATACACTGCTAGTTCAGCCCAAGATTTTTCCTCTTTCGGGCCCATGTTTATGTTTTGAGGGAAATATTGATTAGCCCATGCAGTGTGTAATGGGAGCGGCCCAGTAGATGTACCAAATTGCTTTATGCTTGATGTACCCTCGATGAGCTTCTCAAAAAATGAGCTTCACAAAAAGTAGAAGTATAATACCCTTTGATAAATTTAGTCAAAGGCATATGCTAAAAGGGATTTCGACCTAAGTACACATTAAGCATTAATCAAACAGCCCAAACTCCTTTTTCCCCCTACTCACAATATACATTTTGAGATTTTTCTTCTTCTATGATGTAGCAGTAAGGAATAGTGACACGGATTATCCAGGGTCTTCAATTATATTCTGGACCTACTAAACTATACATGCATTTAGTATATCGCAACAGTACCTATCTCGGCTCAGCTAAGCTGTATGAAGAATCTGCCTTGCCCTTTCTGCCCTTTCTGACACAGCATTGTCTCTGTATTGTTGCTACTTACGTTTCAATCATCCTGGTCGACCATAAATACATATACTGTACACCGTGTATACATACAGTATTGCCGCAATTTGTCAGGTCTTTTCCTTTGATTACCTGAGGCAGAGACAAGCAACAATCAACATGGTTTTATCTTGAACACCAGTCAAGACAATGGAAAAGGACATTGTGCCAACTCGTAAGCAGCTTTTCACCAGTCCATGCCCACATACGGCATGCAATTACCTGATCTCATCTCATTCTCATCCTACATAAGTTGAGATATTGCCTGGTCCCTTGTGTCAAAAAAGAAAAAGGAAAAATAACACAAAAAGAGGAAGACCATAGAGAGTCGGCATTTCAGGTCGATGATATCTGATTTCTTGTGCTGAGGAATGAAATTTGCAGGCAGCACTCATTAGGTGATGTAACTGTAATGGCAATTTTCTCCAAAGATTGGCATGGATTAAGAATCGTGGACGTCTCTCTCTCCACAAATGATGGGTATTAATTCCCCTGCTGCCTGCTCTTATGTTGTTTGCATTTATCAGTAGATGTCAAACGAATTTTTTTTAAAACAAAATATATAATCGCCCAAAAATTACAGTAATGAGTTCCTTGCCGCCATTGAAATGGCGACAGAACCTATCGCCATTTCAATCGGGCGATAGAGACCCCGACAGCCTCGTCGCCGTCCAACTACCTATCGCCAGCTTGAAATGGCGATAGGTCCTCGCCGCCATTTCAATCGGCGATAGGTTTCGCCGCCATTGAAATGGTGATGTTCCTCTCCAACCCTAATTTGTAAGTCCACTTTACATACTTATGATTTTTATAAATTTTAACGGTACAAAATCTATTAATCTCGCAATAACAATTTATAATGATCGTATGTTGTTCTAGTGCAAGTGAATTTCAGAGAATTTTACGAGGACGCTTGAGATATTAATTATTCGTAGTACGGTTAAGTGATATTACGATGATGCTAATAACACTAAGAATGGAATGCTAAACATGGTACTAAAAAGAGATTTTGAAACATGAGACTAGCATAATAAGAGTTGTTCATATATTAATATTTACATGGTATGACCGATATTTGAAGGACCAAATATCTATCCGGCTCCTCTGGGGCACACTTCGTCGCCTCGCCTCGCCACGACGGTCCGAGTATGTGAGAGGTTCAAAGGGATGATCGGCCGACCGAGACGAGTAGTCCGAGGTGGTGTCGCGAGGGCCTCGTCTTCCCGTGGTTCTGTAGTTTGCGATGAGCACTTTGGTACCGAGAAGCCTCCAAGTTGAACGAGGCATCACGCAGTCATCAAAGAAGCAATCGATGGGTATCGATAGGTTTGCCTCGTCGTCCGGAAATGAACCGCCCTCCCAAGACGCTCTCGTGAAGTATTATGTTACAAACGTAATCATGCCGAAACACTAAAAAAGAAACATAATCATCCCAAGGTAGTCATCCCACTGCATCGAGATAGCTACGTGATGTGCATCAATCACCGAGTCAAGCAACTCATACCGCCTCCGTCCGCCATATCTACAAATTAAGTGCATACATTGTAAAAAGTACTAAACATGTACGATGAACTACACTATACACATCTCAAATAATATACGATGAACTACACTACGTCGCTATTTTACTTGATTCTATGTCGCAATTCTACTTCATTCTAGTTGCTATTCTACTTGATTCTAGTCGTTATTGTATTTGATTCTAGTCGTTATTGTACTTGATTCTATGTCGCTAGTCTACTTCATTCTAGTCGTTATTCTACTTGATTCTATGTTGATATTCTACTTCATTCTAGTCCCTATTCTACTTGATTCTATTCGTTATTGTACTTAATTCTACCGACATTATACTTAATTTATGTTGCTATTCTACATAATTTGACATCATGTACAAATTTCAAAAAATATAATGTAATACATAATTTCTATTCTACTTGATTCTATGTCGCAATTCTACTTCATTCTAGTCGCTATTCTACTTGATTCTATGTCGATATTCCACTTCATTCTAGTCCCTATTCTACTTGATTCTAGTAGCTCTTTCACTACAATTCTATACATAATTTCGCTACAATTATATATTCTACTTAATTCTATGTCGCTATTCTACTTGATTCTATGTCCATATTCTACTTCATTCTACTCGCTAATCTACTTCATTCTACTCGCTAATCTACTTAATTCTAATCAAAAATGTACCGCAAGATGACCGGTCTACTAGATCCATCGTCAATCTATCTCTCCGCGATTAACAAACAAGGCCGCTACCTTTTCTTTCTTCGCTCTTCTCGATTCTTTTTTTTTGGAATTAAAATGAGGTTTGGAAGGATTTTACCAAGATTTTATACATGGTATACGTCGCCATTTCAAATGGCGAGAGTTCTCGCCGCCATTTGAAATGGCGACAGAACACTGCTCACATTCTTATCGCTATTTCAAATGGCGATAGGTAGTTGGATCGGCGACATGAGTGAGTCGTCAGGTCCCTATCGCCATTGAATGAGCGATAGGTTCCGCTGTCATTTCAACCGCGATGTGAACTCATTTGTAATTTTTGGGCGTATTATATATTTTTGTAATTTTGTTTTTAAAAATATTATTTAAAAAATTCGATGTCAAACTAACAATCAGAGCGTGCTTCGGGAATAGAACGATGGGTAGGTGAGAGGTGGGTTGTTTTGGCCCTGTTCGTGCTGAGCCGTGGTAAAGAGAGGGAGGCGCAAGACGGGCAGAGGGGAGGTGCAAGACGGGCAGAGGGGCTTACGTGGCACCGAAGGCCGGAGGAGAGCGGAAAGGAAGAGAGATTAGAGGTTCTAATCTTACTTGCTTTATTCCTTCATCTTCTTCCCTTTAAATAAAGAATGTTAGACCATGTGGCTAGGTCTATTTTATTTTAGTTGATGAATAATTGACAATGTTAGGTATCGATATTATTTGAGGCGTGTGGCGTGTGTGGATTAATGTCGGTCAAGTTGGGGAAAACTTGTGCTTAGAAAAGATGGTGTTTTGGTCTTTGCATGTGTAGGGTGACTCTGAGGCGATCGTGGTCTGGCCACGGTGACCGGAGATGGCTTGGCACCAAGTCATAGTCCGTAGGGTCGAGGATGCTAGAGGAGACTACGAGCCTCGAGTTGGAGCACATGGAGATCAAAGATGGATGCGCTGCCTCGAGGCTACGACACGTGACAATTTTGGAGTGTCCAAAATTGAAAAGCTAAGATTAGGAAATCCTTGTTTGTTGGAATTGGATTTCCTATGTACGAGGATATTGTCGTGGAAGGGAGTTTTACGCTATACGTGTATGTGAAAAACACGATAGGAGTTCTAGTCGGCTTGGAGTCCTAGGCTTATTTAGGTGGCCTATTTAGGCGTGATAATTATGGAGAGGAAATAGGTCAAGTGCTAGCAGAAGCGTGTTTCAGAGACGTAAAAAGAAGGGTCGATCATCAGAGTCAAGAAGACTCGCTAGCAATTTTGAGTTTGTGTAATTTGTTAGAGCATCTATAACAATCCACCTCAATTGTTATTAAGAGGTTACCACATCACTTTTAGATGATGTGGAGGAGGAGAAGATGAGGAGAGAAGGTAAAACTGCTTCTACATGAAGAAACTATCGATTGTTAATACCAAGACATAAGAAACAAAAAAACTCTATTGGAGGCTTAGTTGTTACCTAAACACTCATTTTGTGGGTCCCACCGCCTACCAAACAAAAAATCTACCGGATCTTGTGCACTGCCTTCTTGGCTTCCTCGCAGATGATATGATAAATGAGCCAAAACATATAGGCCACAAAGTTGTACCTCATTGTTGATCATCAAGAATCATGCACACTTGTAGCAATTAAAGTCTTAGATATGCTTAAGAAACAATCCATTGAATGCTTGTTTTTTA